>JAZKJV010009315.1:0-610000 GCA_037367405.1 Ottelia alismoides
ACCTTATACCTTAATATAAATTAAAAGGAAAGTGCAATTAGGGTTATGTACCATGGCCATCTTAATAATCATACAGCTGTTGATTCAATTATTGAATCATAGAGGCTGGTGCTTAGATGAATATCTAATGAGTTAGATTGAGGACTCATCAAGCACCGTCAAATGATTATTAAGAGATGATCTCCAGCCTGAGTAGGAGATGGCAATCCTATCTCATTTAGGTTGATATCTGACCGACCTCTTGATGCAGGTCCTCTGCATAGGAATAGAGATTCGGAGGTGTCGGATGAGTTAGGTCAAAGAGATGACTTAACGAGATCGAGATAACCAAAGTCCTATATCATATGCTGTCATGATATAGGCACACATCCTCTGACCGGAGACAGATGTGTTACTATATGTCTGAGTATGTACATTTGGCAGACCAATAGGTTGATGGCCTAATCAAGGTCTATACACTGGTGCGCTGGTGTGCATATAAGGGCATATGAGTAATATGATCTCTCAAAGGGATCATACAGGTTCACTACTGAACCGGAAGACATGAGCTCACTCATGAGATATTGGGAAGAATCAAATTCCGTGCGCACGGTCGTCTCGCTTTGGAAGCTTGACTGAATTTGTAGGTTTGATATATACTTTTGGAAAGTATATGATCGATACCGACTCCCAATGATCGAATGAGAAACTTAGTGATAAAACCCTGAAGTAGACAGTATAAAGTTGATCTAATACTTCGGGTTTAATCTGAGTCTTCCAGTATGCAGGATGTACAGGTATTGGGAATGCCTGAGGGTGATGTGATCATAAACGGTTGTATAACCATGACGCTTCCATTCCTAGGGAGTGATGAAACGGGTCTGGATTTTAGTGACTCCTCTCAGTAGAGAAGTAATCTAATCTTAGTCCAAATGTTGGACATTAATCTGAATGTGATTCAGATTCAATGAGAAGATTAGATTTGCGGTCTTGATTTAATCAAGCATCTATGGGAGGCCCGAGATCTGGATTTGAGATGTGATCTCAATATCCATGTCACTATACGTGGAACAATACAATCGCCCTGTCCTTATCTCCAAGTATTCGCGGAGAAAGCGCATTATCCTTGAAAGAGTTCATGGATAATTCTATTGTTGATATATGTATCCGAGCATTGAGAAAATGGATAATTAAATGTGATTTAATTATCATGAATAATATGAATTGGATTCATATTATAAGGAGAGTTATCTTAGATAATTAAATGTGATTTAATTATCAAAGATGTAAATAATGTGAATGTGATTCATATTATTTGAACACATGAAGAGATCCAAGATGATTAAATATGATTTAATTATCAAGGATAAGAATAATGTGGATAGTAATATCCAATTATTCATAATATATTATAAATGTGATTTATAATGTATTAGAGAGAGTTAAATATAATTTATATTAGTAGATTAATTATTAATGTGTATTGGATACACATTGTTTAATTAATTGAAAATGTAAATTACATTTTGTTTTGGGTTGTGAATGTGATTCACAATATTCCAATGTCAAGATTGCAATATTCCCAAAATTAATTGAGAATTATTTTTTGGTGAATAATTGTTGGAAAATAAGTTGAGAGAAAAACAAGGAGATATGCAATCCCATGGGAATCCATGGGATTGCCCTCCCCATATGGGAAGAGGGGGGCGGCACCAATTCCTTTTTGGAATTGGTGGCCGTCCACTCCTCCCAATAGGGAAGGAGGCTCTCATTTGTTTTTCCACTCCTTATTTAGTTGGTTTAATTTGGTATTAATATATATTTGATTTATCAAATATATTTAATCAAAATTAAATCACAAGTTGTTGGCTTTTACCAACAACAACCTTGACCATTGGATTGTCATAAATCAATCTCAACCATTGATTTTATATGACACATGGATTGAGATCCATGGATCCCAAAACCCTATAAATAGAGAGGCATACCCATGCTCTCTCTTTACACATACAATGCTTGAGAAGCATCTCTCTTCTCTCTCTCTCTCTCTCTTTCTCTCTAGAGGTCAGCCCTCTCTCTCCCTCTCATGGCCGTCCACCATGGATGCCATGGAGAGGTTCTCCATCGCCGTGGCATCGTCGTTATGCTGCCCGTTCTTCTGCTCGTGGATCTCCGTCTTCCTCGGTGCACCTCGCTCGTGAAGAATACGTTGGATCTCGTGTGTCGAGATCAGGAGATCCGCCGCTTGGATCATCAGCTTGGATTGCGAGAAGCACGCGGTTCATCCCCGCGCTCGCAAGCGTCTCCTCCGTCGGATCGGACTTGAGACAGGAGGTCTCTTCGTTTAGAGACTTGATCGGAACCACGCTTCAAGAGGTAATCCTAATTACTTGTTTGTGGTTTAGACGAAACGATCCGAGAAGTGTTCTTGGATCATGTGGTTTCGTCGTATAAAATTTTTTAAATTCCGCTGCATTGAGCAACTAGTGCGACTAGTCGCTCCTCGTCGTATTCGATACGACACTCACGCTTCCGTGATGCGCTTGAGGATCTAACAATATCCTTCACACATCAAGGTCACAATCCCCTTTGATAGGTATGTGGAGATGATACCTGCATTTCAAAAATACCTTAAGGTGAGATGCACACCTACTAGGGCCAGCAGGAAGACCAAAAGCCGTGTTGAGAAACACGTTCTGTCAGTAGCCACGACTTGCGCAATAAAGAACTCATTTCTGAGGAAACAGAGAGACATGGGTGCACATTATGTGGTGAGTCATGTCGATGACTCTGCGTTTGCATGCACTCTCCCTGATAACGAATCCTCAATTAACTTAATGCCTACAACCCTCTATGAGCAGCTAAATCTCGGACCTCTTAGGAAATATAGAGCCCTACTTCAGTTTGATGATAAATCAATCAAGAGGTCCCAAGGAGATTTGAGGAATGTTGTCATCAAAGTCGAGGGCCAAGAATACATGGTGGACTTTACCGTCATTGATATGGAGACCCCTCGTAATTGGAGAGATTCCGAGATCATACTAGGAAGGCCCTTCCTCAGAACAACATGGGCCTTATTTGATTATAAGACTGGGAAAATCTAGTTCCAAACTCCAGGCGGAGATGAGGAACTTGAGATGAAGCAGACCAGATGGCAGAGATCGGATTCAGAATCCAGCACCGAGTACTCTTCATCCGAAGCAGATTGCAGTCATGTAGATACTGTTGGGCCATGGAGACAGAACCCATCTAGCACCTATGAGTCCTTGATGAATCTCGGATTCACCACTCTAAGTCACATTAATTAAGCTCAAGTCCCTTAAAATCAACTGCATTTCTACATTTATTTCACATAATTAGCATTTTAGCATTAATTTGTGCATAAAATAAGAAGCCAAAAATCCAAGCCAAAAATGACCTGTAAATAGCCTAACTTCCCCTATTTTTAACTCCTTCATGCTAACTACGAATGACACAAAACCATCTCCACTGTGTACATATCACTAATAAGAATAAATTAAAAATACAAAAAAATCACTAACCCTTTTAAGTGTACCAAAAACCCAAACCCTAGTTTCAGAATTTTCGGACTAAAAGTCCCATATCTTCCCCATCCAGTGTCTGATTTGATCTTACTCACTTTTGAACTAATGCACGTTTAATTACCTTCAAAACAAGACCAAGTTCAAGTGAATCGGAGCTCGTATGTGAAGGTTGGGTTTTGGGCCTCTTTTGCACATTGTATATTTTCGCGGTTTTCTGACCTATATTTTATGTATATATTTTCTTTATTAATAAAAATCCAAAAAAATTAGATTTAGATGTCTTTTATTTATCTTTGATTTTTCTATATTTTTCCAGATTTTTATCTTGTTTAAAAATGACAAAAAGGTATAAAACCCAAAAATAAATGTATTCTATGTACATGGGATACCCCAAACATTGACTTTTTATATTTGACCGATTTTGGCTTTGATATCTTCATGAAAGTTGTAGATCTCGTCGAGACGAGCATTTTTCGTGAAGAAACCTTTTCGATCCGAGATCATTTGCTATTTTTTATCGATTTTACAAATATTTTATTTTCGGATTTTTCTGGAGCTGACACGTGGCAGCCCCAGAGGCCGCCACGTGTCAGCGGTTTTTCCGCCCCTTTTTAATTTCGTTTTTATTAAAAAAATAAAAGACACGCACGTACGCAGCACGTGCCTCCAGGAACGTGCAACGCACGCGCCTCGCTCCCTCATCCCCTTGCCACGTGGCCTTAGCAGGGCCGTTCGATCTCGGCCGATCGGACGGCCCCTGCCCGTCATCCCCCAACCTCGCGCCTCCCCCTTTTTTCCTCAACCACCGCCGCTCCGAGATCTCCGCCAACGGTCCCCCTCCTCCATCGTCGTTGACCCTAACGACCCCCCGGTCTCTCCTCCTCCGTAATCCCCGCGCCGACCAACCTCCCGCGCCCTTATCTCCGCACCGGCGACTCACCCTCTCTCCTATAAATAGAGCTCCACCGCACCCTACTCCGACTATCCACCGATCGAGGAACGGGTCCGGGGTGACAGACCGGAGTCCCCTTCTACCGTGACAAGATCCGGTCGTGCCTCCACGGCCGTCGTAGCCCACGACAAAGCCCGACCTCCGCCGTTCTGCCACCGCTCCGACCTCGGTCGTGGAGCCAACGACTTCATCGACTCCAGCCGCTCCGACAACTTCGCCTTCTTCCCCGACCATCTTCCACGCCTCCGCCTGGAGCTCCTCCTCCAACGCCACCGTCGACATCCAGGAGCTCCGCCGACGCCAACGTCTTCATCTTAGCCGCAACTCCATCGACCGCCATCACCTCGCGCGCCAACGACGTCACCATCATCTCCGACTTCTTCGACAACAACAGCTTCGATCCCCTTACGTTCATCTTCTCCGACCTACTTGGACTACGCCGCCGGCGCTCCACCGACCACCGCCGACTCTGCCATGGTCACCTCCAGCATCGACTCCGGAGCTCGGGGCACCAACGCTAAGCCTCCGGGAAGCCGACCACCGCCATCTGCACGCGCTCCTCCGACTCCACCAGCAACCGGTCTTCTTCAGCTATCACTTCCGGCGAAAGGCCCGCGCACAACAGCTTCATCTCAGCGCCAGGCCAGGCTGCATGCCCGAGACCCCAGAACGTTCTTCGCACGTGCGTGGGGGACGTCATCCATCGTCATCCCCCGGGTCACGTGCCCCGCACGTGACCGCGGGGTAAATTGCGAAGTGCCCCCTGCTTATTCTCCATATTGCGCTAGAGTCCACGCCAGCCAGAGGTCACGTGCAGAGCACGTGACCCTCTGGTGAATTTACAATATCTCCCCCTGCTATCTAGGTATTGACACTTAGGCCCCCACTGCACTTGTCTTTATTTATTTTATTTATTACATTTACTGCATTTACACCCCTGTGTTCTCCCCCTGTTTTGAACCTCTTCTAGACATCATTTTATTTATACAAAAATAACACTTTGTTCATCGCTTAATTCTCTACATTGTGATATGCTGTGGCTATTTTCCTAATTAATGGTTAATTAATAATCAATTTTTCTGTAGAAAATTGCGAAGTTTACCTAGTTTGTTCTCCAAATTGTGTAATTGATTAATCGGTGCTCTAAAAATCCCCGAAAAATCACATATTGTAGAGATTATTTTGCTTGACATTGTGCCCAAAAATCTTTACATTTGCATGCATAATTTGCTCTGTAAAAATCATTTTGCTTATTTTATTGTTTAATTTTTAATAGGTATTAAACCCCACATTTTCGAGGTTTAGGATTTTTCTAGGATCCATTACTTAGTAATAGATCTTAGATAATTTTATCTCTTGAAAATAAGTAGGTTTAATATTTATTATAATTAAATATTTAAAGTCATTCTGTTTGCATTTAAAAATTCATAAAAAAATCATAAAAAATCCATTCTGCATCCAAAAATTACAAAAAAAATTGCAGTGCATTCATTTCATCATCATTTACATTGTGGCCAATTTTCATATTTTTCGGACATCGTTTGATTGAAAATTATATTTTAGTCCCTAAAATAGGCCGAAAGTGCATTTTGCATCCCTCATTTGCATTAAAAATTCCAAAAAAAGACCATCTTGAAAACCGAACATGAAATTGGATAGACATATCTCTAGGTTGTTCCTTTGCCTCCTTGTGATCGACCTTGGGACTTGCCCAAGTAAAATAAACAAAAAAACCACTGGATTAAAATTGATTAAAAATTTGTGGTTATCTCTTGACTGTTTCCAATCGCCGCCTACAACGAATGACACACATTTTTGTTTTAACTCACGAAGATAAAAACAATCTTTTACACGCACGATGTTCGGACCCGTCAGTCCCTCTCCTTCGGAGAAGATCTTGTGCATGAGTCAGTTTGCGAGGCCTTTAGGAATGAGTACGGCTCAGAATATGCATCCCCCTACATCTTCGATGACTTAGAGGCTTATCTGGACCTGTCAGTCCTTACCTCTTTAAGACAATCAGAAGATGAGAATGACAAGTCGGACGTGGCTTTTGTTGATTGCTTGGAGACCTTTGATGATCCGACTCTAGAGCCGAATGACTTGGTGGCATCAATTTCAAAGACAGATCCAGCCACTACCAGCACAGAGCCAGATTCGATTGAGCCAGACTTCCTTGATGATCACACATTACCTGAGCTCAAACCTTTACCCACAACACTTAAATATGGCTTTCTTATGGGACAAGAGAAGAGGTATCCGGTCGTCATCAGCTCGTGATTGATCGAGGAAAAGGAATCTCGCTTACTAGAGATCCTGGAGAAAAACCGCAAGGCGATAGGCTGGAGCATCTCCGATCTACACGAGATAAATCCCGCTCCGTGTTCGCACCATATCTACTTGGAGAATGAGGCTAAACCCTCTCGTGAATTCCAACGTCGGTTGAATCCAAATTTATGAGAGGTAGTGAAGAAGGAGATAGAGAAATGGTGCGACGCGAGTTTTATTTATCCATCTCCGACTCCAAATGGGTGGCCCCAATCCATGTTGTCCCAAAGAAGTCAGGAATTCAGACGACCACCAATGAAGACGGAGAGGAGATCGTGACACGAGTACCCACGTCGTGGTGCGTCTGTGTGGATTACAGATGCCTGAATGCTGCGACGAAGAAGGATCACTTTCCCCTGCCTTTCATTGATCAGATCCTAGAAAGATTAGCGGGGAAAGAATTATTCTGCTTCTTGGATGGGTTCTCGGGCTATAATCAAGTAGCCATAGCTCCGGAGGACCAGGAAAAGACCACGTTTACATGCTCCTTTAGTACCTATGCTTTCAAGTGCATGCCCTTTGGGTTATGTAATACTCCCGTCACTTTTCAAAGGTGCATGATTGCGGTATTTGCCGAAATGGTCGATGAATTCCTGGAAGTCTTCATGGACGACTTCTCGGTCCATGACGATTTCTTCGATTCCTTTCTTAAGAATCTGGACCGAGTCCTCAAAAGATGTTGTGAGGTCAATCTGGTGCTCTCCTGGGAGAAAAATCACTTCATGGTGACAGAGGGCATTGTGTTGGGGCATGTCATCTCCAAGAGAGGAATGGAGGTTGACCCTACCAAGGTGGATGTGATCAGAAGACTCCAGCCACCAACCAACGTGAAACAGTTGCGGTCTTTTCTCGGGCATGTAGGATTTTATCGAAGATTTATTAAGGATTTTTTTAAGATTGCCCGACTGCTAACTGAGCTTTTAGGCAAGGACATGGAGTTTATTGTTGATCACAAATATCTTGAAGCCTTTAAGCTACTATAGGGAATGACGCCTCGATCCTACAAGCCCCTGACTGGTCTCTACATTTTGAGATCATGATGGACGCATCAGACTTTACTGTTGGGGCTGTGTTAGGATAGAGGAGGGATGGAGTCCCGTTCGCAATACACTATGCAAGCAAAGTGCTTGATACTGCTCAGCGTAACTATACAGTTACGGAAAAGGACATACTTGCGGTAGTGTTTGCCTTGGAAAAATTCAGATCTCATTTAATCAGATCCAAGGTAATTGTGTTCACTGACCACTCAACACTACACTACTTAATGGAAAAGAAGGATGCAAAGGCACATCTTCTTAGGTGGATTCTGCTTATCCAAGAGTTTAATTTGGACATTCGTGATAAAACTGGAAAGAAGAATATAGTAGCTGATCAACTCTCTCGTCTCGAGGATCTTAATGCTTCTGAGGATTCACCAATTAGAGACTCCTTCCCTGACGAGTCGATTTTTGTTGTCGACTCACTCCCATGCTATGCCAATATCGTGAACTATCATGTCTTTAAGAAGGTTCCCGAAGATTGGCCCAAGAGCCACATAAACCGACTGAAGTCGGATTCGAGACATTACCATTGGGAGGATCCGATCCTTTTCTTCGAAGGACCGGATTGTGTCTTGAGACGGTGTATTCCTCAGGAGGAATATCAGAGTGTCCTTTCTTTATGCCACAGTCTGAAGGCAGGAGGACACCACTCCGGGAAGAGGACCGCATGGAAGGTACTTCAGTGTGGCTTATACTGGCTGACTCTGTTTTGTGATGCCATCACCTTTGCGAAGTCGTGCCCAGTATGCCAGCGAATGCGAGGAACCGTTGGTTCCAAGGATGGGATGCCAATGCAGCCTATCATCATTTGTGATGTCTTTGATGCCTGGGGCATTGACTTCATGGGCCCATTCCCTGTTAGCCATGGATTCAAGTACATCCTACTTGCGGTAGACTATCTGTCCAGGTGGGTGGAGGCTATCCCAACCCGAGCCGCAGACATCAAGACTGTTTGTAAATTCATTAGAGATCATATCATCTCTAGGTTAGGGATCCCCAAAATGTTGATATCAGATGGGGGTAGCCATTTTGTAAACAGAGATGTGAAGAAGCTCTTGAAGGATTACGACATCGAACACCGTGTTGCTAGTCCTTACCACCCACAATCAAATGGTATGGCTGAGGTGTCGAATAAGGAGGTGAAAACATATTGCAAAAGCTTGTCTGCCCAGACAGGAAGGACTGGTCTCAGATCTTGGATCAAGTCCTATGGGCTTACAGGACAGCTTACAAGACACCGTTAGGAACCTCCCCATTAAGGATGGTATTCGGGAAGCCATGCCATTTGCCCGTATAATTAGTGCACAAATAAGAATGGGCAATCAAGAAGGTCAATTGGAACACACACCTAGGGCAGAGCCAGAGAGAAATGGATCTAAATGAGCTAGTGGAAGTCAGAAACTGAGCATACGACAACAATTTGGTGTACAAGGAGAAAGCGAAGCGTTGGCATGATAGATATATCAGACGAAAGACCTTTGTTCCTGGAAGAAGGTATGGTTGTTCAATGCAAGGCTGAAGGTTTTCCAAGGCAAGCTAAAATCCAAGTGGACGGGCCTATTCATTGTTTGTGCTGTGCATGATAGTGGATTGTTGAGATCTCAGATCTCACAGATGATGCACAAACGTTCTTAGTAAATGGACAACTGCTGAAGCACTTCGTCGAACCCAATGAACAGTTAGTCCATATTGAGGAGATTGTATTCATGCATGGGATAGATTCAACAGATACACATAGAGCCGTGCATGAGACCTTACAATAGTAAACTCTCGCCATCAGCAGCATCTGGAAAGATTCAGACCGCAATCCTTGTAGATACCCATCATTCCTGTACATTCTGCTGCTCCCTCCCGCGACTCTAATCACTCACCCCAACTTCATATATCTTCATCTACGACTATACTTAGGATGACCAGATCCTAAGTATTGGGGGGGGGGGGGAGAATCACATGAGTCCATCTTCCAGATCACATCGGTCCTCATACCACTTCTGTCCTATACTTAGGCTGACATGAGCCTAAGTATAGGGGGGACCGATGCCCATCTTGTACATATATTCATCCACTTCCCCTCTCGACCTCGTCCGCCCCGTTTTTGATCTCCTACTACACTTAGGTTGCCAGAGCCTAAGTATAGGGGGGGGGGGGCAGGGTGACTTCTATACATTTTTGCTCTTTTGGATTTCCTATGCTTAGCACAAGCTATGTTTTTTCCTCGCTTTTCGTGCTTTGAGGACATAACACACGCTAAGTATAGGGGGGCATGTATATATTACATATATACTTTACCCATAGCTCGTACTTTCACGTATTTTTGTATATACTACGCAATAATTACGAGATGGGTAAAAATGGAGATATTTTTTTGTAAAATACACGTACACTTGTATATTGTATAACACTTGTATAATTTGTAATACTTATAAACCTCTTGTAAATTGTCGTAACATAGGAAGTATACCATTTTTTTTAAAAAAAAGATAAAAAAGCATAAAAAATGGAAAAATCAAAATCAAAGGCTTCTTATTTACTCTTGCACATCAGCTCTGCATCTAAGAAAGAAAAAGAGTCTTGCATTTCATTCATCTTCATAGCATGTCATCTACATCTCATATGCGTATCTTGTACATGCAAAGTGAAATATCTTGATTTGACCTTAATCCACCTAATTTCAGAGGAACCTTATAGGAATTGGAGTTAAGATTTCTCAGGTCAAATGACTTAATTCTTTGAGTCCTCAAGTCTATGTTCACATGTCATCTTGACCAGTCTAAGTAGAATATCTCGTGCATACGCATGATTCTTATAGACAGTGACCTAACTTGGACAAGCACCATGCACGTAGCTCTTCATTGATGAGGTGGTGAGGAAGTAGAATCCTTTAGCTTGGAGTAGCACATGGGTGGAAACACCCGTCCTCCTTTAGGGAGGGTAGTGCATCTCAACCTAGTCTGGTGGTGTTGACATCTAAGGATGGGATGCTGTGGGTTGCAATAATGCTTCAAAAGAGGGATAGTCTACTGGCTCAAGAGGAAAAACTCCTGATGTACATGCTGCACCTTGTATATAGTTCAAAAAAAATGCAAGAACTCCAAAAAAATAGACAGGCCAGATAGAAAATAAAATACCTGTCGGAGTTTGTATATTAGCGAGAAGTCTGCAGCTGGATGACTTGGCTACACTGGTCAGACATCCTGGGATAGGTAGCTACACTGGCTACCATCCATTCTTTTCTCCACCCCTCCTCTTGAGCTGGTCGCACTTGAACTTAGAAAGGAATACCTCGCTCCTCGATGAAAGAGTTACTGGACTAGGGAATTAGAGTTACCTTGTTAGAGAAGGCTGCTTCTTAGCCATTTCTGATGTGGAGAGCTATTTTACACTTACACAGTTGAAGTAAGAATCATAGTCATCAGAAATTTGCAGTTTGAGGATTTGTTCTGACCTGACTATTGAGGAGTCTTGAATAGGAGACTTGTGGAACTTGAAGTCTCTTAAGTCTTAAGTTTAGATCCCAATAAGGTTCTACCACACAATTAATCCAAAGGTCGAGTAAAGCTCCATTTTAAACTTTTGTTCATGACCTTGGTATGGAACCCAAAATCGATTCACTTGTGCATTTCATTTTATTTGCTCGGGGACGAGCAAGGTTAAGTATAGGGGGTTGATGAATCTGTAATTCATCACTCTTAAAGTTGAAAATAGAGTCTTGTTCCCGAGTATTTAGCAGCATATTTCCCCTTATCTTGCATAATTAGCATTCATGCATGCAAGCATAATATCTCCATTTTAGCATCCATATTTGCATTAAATAAGAAGCTCAATTCACTTGTAAATATTCACCTGTATATTCACCATTATTCACTTATTTATCTGTTTTTTACTCACTCCAAAGTCAATAAAACCAACCCTATACTGTGTATATTACTAACCATTAATATAAGGAAAAAGCCAAAAATTCCTAACTTGTAAAACTACACAATAAAACCCCAAACCCCGTTGAAGACCCCAGACCTTAGAATGCAAATATCTACCTCATACAACCTCCGATCTAGGTCTACTCACTTTTAGAATAATGTATGTTCAGAGACCTTCAAAATGAGACTAATTTAATTTAAATCGGAGCTCGTATGCAAAACTTGGGTTTTGGGACCCCATTGTGTACTATATGTATGTATATTTGTACCCTTGTATTTTTGTATCTTATTTGACCTCATCTCTATTTTTGGTCAACATGAAACTTGTAGATCTCATCGAGATCTACAACTCGATAGCGAGCATGTAGCGACAACTGCGAACGTTCATGTTTTGAGTTTTTCCAAATTCGGCCATCTTCTCTCCCTAATTCCACATTTTCTTTCAGCCATTCAGATCAGGACACGTGGCACCCTCTGATTGCACCACGCGGCCCGCTCCATTGCACGCCACGCGTCCCTTTCCCTCTACCGTTCCATGCTCCTTCTTCCCTCCTAATCATCATCGTCCAATCCCGCTTTAACCCTTGCTGTACGATCAAGACCTAAACTCCATCACAGCCCTTCAGCAACGCTGCTCTTCCATTGTGCCACGTGGCGTCTCACGCACCACACGATTATCTTAAGATCTCTCCATCTCAGCCGCTCCATTCTGCTGCTCCATCCACCACCCGATCTATCCAAGATCACACCACGACCGTCCACTTCCGCCTCGTTCTCCTAGCGCCACGTGGTGATCCATACGCCCTCGATCTCATCGCTTCAGATCTAATACCAACCACTCACTAGCACTCCACTCCGAGCTGTTGGATCTCAAGATCCAACGGATAAGAACCCGTCGTCAACCTCCAGACGCCCACGTCACCCACCTCACGCGCGCACCGCCCCCTTTCTATTTTTGGCTCCACTTTGGCCATCTTCTCCGCTCCCTGTCACCTCTACCTTGTAGCCCATTACCCCCTCATCTTCGCCATCCTCCTCAATCGCCATGAACTTCAGCCACGTCGCTCCACGACCTCCACCAACTTCGTCATCCCTTCACCTACACCCTCACCTCCAACCTATAAATACTCCACCACCGACGACTGTCAACCTTATCTGACATAGCAGAAGGTTCCCCCGAGCTCTTACCTCTTGATTGGTGACAGAAATTTTGAGCGAAATTGAGCGAACAAGGGTGTATTCCTCAGGCGAGATCCACGGCTCTGCCATGCCGTGCCGCAGTTCCTCCCACGAGCTGCACGAACTCAGGACCTCTACCGACCTTCGAGCGAAGACCAGGAGCTCCCCTTCGAGCTTCTACCCCCAGGTAGCATCCTTAATCCCTCCTCCGATCTCCTTCTTCTTTTTCTTCATTTTTCTTCTAATTTCTCCACCTCCTACGATTGATCTCACGTTTGCCTGAACCCCCACCGAGCTCCGCCTTGGAGCTCTGACCTTCGCGGTATCTTCGGATCAACCCTACGACCCGTCACACCTCCTCCGACCAAGAGCTCCACCGCCATGGCTGAGGAGCACCACAGCACCACCTTCACCTCGCTCCAGGCCTCCAGCTGCATTCGCATTCACCTCATGAACACACTGCACGCCTCGGCTATCGAACTAACCCCTGCAGGCACATTCTCCTTCATTGGTTGGAAGCGTCACCGGAGCTGCATCGAGCTTCATCGCTTCCGGCCCGTGGACTACCTCCGCCTTGTCCAGACGCTCCGGTCGCTCTGCGAAGCCTCCACGATCGTCCCCAGCTACTCAAGAGCCTCCGGAGAGTAGCATCGAGCGAGAATTGAGGCGGCAGAGCTAAGGGGACTTCGTCGGAGCCCAACCACGTCCGCTGTAGGAGGCGGCGGACCGGAGGAACACGACGCACAGCCGCCATTCGATCCTCACGATCGGATGGTTCTGATCGAGCCACATCGCCATCACCCCGCCTCCGTCGGATCAGGAGGATCCAATGCTCATGATCCTGCCACGTGCTCTCTCCTTCACCCTACAACAGCCGTCCGATCTCGCGGGGATCGTACATCTCGCCACATGCCACGTCGTCCGCATCACCGTCGTTGGATCCAGCATGATCTAACGGATTTCAGACAACCACATCGCTTCATTCTAGGAGCCATCTGCCTCCGTTGGATCGTCTCAATCTAACGGTCCCAAGGCGTGCCACTATCAGCTTCAATAGCCGCTTGATCTTCATCGATCGAGCGGTCCCTCGTGCGCCACGTCTCCTCCTCCGAGCCTCCTCCCTGATCCTTAGGCTGGGAGCCCCCGAAGCTAACCCGAAGCACGCCCGAGCCTGCAGCGCACCCGAGATAGAGACTGAGCCTCCGACGCCACCCGAGCCTAGCACCTCACGTGTTTCTCACGTGCGGGCTGGGAAAATTACCCTGAGGCTCCTTTGATGAATATGTGATTCATCACTCTTAAAGTTGAAAATAGAGCTTTGTCCTCAGGTATTTAGCTTCATATTTCCTTTTATCTTGCATAAATAACATTCATGCATCAATCCGCAAAATATGCATTTTAGCATTCATATTTGCATTTAATAAGAAGCCAATCCATGTGTAAAATCCACTTGTAAAATATCCACCTATTCATTTATATTTTATCCCCTCCAAAATGAAATAACACCTTCCTTATAGTGTGTACACCATTAATTAATAATATAGGGAAGAAGACCAGAGTCCTTCTCTTTTGTAAAATACTCAATAAAGCCCCAAAACCCGTGGACCTTAGAATGCTCATATCTCTCTCTTACAAACTCCGAATTAGGTTCACTCACCTTCAGATTAATACACATCCAGAGACCTTTAAAATGAGACTAATTTCATTCAATTCGGAGCTCGTAGGCAAAACTTGGGTTTTTGGGCCTCCTTGTATACTATACATATGTATATTCGTATTCTTGTATTTTTGTATCACATTTGACCTCATCTCCATTTTTGTCAACACGTAACTTGTAGATCTCATCGAGATCTACAACTTTCATGTTGTGAGTTTTTCCAAATTCGGCCTCCTTCTCCCTCTAATTTCATTTTTCCTTTCAGCCACTCAGAGCTGGCCACGTGGCACCCTCTGATTGCGCCACGCGGCCCGCTCCCTTTGATCGGTCCGCCCGCAGTCGTGACCGTTGGATCTCAATCTAGATCCAACGGCCCAAGGTCTTCCACGTACGCAATAATTCTACACCATCAGATCAATCCCTGGATCACATCTTCACTGTCCGCTCGCGGTTTGCCCAGAGTCCACCACGTGGCACTCTCTGCGCCCTCCGATCTCGCTCCGGGCGCCTTGATCTACGCCGTCCATCACCGCCTTCACTCTCCACCATCCGATCGCAGATCAGATCTAATCTCGCCCGTCCCTTCGCGCAGCATCCTCAGCACGCCACGTAGTGCAGTACGAGCCCTTCGATCACGCACCCTCGATCAAATCGCAGCCGCTCAATAGCGCCCTGATCATGACCGTTGGATCGTGAGATCCAACGGTCGAGATATCATCATCTACCTCCGCACGCTCCATGCCCAGTCCTCTACCATGCGCAAGGGGGCCGCCCCCTTTCTATTTTGGGCTCCACGCCGGCCACCTTCTCCGACCCTTGACACCACCACGACGGAGCCCACTCGTTCCTCATCCTCGCCAGCCCCCTCGACCTCCATGACGACCCTCAAAGTCGCTCCACGACACCCACGAACACCACCTCCTCGCCAACCATGCCATCACCTTCATCCTATAAATCAGTCACCTCCAGCCACTTTCACCCCCATCTGCCACTACAGAGAGTGACTCCGAGCTCCCACCTGCAGATTGGTGACAGCAATTTGACCAAAGGTCGAGCGAAGACTGAGAATACCTCCGGCGAGATCCACAGCCTAATACTGCCGTGTCGCAGCTCCTCCAAGGCGCTACACGAGCTCAGGTCCCCCTACCGACCTTCGAGCGGCGACTTGGAAGATCCCTCCGAGCTTCTGATCCTAGGTGCTATCTCCTTGATTGGCCGGAGGCTCGTCGGAGCTGCATTCGAGCTCCTCCGCCACCGCATTCCAGAGCCTCTCCTCCACTCCTGAGACCACCGGACGCTCCGCCAGCCATCCACGAATCTCCCGAGCTACGCCAGAGCTTCCAGCATCCTTCACCGACGACAGGAGGACGAGGCAGAGCTAGGCCAGCTTCGCCGGAGCCCAGCCCTCTCCTCTGCAGGAGGCGGAGGACCGTTGGGGACGACATCCAGGAGCCGTTCGATCCTCTTGATTGAATGGCTAGGAGCCATCCACGTCGCCTTGCCCCGCAGCCGTAGGATCAGGCGGATCCTACACACCTGATCACGCCACGTCTCCAATCGCCAGAGCATCAGAGGGCCATTAGATTCATCCCGATCCAGCAGCGCTCGATCGTCCACGTGGCCATCTTCATCGTGCTTCAAGGACCGTTGGATCGATCTTGATCCAACGGGTCGAGACACGCCACGCGTTCGCAGCTAGCTGCCGTTGGATCATCCTTGATCCCACGGTCTAGATCAGTCCACGTCGCCCAATCCGAGCCTCTTCCCCGACCACTAGGCTCGGATCACTCGAAGCTACTCCGAGCCTCCGAAGACCACCGAGCCTAGGACCCCCACATGATCCGCACATGCGTCCTAGGTTATTTGCATCGAAGCCCCTGAAGGTTTCCAGAATTGCATTTTAGTCCCTACCAGGAGACCCCACGTGAGGAGCACGTGTTCTGTGGAGAAATTGCATCCACCCCCTCTGCATTATAGGTAATTGCATATTGGTCCCTATCAGCACGTTTTATTTTTTAGCAATTTTAATTCCTATAATTGCATTTATACCCCTGTCTTTGCACACATATTTAGGCATTCGTCTTAATTCATTTTTCAGTTTGGAAAATTGCATTGTGTAGCTTACATTGTCCTCTTCATTATGTGACACATGGCATATTTTTATAATATCAGTGGATTTTCTATTAATTAATATGTTCAATTTTGCTATAGTTTGACCATTTATGCCTTTTAATTGATAGTAATTTCTCCGTGACTCCAAAAATCCCCAAAAAATCACATTAGATCTAGGATAATTAGGTTGACCTTGCATAATAATTTCATCTCAATTGCACACA
Source organism: Ottelia alismoides (assembly GCA_037367405.1). Lineage (NCBI taxonomy): Eukaryota > Viridiplantae > Streptophyta > Magnoliopsida > Alismatales > Hydrocharitaceae > Ottelia > Ottelia alismoides. The sequence goes on from JAZKJV010009315.1 coordinate 16,934, forward strand.
TCTCTAGGCCTAAATAATTCATTTAGTGATTTCCTTAATTAATTTTTAATATATTCATTTCACATCAAAATTTAGGTTTAATAATTTTCCCGGATTCCTCATGTTCAAATCTATCTAGGGTAATTTTTATTCCCAAAAATATTGTGATTTGATATTTATAAAAATTAATTTAGCCAAAATCATCCTGCATTCTCATTTAATTCACAGTAAATTTATTTAGTGTCAGAAAATTTCAAAAAAATTTGGGTAGCCTCATTTCATTGTATTTCACCATCTGGCCAAGTTTCTTAATTTTTGGACTTGATTTGAGCACTTATTTGAATTAACCTGTAAACTGGACTGATTGTGCATGTGTCTTGCATAATAACTGAAAAAGACCAAAAAAATTATTCCCTGAAAAATCAAACCTTGGACTTTGGTAAAAGTTTACCTAAGGAGACAACTGCCTCCCTGAGTTCGACCTTGGGCTTGCCCAAGTAAAAAAAATTTCGGATTAACTTGCTTTAATTAAAAGTGGTTTTTGATTTGCTCTCATTATCCGACTGCAACGAACGATATTAATCAATTTGACCATTAATCCGACCGAATTAACAAGGGTTGTGGGACGCTTTTCAAAATGGCACCGTTGCCCCCTATACTTCGTGATAGAGCCATTTTGAAAAGCGTCCCACCACCCTTATTAATTCGAGCAAATTAATGGTCATATTAATAATGTTCGTTGCAGTCGGATAATGAGAGCATATCAAAAACCACTTTTAGTTAAAGCAAGTTAATCTTGAGCGGCAAATTTTTTTTACTTGGGCAAGCCCAAGGTCGAACCCAGGGAGGCAACTGTCTCCTTAGGTAAATTTTTAGAAAAGTCTAAGGTTTGATTTTCAGGGAATACTTTTTTGGTCTTTTTCGGTTTTTTATGCAAGACACATGCACAATCATGCCAGTTTACAAGTTAATTCAGATAGATGATCAAATCAAGTTCAAAAATTATGAAACTTGGCCAGATGATGAAATGCAGTGAAATGAGGCTACCCTATTTGTTTTTTTGGAATTTTCTGATACAAAATAAATTTACTGTGAATTAAATATGAATGCAAGATGATTTTGACTAAATTAATTTTAATAAATATCAAATCACAATATTTTTAGGAATAAAAATTACCCTAGATAGATATGAAGGTGAGGAATCCAGGAAAATTTTTAAACCTAAATTTTGATGTGAAATGAACCTATTAAAAATTAATTAAGGAAATTACTAAATGAACTATTTAGGCCTCGGGATGCGTGCAATTGAGATGAAATTTTTATGCAAGGTCAACCTAATTATTCTAGATCTATTGTGATTTTTTGGGGATTTTTGGAGTCACAGAGAAATTAGTATCAATTAAAAGGCATAAATGGGCAAACTATAGCAAAATTAAACCAATTAATTAATAGAAAAATCCACTGATATTACAAAAATATGCCAAGTGTCACATAATGAAGAGGACAATGTAAGCTACACAATGCAATTTTCTAAATTTAAAAATGAATTAAGATGAATGCCTAAATATGGTGCAAAGACAGGGGTGTACATGCAATTACAGGAATTAAAATTGCTAAAAATAAAACGTGCTGATAGGGACCAATATGCAATTACCTATAATACTGAGGGAGTGGATGCAATTTCTCCACAGAACACGTGCTCCTCACATGGGGTCTCCTAGCAGGGACTGAAATGCAATTCTGGAAACCTTCAGGGGCCTCGATGCAATTTACCTAATATGCACATGCGGATCACGTGGGGGGTCCCAGGCTCGGTGGTCTTCGGAGGCTCGGAGCGAGGCTCAAGTGGCTCTGGAGGTTCGGATCTGGCTTGGAGTAGCTTCGAGTGATCCGAGCCTAGTGGTCGGGGAGGAGGTTCGGATCGGGCGATGTGGCTCGATGTGGACCGTGGGATCAAGGATGATCCAACGGCAGCTGGTTGCGGACACGTGGCATGTCTCGACCCGTTGGATCAAGATCGATCCAACAGTCCTTGAAGCGCGATGAAGATGGCTACGTGGACGATCGAGCGCCGCTGGATCAGGATGAATCCAACGACCCTCTGATACTCTAGCAATTGGAGACGTGGCGTTATCAGGTGCGTAGGATCCGCTTGATCCTACGACTGTAGGGCGAGGCAACGTGGATGGCTCCTAGCCGTTCGATCAAGAGGATCGAACGACTCCTGGCTGTCGTCCCCAATGGTGCTCCACCTCCTGCGGAGGAGAGGGCTGGGCTCCGGCGAAGCTGGCCTAGCTCCGCCTCGTCCTCCCGTCATCGGTGAAGGATGCTGGAAGCTCTGGCGTAGCTCGGGAGATTCGTGGATGGCTAGCGGAGCGTTCGGTGGTCTTAGGAGTGGAGGAGAGGCTCTGGAATGCAGTGGCGGAGGAGCTCGAATGCAGCTCTGACGAGCCTCCAGCCAATCAAGGAGATAGCACCTACAGGGGGTTAGAAGATAGCCGAAGCATGCAAAATGTCCATGGAGTGGTGTAGAGTGGAATGCGAGGCCTGTGGAGCAATGGGGTGGTCCAGTGGTCGAGCTCCGCCAAGGTGGCGGAGATGGCGTCGGTGAAAGGTGGAGTATGTCGTCGGAAGGAACGAAGGTGCTCGCGAAGATCAGAGCTCTCTTGCGGAGCTCTGGTAATGGTTGGCGGAGTGAGAAGATGCGTGTGGACGACGAATAAAATCGGAGAAGATGAAGACAAATCAAGAAGAAGATCGGGGGAGAAATGGAGGGATCTACCTGGGATTAGAAGCTCAGAGGGTGCTTCTAGGTCGTCGCTCGAAGGCCGATAGGGGGACCTGAGCTCGTGCAACGCCTTGGAGGAGCTGTGACATGGCGGTGTTAGGCCGTGGATCTTGCCGAAGGTATTCTCGATCTTCGCTCGACCTCTGGTCAAATTACTGTCACCAATCTGCAGGTGGGAGCTCGGAGTCACTCTCCGTGGTGGCGGATGGGGGTGAAAGTGGCCGGAGGTGACTGATTTATAGGATGAAGGTGACGGTATGGTTGGCAAGGAGGTGGTGTTCGTGGGTGTCGTGGAGCGACTTTGAGGGTCGTCATGGAGGTCGAGGGGGCTGGCGAGGATGAGGAACGAGTGGGCTTCGTTGTGGTGGTGTCAGGGGTCGGAGAAGGTGGTCGGCGTGGAGCCCAAAATAGAAAGGGGGCGCCCCCCTTGCGCACGGTAGAGGACGTGGGCGCGGGGTATGCGGAGGTTGACGACGATCTGGTAGCCGTTAGATCTCGTGATCCGATGGCTATGAAGCGGGCGGTAGCGAATAACACAGATTAGATCTAGGGCGCGACATCGGAGGCCAGGATGTTGCCATGTGGCATACTGGAGACGAAGCGCTAACGGGCGGATGAGATGGACTCAAGGGTTCGATCGAATGGTTGAAAATAGTTGTGGTGATGAACGGTGAAGATCAAGGCGCCCGGAGCGAGATCGGAGGGCGCACAGAGTGCCACGTGGTGGACTCTGGGCGAAGCGCGAGCTGCTGGTGAAGATGCAATCTAGGGATTGATCCGACGGTGTGGAATTAAGGCGTACGTGGAAGACCTTGGGCTGTTGGATCTAGATTGAGATCCAACGATCACGGCTGCGGGCAGACCGGTCAAAGGAATGGGCCGCATGGCGAAATCAGAGGGCGTCACGTGGCCAGCTCTGAGTGGCTGAAAGGAAAAATGAGATTAGAGGGAGAAGGAGGACGAATTTGGAAAAACTCAAAAAACATGAAAGTTGTAGATCTCGATAAGATCTTCAAGTTTCATGTTGACCAAAAATAGAGATGAGGTCAAATGTGATACAAAAATACAAGTATACAAATATACATATGTATAGTATACAAGGAGGCCCAAAAACCCAAGTTTTGCCTATGAGCTCTGAATTGAATGAAATTAGTATCATTTTAAAGGTCTCTGGATGTGTATCAATCTGAAGGTGAGTGGACCTAATTCAGAGTTTGTAAGAGAGAGATATGGGCATTCTAAGGTCCAGGGGTTTTGGGGCATTATTGGGTATTTTACAAAAGAGAAAGACTCTAGTCTTCTTCCCTATATTATTAATTAATGGTGTACACACTATAAGGAAGGTGTTATTTCATTTTGGAGGAGATAAAATATAAATTAATAGGTGGATATTTTACAATGGATTTTACACATGGATTGGCTTCTTATTAAATGCAAATGTGAATGCTAAAATGCATATTTTGTGGATTGATGCATGAATGCTATTTATGCAAGATAAAAGGAAATATGAAGCTAAATACCCAAGGACAAAGCTCTATTTTCAACTTTAAGAGTGATGAATCACAGATTCATCACCCTGGAAGTTTTGCAAATTACAATTCAGTCCCTGCCAGGAGCATCACGTGAGGCACACGTGTTCCCGTGGACATTTTGCACACATACCCCCAACATTATAGGTAATTACATTTAAATCACTGTCAGCATGTTTAATTTTCAGTTATTTGATTTTCTATATTTACAATTTGGTCCCTGTCTTTGCATGCATATTTAGGTGTCCATTTGGCATCATTTTTCAGTTCTAAAAATTGCATAATGTTATCTTATCGTCTTTCTTATGTGATACGTGTTTCATTTTTGTGAGATATTAGGAATTTATTATCATTTATTTGGTGAAATTTTCCATATTTTGCACATTTATTGCCTTTTAATTCATATTAAATTTCTTGTTGCTCCAAAAATCATCAAAAATTCACATTAGACTTTGGATAATTTATTTTACATTGTGCCCAAAAATCATTGCATTTTCATGCATCTTGAGGCCTGAATAAATTAATTAATGATTTCCTTAATTTATTTTTAATAGGTCCAATTCACTTAGAATTTTAGGTTTATCAATTTTCCTAGATTCATCATACTTAGATATATTTAGGATAATTTTTATATCTAGAAATAATGTGATTTGCTATTTATTAAAATTAATTTTGTAAAAATCACCTTGCATTCATTTGAATTCGTAATAAATTCATAAAGTGTCAGAAAATCCAAAAAAAAATAGTGTAGCTTAATTCCATTGCATTTCATATTCTGGCTAAGATTTATAATTTTTGGACTTAATTTGATTACATTACTGATTTAACTTGTAAACTAGCCTGATATTGCATTGTCTTTCTTTTAAATTGCATAAAAATTGCCAAAAAATACCAAAAATAATATTATGAAAATCCAACCTCTGAATTTGCTTAAAATTTACCAAAGGAGACAATCGCCTCCTTGAGTTCAACCTTGGGCTTGCCTAAGTAAAATAAATATGCTGCTTGTGATTAATTGAACTTTAATTAAAAGTGGTTTTTGATTAGTCCGTTTTTACCTGTCTACAACGAATGACTCAATATTTATTTTAATCATTAATTTGATTGAATTAACAAGGGTAGAATCAGGGCTTTTCACTCATGGATCAAATACATCTGAAATCTGATTGAATTTCAGTGGTATTTTATCTTTCATTCCGATTGTGCCTACTTTATGGAAGTTAGTACAATGCTTCACATAGTATTCTGCATCTTTGGACAAGGCCGGTCTCCAAAGGCAGCATTGGAATACTTGGCTGCATTGGAGTACTTTCGTGGCCGTTCTTCTGCCTGAATGGTGTCCTCCAGTTTCTCGATCATGGCAATGCATGAGGACACTTGCGAATTCCTTCTGAGGAATACACCTTATTCAGATACATTCTGCCCCCTCACGAAAGAGATAGGGATCCTCCCACTGGTAAAAATGGATATCAGACAAGAATTTGTCTACTTTCAATTTCGGCCAATCTTGTGGAGTTCTCTTGGACACAAGATAATTCACACCATCGGCATACCAGAGGAGTGAGGTGACTGATAGTATGACCTCATCTAGAAAAGTATCAGTGATCAACCTCAAGTTCTGCTTAGGAGAATCAAGCTCAGATTGTCTTGAAAGGTGATCTGCCACCAAGAAGAAAAAATATTCTATCACGGCCAGTCTCTCCAGAATTTGGTCAATGAAGGGCAATGGAAAGTGATCCTTCTTTGTGGTGAGGTTCAGATGTCCATAATCCACATAGACTCGCGACGAGGTCAACATTTTGTTCAGAATCTCCTCTCCTTTGTCATTAGTAACAATGGTAATCTTGGACTTCTTGGTCACCACGTGCATGGGACTCACCCATTTACTACCAGAGATGAGATATATGAATCCTACGTCACACCATTTCTGAATTTCTTTCATGATAATATCCTGAAGGTTTGGATTCAATCTCCTCTAGAATTCGCAGGAAGGCATGCTATCATCTTAGTGGTAGATGTAATGCGAGCACATGGATGGATTAATCCCATGGAGATCTGATATCTTCCATCCAATCGCCTTGCGATTTCATTCAAGAACCTCCACCAGATGAGATTCTTGGTATTTGGTCAGATGAGCATTAATAATGACTGGATACACGTTTGTATCTCCCGCAAGGAAGCGTACTTCATGTTGGAGGACAGAGGTTTGAGCTCTGGCGAAGTCTGAGCTACTTTAGTGGTGTCTTCGGTGATCAATGCATGTATTGGCTCTTACATCATCTCAGTGTCCACCTTTGTCTGTTCGTTCTCTTCACTCAGTGATTCATAGAATTTTTCTTTGATATCCTCGTGATTGTAGAAATCCTCGATAATCTGTTGTTGGTCTTAGAGACTCATGGGGCCCACAAGAAATTTGTCAGGCGCATCAACAAAAATCTCTTCATCATCGACTGAGGGAAATTCAATTTTTCTATCTACTCCTTCCTTGGGGACAAGGAATTCATGGATTTAAATTTCATCAATGAATATATTTGTATGTTGAGTGTCTGTAAGAAATTCGTAGTCTTCAAGGCAGTTAGGCACAAGCACATCATCACAGATACAACCTCTGTTGGTTTTGGTTCAAGTAGGGTCTCTATCTGCACTTCAGTGTTGCTGGAGCTGAATGTAATTTCTCTAGTGCCGCAGTAGTTCAATACTGCTTTGGCTATTCGGAGGAACGACCGGCCAAGGATGATGGGGGGTGTGGAGCATATGTGTGGAGACATCCATGTCTAGTACAACAAAATCAATAGGGAACTGGATTCCCTGAACCTTGATGATCACGTCCTCCAACATGCCCCTAGACTGTTTGAATGATTTGCCTACAAATTGTAGAATCATCATGTTTGGTTTAAGCATTCCTAACTGTTGAGCGACGTTTTTCTGGGGTTGGAAAATTGATTGATGAAAATAATATGTGTTGGTCGTTGTTATTCTCCAAAAACCCATGTCAACAAAAAAAATTATTTTTTTTCTACTTATTAACCTGTATAGCGGACAAGGTCAAACTCAGGGAGGCTACAATTCCCGAGGGTTATTCAATTAAAAAATTAATTAAGAGAAAACAAGAATCTCAAAGGACAACTATCATTGGTTTTTGTGATTTTTTGAATCTTTTTATTTTTTTATTTTTTTATTTCTATTTTTTGTATTTTCTGATTTTCAAATTTTTAGTGATTTTGATTTTGCAATTTTTTTCAAAAATAACAAACAATAGGAACAAGATCAATAATATGCTCACCAACTCTTTTTGCAATTTTTAAATTAGTCAAAAAATGCTCAGAAAATCCAAAGAAAATATTTTTGGGTTTTAAAAGTTTTGAAATATTTTTGAGAATTTTTGTAGATTTTTCGGATATTTTTGTATTTTTCTAAAAATCAAACAGTGAGAAAACAAGAAAATGTGCACAGCCTAAAGTAAATTACAATTAAAAACCCTTAAATACCCAAAACTCCTGGCAATTATTTTTAAGACAAACAAGAAACAATTACCTAAAAATAGGAAATGAAATCATAATTTTTGGATTTTTGTAGATTTTTTTTATGATTTTTAGAAGATTTTTGATGTTTTTAATTTTTTTGGGTTTTATAAATAATTAATGCATGAAAATTGATCAGAAATTAAAAGACAATGAAATACAACTACTCTAATTTTTTGGAATTTTTAGAGATAATTTCGAATTTTTATGATCTTTTGAATTTCAGGAAGACAAAAATACACTATTTTTTAATTTTTAAAAATGATAAATGAGGGCAAAATGCAACAAAAAAATTTATGCTAGATGGATATGAACATCAGAAGCATAGCACAATTTTTGCAAAATTTTTGGATCATGAATAACGTTTATTTCAATGAAAACACAACAAATTCAAGTTCTGCAGGTCAGGGACTATTTTGCAAAGATTCAGTGCTTCTGTATTAAATAATAATAAGAATAAACAGAGAAGGGAATTTGTAAATTACCCAAGTTGTATATGCGTAGCACGTGCTAAGCTCTAAGTGCATGGATGATTTCACAATGTTGAGAACTTCCAGGGACTTGCATGCAATTTTCCCGAATAAACTAATGATCTGGCAGGGATGCTTTTACAATTTCGGGGCTGAACTTGAAATTTGTCCAAATAATAATTTTTTAATCAAAAGCCACAAGGAAGCCCTAGGCTTTCCTTCGTTCTTGCAAAAGGGGAGCCAAAGGGGGCCGCCACCCCTTGCTTTTTCTCCACGCAAGGGCGGCGGCGATGGAGGACACGGGTTGGCTGGTGGTAAGATGCTCGAAGGCAGATGCGGGCGGCTGATGGCGGCGGACCACCGCGCGGAGATGCGCGAGGCGGCCGGCGTCGAGCTTCTGTGCGGTTCGAGAGGAGGAGCGGTTCAGAGGTCGGCTCATGCGCATGGGCGTGCGTGCAGGAGGGGCGATGGATGCCGCAGCGGGCGGCACGGGGCAGCAGTCGGCATGGGAGGCGGCGCGAAGGAGGTCATGGTCTGGATCTTCAGGCGGAGTTATAGTTCTGCAGTGGGGCGGCGATGCGGTGCGGTGGATGTCGCAGCAGGAGGGGGCCGAGCTATGGGCGGCGCTGCCGCCCTTCATGGCGGACAAGCGAGGCGCGATGGAAGGTGTGGACGGCCGACGCATAAGGTGCGGGCCGCGGCTGCTTCAGGGGCGAGCGCGCGGAGGCACGCCGGTGGCTGCGGGGGTTGATGGCCCGACCGCCTCTCGTGTTGATTTTTTTATTTTTTTGTTTTCTTATGTAAACAATGGATAATAAAAAAACTTATTTTTTATTTTTTATTTTTGTAAATCTGAAAAACAGGAAATAAAAATCTATAGAAATCCCCTTTTTTATTTTTTTATTTTTTAATATTAATGATCCTGCAAAACAAATGTCAGAGATAAATGATTTTTTTATTTTTTTATTTTTATATGATCCTGCAAAACAAATGTTAGAGAACAAAAAAGAAACAAATGTTTTTTTATTTATGTACACATCGGAAAAATGAACGAGGATCCGGCGGGCATGAGGGATTCGAATCCGATCTCCGGCCACCGTACGCGGTTGTAGTTGAGAGATCGTGGACGGTAGAAATAGAACGCGTGGAGATCGAGAAAGTGAGATGAAAATTCGAGTTGGTGGCGGATCAAAAATCGTGATGAATTTTTTTATGATCTAGAATAACAAAATGATGATAAAAAAATGCGACAAAATAAACTACGATTAACCTAGATAAAAGTACGAAGAAAAATTCGGATCTCACCTTAGGAGTGGAAAATGGACCGTGATCGCCTCGACAAGGTCGACTCAGTGTCACCGGACGGCTCGGAGGCTAGGCACAATTCTCGACGAAATTTCTCTTGGAGATTGGGCTCCTCTCTCTAAAGATTGATCAAGTTGGAATGAGGGAGAAGGAGCCATATAAATAGAAGAGAGATGAAATTTGAATTTTTGAATTTTTAAATAAAGAGATAAGGGAGATGAAAATTAAAATGAATTTTAGAATTTTTTGGTGGAAGGGAGATGAAATTTGAAATGAAAATAAAAGAGAGACAAAACTAATTACAAAATTATCTAATTTTTTGAATTTTCGTCACTTATTTAATTTGAATTAAAAAATGTTATTTTTTTATTTTTTTATGAAGGTTAATTAAAAATAGCAACTATATACATATACTATATACATATGTGACACTATATACAAGGATAAATGGCGAAATTAGCCTTTTTTTGTGTTTTGGGAATTTATTATTTTTTTTATTTTTATTTTTATTTAAAAAAATCAGTGGGATTAGTTTACAATATATACAAATACAATATGCACAAAATACATGGGAAAATTGCACAAACCACCCCAGAAAACTGACTTTTCAACCGTAACTCCAAAAATTATGAAAATACAACCATTTTAAAGATAATTTAATTTCGAGTTCAATGGATGTGAGATTGATTCAATTTGAGCTCATATGAAGCCGGAATTGGTCTTTCAATTAGTGCATAGTGGTTTTTTTCCAAGTGTGCCTACTTTTATTCTGTACATGATTTAATTGTGCAATCAATTTTAGTACTTAGAACACATTTTTATTTACAACTTTGGTTTTGAATGTTATTTGATTTGAAGTCAATTAAGGTACAAATAAATTAGTGTTAGTTTATACAGATATATACAAAATAAGTAAGAACACATTTTTTTTGGATTTTCCAGTTAAGGACCCTATCTCCCCCTACTTTATTCCTGATCGATCAGGTCAAGTCTTGACCTTCTCTTGGGGTTCGGGTCAGCCTGTATATAGTCTTCCTTTTTTTATTTTCTTTTCTTTATTTATTTTATTATTATTTTTTATTTTCTTTTCTTTATTTTTCCTTTCTTTCTTTATTTCTTTATTTTAGGTTAAAATTAGTCGGAAATGTACAATAATTACACAGATGCAAGTTAGTAAGAATATGGAGTTAGCGTTATATGCAGGTGTTTTATAAGGGATTTTAAGCTAAAATAAATGAATATAGGTGACGAATCGCAGATTCATCATCCCCCTATGCTTTACCTTTGCTAGTCCCTTAGCAAACACTTATTTGAAAGAATAAGTGAAGAAAAAGAAAAAGGAAAAGAAAGGGAAAATGAAGAAAGTAGGACAACCATGAGTATTAAACTTATCTTAATAGAATTATAGTTTGGAGCTCTGTCGGACCTTTGGACTATTACTGTGTCGGAACTTCTGTGAGACTTAGAATTTTAAAATCAACAGCCTTCAAGTTCTACACATCATTGTCACAGTTTCGGCTCAGAAGTCATCTTAGATCAATCCTCTTCCCAAAGCACACTCTATGAACATTGAACAATCGACTCATGTGTGTGAAAGGTTTTAGCTCTTCCCATCCAGAATGCCGGACTACCATGCAAATCTCCTCTCCAATAACTCGTCCTGGGGGAGTCAGGTATTTCCTTCTAAGGTCGGTCGCGCTGACAATTGAATTGGGGGAGAAGATAGAAGAAGGAGAAAAGAACTGGAGGGTGGCCAGTGTAGTCACCTCTCCTTGTGAAGCTGGCCAGTGTAGCCGAGCCTCCACCAAGATCTGCAGGTTTTTTTGAAGCTTGGACCTTTTTGGTTAGATATTTATTTGGTAGTGGCTTCTTTGTATTTGTATTTTTGGTAATTCTGCTTGGATCTTGTTGTGCCCATACGGATATAGAATCTTTTATTTCCTTACATTTTTTGGGGTCTTAGAAAAAATTGTGCCCAGCCGTCCATCCCTTTTCTGAAGCTTTATTTCAACCCGTACTCCGGTCTTTAGATTTCCACGTTACCAGAAAAGAAACTCACATAGTCTTCCAACATCCCGTCTAAGTTGAGCTAAGTGCATAGTGCAAGAGTACAAATTGATTCCCTATTCCAGAGTTATACCCAGAATAAAGAGACCGGGTTAGACACTAAGAGTCAAATGCTGCACATTTTCATGTGGAACTCAAAGAATTAAGTCAAGGACCTGAAGCTTTTAAAATCCCATTTCTCGGTGAAGTTCCTCTAAGAATTAGGTGGATTAAGGTCCAACTAAGCTCCATTCTTCAATTTTATTCCAGACATAGTTTAAATATCAATACTATCCTGAAAAATGCACATGCAAATGCAGAATATGAACAATGCAAAGAGTTTTTTTTGGGAAAAAGAATGATGCACATGTGAAAAGAACACATTTTTTAAACAATTTTCTAATTTTGAGCTTTTTATGGATTTTTTGAGGGAAAAATGCAGATGTGAAAGAAAGGTTTTTTTTGCAAATTTTTATAGATTTTTGGTTTTGTAGTTTTTTAAGGAAAAAGGGTTAGTAAAATATATACAAGTATATACAAGTTTTTTTTCTTTTTTTTGTGTTTTTTTGTTGAATTTTTTTGATGATTTTTTTGTTTGTTTTTTTATTTTTGTTGTTTTTGTTGTTTTTTTGTTTGTTTTATTTTTTTATTGATTTTTTTGTTTTTTTTGTTTTGTTTTGTTTTGTTTTTTTTACGCACGTGGATTTTACAAACTATACACATAACCCCCAAACAAACGTATTTAAAAGTACGAGTTATGTCTAAAGTATATATACAATATATACGACACCCCCTATACTTAGCTCGAACTATGTCCTCATAGTGATCAGAGAGCGAAAAAAGGAAGACATAACTCGTGCTAAGTATAGAAAAGTGAAAAGAAAAGATAAAAAGAAGAGAAGATGGTGATCCCCCCTATACTTAGGATCAAGTAATCCTAAGTATAGTAGAGTGTACAAAAGGGAAAAACCAATGACGAGAATGTACAAACTCAAAAATAAAAAGACACGATATGAACAACATCACTCCCCCTATACTTAGGGTAGAGTATCCCTAAGTATAGGCAACAACAAGAGTGATGAACATGACGAATATGAACAACACAAACCACTTACCCCCCTATACTTAAGATAAAGCACATCCTAAGTACATCATATATATACACACAGAGAAGGGGTGAATGATAAAACGGGAGAAGAAAGAGTAAAACGAAAGGATATACAAGAGGAGTGGATGTACAAAGGTCAAGAAGGTCGAAAACGAACCTTCTTACGGGACCGCTGAGGTATGGATTTGACAAGGTGTAGGTCGATATTGGGATCATCATTAGATATGAACTGAGTAGGATCGACCAAGAATGTGTCCTCAATGGTTTCACATTGTGCAGGCCTAAACCGATTATTGGAAGTAGTATTGTCATGTCTGGCCTGAGAAGTCTCGCAAACATCAAAGTAAAATGGATCGAAATCATTATCCAAAAAAGTAGGATCAATATCAGTCTGGCGAGCCTCTATTGGATCATCATCTTTATCAAAAGGCCCAAATTCCTTTATAAAAGCAATCAAATCAAATTGGGCATTATCGGTCTCATCTGAATCAGGGTGAATACAAACAGGCTCATCAATGGAAGTAGTCAAATCATGTCCGTCCTGTCTAGTCTCAGATTCTGCATCCCGCTCTAAGGTTTCTATCATGTAAATTCCGCGGATGTCATCAATGCATCTCCACATTCCAGAAGGGGGAACTCCAAGGTCTATGCTTTTCGAGTCTTCCTCCTTCAAGAGGAATTCTTGGGTTTCATTATCATCCAACATATAACAAGAATCTCAGATATTATCATTGAGGTCAAATTCCTTGGGGTTGGCTAACACAAGCGGGCTCTCATGAGATGCAGGTATCTGGTCGGTAGTGGGATCAACACATCGCTCCCTACATCAGAACGGAAGCGAATCTCTCCTGAACCATAATCAATAACGGCTCCCACAGAGGCGAGGAAAGGCCGTCCCAGGATGATTGGAGGGTGCTCCACAGGGGTGGAGGTCTCCATAGGCATTACAACAAAATCCGAAGTAAAATTCATGCCCTGAATAGAAATGACAACATTTTCTAAAATACCCTTCGACCTCTTGATAGATCCATCAACAAATTGAACTATCATCCTGGTTTTCTTGAGAGGCCCAAGATGAAGATACTGCGCCATAGAGAAGGGTATTACATTGATTGATGAACCACCGTCAAGGAGAGTGTTATCACAAGAATAGTCATATATGGAGCAACTCACAAGAGGGGTGACAATGTTCCCTTTCTTAAAATACGGATGGTGAGAGATGGCGTAGGCAATGGCCATGGTCAAGATGTGACGCTCAGATCTTCTCCTTCGCTTTCTCTTCTTGTGTTGAGGAGTAGATAAATCTGTCATGGTCTGTTGAAGTGGAGATTTAATGATCTCATGAAGGATGGCTACCACTTCGGGTTTAGTCAACATTTTTTCGAATTTTTGGACCTCATCCATACAAGGGAGGAGGTCAGAATCAGCATTTACACAAGGATTGCCAAGAGCAGTCTTTATAATGGAATCCTCGGGGTCAAGGTAGGGACATGTGGTGGATAAATGTGTGGGTAAATGATCGGGCATTTGGGTTCTCTCCTCACAAATTGAATCATTAATGTGTCTCCCAGAATCTTTTTGGATTTTTAAAATTTTCTCATTTTTTGTATTTTGGGCGATTGCAAGCTCTCATGATTATCCTTAAGTGAATACATATCCTCAAATAGTGGAGCAGCGTTTTGGCTCGTATTTATGTTAAAGAGATTGTTAATCCTCGAATTCATGTGCTCCACCATCTGGTCCAGTGTCTCAAGTGTGGAAATCATGAAATGTGACTTCAAAATCTCAGGACCGAGTGGGTTGAATGAGGGTGGGTGAAAATCAAAATCCTCCGATTCCTGAAATAATGGGTTCGGCGGATATGCACAAAAATCAGGAGGAAAGTCCTCCTGGAAAAAGGAAGGTGGATCGTCTGGAGAGTATGAGGTATCCGTGAAGATCGGGTTAAAATAACTCCAGTCGGCCATCTTTGAAACAAAAGGCAGGATCGGGAGAGCACGAGTGGTCAAGTCAAAAGATATCGAGAAAAAGGCGCAAATGCACAGAAGGATCTAGCAAGCACACAAGCAATCAAACACAATACAAACCCCCAATTCACCAACTCATGCAATGTGAAGACTGTGAAGATTCGGTCTCTTAATCTTGTCTGTTTTAGAGTTAGAAGATAATCACAAAAGTTGTACAAACACTTAGGCTGAATTATGGGATTTGGGCACTAACCTTAGTGTGTACGCGAGCAAGTTAAAACGAATACAATGAGGGGGTGACTCTCCCCAAAAAATGATTTTTCTTATTATTTTTTTAGGGTCGAGTTTTCTTTAGCAGTCCCGATTTTAGCAGTTATCACTTGGTTAAAATATATTCAATGAATCGCCTATCGAGTGTCCAATTTCCTTTTAATTATGTGAGTGAACACAAGGAAGGAGATCGGAAATGCCAATGCGCGATTAAAGACAATGATGCATGCAAGGCTTAGAGATGCGTACCTTATCGCCAGCACTCTACATGCAAGTGATCCGCGCAGAATTAAAATAAACTATCTTATATGCAATGCAAGTGAACCTTCCTAGATGATAGCTTCTATTAACGGGCAAGAACAAGTTAATTTGACTAAGTCCAAATTACGCTCTACTCTATAGGCACAGAAATGTCTCGTTTATGGTGTTTGGACCTAATTAATTACCTGTCTCAAGCAAATTAATTAAAGCAATCAAGAGGTAGCTCACGAAATCTGCGGGAAACAAAGAAAAATAAAGGCGATGAAAACAAAACCGGTGAGGTCCCCCAAGTGCACCGGCACTTGGTGAAACAAACCCCGCAACAAATGAATGTCCTTTTACAAAGTTCAAATGGAAAAGAAACTCTCTCTCTCTCTCTCTCTTTTTCTATTTTTTTCTTCTATTCTCACTTCTTCTTCTCCTCTTCTCACGCTATCCTGTGGCTTGGTGAAGAATCAAGCCGCCTCCACGTCGCTTGGGTGCTTTGGCTCTCCTAGGATCACCTCCTTCGCTCCGCAGGCCCTCGCAAGAAAAATAAAAGAGAATGTGTAAGAAAAACAATTATCAAATATGAGAAAATAAAAAAAATGAAATGAATGCAGTGGATATAAACAATGAAGTGAATGACAAAAAATATAAACAGATATGTGCAACCAAGAATAGCAGGTCAAAAGATAAACCTAACTACCCTCGCCGTGCCTCCCCGGCAACGGTGCCATTTTGTTGAGCGGCGTTTTTCTGGGGTTGGAAAATTAATTGATGAAAAAAATATGTGTTGGTCGTTGTTATTCCCCCAAAACCTGTGTCAACAAAAAAAATATTTTTTCTACTTATTAACCTGTATAGCGGACATGGTCGAACTCAGGGAGGCTACAATTCCTGAGGGTTATTCAATTAAAAAATTAATTAAGAGAAAACAAGAATCTCAAAGGACAACTATCCTTGGTTTTTGTGATTTTTTGAATCTTTTTATTTTTTTATTTTTTTATTTCTATTTTTTTGTATTTTCTGATTTTCAAATTTTTAGTGATTTTGATTTTGTAATTTTTTTTCAAAAATAACAAAAAATAGGAACAAGATCAAGAATATGCTCACCAACTCTTTTTGCAATTTTTAAATTAGTCAAAAAATGCTCAGAAAATCCAAAGAAAATATTTTTGGGTTTTAAAAGTTTTGAAATATTTTTGAGAATTTTTGTAGATTTTTCGGATATTTTTGTATTTTTCTAAAAATCAAACAGTGAGAAAACAAGAAAATGTGCACAGTCTGAAGTAATTTGCAATTTAAAAATCTTTAAATACCCAAAACTCCTGGCAATTATTTTTAAGACAAACTAGAAACAATTATCTAAAAACAGGAACTGAAATCATAATTATTAGATTTTTGTAGATTTTTTTATGATTTTTAGAAGATTTTTGATGTTTTTCATTTTTTTGGATTTTTACAAATGATTAATGCATGAACATTGATCAGAAATTAAAAGACAATGAAATACAACTACTTTAATTTTTTTGGAATTTTTAGAGATATTTTCGAATTTTTATGAATGTTTGAATTTCAGGAAGACAAAAAGACACTGTTTTTGAATTTTTAAAAATGATAAATGAGGCAAAATGCGACAAAAAAATTTATGCTAGATGGATATGAACATCAGGAGCATAGCATAATTTTTGCAAAATTTTTGGATCATGAATAACATTTATTTCAATGAAAACACAAAGCAAATTCAAGTCCTGCAGTTCAGGGACTAGTTTGCAAAGATTCAATGTTTCTGTATTAAATAATAATAAGTATAAATGGAGAAGGGAATTTGTAAATTACCCAAGTTGCATATGCGTAGCACGTGCTAATCTCTAAGTGCAGGGATGATTTCGCAATGTTGAGAAATTCCAGTGACTTGTATGCAATTTTCCCGAATAAACTAATGATCTGGCGGGGATGCTTTTATAATTTCAAAAACTTCAAGGCTGAACTTGAAATTTGTCCAAATAATATTTTTTTAATCAAAAGCCACAAGGAAGCCCTAGGCTTTCCTTCGTTCTTACAAAAGGGGAGCCAAAGGGGGTCGTCGCCCCTTGCTTCTTCTCCACGCAAGGGCGACGGCGATGGAGGACACGAGCTGGCGGGTGGTGAGATGCTCGAAGGCAGATGCGGGCGGCTGATGGTGGCGGACCACCACGCGGAGATGCACAAGGCGACCAGCGTCGAGCTTCTGTGTGAGGCAAGAGGAGGAGCGGTTCAGACGTCGGCTCACGCGCATGGGCGTGCACGCAGGAGGGGCGATGGATGTCGCAGCGGGCGGCGCGGGGCAACAGTCGGCGTGGGAGGCGGCGTGAAGAAGGTCGTGGTCCGGATCTTCAGGCAGAGTTGTAGTTCTATAGTTGGGCGGCGATGCGGTGCGGTGGATGTCGCAGCGGGAGGGGGCCGAGCTGTGGGCGGCGCTGCCGCCCTTCGCGGCGGACGGGCGAGGCGCGGTGGGAGGTGTGGACGGCCAGCGCAGGAGGTGCGGGCCGCGGCTGCTACAGGGGCGAGCGTGCGGAGGCGCGCCGGTGGCGGTAGGGGTTGATGGCCCAGCCGCCTCTCATGTTGATTTTTTTCTTATGTAAACAGTGGATAATAATTTTTTTTTATTTTTGTAAATCCGAAAAACAGGAAATAAAAAGCTATAGAAATCCCCTTTTTTATTTTTTTATTTTTTATATTAGTGATCCTGCAAAACAAACGTCAGAGATAAATGGAATTTTTTTTTTTTTTTTATTTTTATATGATCCTGCAAAACAAACGTTAGAGAACAAAAAAGAAACAAATGTCTTTTTTATTTATTTACACATCAGAAAAATGAATGAGGATCCGGCGGGCATGAGGGATTCGAATCCGATCTCCGACCACCGTACGCGGCCGGAGTTGAGAGATCGTGGACGATAGAAATAGAACGCGTGGAGATCGAGAAAGTGAGATGAAAATTCGAGTCGGTGGCAGATCAAAAATCGTGATGAATTTTTTTTATGATCTAGAAGAATAAAATGATGATAAAAAAATGCGACAAAATAAACTACGATTAAACTAGATAAAAGTACGAAGAAAAATTCGGATCTCACCTTAGGAGCGGAAAATAGACCGTGATCGCCTCGACAAGGTCGACTCGCTGTCACCGGACGGCTCGGAGGCTAGGCACAATTCTCGACGAAATTTCTCTCGGAGATCAGGCTCCTCTCTCTAAAGATTGATCAAGTTGGAATGAGGGAGAAGGAGCCATATAAATAGAAGAGAGATGAAATTTGAATTTTTGAATTTTTAAATAAAGAGATAAGGGAGATGAAAATTAAAATGAATTTTTGAATTTTTTTTGGTGGAAGGGAGATGAAATTTGAAATGAAAATAAAAGAGAGATACAACTAGTTACAAAATTATCTAATTTTTTGAATTTTCGTCACTTATTTAATTTGAATTAAAAATGTTATTTTTTTTATTTTTTTATGAAGGTTAATTAAAAATAGCAACTATATACATATACTATATACAAATGTGACACTATATACAAGGATACATTATGAAATTAGCCTTTTTTTGTGTTTTAGGAATTTATTATTTATTATTTTTATTTTAAAAAAATCAGTGAGATTAATTTACAATATATACAAATACAATATGCACAAAATACATGGGAAAATTGCACAAACCACCCCAGAAAACCGACTTTTCAACCGTAACTCCAAAAATTATGAAAATACAACCATTTTAAAGATAATTTAATTTCAAGTTCAATGGAAGTGAGATTGATTTAATTTGAGCTCATATGGAGCCGGAATTGGTCTTTCAATTAGTGCTTAGTGGTTTTTTTCCAAGTATGGCTACTTTTTTTCTGTACATGATTTAATTGTGCAATCAATTTTAGTACTTAGAACACATTTTTATTTACAACTTTGGTTTTGAATGTTATTTGATTTGAAGTCAATTAAGGTACAAATAAATTAGTGTCAGTTTATACATATATAGACAAAATAAGTAAGAACACATTTTTTTGGATTTTCCAGTTAAGGACCCTATCTCCCCCTACTTTATTCATGGTCGATCAAGTCAAGTCTTGACCTTCTCTCGGGGTTCGGGTCAACCTGTATACAGTCTTCCTTTTTTTATTTTCTTTTATTTATTTATTTATTTTATTATTATTTTTTATTTTCTTTTCTTTATTTTTCCTTTATTTATTTATTTATTTTAGGTTAAAATTAGTCAGAAATGTACAATAATTACACAGATGCAAGTTAGTAAGAATATGGAGTTAGCGTTATATGCATGTGTTTTATAAGGGATTTTAAGCTACAATAAATGAATAAAGGTGACGAATCGCAGATTCATCACTAACCCAAATTCTGTGAGTAGTGAAGGTAGCATAAGGTTGACATAAGACTCACTATCAAGAAGTGTTCGTTGGAACTCTTAATTGAACATGCTACACCTGATGAGTGTCGCTCCCTTTTCTTTCTTCTTATCTGGGAGATAACTGATGGCGTTGGCAGTGGCCATGGTGAGGATATGTTTTTCATTCTTTCCACTCTAGCTTCTGGGGTTGTAAGGTCAAGGTCGGTGCCTTGTTAAACATGCTTCTTTAAGTCATTTCTTTACTGTCAGCATGTACTCCATGCTTTCATAAGTGGCATATTCAAGATCAAGTTTTGGATGATTTCCACAATCGAAGGATTAAACAAAGCATTTTTCAAAATTTTGATTTTTTTTTGGTCTTTTTCATTTGCTTTAGGAAATGTAATATACACAAAATCAGAAACTTTTTCATTCAAAATTTTGTCCATATCAATGTCTATAGGTAGATGATAAAAATTTGTAAAATCATCTACAAGTGGTGGACCAAAAAATGCAGACTCAATTTCATTGGCTGGCTCTGGATCTACTGCTTGTGCGGGCTTCTCTAATGCTGGCTCCTCTCCATTAGGTCCCTTGCTTCTACAAACTTTTTGTATTTTGGTATTTTCTTTATTTTTTTGTTCTTTTTCTACAGATAGTGCTTGAAAAGGCCTGGATTACCCTTCTTAATTCAACCGGATTAACGATTAAATTTAGTGATGTTCATTGCAGTCGAGTAAAATCAGACTTATGAAAACCACTTTGATTAATAGTCAAATTAAACGCAAGCGGCGAATTATCCCACGGAGATCTGATACGCACCAACCAAGTGCCTTACGGTTCTTTTCTAGAACCTCGAGAAGTCGAGATTCCTAATCCGAGTTCAGGCTGCTGCTGATGATGACTAGATACATGTGTTCTTCACCCGCAAGGAAGGCATACTTCAGTCCTGCAGGAAGTGGCTTGAGTTCTGGTCTTGATCTGTCCAACTTGTTGGTCACTTCAGACACTATACTAGTGGTGGGATGTACTTCATTGATGGAGCTACCATCCTCAGTATTCTGTTGAGATCCTGATGATGTGCCGAACGGTTCTATACTAGGATCATTGTGTTCGGGCTGGAGTGAATTCTCAAAATCACCTAGTTGCGCCAGCATCTGAGAGTCTGTCTCCCAAGAATCATCGGAGCATAGGTCAACTGTTTTTTCCGAGTCCTCCTCAAAAGTGAGGATTTCTCGGGTCCATGAATCATTCAATGAAAGTGATGAGTCCCTGATCTCTGCAATAAAGTCACAATCTACTTCTGATACTGCATGGCTCTCATTAGTCGTGGCGTTCGACTCTCTGATCATGTCTATAGTGATCTGCTTGCTGTCCGAGTGGAAAGTGATCTTGCCGGACCCGTAGTCAACCACGGCACCTGAGGTACGCAAGAATGGTCGGACAAGGATGATAGGGGTCTGGAGTAAGGGTGCGGGTGAGTCCATATCGAGGACCACGAAATCAACAGGGAGTTGCATCTCCCGCACCTTCACCACAACGTCTTTCATCAGACCTTTAGGTCGCTTGGTGGATCGGTCAGCAAACTGAAGGATCATCTGTGTTGGCTTGAGCGGACCTAGACCAAATTCTTGCATTAGGGACGAGGGCAAAAGGTTGATAGAAGATCCGCTGTCAAGGAGAGTACGCTCAAAGACCTGATCAAATATCTCACAACTGATAAGAGGCACTCCTTTATCTTGTTTCTTCTGAGGGAGATTGCGGCGAGGGATCGGCTGCAACTGGCTGCTCCTCCGAGGCTGGCACGGCTTTGCTTCGGCTGCAAAATTCTTTTTGTTCTTTTTGGTTTTGCTGATTTTTTGTAGTTTTTGTCGATGATGCAGGTGTTGCATGATAGCTAGAATGGCTCCTCCTTCTTCTTCCTCCTCACCTGTCCCTGTAGCTGGTACGGTTGATGCAGAAGATGACGATTCACCTGGTTCTTTATTCTCCCCATTCTTGATAGCAGGCGGAGGCAAGGCCCTATCGCTCCTGAGAGTGACAGCATTAGAACAAACAATATTGTCATTTTCTAACTCTACATACATAGACAAGACACCACATTCTACCTGCTCTTTCTTTTTAAAGCTATTGGGGTTGTCCTCGACCTGAGCTGGGATAGTGGTCTTGGTGGCAGTCAGATCGTCGAGCCTCTTAGTCATATTTGCTAGCCCTTTGACGAGTTGGTCCAAGCAATCCATGGTCGGGTTCACAGGATTTGCCTCAATAGATTCAGCATGCAGACCACGCTGTTGCTGCATGTGTTGGTGCTGAGGTTGTTGTTGGTGGTGTTGGGGTGGTGTACGAAGCTGAGGAAGGGAAGTACTGTTGGTACTACTGAGGTGGAGCGGCCGCATACTGATGAAAAGACTGTGGCTGGCGGTACTGCGGCTGCTGATAATGCTGATTCTGCCTCCATTGATTTGCATATGAGGGAGGCTTATGATACTGTGACGACGACTGTGAGGACTGCCCAAATCAACCACCCTAAGGTTTTGACTTCTTGAATCAGGGGTGGTGGTGGGAATACTGGATCGGATCCTGATACAAACTCTGGTTGGTAACAACCATCTGCTGTTGTGGTTGGCCCTGGTCGAATGCCTGCATGTAGTACACGTGCTGGACTGCCGGTGGCTGCTGGCTCGGCTGAGGCTGATGTGGCGGTGGTATATCGTCCTTCTTCTCAACTGGAGCTTCTGATGGTGCTGCCGACTGGACAGAGTTGATGGTGGCCACCAGCAGTTCTAACTGTTTGGTGATCTGATCTAGTTTGTTAAGGTTTTGAGTTCTCTTCTCTATTGCAACAAGTTTTTCAAGGTCCTGTGATCGTTTCTCGATGATATCAACCTTCGAGAGATGGCCCCCGATGATGCTGAGGTTGGAGCTCTCATCTCTCTCCGCCTCGCGGGACGCTACCATGTGTACTTGTTTCTGGAGGATCTGGGGCTGCTTTTGGTATGCTTTTGATGAAGATAGGGCGGCCTCCCCTTCGGCCATTTCTTTGAATATATGCCAGACTATGTCTTCATCTTTGTTGAAGTGTGAACCCCCACATGCTGCGTCGACGAGCCTTTGGCTTTCAATGTTCATGCCCCCAAAGAAATGTTGGACCAGGCTGGTCTTCGGAATCCCGTGATGAGGACATTTCTCCTGCATATCTGTAAACCTCTCCCACGCTTCGTGGATAGATTCATGGGCTCCCTGGTAGAAGTTGCTGATTCGTGCTCGCATCTGGTTGAGCCGACCGAGATGGTAAAACTTGTGTAGGAAAGCTGACTTCAGTTCCTCCCAGGTTGTCACAACCTTCCCCAGATGGTTGACCCAATAAAGAGCCTTGTCTTGCAGGCTGAAGGGGAATGCCATCATTTTGACAACGTCCAAAGGGACATTGGGGTAGTGAGTTGTACGATAGGTGCATGAGAACTGCTGCAGGTGGATGTACGACTCTTCACTGGTGTTTCCGTGGAAAGATGGAATAAGAGCGAGGAACTGGGGCTTCAGCTTAAAGTGAGCATGCACCGACGGAATGAGGATCCACTCGGTCATCTGGCTGTCTCCAGGATTATAGGTCTCCTTTAGTGTAGGTTTGGGTCTCCCATGTTCCGGCTCTTCCTCGTCATCCGGAGGATTAACACCTCCTCGTCGTCCTCCTCCTCCCTCGAGTCCGTTCATTACATCATTCAGCATCTCCTGGAAAGTAGTCTGTGCTAGGGCCTGCTCTGTCAGCTATTGTTGGATAGCTTGGATGGATGCCAACAATTGTGCATTAACTTGATTCTGATCATGCATCTGTCCTTGCTCTGGTTGGGTGGCTGCTGACCCTTGCCCTTTCCTTGAGGAGCCATGTCAGGGTCTGAGTCTGACAAAATGAATTCCGGATTAGAATCCAGGTCTTGGTCTGTCTTCTATCTGCAGAATGAGAGAATCCTAATCAGACTACTTGAAATCTTATTCAGCTGTCATGATGGATCTGGAATTCAAGGTCAATCCCAGAATGTTATGAACGGAAAAGGATATGGACTGTGATCGACTTCCATTCACAACGGCGAAAGTGGAACAAAAGTGATCCCAGTTTATTGGGTGGTCAAAAGGAAGGTAGAAGACGAGGAGTCTGGAGATCGATCCGCAAAGTCCGGGTCAGGTTCTTGGGAATCGCCTCGAATTTATTGGTGAAGTTGAGTCTATGGAATAGATGTGGGTATCGGCGGGATCCCGACGGAAACCGTCCATGAATCGACTTCGCGAAGCAAAAGGAGGATTGTATGTTGGAAGAAGGATACGATGGTCAACGAGGAATAAAAAGGAGTGCAAAACAGTAGAAAGGCTCGACTGAGAGGGGGTCAAAGGAGAATGATACAAAAAAAATTTGCGCAAAGGCGTGAGACTTGATCTTTGAACCTTAATGTAGATCCATACAAACGCAATACAAAATTGGGTTCACCAACTCACGCCATGTGAAGCCATCAAGGTTCGTCTATTTATTATCTTTTATGTTTTAGAGTTGTTATTTCAGGCATATCTTTTAAGAAGTCCTTAGCACGCTAACCCTATAGGAGAGAGAGTACTGCCAGAAAAGAATCCCGTACTTGTCCTACTCCTTTGTAATCTGTAGTTTGTACTTTTTGAGGTCCTTGTAACCCTTCCCGGATCCCTACTCAGCCAAAGAAATAGAGAGAGCAAGCCGATAGGTGAAACCAATACTTCGGTTCTCGCTCGGTACGTAATCACCCGTGAGCGTGCAAGAACCTACTCGGACGCAAATCGATGAGACCGACACCCCCGTGAAGACGTGGTCTATGCTCAATACTTCAGACCATGTCGATGTTCCACACAAGGCGGGAACACCATCGCTGACAAGGACCTACTCGGTCACGTACGATAGAAGAGCCATTACTTCGGAAATCCAGGCGATACACAAGGTAGTTGCAGACTGGGATTTTGGCTATATTCCTTATGGGACATGCCTTGCTCATGGGAGTAGGGTTTTAGTCCCCCTCCGAAGGTACCTAAAAACAATGAGGGCTTTATGAACCCAGTACAATGATAGTCCATTACAAATTTTAATTAAGGTCAAAGTTTATTTAGCAGTCCCCTTGTTTTAGTTTTTTTGGGTTTTCACTTTTTTAAGTCTGTTTTCATACCAGTGCCTAACGTTTTTGTAGATTTTCATTTATGGCCTGGGTGCTTAAAATTAGAGGGAGATAGCGGAAAAGTCGTGCAAGTTGGTTCCATGATGGAAATCTCACCATTGAACCGAATGATGCATGCTGAGTTAGAGGACTTACAGTGCCTTCCAGCTCTCTCCATGCGGTATGCAAAATAGAATTTTTAAACCTAACTACATGACAGTGTGGAAGCGATAATATCGCACTAAACATTAGCTGCTATTAATCATGAAGAACCATTTAATTTTGACTAAATCCACACGTAAGAGACTATGGGAACAAGCATTCTTATTAATGTGTGGACCTAGCTACCGAGTCAAGCAACCTATGTCTAGGGGCTTCATGCACACAAAACAAAATAAAGAAAAGGCGGAAAGCTCAAAACTGCGGGAAATAAAGAAAAGAAAGCAGGAAACACGAGAAAGCTGTGACGAGGCCCCCAGGTGAACAGACACCCAGGCACTGGACCTCGTTGTGAAGAGTAGAGTCCAAATTATTACATGCCAAAATTCTCTCTCTCTCTCTCTCATAAAATTACATTATTTTTTTTAAAACTAGCTAAGCCTTCTTCTTGCTTCCTTGGTGCTTGCTCCAGCTGGTCAAACAGGCGTGACCCTCCTTCATGCATGGCTGCACCGGCCTTCTAGAAGACCGTCCTCGCATGGCGGACCCTCGCATCAAAGTTGTAAGAAAAAGGGTATTAGCATAAATAATCACATAATATAAACAAAAGGCAATAAATATTTACAAGCAATTTATGAATATTAGCAAAATATCATGCAAATACTTACAACATGACAAACTAAAGTAAGCTACGCTCATTGCTCCCCGGTAACAACGCCATTTGATGACATGGGAAAATCGAGGGTCGTATCAATCCACAAGGCGGATCAATAGTCGAAGCGGTGACCGCTCGATAAATCCCAATCAAGCAGCAGTTAACCCACAATTAGAATAAAGCAATTAAGTCCCAAAAATATGAATTAAAATTTATTAACTCTACCATAATGATGCATAGTGAGTAAATATGTAGAGGTCGAACCACAGAGAGCAAAAATTGGTAGCCTACAATTATTTATATACAAGCTAGTCATGTATGCACACTAGTCTTTTTGTGGGTTTTTAATTTTATATCTTTTTTATTTGATTTTTGTTTTATAATTTTTATTTGATTTTTAATTTTAATTTTTTGTTTTATATTTTATGTTTTTATATTTTCTTTTTGAAATAAGATATAAAGCCATATGGAATATATAATAAAAGAGAGATAAGAGAGAGATAAAAATAGGAAAAAATATTCAAAATACAGTAAATAAAGTATTTTTGTGATTTTTATATTTTTTTAACGTTTTTATAATTTTTCTAGATTTTTCCTAATTTTTTGGTATTTTTAAAGTAAAAAATAATAGTAAATAGTGAAACAAATTGCTGGACAAAATTAAAATGAGGATGAAAAATATCAAGTAGTGTCCAAAATACCTCAAAGTAATTTTAAAACAAAGATAATAAAATACAGAAAATTCAGAAATAGAAATTGTTTTTTTTATTTTTCTGGAATTTTTAATATTTTTATGAATGTTTTTGTGGTTTTCTAATTTTTAGGAGTTTTGTTTTACATTTTTAGTGATTTTTGGAAAGAAGGTCAAACACACTAAAAGACACAACATATATTTTTTTGGGAATTTTTCAAGAAGTTTTATATTTTTTTAGGATTTTATGATGCAAACATGAGCAAAAATGCATGTTTTTGAATTTTTATAAATATGAAAATGCAATAAAAATGCAAAATAAAAATATGATATGATAATACAATGAAACAAGAACTATGGTATTTTTTTGGTGATTTTTGGAATTTTATAGATGCATGCAATAAATAGGGAAAGCAAAAAGAAAATTCCAACACTAGTAGGGGTATTTTTGCAAATAAAATAAAGTCCAGGGGGTTCTGTGCAAATATACCAAAACTTTTGAACGTTATCATGAGGTTCCAGGACCAAATACGTATATCAAAACCCGTCAGGGGGCCATTGCAATTTTACCAATCACATGGGACTACACGTGATTCACACGCACATGGACCAAAACGCAATTTCATAAAGTACAGGGGTCTGCATGCAAATTCCACAAAAATATAACACTATGAATTTTATTTAATGGACCTTTACAAAATACAAATAAACACATGGGCTTCAGTGTAATTTTCCAAACGCACGTGGAAACCACACGTGATCTGACGTGGATTGGACCTCAATGTGAATACAAGAAATCTAGGAGTCTTTTTACAAAATATCCACTTTATTTTAAATGTTACACAATATTTACCAGACTAAATCATAAATACAAAATGGCAAGGGCTAAAAGTGTAAATTACCCCTTATTAGGCGCTGATGGATGACGGATCTTCATTCACTTGAACACGTGGCGCCCATCCAACGGTCGATGACACTTCATGGTCGGACGCTCGAGATTAGATCTCCTGATGAGATGTGACGGTCACGAGGCTTCGCATCCTACGGTTGCTGCTACTCTTGGGATCTCCATCTTGATCGAAAGACTATGGAGCTGCGCGAAAGAACAGGGACGAAGCTCGCGCGCGACAAGCTTCGATCATGAATACCCGGCGCCTCCGGCCTCCTCCGTTGCCTCCGATGGTCTCTACACGTTCCTGGAAGGTCCCCGCATCTGTTGATGGTCTTCTCTTGGCTCCTTGAGGTCCCAATCAATTAGGCGAGCTCGAGGAAGGGAAGGACCTCCAGGAACCTCTTCCTGGAATCAATCAAGTCCAAAAGGGCTCCGTTTGAGTTCAGACCTGCACAGGAAGAACAAGCGGCTTGAGACGAAGCTCCTCGACCAGGGATTTGAAGCTTATGCGCAAAAATGAAGGATGGTGGCGAGGTTCCGACGAGCGGCAGAGTTGGAACCTTGATTCGTGAAACCACAGGGGTTCCAGATGATTAGAGGCGTGCGGAAGATGGAGAAGGGGACAAGGTACGATATGAAGGTGAAATGGAGGTCAGCGACTAACTGGATGGGACGGGAGTCGTCGCCGGAGCGGAGCTCCGGCGAACTACGACTCAACTGAATCTAGGCGATCTACTTAACTAAATGCTACACTAAATGCTGGAAATAAAAGCTGGAATTAAAACCTATATAACAAAGCAAGAAAATAGCTCTGATACCTGGTGGGGAACCAGGGAGCGTGGCATCGCCGGAGCTCCGCTGTGGGTGCAACTCCCACCTCCTCCGACCGATTCAAGGCGCCAAAAGCCTCCCCCTGTCACGAGGAAGCCTCCAGGACCGAATACGAGGAAGGGAGAAGAACAAAAACTGACCAAATTTGCGAAGGAGGACAGAGCTGTTTATTTATAAACATCACAAGACACCTTTATTGACCGGTGAATATCAAAGAATCTGATGTGTTTACAAGCAATCGAAGGACTCGGCGTGAATCATGATGATCATGGGAGAAATTTTCGTGAAGAGATCGGAGGTCATTGAGCGATGTATCGAGCGCGAAAAAAGCAAGAAAATCGAGGATTCACCGGGTCTGACTGGTCAGACACGCGGATGGGACAGTTGACCAAAGGTCAACGGTCCGCAGCCCCTGATTGGTCCACGTAGGGCGCTAAAGGACAAAACAGGGGTTTTTATTTGAAAATAATTAATTTAAAATAGTAAATGATTTTATTATTTTTCAAGTATAAAATAAAAATGTTTATTATTTTATGTAGTATTTTAATATGATTTTTATTTATTTTTTGGCTTTATTTTTTAGTAATTAATTTTTATGAGTGTATTTATAGGTATATTACCTATGTTTTGTGTATTTTTATTTTTATTTTGTATATTTTATTTTATTATTTTATTTTCTTATTGTATATATTTGTAACTTATTTTTGTGAGTCTAAATATGTTTTTGCTTGATTTTTATGAGTTTATTTGCACATTGAAATATATAGGTATATGATTTGTATAGGTACATGTATATGTGTTTTGCCTATGTTTTGTATACTTCTTTTTATTTTAATGTATTTTAATGAGTTTTATTTTTTTTATTTTTAATAGAATATATATGATATTGACAATATTCTAAAAATATGAAAGAATAAAATAATTAAAGAATATAATTCCCTTTTATTTATATCCATATAGGTGTTTCATCTATGTTTTTATAAAACTTTATTTCATTTTTTATTTTCTTGTTAGTTTTATTTTGATTTTGATGTACACATATATTATAGATAATGTTTACAAAATTCTAAAAATATGAATTTGTAAAAATAATAATTAATGAATAAATTGAATATTGTAATCGGTATTATGTACAATAGGGGCCCAAAACCTATCTTTTGCACAGTAACTCCAAAAAATATAAAACCACCACCATTAAATAGCCTCATGAAAAGTTATATACAATTAGAGTGATTTTATATGTTTTGAGTTTTTATTTGGAAGATATGGGTCTGTGAAGTTTGGTTTCTGGCTTTTTATTCTGGGTATAAAATGTACACTGTATGTTATGTTTGTACAAACTCAATTTTGTATTTTTGTTTACATTATTATCTACAACTTTTATGTACAAAGTTTCTTTATTTGATGAATAAATACTTAGATACAAAATAGGTGTCCAAAATGCATAAATCAAGAAC
Source organism: Ottelia alismoides (assembly GCA_037367405.1). Lineage (NCBI taxonomy): Eukaryota > Viridiplantae > Streptophyta > Magnoliopsida > Alismatales > Hydrocharitaceae > Ottelia > Ottelia alismoides. Next base: position 46,390 of record JAZKJV010009315.1, read on the forward strand.
GAATAAATGAGGTATTTATTGTATTTTTGGCCCTCATCTCCCCCTACTTTATTCCTTGTCGACCAATTCCATTTTGGACTTGGTTTCGGGGTTTGGGTCATAAAATATTTGCAATATTTTATTCCTTTTCTTCTCTTTATTCTATAATTTTGGCATTAAAAACCTTATTTTATATGCAAGAAATACAATAAATAATGAATGCTAATATAGGCAAATTAATGTTATTCGCATGCATTGGCTAGGGTTTTCAAGGCCAAAATTATAGAATAAAGGTGATGAAATGGAGATTCATCAACACCCAAGAGAGAGCCGATGTTCCAGGACATCATGGTGGTGGCATATACCCCGATGTGTTTCCCGATGACCTGTCAAGTTTGTCCACAGAGAGAGAGAGAGAGAGATTACGTTTGAGATCACGTTGTTGTCTAATACGCAACTAATATCGATGGCGCCATACCGGATGGAACCAGCTGAGTTGAGAGAGTTGAAGATGTAGTTACAGGAGCTACTTGACTTGGATTTTGAGAGGCTGACAACTTCACCTTGGGGTGCTCCCGTCCTCTTTGTCAAGAAGAATGATGGATCCATGAGTCTACGCATTGACTACAGACATCTGAATAAGAGAAGTATGAAGAACCGTTATCCTTTGCCATGCATCGATGACTTGTTTGACTAGTTACATGATCTTCAGTGTTTTTGAAGATTGACCTTTGACCAGCTACCATTAGTTAAGGATTTGGGAATGTGACATCCCAAAAAAATTATTATGGACTCGGTATGGGCACTACGAGTTCGTCATGATGCCATTTGGGCTCACAAATTCCCTTGCCATATTCATGGACTTGATGAACAAGATTTTCCTTCTGTATTTGGACAAGTTCATGGTCGTTTTCATCAACGATGTGTTGATGTATTCTCGGAATGAGTGGGACCATGCAAATGATTTGAAGATAATCCTTGACACATTTCAAGAGCACAAGTTGTATGCCAAGTTAAGCAAGTGCGAGTTTTGGTTATTCCATGTCTCATTATTTGAAAATGTCATTTCTGAGGCAGGAATCGCAGTTGATCCTACAAAGATTGAGGCGGTTATGTCTAGGGAGCAACCCAAGTTGGCCACTCAGATCCGTAGTTTCCTTGGGTTGGTAGGCTACTACAGACGCTTCATCATCGACTTTTCACGGATTGCTCTTCCCTTAGCGCGATTGACGTAGAAAGGAGTTCCTTTTGTCTGGAATGATTCTTTTGAACATGCTTTCAGGACACTAAAGGAGAGGCTAACAACTGCTCCGTGCACTTCCGTCAGGTACTCGGGACTATGCAGTTTACACATATGCTTCAGGAGGGCCTGGGAGCAGTACTGATGCAGTGAGAGCGTGTTATTGCGTACACATCACGTCAGTTGAAGCCGCATGAGTGGAACTACCCCACCCATGTCTTGGAGTTGGCGGCAGTTTTCTTCGCCTTCAAGATCTAGCACCACTATCTCTACGGGGTGAACTTTGAGATTTTCACAAATCACAAGAGCTTGAAGTACATTTTCGATCAGAAGGAGCTGAACATGAGGCAGTGTGGATGGCTTGAGCTACTGAAGGATTACGGTTGCACAATCTCTTACCACCCCTATAAGGGAAACATGGTGGAAGATGCGTTTAATAGGAGAGTTCATGCAGAGGGCACATCGAACTGGTTGTACACGTGGGGTATGCTTGCAGCATTGACTAATTGACACCCTCATTAGAGTGCATACATATCTATTATCGTGCCTCCATGATTCAACAGCTTATGGGACCGCGCGGTAGAAGGTCAACAGATAGATCCTTGAATCCAAGAAAGATGCATTCATGCCATCAAGGATGGATGTGATGATTTTGTAGTGGCAGAGTTGATTTTGTAAACGGCTGGGCGGGTTGGTGTGCCCGATGATTGGCAATTGCACAGAGATATCCTTGATGAGGCACACCGTTCACGGTTATCTATTCATCATGGCAGTACAAAAATGTATTGTGATATACACGAGAATTTATGGTGGGATGGGATGAAGAGTGATGTAGCCCATCATGTTAGTATGGGCTTGACCTGTCAGACGGTCAAGGAAAAGCATGGGAGATCGCCAGGGTTGCTGCAGTCTCTGCCCGTTCTCGAGAGGAAGTGGGAGAACATCTCGATGGATTTTGTCACTGGGCTACCGAGGATATCAAGTGGCCACAATGCTATTTGGGTCATTATTGATAAGTTGACCAAGTTAGCCCAGTTCATACCTCTCAACACGCCTTACACTCTATCTCAATTAGCCAGATTATATGCTCAGAACATTATAAAGCTTCATGATATACCTCGAGAGGTAGTGTCTGACAAAGACTCGAGGTTTACGTCCCACTACTAGCACCAGTTCTTGTCAAAGCTACAGACGGAGTTGAAGACGAGATTTTCCTACCATCCATAGACCGACGGACAGAGCCAGCACACCATCCAGACTCTTGAGGACTTGTTATATGCATGATATCTTGAGTGGGAAGGGTCTTGGAAGAATCACTTACCATTGGTGGAGTTTACATACAACAACAACCGCCATTCTAGTATCAGCACGACACCATTCGAGACCCTACACGGACAGAGATGCCTCACACATCTCAGTCGGCTAAAGGTAGGCAGCTATGCTCTCTACTCCGTGGATCCCTTGAAGGAGATTGTGGAGGCAAATGCTTCCGATGATGTAGAGCTGCCACAAAAGCTATGCAGATCATCAGAGGAGAGATTTGGAGTTCCAGGTAAATCAACACTCTTCTCCTACCACTCTTCAAATGTGACTTCTTGTGATCTTTGACTTAATCATACATACATATGGATTCTCTGTGAATACATGCGGGAAACTGGGTATTTTCACGAGTGTCTTCCATGAAGGGAGTGCAGAATTTGGCATTCACGGCAAGTTAGCGTCACGATACATTGGCCCATTCGGGATCATTGCTCGTGTGGGGAAGGTAGCCTATCGAGTAGCCCTTCCTCCATACATGTCAGCCATCGACGACGTCTTCCATATATCGAACTTGAGGAAGTACGTGCATGACCCTCGCCACATCATTAGCTACGAGGATCTTGACGTGGAGCTTGACTTGACATATGAGGAGAGGTCGGTATGGATACTTGACAGTGTTGTGAAGAAACTTCGCAGCAAAGAGGTTGCCTTAGTCCAAGTGTTATGGCACCGACAAGGTGTCGAAGAGTTGACGTGGGAGACGGAAACATTATACGTGGATGCGATACTCACAACTCTTTGCGGGTAACTTTCATTTCACCGAGCATCGTAATGGATCATCCACCATTCTATGTTGAGAGATAGAAGACTGAGCTCCAACCCATTGGAGGTGACAGCTCTATGGAAATTGTTGAGCAAAGATCACCTTCCACTTTCATCTCCATCAGCATGATCTAGGAGGATGGACCTCCAATCACAGCTCCTTCTCCCAGGAAGTTGCTGAAACTTCGTTCCCTCCGCCGTGCGTTTGAGGCGATAACCAACAGAGCTCCACTGAGCTCTGCATTGCCAGGCGAATCCTACCAACCTTCAGGTATACATCTTCTTCCTTCCCTTCTTCTTCCCTCTTCTCCTTCCTCTGCTTCTCATACTTCCTTGCTCCTTATTTCATTCCTTTTCACCCGACTCGTGTCTCCACCCCTTCACAACTCTACTATGATCACCATCCTCACACCACCACCGATCTTCGCATCCTCTGCACACGGTCGTACCGTCACCGATGTCAACTACCATCACCACTCACCAGCTCCTCACCGCCCTCGGCCCACGTCTGCACCGACGCTAGCCCCGTGCCTTTTTCATCAACAACAAGAACTCCTAAACATGTGTCGCCTAGGCAAGGTCCCCCGCCTCGCCAGACTCTGCTGCGACCGCCTACACCTCATCATCGCCCATCAGCTTCGCCATCTCCAGTCGTGTGCCGACGGAGGTGGCCACCTTCTCCCTCATTCCTTCGACATCCAGCCATCGGAGCCCTCGCGTCGGCATCACACCCTCAACATAAGACTACCTCGGCTTGCATCCCCTCAGTTCACGTACCAAGCCCCCTCCCCCATCACGTGAGCAACATGTGAGGGAGGGGAACATTTGCAAGGCAACACCCGAAGTCCCATATTATATCAGAAGCACCCCTACTACCAGGAGGTACGTACCTAGCACATGCCCTTGGTAAACTTGCGCCCGCACCCTCCATTTTTGCAAAATACCAGAAGGGCCCAGCTGTTCAAGCAGGCACATCATGTGCTCTAGTGGAACAATTGCATAAAGATCCTTCCGGGTCTGGGTAATCACGCTCATATCCATGTGCTTCACTTTTCTTTTTTTATTTTATTATGTAATTTGTAGTTAGACCCTTTTGTTCTTTATTTATTTTGAACTCATTTATATACTATTTAATTAATTAAAAAGTGGCATTGCATTATTCAACTACTTCTTTACATTATGGCACATGTTTGATATTTTTATGACCTGTGGTTAATTAAGTATTAATTTTCTTATGATAAATTGCATAATTTACCCACTCTCTGCTGTAAAATTCATATAAAGGTAACCATAGTTCCAAAAATGGCCAAAAATTCAAGATTGCTAGAATTAGTTGACTTCTTTATTGTGCCCAAATTTTATTGCATTTGCAAGCATTGGTGATTTGAGTAATTGATTTTTAATTAATTCGACATTTAGTATTTTAGGGAGTTAAAAATTATTCTATATACCTCTCACATAGACATGTCTAGCATAATTTAATCTCTGGAAAATATTGGTGTTTGATATTTATTAAAATTAGTTTTCTCAAAATCACCTAGTCTGCATATTTAGTTCAAAATTAATTCATTCTACATTTGAAAATTCCAAAAAATATAGTATTAGTTTTGCATTCATATACATTCTGGTTATGTTTCATTAAGTTTGGATTTCATGATGAGATCTATCTTGTCGAAGTCATGTCAATCCATAAGGCGGACTGACAGTTGTCGAAGCGACCTCAGACAAGACCTCAATCAATCAACAATCAACCCAAAATAATAATCAAGTAATGAATAGCACAAAATATGAGTCGAAATTTATTATTCTCTACAAAACACAAGGTATATGGTTATTTTTAACCAAAGAGTCTTATGTACAAACATGTCATTCATTATATTTTTGTGGGTTTTTAGTTATATATATACATGATTTTTATATACCTTTTTTTGTTTTTAGTTTTATAAGTTTGTATTTTTTTTACATTTTATATATTTTTTATATATTTCCTTTTTCTTTATATGTATATAGTAAAGTGTATAAGGATATATATATGCCATAATGGATAATGTAGATATAAATATAACTAAAAATAACTAAATATTATAGAATTAAATATTTATAGATTTTGAATAATTTTTAGTGTTTTTTTGTTTTTCTTGGCATTTTTTCTAATTTTTATGGATTCTTAAATAAAAAGATCCCAAATCAGGGATTTAATAATATGTTGAAATTGATTTGAATATTAAAAATAGCAAATAAGGTCCAAAATTATCCAAATCAATTTTATATATAGATAATTACATAAAGAAAATTAAAAAATAGAAAGCATTTTTTTAGATTTTAGTGATTTTTAAGATTTTTATGAAGGATTTTGGAGCCTTTTGATTTTTTGTGTTTTATTTTTCTATTTTAGGGATTTTTGGTCTGGGATTAATAAATACTAAAGTACACAACATATATATTTTTGGGATTTTTTCGAAATATTTTTCTATTTTTTGGTGTTTTATATGCTAGACAGGGACACAAACATGCTCATTTTAATTTTAATAAATAGTAGAAAGGTTCAAACTTGCAAAATAAAAATAGGGTGTGAAACTACAACCAGTCTGGAGCCTACAACTATTTTTTTGTGATTTTTGGAGCACAATAGCTATTTTAAATAAATATATTAAGTACACAAAATACAATTGCTGGTAGGGGTATATATGTAAAATAAAAATAAAATCCAAGGGGCCCTGCTGTAATTTTTCCAAAAAAATTATACAATGTGTATTACGTTTTACTGGACTAAAAGTAAATACAAAAAGGTGAAAGGGTACCCTTGCAATTTGGCCACCTCACATGGGACGACATGTGAGGTGACCTGGCATGGACTTGAGTGCAATACGTCAAACATACATGGTTCTCTATGCTATTTCATCAATTTATTTACACTATACATTTTATTTACTATACTAATGATTAAGTCCAAAAAACATCGGGGCGATGTATGCAATTACCCCCATAAGGCATGGAGATGAACGACTGGATTGGCTTCACTTGTACACATGTCATCATCCGTGCAGGTGGTACCACTTCAAACATGGACGAACATGATTAGATTGCAGGTGGCGATCGAGCAACAAGGGGCGTCTGCATCCAACGGCATCTGGAGAATCTGGAGATGAGGCTCGATCCAACGGTTGTGGACTCCCCTGGATGATTAGGGAAGAACACCGCTTGGGTCGAGCTTCGATCGGCACTACGATGCAACTCTAACGATCTTCATCTTCTCCAAGAGCTGCAAAAGGGAGAAGGATGGTCCCTCTACCTGCTGGAAGCTTCACAATGGCTTGAGGGTCACCGGAGCTCTCCTCGATTGGTCGGAGACAAGGAAAAGCTCCATGTACCTTAGGTGAATTGCAAAGTAGCTCTAACTACGCTTGATAGCTCGCAGGACCTGCAAAAATGTTCCTGGGTCGAGGGCAAATTGCCTAGACCCCTTAGCACGCAAAATGGGTGATTGGTGGAGCGTGGCAGCGTGTCGTCGGTGAGCAGATGAGAGGAGACACCTATTAGAAGAAAACTTAAAGGATATGGTTAGATCCTCAAGCGCATCACAGAAGCGTGAGCGTCGTATCGAATACGACGAGGAGCGACTAGTCGCACTAGTTGCTCGATGTAGTGGAATTTAAAAAATTTTCATGCGACGAAACCACATGATCCAAGAACACTTCTTGGATCATTTCGTCTAAACCACAAATAAGTAATAGGATTACCTCTTGAAGCGTGGTTGCAATCGAGTCTCTAAACGAAGAGACCTCTTGTCTCAAGTCCGATCCGATGGAGGAGACGCTTGCGAGCGCGGGGATGAATCGTGTGCTTCTCGCAATCCATGTTGATGATCCAAGCGGTGGATCTCGTGATCTTGACACACGAGATCCGACGTCTTCTTCATGAGCGAGGCACACCGAAGGAGGCATAGATCCACGAGCAGACGATCGGGCAGCATAACGACGACGCTGCGACGATGGAGACTCTCTCTAGGGCATCCATGGTGGACGGCCATGAGAGGGAGAGAGAGTAGACGTGCATAGAGAAAGAGAGAGAGATGTGCTACAATAGCATGTATGTGTAAAGAGAGAGCATGGTATGCCTCTCTATTTATAGGGTTTTGGGATCCATGGATCTTAATCCATGGGACTCATAAAATCAATGGTTGAGATTGATTTATGATCAATCCAATGGTCAAGATTGTTGTTGGTAAAAACCAACAACTTATGATCCAATTTAGATTAAAATATATTTGAAAAAAATCAAATATAAATCAATTAAATTACACCAACAAATAAGGAGAGAATATATATGGAGATCAAATCTCCATGTACATTCCATGTGGACGGCCATCCATTCGAATTAGGAATTAGGTGCCGCCCACTTGATTTCCCATGGAGGCAATCTCATGAGATTTCATGAGATTGCATATCTCCATGGAAATCTCTCTCATTATTTATTTCCAACAATTTTGTTGAGATTTATTCTTCAAAAATAATTCATAATTAATTTTGAGAATATTGCAATCTTGCTATTGAAAAATTGTGAACCATATTCACAACCAAAACAAAATATAATTTACATTTTCAATTAATTAGACAATGTGTATCCAATACACATTAATAGTTAATCAACAAATATAAATTTTAATTAACTCTCTCCAATACATTATAAATCACATTTATAATATATTATGAATAATTGGATATTGCTATCCACATTATTCTTATCCATGATAATTAAATCACATTTAATTATATTGGAAAACTTATTCTCATTGCCCCCAAATTATATGAATCACATTCACATTATTCACATCTTTGATAATCAAATCACATTTAATTATCTAAGATAACTCTCCTTATAATATGAATCAAATTCATATTGTTCATGATAATTAAATCACATTTAATTATCCATTTTCTCAATGCTCGGATACATATATCAACAATAGAATTATCCGTGAACTCTTTCAAGGATAATACGCTTTCTCCGCGAATACTTGGAGATAAGGACAGGGCGATTGTATTGTTCCACGTATAGTGACTTGGATATTAAGATTACATCACAAATCCAGATCTCGGGCCTCACATAGATGCTTGATTAAATCAAGACCACAAATCTAATCTTCTCATTACATCTGAATCACATTCAGATCAATGTCCAACATTTGGACTAAGATTAGATTACTTATCTACTGAGAGGAGTCACTAAAATCCAGACCCGTTTCATCACTCCCTAAGAATGGAAGCGTCATGGTTATACAACCGTTTATGATCACATCACCCTCAGGTATTCCCAATACCTGTACAGCCTGCATATTGGAAGACTCAGAATAAACCTGAAGTATTAGATCAACTTTATACTGTCTACTTCAGGGTTTTATCAGTAAGTTTCTCATTTTGATCATTGGGAGTTGGTATCGATCATATACTTTCCAAAAGCATATATCATACCTAGGTCTTGATCATATACTTTCCAAAAGTATATATCAAACCTACAAATTCAGTCAAGCTTCCAAAGCGAGACGACCGTGCACATGGAATTTGAATCTTCCCAATATCTCATGAGTGAGCTCATGTCTTCCGGTTCAGTAGTGAACCTGTATGATCCCTTTGAGAGATCATATTACTCATATACCCTTATATGCACACCAGCACGCCGGTGTATAGACCTTGGTTAGGTCATCAACCTATTAGTCTGCCAAATGCACATACTCAGACATATAGTAACACATCTGTCTCCAGTCAGAGGATGCGTGCCTATATCATGACAGCATACGATATAGGACTTTGGTTATCTCGATCTCGTTAAATCAACTCTTTGACCTAACTAATCTGACACCTTCGAATCTCTATTTCTATGCAGAGGACCTGCATCAAGAGGTCGGTCAGATATCAACCTAACTGAGAAAGGATTGCCATCTCCTACTTAGGCTGGAGATCATCTCTTAATAATCATTTGATGGTGCTTGATGAGTCCTCAATCTAACTCTTTAGATGTTCATCCAAGCACCAGCCTCTATGATTCAATATTTGAATTAACAACTGTATGAGTCCTTGTGAATGGGCAGAGCCAGGTGCTCCTCATCAAGATGGCCATGGTACATAACCTTAATTGTACTAAGGGACCTATTATGCAAATTATGTAGTCTTCATTTCAGATCAGGGAATGATATCAGAATAACATTTATTGCATAATGGTTCGCAGTGGGCTCGCATGTCCAACAGAACCACTACAGTCCCGATTGATCAAATGGAGATAAGGTATGGAGAAGGTGCAGGAGAAAGTGTAGAAGTGGTCGTGGATGGTTGGAACATGGTGGATTACGACGAATGGGGTTCGTCAGAGCTGAGCTCTGTCGCACTATGAAATGGGATAAATAACACTAAAATGCTAAACTAACACTAAACTAATTGCATGATTAAAAAGCAGAGATTAAGTCCTATCTAAAAAAGCGAGAAAAACAACTCTTATACCTACTGATGAAGGCAGGGAGCAGGGCGGCCGACGACGACCACCGTGAGTGCATCTCCTCCTCTGCGAGCCTCTCCATACCTCAGGGGTTCTCCCTCTGTCACATGGATGCTCTCTAGACCAAGGTGTAGGGGGGCTCTAAGGTTCGGAATAGTGACCAAATTTGAAAAAGGAGGGACATGTATTATTTATACATATGGGATGCACCCTTATTGGCTGACGAATTGGGAAGAAACTAAATGATGTACAAGAGATCTGCAGCTACGTAAATCGCAGAAGATGAAGGATCAGATCTTGTGAAGGGCTCGAGGGCAATGGAGTAACAGGGTGGTTGGGAATATTTGGAGAAAGTGGGCCGCTCGAGGCTTCTGACAAAAGTCAGAAGAAAGCTGGGGAGTTGACTGGGGATCAACGATCCCTGGAATCCTATTGGTTCACGTAGACCACTACATGACAAAATTGGTCCTTTTATTTGAAGCTAATTAATTAAAAATAGTAAATGATTTTATTAACATTCGTTTGTAAAGTAAAAATATTTATTCTTTTATGTAGTATTTTATTACGATTTTTATTTATGTTTAGATGTTATTTGTTATGAGTTAATTTTTAGGGGTGTATTTATAGGTATATTCATCCATGTTTTGACTATTTTTATTTGTATTTTTGATTTTATTATTTTACTCTTATTTGACATATTTATAACTTATTTTTAGGTGTATAAACATATTTTTATTATATTTTTATGATGTTATTTGTATACTTAAATAAATAGGGGTATAAATTATATAGGTATACGTACATGTATTTCATCTATGTATTGAACTATATTATTTATTTTAGATTATTTCTTTTGGTTTTATTTTATTTCTATATTTTTAATATTTGCAAGATTATAAAAATATAGAAGAATGAAGAATAAAAGAATAAGATTCACTTTTATTTATATACACTGATAAGTCTAGGTATTTTACCTATGTATTTTATATACGTATTTTATTTTAATGTTTTATTTGTGGTTTTATTTTGGTTTTAATACATACATGAGTTATAAATAGTATTTACAAAATTATAAAAATACGAAATTATAAAAATATTAAAAATAAATAAAATAATTATTTTATTCGGGTATATTATACAATAGGGGTCCAAAACCTAACTTTCACACCTTAATTCCAAAAAATATAAAACTACCTTCATTGAATAGCTTATTAAAAGTTGTATACAATTAAAGGTGATTTTGATACATCTTTAGTTCTTATTTGAATGATATGGGTCTGGGAAGTTGGGATTTTGGAATCTTATTCAGAGTATATCTTTTACATTGTATGTTATTTTTGTACAAACTAAATTTTGTATTTTCTATATATTATTATGTACAACTTTCATGTACAAAGTTTTCTTGCTTGATGAACAAATAATAAAGAATAAAATAGGTCCCAAAAATGCTTTATTGAATGAATAAAAGAATTTGGTTTTTATTGTATTCTTGGCCCTGATCTCCCCCTACTTTATTCCTTGTTGACAATTCAATTCTTGACTTGCTCTCGGGGTTTAGGGTCATAAAATACATTAGGTATTTTATTCTTTTTCTTTTCTTTTCTTTATTCTATAATTTTGGTCTTAAAAACAATATTATTTACACAATGAATGCAATAAATAATGAATGCTACTTTGTGCAAATTAATGCTATCTACATGCATTAGCTAGGGTTTTTAAGGCCAAAATGATAGATTACAGGTGATGAAATGGACATTCATCACCCCCTATACTTGCCTTTGCTAGTCCCTAGCAAACACTTAAGCAATAAGTGCAGGAAAATAAAAAACAAAGAAAGGAAAAATCAAGAAAAGTAAATTAAGTTTAATCTCAAACTTGTCTTCACAAAATCAAAGCTTGGAGCTTAAGTCGGATCTTTGGACATTTAGTGCGGGAGAAACCTTATCGGGAGTCAAATTTGAAACACAGCAGACTTCAAGAATCCCAATACTCTGCTCAAGTCTCCTCGATAGCCAGGTCAGAATACTTCAACTCATACGCAAACCCTTATGACTATGAGTCTTACTTGTACAGTGTATGTGATGGTGGCTCTGCCTAACTGAAATGACAAAGAGACTGACTTCTCCAGCATGACAACCCAATGATTCCCCAATCCAACAACTCTTTCCTTGAGGAGCGGGGTATTCCCTTCTAAGTTCAAGTGACAACCATCTCAAGTGAAGAGAAGAATGGACAGTAGCTAGTGTAGCTACCGATCCTAGGATGCATGACCAGTGTAGTCAAGTCATCCAGCTACATGCTCATAAGGTATGCCTTTGAATCTCAAGCTTGCTTATTGACTATATGAATATATACACTTCGGCAGGCATCTTATTTTCAATCAGGCATGCCCAGTTTTTGGAGTTTTTGATTTTTCTGATTTTTTTTTGAAATACTATATATAGCAGCATTTACATAAGGCATTTTCCCTCTTGAGCCAGTAGACTATCCCTCTTTTAAAGCATTATTGCAACCCACACTCTCCTGTCTTTAGACATCTCTCCTTTTGGACGGGTTGGGGTGCACTTCCCTCCCTAGATGATGACAAGTGTTTCCACTTATGTGCATCTCATACCGGTAAATCCAATCCCCTCACCACTCTAACTAAGTTGAGCAAAGTGAAAGGTGCAGGTGTCCAAGTTAGGTCATATCGACAAGAGTTGTGTGTGTTCTCCGAAATACTCTACTTAGGCAGTCAAGAATTCATTGAATCAAGTCTCATAATTCTCAAAGAATCAAGTCAACCAGATCTGAAGTTCCTCAATTCCAGCTCATATAAGGTTCCTATGATTAGGTATATTTAAGGTCCAACAAAGCTCCAATCTTCGGATTTTACTTAGACTTGTTTAATTATCAAACTCAATCAGAAAAAATGTGAATGTTATGCAAATTCTATGTACAATGCAGAAAAATATTTTTGTGATGCAATTTTCAAACTTTTAAACTTTTTATGGATTTTTGAAAAAAAGGTTTTGCAAATTTTGTGCAATTTTTCAAAAGAGTTTTGCAAATGTTTTTGGTATTTTTTATTTTGCAAATGTTTTGTGATTTTTGAAAACTGATGTTTTTGGATAAAAAATATGTACAAATATTTACATAGAGTTGCGTCTTATGTTTACAATAATTGGGTTTTAAAGAAGTTACAAGGAATATGTGATCCTTTTTATAGATATGTATATCTATTTAATAAAGAATTTTTGTGGGATGTATATATTCCTAAAACTTATTTGAACCTCATTTTACAAACAATTTTGAAAACTATAGTCCAAAATAATTTTTACAAATAATTTTTACAAAAATTTACACACATTTGAAAACCATTTTGCAAAGGTTTTTCAAACATCATATATAAATTTTTCAAAATATTTTTGCAACTATTTTTCAAACCACTTGAAAATCATTTTTCAAACATTTTTATTTCACACAAAGTAAGAAATTTTTACAAACAAAATATTTTTACAAAGGTTGAAAATATTTTACAAAATATTTTTCAAATAGATTTCAAAAGATTTTTCAAATAAAATTTAAAACTCCTTTAAAACATTTTGCAAAACATTTTATCCAATTTATTTATCAGTATATACACAAAGAGTTTGATGAATAATCAACATCCTTTTATTAAGTGGTTTTAATGAATTTAATAGTATGTTGGACAATATTTATTTCTTAGCCATAATTATTGAAAATATGAAAGTACATTTATGACTAAAGTATATACGTAGTATATACGATCCCCCTATACTTAGCTTGAGTTATGTCTTAGATCAGAAAGAAAAAGAGAAGACATAACTCGCACTGAGTATAGAAAAGTCTAAAGAATAAATGAATTTAGAAATGAACGAAGAAATGAATGAGAAGTCGACTGCCCCCTTATACTTAGGATCAAAGAATCCTAAGTATAGCAAGTTGTATCTACATGCAGGGAGGGTCAATGGTTGGAATGAATAGATCGTACTCAGGCTGTGTCCCCCTATACTTAAGATAAGATATCCTTACGTATATTCAAGAAGAGGGGACAGTGGAGTGGATCAAAGGATGAAAAGAAGTCGGAGTGCACACCCCCCATACTCAGGACAAAGTACTTCCTAAGTATAGAGTTTTGACAAAAGGGGTGATACACAAAAATTATAATATATATATTTGGATAACGACAACTGAAAACAAAAAGAAGAAAAGAAGAATATCCGAAAGCTTAAAGGAAGAGTTTTTGAGTGGCATTATCCGAATCTTGTGATGTTGCTACTACTGTGGATTTTTCTTCAAGACATAGTACTTGGATAGAGTCGACAACGACCAAGAAAGCATCATGTTCAAAGTATGGCTTCAATAGTTGACCATTGATGACAAATGGTTGTGAGTCAGGAGACAATTCTAATATCACAATGCTTCCCTCGTCACACACTTCTTGAACTCTAAATGGCCCTGTTTATTTGCTCTTTAATTTGCTCGGAAAGATCTTCAACTTTGCATCAAATAACCGCACTTTCTGTCTAGTCTTGAAGGTCTTTTGTCTGATGTGTCGGTCATGCCAGTGTTTAATCTTCTCCTTGTACATCAATGTGTTATCATATGCATAATATCTGAATTCCAGGATCTTGTTCTGATCCTCTTTCCTTTTTCTGACCACCTTGTTATGAGTCCAAATTTCAAATGTTAACTGCCCACAATGATTTATGAATCAACTTCACTAGCAGGTGGCATGGCTTCCCATATACAAGACGATAGGGCGACATACCCAACAGAGACTTGTAAGCAGTTCTGTACGACCAAAGGACCGAGTCCAAAAGCTGGGACCAATTTTTCCTGTCCGGATTGACAAGCTTCTGAAGTATCATCTTGATTTCTCTGTTGGATAGTTCCGCCATACCGTTGGTCTGAGGATGGTAAGGTGATGTGATTCGATGCTCGATGACGTACTCCATTGTTAATTTCTTGATTCTCTGTTAATGAAGTTACTACCCCCATCTGATATTAGTAACTCTAGAATCCCGAACCGCGAGATAAAATTTTCTTTCAAAAAGTGACACACTATAGAGTTCTCTGTGGCTCGAGCGGGGATAGCTTCAACTCAGCGGCTCACATAATCAATGACAACAATATCATCTTACCAAGGGAGTGCATCCACAGCTGGAATCGACTCGTCAAAAAAGGTGTCTGTAATGGATGCGTTGCTCAGTGAAGGCTCTTGCTGCTCAATTCTGGAGAGGTGATCTGCTACCACATTTTGGACCCCAAGCTTGTCTTTGATTTCCAAATCGAACTCCTGGAGGAGAAGGATCTATCTGATCAGTCTAGGCTTGGCATCCTTCTTCTGCTGTAAGCATCGGATATCAGAGTGATTAGTGTAGATAGTGACTTTTGATCCAAGCAGATATGATTTGAACTTCTCTAGGGTGAATACCACAACCAACAATTCTTTCTTTGTCACAATGTAATTTCTCTAAGCCTCATCTAGTGTTTTGCTGGCATAATGAATGGCATAGGGTGCCTTGTCCTTCCTTTGTCCTAGAACAACCCCAACTACAAAGTCTAACGCATCCGTCATGATCTCAAAAGGAAGAAACCAAACTAGCAACTGTAGGACTGGAGCTTGAGTGATTAGCTCCTTTAGATGATTGAATGAAAGGAGAACTTGCTGGTCAACATTGAATTTAGTCTCCTTGCACAGTAATTCTGTAAGAGGCTGGGCAACACGGCTGAAGTCAGGAATGAATCATTTGTAAAATTCCACATGCCCCATGAATGACCTCACATTCTTGACTGTTTGAGGTGGCTCTAGATTGGCAATCACATCCACCTTTGTCGGGTCGACTTCCATGCCACGTTTGGAAATGACGTTACCCAATACAATCCCCTCTATGACCATGAAGTGGATCTTTTCCCATGATAATACTAGATTGACTTCACAGCATTTCTGAAGTATTCTATCCAGGTGATCGAGACAAGAATCGAAGCTGTCACCATAGACAGAGAAATCGTCCATAAACACCTCGAGAAAACTACCTACCAGCTCAACAAAAACTACAAAAATGCATCTCTTGAATGTCGCTGGTGTAATGAGTCCAAAGGGCATTCTCCTAAAAGCATACCTACCGAATGGGCAAGTGAAGATCATTTTCTCTTGATCTTTAGGGTCGATTGCCACTTGGTTGTATCCGGATTACCCATCCAAGAAGCAGAAGAACTCCTTGCCAGCCAATCTTTCCAATACCTGATCAATGAATGACAAGGGGAAGTGGTCCTTCTTAGTTGTGGAATTCAGGCGGCGGTAGTCAACACATACATGCCAGGATGTCGGTACCCGAGTAGATATCTCCTCTCCTCTGTCATTTGTAACCACAATGAGCCCTGATTTCTTCACAACTACATGTAGTGGGCTGATGAATCTGCGATTCATCATCTTTATTCATTTATTTTAGCTTAAAATCCCTTATAAAACACCTGTATCTATTACTGACTCCATATTCTTACTAACTTGCATCTTTGTGTAAATAGTGTACACTTCTTACAAAATTTAACCTAAAATAAATAAATAAATAAAGGAAAAATAAAAAAAAGAAAAAAAAAGGAAAACTGTATATAGGCTGACCCGAACCCTGAGAGAAGGTCAAGACTTGACTTGATCAACTGGGAATAAAGTAGGGGGAGATAGGGTCCTCAATTAGAAAATCCTAAAAAATGTGTGCATGTTGTTGTAAATACTTCTCACTTATTTTGTGTATATCTGTATAAAACTGACACTAATTTATTTGTAGATTAATTAACCTCAAATCAAATAACTTTCAAAACCAAAGTTGTAAATAAAAATGTATTCTAATTAATAAAAATAATTGCACAATTAAATCATGTACAGAATAAAATAACCACACTTGGAAAAAGCCACTAAGCAGTAATTGAAAGATCAATTCGGGCTCTATATAAACTTAAATTGAACCAATGTCACTTCCAATGGATTCTAAATTAAATTATCTTTAAAATGTCTATATTTTCATAATTTTTCGAGCTACGAGTAAAAAGTTGGTTTTCTGAGGTGGTTTGTGCAATTTTCCCTTGTGTTTTGTACATATTGTATTTGTATATCTTTGTAAATATCTTTACTAATTATTTAAAATAAAATTAAAAATAAAAAAATAATAAAAAATTTTAAAACAAAAAAACTAATTTGCTTATTTACCCTTGTAGATAATGTCATATATGTATATAGTATATGTATACATTTAATTTTCTTAACTAACTTCCATAAAAAATGAAAAAATAATATTTTTAATTCTAATAAATAAAGTGACGAAAATTCAAAAAAATTAGATAATTTTGAAATTAGTTTCATCTCTCTTTATCTTTATCTCATTTCAATTTTCTTATCTCTTATCTCTTTATCCAAAAAGTCAAAAATTCAAATTTCATCTCCATTATCTTTTCTATTTATATAGCTCCTTCTCCCTCATTCTAACTTGATCAATCTTTGGGAGAGGAGCCCGATCTTCGAGAGAAATTTTCGTCGAGAAAGGTGCCTAGCCTCCGAGCCGTCCGGTGATAGCACGTCGGCCTCGTCGAGGCGATCACGGTCATTTTTGCCCCTAAGGTGAGATCCATTGTTTTTTATCTTAGGTTAATCTTAGTTTCATTTGTTGCATTTTAATTCCATCGTCATTTTGTTTTTCTAGATCTTAAAAAAATTCCATCACGATTTGATCCGATTCGACTCGATTTTTCATCTCACGTTGATCTCTCTGCATTCAATTTCTATCTTTCATGATCTATCAACTCCGACCATGCACGGTGGTCGGGGAATCGGGTTCGATTCCTTTCATTTCCACTGGATCCTCGTTCATTTTTCTATTTGTAAATAAATAAAAAATAATAATAAAACAAAATTATTTGTTTTCTTGTTCTCTCTAACATTGGTTTTGCAGGATAATCTTAAAAAAATAAAAAAACAATAAAAATAAAAATTCTCATTTTCTATTTTTAATTTTTCAGATTTACAAAAAAAAATAAAAAAAATATCTTTTCTGTTTTGTTTCTGATTTACAAAAAAATAAAATTTACAAAAAATAATTAAAAAATAAAATAAAAAAGAAGCGGGCAGCCGCCCTCCAGGCACCGCCGCCCCTCCCCACGGCCATCGCCCTTCACCGCCTGGGCATGCTCCACAACCGCTGCCAACCTGCATTCTCCGCCGCTCCTCTTCACCGTAGGCCGCACCTCCATCCTTCGCCATCGACGGTGCCCCAACTCCATCAACATCCTCTATCGCCAGACGCTCCCCCGCCTGCTCCTCCACGTCAGGAGCACCCCTAACGCCCCAGATCATTACCCCTCGCCGCCGACCTCATCAGTGCATGCCGCAGCCGCCGATGTACCACCATCAAATGCACCTGCGCGCGAAGCGTGCCTCCACCTCGCGTAACCTCCTTCATCAGCCGGCGCACACCGCCGTGCCACCGACCCCTTGCGGCGGCCCCTTGCGCCTCAGTGGTTGTGAACGAAGAACGAAAGAGAAGTGAAGGAATTAGGGCTTTGAATAAAAAATTGAGAAAATTGCATTTGAGCCCATAGAGTTTTGCAAAATTACAAAAAGATCCCCAGCTAGAGACAATCACGTGCAATGCATGCCCTCCTGGGTAAATTTAATTTTTTCTCCTCTGTTTATTTCTTTTGTTTTTTTCTGCAAACACTTTCCATTATTTACATTTTAGCCCATGATATCCAGATTTTAAATTTGCATGATTTTTCTATTGAAATACATGTTTTTATTAGTCCAAAAATTCTCAAAAGATTCATTTAGACTCATGCAGTGTACATCTTCATTGTATAAATTTTTCAGTGCATTTTGTCATCATTTATTATTATTAGAAAAACCAAATACATGTTATTTTTCCTTGTTTGAAATTCAAAAATTTGTAAAAATTTAAATATTGCTCTAAAAATTCTTTAAAAAATAGAGTAGTTATGTTTAATCGTCTTTTAATTTCTATCCAATTTGCGTTAGATCAATTCTAAAATCCAAAAAATTTTAAAATACTAAAAATTTTATAAAAATAATAAAAAAATCTACAAAAATCCAAAAATTGTGATTTCAGTTCTTATTTGCAGATATTTGCATTTATTTCATCATAAAAATAATTGCTAGGAGTTTTGGGGTTAAAATATTTTTAAATTGCAAATTACTCCAGGCTATACACAATTTCGCATTTTCTCACTGTTTGATTTAAAAAAATACAAAAACATCTAAAAATTCCATGAAAATTCTAAAAACATTTCAAAACTTTCAAAACTCAAAAATATTTTCTTTGAATTTTTCTGAGCATTTTTTATAAATTAAAAAATTACAAAAAAAGTTGGTGTGCATATTTTTGATCTTGTGGATATTGCTCTGTGTTATTTTTGAAAATTTAAAAAAATTGCAAAATCAAAATTACTAAAAATTTGAAAATCAGAAAATACAAAAATTAGAAAAATATAAATTTTTTTAAAAAGATAAAAAAATCACAAAAACCAAGGATAATTATCTTTTGAGATTCTTATTTTTTCTCTTAATTGATTTTCAATTAGTTGAATAACCCTCGGGATTTGTAGCCTCCTTGAGTTCGACTCTGTCTGCTATACATGTAAATAAGTAGCAAAAGTAAAAAAAATTATTTGTTTGTCATGGGATTTTTGGGATAGCAACGACTTTATTTATCATTAATTTTCGATCCTCGAAATCCGTGAACAACAAAATGGCACTATTTCCGGGGAGGCATGACGAGGGTAGTTAGGTTTCTCTTTTGACCTGCTATTCTTGGTTGTAAATATCTATTTATAATTTTCCACATTCACTCCATTGTTCATATTCACTGTTTCATTTCATTTTTCTTTTCTCATATTTGATATTTGTATTTCTTACACATTCTCTTTTCTTTTTCTTACTAGGGCCCGCGGAGCGAAGGATGCGATCCTAGGAGAGCCGAAGCACCCAAGCGACGTGGAGGCAGCTTGAATCTTCACCAAGCCGCAGGATAGCGTGAGAAGAGGAGAAGAAGAAGTGAAGGAGACGAAAAAAAGAAAGAGAGAGAGAGAGAGAGAATTTTTCTTCTCTAGCGTTTGAACTCTTATAAACGGACATTCATTTGTTGCGGGATCTATTTCACCAAGTGTTGGTGCACTTGGGAGACCTCACCGGTTTTGTTTTCATTGCCTTATTTTTATTTGTTTCCCGCGGATTTCGTGAGCTACCTCTTGATTGCTTTAATTAATTTGCTTGAGCTAGGTAATTAATTAGGTCCAAACACCCTAAACAAGAATTTTTGTACCTATAGAGTAAAGCGTAATTTGGACTTAGTCAAATTAACTTGTTCTTGCCCGTTAATAGAAGCTATCATCTAGGACGGTTCACTTGCATCATATAGGATAGTTTATTTCAATTCTATGTGGATCACTTGCATGTAGAGTGCTGGCGACAAGGTACGCATCTCTAATTCCTGCATGCATCATTATTTTTAATCGTGCATTGGCATTTCCGATCTCCTTCCTTGTTTTCACTCACATAAGTTAAAAAGGAAATTGAACAATCGGTAGGCGATTCTTTGAAAATATTTTAACCAAGTGACAACTTCCTAAAATACGGGACTGCTAAAAAAACTCGACCCTAAAATAAACACAAAGAAAAATCATTATTTTGGGGAGAGTAACCCCCTCATTGTTTGGTTTGTATATAGCGAGAGAGCGACCCATACACTAGGATAGAGCCACGCCCGAACTCTTTTCAGACAACTATCTTGGGTTAGGCATTCTCCAGTGAGGATCTCTCCGGTAGCCGGTAAAGCGGCCCGTGACATCCTTAACAGATTGAATTGATCGGGTAGCCGGTAAACGGTTCGCAATTCATACTGGCTGGGAAATATCTAACTTTGGGATTTAGCCAGTCTCCTGAGAGCATTGGGTTCATAACAGCTCGCTTTAACCACTCTGATAGTTTGTATTGTCACCAAACTCTAAAATTGACAAGATAATTGACCGAACCTTCACGGTCTTCACTTTGAGTTGAGTTGGTGAACTAGGAGTTTGTATTGTGTTTGATTGCTTGTGTGCATACTCGATCCTTCTGTGCATTTGCGCCTTTGTCTCCATATCTTTTGACTTGACCACTCGTGCTCTCCCGATCCCATCTTTTGTTTCGGAGATAGCCGACTGGAGGTATTTTAATCTGATCTTCGCAGATACCTCGTACTCTCCAGAGACCCACCTTCCTTTTTCCAGGAGGACTTTCCTCTTGATTTTTGTGCACATCCGCCTAACCCATTATTTCAGGAATCGGAGGACTTTGATTTTCACCCACCCTCATTCAACCCATTCGATCTTGGGATTTTGATTTATTTCCAATCCTGATTCCCCGACAACGGTGCCATTTTGTTGTTCACGAGTTCTCGAGGATCGAAAATAAATGATATGATAAAGTCGTTGCTATCCCCAAAAATCTCGTGACAAACAAACTTTTTTTTATTTTTGCTATTTATTTACCTGTATATGGACATGGTCGAACTCAGGGAGGCTACAAATCTCGAGGGTTATTCAATTAATCAAAAATCAGTTAAGAGAAAAACAGGAATCTCAAAGGATAACTATCCTTATTTTTTTGTAATTTTTTTTATCTTTTTAAAAATTTTTAATATTTTTTTCTAATTTTTTATATTTTTGATTTTCAAATTTTTAGTGATTTTGATTTTGCATTTTTTTAATTTTGAAAAATAACACAAAGCAATATTCACAAGATCAAAAATACGCACACCAACTTTTTTGTAATTTTTTTTCAATTGATCAATCAGAAAAATTCAGAGAAAATATTTTTGGGTTTTAAAAGTTTTGAAATGTTTTTGGTAATTTTTGTGGAATTTTCAGATGTTTTTGTATTTTTCTAAAAATCAAACAGTGATAAAATACGAAATTGTGCACAGCCTGGAGTAATTTGCAACTTAAAAATATTTGAAGTGCCAACAACTCTTAGCAATTATTTTTATGACAAACTATGTGCAAATATCTACAAACAGAAACTGAAATCACTATTTTTGGATTTTTGTAGAATTTTCTGTGATTTTTACATGATTTTTAGTATTTTGTAATTTTTTTGGATTTTATAAATCTAAGCACAAAAATTGGATAGAAATTAAAAGACAGTTAAACAAAACTACTCTAATTTTTCTAGAGTTTTTAGAGCAATATTTGATTTTTTTATGAATTTTTGAATTTAAAACAAGGAAAAATAACATGTTTTTATTTTTTAATAATAATAAATGATGACAAAATGCACTGGAAAATTTATACAATAAAGATGTACACTACAGGAGTCTAAATGATTTTTTTGGAGAATTTTTAGATAATAAAAACATTTATTTCAATAGAAAAATCATGCAAATTTAGATTCAGGATAACAGGGGCTAAAATGTAAATAATGGAAAGTGTTTGCAGAAAAAATAATAGAAATAAATAGAGGAGAAAAAAAATTAAATTTACCCAGGAGGGCATGCGTTGCACGTAATTGTCTCTAGCGGGGGATCTTTTTGTAATTTTGCAAAACCAGGGGCTCAGTTGCAATTTTTTTCATTTTTTATTCAAAGCCCTAATTCCTTCTCTTCTCTTCTGTTCTTCATTCACAACCACTTGGGTGCAGGGACAAGGGGATGCTGCCGCAAGGGGTCGGTGGCGCGACGGTGTACGCGGACTGATGAAGGAGGTTACGTGAGGTGGAGGCACGCTTTGCGTGCAGGTGGCTTTGATGGTGGTACGTCGGCAGCTGCGGCTTGCGCCGATGAGGTCGGCGGCGAGCGGTGATGATCTGGGGCATCGAGGGTGCTCCTGGCGTGGAGGAGCAGGCGGTGGAGCGTCTGGCGATGGAGGATGTTGATGGAGTTGGGGCACCGCCAATGGAGAAGTATGGAGGTGCGGCCTGCGGTGACGAGGAGCGGCGGAGAACGTGGGTTGGCGGCAGTTGTGGAGCGCGCCCGGGCGGTGAAGGGCGATGGCCGTGGGGAGGGGGCGACGATGCCTGGAGGGCGACCACCCGCTTCTTTTTTTATTTTTTATTATTTTTTTTTGTAAACTTTATTTTTTTTGTAAATTAGAAATAGAAATAGAGAAGATTTTTTTATTATTTTCTTTGTAAATCTGAAAAATTAAAAATAGAAAATGAGATTTTTTTCATTATTATTATTTTTTTATTTTTTTTAAGATTATCCTGCAAAACCAATGTTAGAGAGAATAAGAAAACAAATATTTATTTATTTATTTATTTTACAAATAGAAAGATGAACGAGGATCCGACAGAAATGAAAGGAATCGAATTCGATTCTCTGACCATCGTGCATGGTCGGAGTTGATAGACCGTGAAAGATAGAAATTGAATGCGGAGAGATCAAGAATGTGAGATGAAAAATCGAGTCGAAGCGGATCAAATCGTGATGGATTTTTTTAAAGATCTAGAAAAACAAAATGACGATGGAATTAAAATGCGACAAATGAAACTAAGATTAACCTAAGATAAAAGAAACGATGGATCTCACCTTAGGAGCGGAAATGATCGTGATCGCCTCGATGAGGCCGACGCGTTGTCACCGGACGGCTCGGAGGCTAGGCACCTTTCTCGACGAAAATTCAGGTTCCTCTCCCAAAGATTGATCAAGTTGGAATGAGGGAGAAGGAGCCATATAAATAGAAAAGATAATGGAGATGAAATTTGAATTTTTGACTTTTTGGATAAAGAGATAAGAGAGATGAAAATTGAAATGAGATAAAGATAAAGAGAGATAAAACCATTTACAAAATTAACTATTTTTTTGAATTTTCGTCACTTTATTTATTTGAATTAAAAATATTATTTTTTTTATTTTTTTATGGAAGTTAGTTAAGAAAATTAAATGTTTACATATACTATATAATATATGACATTATCTACAAGGGTAAATAAGCAAATTAGATTTTTTATTTTAAAAATTTTTATTATTTTTTTATTTTTATTTTTTCGTAAATAATTAGTAAAGATATGTACAAAGATATACAAATACAATATGTGCAAAATACATGGGAAAATTGCACAAACCACCTCGGAAAACCAACTTTTTACTCGTAACTCCAAAAATGATGAAAATACAGCCATTTTAAAGATAATTTAATTTAGAATCCATTGGAAGTAAGATTGGTTCAATTTGAGTTCATATGGAGCCGGATTGATCTTTCAATTAGTGCTTAGTGGCTTTTTCCAAGTGTGGTTACTTTTATTCTGTACATGATTTAATTATGCAATTATTTTTATTAATTAGAACACATTTTTATTTACAACTTTGGTTTTGAAAGTTATTTGATTTGAGGTTAATTAATGTACACATAAATTAATGTCAGTTTTATACATATATACACAAAATAAGTGAAGTATTTACAACAACACACACACATTTTTTTGGATTTTCTAATTGAGGACCCTATCTCCCCCTACTTTATTCCTGATCGATCAGGTAAAGTCTTGACCTTTTCTCGGGGTTCGGGTCGGCCTGTATACAATTTTTCTTTTTTTTTCCTTTTTTCCTTTATTTATTTATTTATTTATTTTAGGTTAAAATTAGTAAGAAGTGTACAATATTTACAGAAAGATGCAAGTTAGTAAGAATATTGAGTTAGTAATATACAGGTGTTTTATAAGGGATTTTAAGCTAAAATAAATGAATAAAGATGACGAATCGCAGATTCATCATCCCCCTATTATATGCTTTACCTTTGCTAGTCCCTTAGCAAACACTTATTTGAAAGAATAAGTGAAGAAAAAGAAAAAGAAAGGGAAAATAAAGAAAGTAGGACAATATTGAGTATTAAACTTATCTTCATAAAATTGTAGTTTGGAGCTCTATCAGACCTTTGGATTATTGGTGTGTCGGAACCTTAATGGGAGATGGATTTAAGATCTAACAACCTCTAAGTTCCACAGGACTCCTATTCAGGTCTCCTCAACAGTCAGGTCAGAACAAGTATACATACACCAATTCTTATGACTATGAATCTTTACTTGTACGATGTAAGTGAGGTATAGCTCCCCATCTCAGAAGTAGCAATGAAACAACCTCCCTCAACAAGGTAACTCTAGTTCCCCGGTCTAGCAACTCTTTCCTCGAGGAGCGGAGATATTCCCTTCTAAGTTTAAGTACAACCAGCTTAAGAAGAGAGGATGGAGAAAAGAATGGACGGTAACCAGTGTAGCTATCTATCCTTGGATGCATGACCAGTGTAGCCAAGTCATCTGCTGCAAGCTTACAAAAATTTGTCTTTGAAGCTCTTATTGTTTGTTTTTTTAATCCTTGTATATACACTCCAGCATGCATTTTACTTTTCACTCAGGCCTGTCCACTTTTGGAGATTCTGCATTTTTCTATACTTTTTTTAAAGCATATACAAGGTGCAACATGTACATAAGGAGTTTTTCCTTTTGAGCCAGTAGACTATCCCTCTTTTGAAGCATTATTGCAACCCCACAACATCCTGTCTTTAGACCTCAACATCGCTAGACCAGGTTGAGATGCACTTCCTTCCCTAGAGGAAGACGAGAGGTTTCGTCTAGATGTACTACCCTCGTATGCTACCCCAAGCCAAAAGATTCCGCCTCCTCACCACCTCATCCATGAAAAGCTACGTGTA
The DNA here is from genome assembly GCA_037367405.1 of Ottelia alismoides. NCBI lineage: Eukaryota > Viridiplantae > Streptophyta > Magnoliopsida > Alismatales > Hydrocharitaceae > Ottelia > Ottelia alismoides. Next base: position 71,876 of record JAZKJV010009315.1, read on the forward strand.
CAGTGCTTGTCCAAGATAAGCCACGGTCTGAAAGAATCATGCCTGTGTTGTTAAATGTTTTACTTAGACTAATCAAGATGACATGTGAACATAGTCTTATGGACTCGAAGAATTAAGTCACTAGAACCTAAAAAGTCTTAACTCCATTTCTTATAAGATTCCTATAAAATTAAGTGGATTAAGGCCCAACTAAGCTCCATTCTTCAATTTTAGTCCAGACATAGTTTAAATGTCAATACTATCCTGAAAAATGCACATGCAAATGCACAAAAAGGTGAACAATGCAAAGATTTTTTTTGAAAAGAAATGATGCACATGTTAAAAGAACATTTTTAAAACAATTTTCTAATTTTGAACCTTTTTTCTAGATTTTTGAAGAAAATGCAGATGTAAAAGAAAAGTTTTTTTTTGAATTATGTAGGTTTTTATAGATTTTTGGTTTTGTAGTTTTTTTAAGGAAAAAGGGTTAGTAAAATATATACAAGTATATACAAGATTTTTTTGTTCGTTTTTTTTGTGTTTTTTCGTGTTTTTTTTATTTTTGTTTTTTTGGATTATGCAAGTTTTTATAGATTTTTGGTTTTGTAGTTTTTTTTTTCAAAAAGGAAAAAGGGTTAGTAAAAGATATACAAGTATATACAAGATTTTTTTGTTTTTTGTGTATTTTTTGTTTGCTTCTTTTCTGTTGTTGTTTTTCTATTTTTTTACAGATGTGGATTTTACAAAATTATAAACATAACCCCCCAAATAAACATATTTGAGAGTATGAGTTATGTCTAAAGTATATATACAATATATACGACACCCCATATACTTAGTTCGAACTATGTCCTCATAGTGATTAGAGAGAGAAAAAGGAAGACATAACTCGTGCTAAGTATAGAAAAGTGAAAGGACTCCTATGCTACAATGACTCAAAGAAAAGATAAAAAGAAGAGACGTTGGTGATCCCCCCTATACTTAGGATCAAGTAATCCTAAGTATAGTAGAGTGTACAAAAGGGGAGAATCGATGAAGAGAATGTACAGACTCAAAAATAAAAAGACACGATGCGAACAACATCACCCCCCCATACTTAAGGTAGAGTATCACACCATTTGCAAAGTATAGGCAAAAACAAGAGTGATGAACATGACGAATATGAACAACATGGGCTCACCCATTTGGAGTCAGAGATGGGATAAATAAAGCCTACATCACATCATTTCATGATTTCTTTCATGATGACATCCCTCAAATTTGGGTTTAGTCTTCTTTGAAACTCTTGAGGCGACTTGAAATCTTCTTCCAAATAGATGTGGTGTGAGCACAAGCATGATTTATCCCGTGGAGATCTGAAACGTGCCAACCAAGTGCCTTGCGGTTTTTCTCCAGAATCTTGAGGAGTCGAGATTCTTGTTCCATGGTTAGCCTACTGTTGATGATACCTATTTTCTGCACACGCAAGGAAAGCATACTTAAGGCCTACCGAAAGTGGCTTTAATTCAGGTTCTAATATGGCCTGCCTCTCGACCACTTTGAAAAACTGTGCTGGTTGGAGGATGATCTGCCTGAACTTTGGATGTAGTGCTAACCTCAATGTCTTGTTGGTCTTCTGATGATGTGCCGAACTGATCTGCAGTAAGTCCATTATGCTGAGGCTGGAGTGAATCAACTGAATTGAAGAGATACATCAGCGAATTGGATTCTGTCTCCCAAGTGTCGTTGGAGCTTGCATCGACTATGCTTTCTAGGTTCTCCTCAAGAGAGAGGATTTCCTATGTCCATGGGTCATTCAAAGAGAGTGGTGTGTATCTGATCTTTGCAATGAAGTCACAGTCTACTTCAGACGGTGTTGTATAATTTTCATCAATTACAACTTTAGGCTCGCTGATCATGTCTATTGTAACTCTGTTGTAGCTCGAGTTGAAAGAGATCTTTCCAGACCCATAATCAACCACGACCTCTGTAGTGTGCAGGAATGGCCGGCCTAGAATAATAGGAATATGGAGTAAGGGCGCGTGAGAGTCAATATTAAGGACTACAACATCGACCGGAAACTGCATGTCCCACACCTTTACCACAACGTCATCCAAAAGGCCTCGGGGTCACTTAATGGATTGATAAGCAAACTGAAGGATTATTTGTGTCTGCTTGAGAGGACCTAGTCCGAATTCTTGCAATAATGAAGAGTGCATGAGGTTGATGGAAGAACCACTGTCAAGTAAGGTTCACTCAAAGACTTGATCAAACATCTCACAACTGATCAAAGGTGCTCCTTTGTCTTGCTTCTTTTGCGGGATATTGTTGATGGTTGCAACTGTGGCCATGGTAAGAACATGCTTCTCTACCTGTCGGCGTCTGTTGTTTTGTGCTGGCCGCCACTTGTTTGTAGATGCCTCCTTCAAACCTTTCTTTACAGCGGGCGTGTATTCCATGGCCTTTATCAAAAGAATCTCAACAGTCAGATTATTAATAATATCCACAACTCTGGGATCAGATAATGCACTTTTTCTTTTTGCATTTTTTTGGATTTTTCTATTGCATCAGGAAAACGAATATTCACATTACTGAAATCAAAAACATTGTTCTTATTTACAACAAAATTTTTGTCCACAATATTCTGTACATCCAGATCACAAAAAGAAGTACAAGCTAGAGATGAAGATGCTTCTACTGATGGACAAGAAAAAAACATGGTCTCTGCTATGTCAGCTGGCGTAGGATCGACTGCTGCTGGTGGCTCCTCCGTGGCTGGCATGGCTCACGTCTACTGCGAACATCTTTTTGATTTTTTTTGATTTTTTTGTTTTTGCTGGTGTCGGTGGAAATGGATGGCAGCTGGCACGGCCCCTCCTTCTCCTTCTTCCTCGCCCATTCCTGTGGTTGGTGTGACTGATGTAGAAGATGACGTATCACATGTCAAAGCTTTATTCTTCGCATAACTTGAGAGTGACAACATTAGATAAAGCAATATTACAATCATCTGAATCTACAAGCAGAGACTGAACATCACATTCTACATGCTCTTTACGCTTAAAATTATTGGGATTCGCTTCAACCTGAGCCGGGATAGGAGTTTTATTGCCGTCAGGTCGTGTAGATTGTTTGTCATCTCTACTAGGCCTTTCATATGTTAGGCCAAGAAATCTAGGGTAGGGTTTACTGGGACTGCCTCAGAAGTTTCAGCATGTAGACTACACTATTGCTGATTGTTTGGATGCTGAGGCTGAGACTGCTGATGGTGCTGAGGAGGTGGAGGAAGCTGGCATTGTTGATATGGAGGAGGAGGCTAATGCTAAGGTGGTGCAGTCGCATACTGGTGGTATGGCTGTGGCTGGCGGTACTGTGGCTGTAAATACTGCTTATTCTGCCTCCAATAATCCTGGTATTGCTAAGGCTGGTGATACTGAGGTGGAGGTTGAGAGGATTGTCCATAACGACCACCCTAGGGTTGGTGGTAAGCCCTGTTGGCTGGTGGCTGGCCATGTCAGTGTTCGGTAGGATGGGCTAGCTGTGCATCGTTACTCCATAAACCATTGACTTCCTGAATCATTGGTGGTGGTAGGAATGCTGGATCTGAAGGGGGAAGGAAGTCCGACTGTAAATCACAATCTGCTGCTGTTGCAGGCCATGATCGGACGCTTGTACGTAGTACACGTACTAGACTGTCGGTGGTTGCTGACTCGGTTGAGACTGCTGTTGCGATGATGGCTCGTCCTTCTTCTCAGTAGGAGTCTCTGAAGATGGTGATGTCGACTAAACAAGACTGATGGTGCTCACCAGCAGCTCCAACTACTTGGTGATTTGATCTAGCTTATAAAAGTGTTTCATCCTCTTTTTGATCACAATAAGCTTCTCGAGATCCTATGAATGTTTCTCAATAATGTCAACCTTAGAGAGATATCCCCGGATGATACTGAGGTTGGGGCTCTCATATCTCTCTGCCTTACGAGATGTTGCCATATGTACTTGCTTTTGGAGGACCCGTGGTTGTCTCTGGTATGCACGGGATGAAGAGAGGGAGGCCTCTCCTTCGGCCATTTCCTCAAAGATCTACCAGACCACACCTTCATCTTTGTTAAAATGAGATCCCCCATAGGATACGTCTATGAGCTTTTGTCTTTCTACATTCAGGCACCCGAAGAAGTGTTGGATGAGACTGGTCCTCGGTATCTCATGATGGGGCATTTTTACTATAGGTCCATGAATCACTCCTAGGCTTTATGGATAATTTCGTGGGCAGCTTGGGAGAAGTTGCTAATCCTGGCTTGCATTTGGTGGAGCCGACCGAGAGGATAGAATTTGTGAAGGAAGGTAGATTTCAGTTCCTCCCAACTCATCACAACCTTTCCCAAATGATTAACCCAGTATAGGGCCTTATCTTGCAAACTGAAGGGGAGCGCCATCATCTTCTCTACGTCCAAGGGAACATTGGGGTAGTGGGTATTTCGACAGATGCGTGAGAACTGCTGCATGTGAATGTATGACTCTTTACTGGTGTTCCCATTGAATGATGGTAGAAGAGCAAGGAACTGAGGCTTGAGCTCAAAGTGAGCATGCACCAATGGAATGAAGATCCACTCGGTCATCTGGCTGTCTCCAGGATTGTATGTTTCTTTTAGCATTGGTTTCTGCCTTTTTGGTTCTGGTTCTTCTTCGTCTGGGTCATCACGGGGTTTGTCTCCTCCTCCTCCTCCTCCTCCTGGTCTATCTCATCCTCCTATTGGTCTATTCCATAGATCGTTCAACATATCTTGAAATGTAGTCTGTGCTAAGGCCTTCTCAGTCAGTTGCTGTTGTATGGCTTGGATGGAAGCCAACGAATGAGCATTCACCTGATTCTGATCTGGCATCTGTCCCTGCTTAGGTTGGGGAGGTGGATGTCCCTTTCCCTTTCATTGAGTTGCCATCTCTGGGTCTGAGTCTGAAGAAATGAACTTGATATTGGATCCAGGACTGGGTGTGTCTTCTATTTGAAATGTGAAAGGATCCCAATCAAACCACTTGAAATCTAATCCCAACTGGTTGGAAAAGATGTAGATCGAAATTGACTTCCATTCGTAATGACGGGTGTGGAACAAAGGTGGTCTCGATTTATTGGGAGATCAAGGGGATGGGAAGAAGAAGATGAGGAGTCTGGATATCGGTCCGCAAGATCCATGCCGGGTTCTCAAGAATCGCCTCGAATTATTGACTATGTTGACTTTATGGAATCGATGTGGGTGTCGGCGGAGTCCTGACTAAACCATCCATGGATTGCCATTGTGGAGCAAAAAGAGATCGATGTAGGATGAAAGGTACGGTGGTCAACGGGGAATAAAAATGAGTGTAAAATAGTAGAAAGGCTCGAGCTAAGGGGGGATCAAAGAAGAAGACACATATGCCAAAATTAACGCAAGTGCGCGACACTTGATCTTTGAATCTTAATCTAGACATGCGAAGCTGTAAAGGATGGACTATTTATTATCTTTTCAGTTTTAGAGTTGTTATTTCAGGCACATCTTTTAACAAGTCCTTAGCACGCTAACCCTATAGGAGCGAGAGTACTGCCAGAAAAGTATCCCGTACTTGTCCTCCTCCTTTGTAACATGTAGTCTGCAATTTTTGAGGTCCTTGTAACCCTTCCCGGATCCCTACTCAACCAAACAAATAGAGAGAGGAAGCTGATAGGGAAACCACTACTTCGTTCCTCGCTCGTAATAGAATCACCTTTGAGTGTACAAGGACCTACTTGGATGCACACCGATGAGGCAGACACACCCGTAAAGGTGTGGCCTAAGCTAATTATTTCAGACCATGTCGATGTTCCACACAAGGTAGGAACACCATCGCTGTCAAGTACCTACTCGGTCACGCATGATAAAAGTGCCATTACTTTGGAAATCCAGGCACATAAGGTAATTACAAACTAGGTTTTTGGCTCTAATCCTTAGCGGGTCGTGCCTCACTCATGGGAGTGGTTTTGGTCCTCTCCTAAGGTAACTGAAAACAATGAGGGCTTTATGAACCCAAGACAATGAGAGTCCATTACGGATTTTAATTAAGGTCAAAGTTTATTTAGCAGTCTCCTTGTTTTAATTTTTTGGGCTATCCCTTTTTTGTATCTTTTTGCAAACAAGCACCTAATATTTTTGTAGATTTTCATTTAAGTTCTAGGTGCTCAAAATTAGAGGGAGATAGCGAAAAAGCCGTGCAAGTTGATTCGATGATGGAAATCTTATCATTGAACCTAATGATGCATGTTGAGTTAGAGGACTTACAGTGCTTCCCATCTCTCCCATGCGGTATGCAAAATAGAATTTTTAATCCTAATTACATGGCAGTGTGCAATCTACAAAATCACCCTAAATAGTAGCCACTATTTAATCGTGCAGAACCAATTGTTAATTATTCTAAAATGAGACCAAGGTCCGATCTTCGATGCCGATCGGTGCCCGCCACAATGGGTCTTGCAAGCGATGTATACGACCTCTCTCGGCGTGCGATCTCAAATCCAAATAACTAACATTTATTAATTTGATCCAAATGTAAGAGACTATAGGTACATGCATTCTTTTTAGGGTTTGGACTTAATTACCAATGTAAGCAATCTAAGTCTAGCGGCTCCATGCACACAAAACAAATAAAAATAAAGACGGAAAAACTCAAAACAACAGGAAACAAAATAAAAGAAGGCGGTAAAACACAAAAAACTATGACGAGGCCCCCAGGTGAATAGACACCCAGGCACTGGACCTCGTTGTTAAGAATAGTGTCCAAGTCTTAATTAGTACAAATTATAACTCTCTCTCTCTCCAATAAATGAATAAATCTAAGCTATTTCTATGCTAAGTCTTCTCTCCTTGCTTCACTTGTCACCTTTCCAAATGGTCAGCGGATGAAGAGCAGTCTCCACCAAGCTTGGCTGCCTCATCCTCCTAAGAAACCATCCTCATGTAGTGGGCCCTCGCGACAAATTTTTAAAGAGATATATGTCAGCACAGATAATCAAATAATATAATCAAAATATGCTATATATAAAGAATACTTGAATAAATATGTGCAATCAAAATAAATAACTAATTACATAAAAAAAATCAATGAATAGAAGAAAAACTGTACAAAATGAATGATAAAATAGGCCACGCACATTGCTCCCGAGCAACGACATCATTTAATGAGAGAGATCTTGCTGAAGTCATGTCAATCCACACGGCGGACCCAGAGTCGTCGAAGCGACATCAGACAAGACCTCAATCAATCAACAATCAAACCACAATAATAATCAAGCAATGAATAGCATAAAATGTGAGTTAAAATTTATTATTCTCTACAAAACATAAGGTATAACAAGCAAGCATGTAGGGGTTGAACCATAGAGAGCAAAACCGGTAGCCTACGATTATTTTAACCAAAGAGTCTTATGTACAAACATGTCATTCATTATATTTTGTTGGGTTTTTAATTATATATGTATATATTGATTTTTTATATACATTTTTGTTTTTTGTTTTTTGTTTTATAATTTTGTATTTTCTTTTTACATTTTATGTATATTTTTATATATTTTCCTTTTCTTTTAATGTATACAATAAAGTATATAAGGATATACATGCCATAATAGATAATATAGATATAAATATAACTAAAATAATTAAAAAATATGATTTAAATATTTTTAAGTTTTAAATAATTTTTCAGTGTTTTTATTATTTTCCTGACATTTTTGCTATTTTTTTATGGATTTTTTAAATAAAAAAGATCCCAAATCAGGGATTTAATAATAAACTATAATTGATATGAATATTAAAAATAACAAATAAGGTTCAAAATTATACAAATCAATTTTATGTATAGATAATTATATAAAGAATGTTTAAAAATAGAAAAACATATTTTTAGATTTTTTAGTGATTTTTTAGATTTGTATGAAAGATTTTGAAGCTTTCTATTTTTTGTGTTTGCTTTTTCTATTTTTAGGGATTTTCGGTCTACGATTAATAAATACTAAAATGCACAACAATAAATTTTTAGGAATTTTTCAAAACAATTTTCTATTTTTTGGTATTTTATAAGCTAGACATGGACAAAAAATGTGTTCATTTTAATTCTAATAAAAGATCAAAAATTGCAAAATAAAAATAAGGTGTGAAACTACAAGCAATCAAGAGCCTACACCTATTTTTTTTCTGATTTTTAGAGCACAATATCTATTTTAAATAAATATAACAAGCACACAAAAATACAATTGAAGGTAGGGGCATATATGTAAATAAAATAAAATGTAGGCGCCTTGCTACAATTTTTCCAAAAATATACAACATCTATTGTATTTTATTAGACTAAAAGTAAATACAAAAAGATGCAAGGGTACCCTGGCAATTTGGCCACCTCACGTGGGACGACACGTACAGTGACCTAGCATGGATTTGAGTGCAAATACATCAAACATACATGGTTCTCTATGTAATTTCACCAATTTATTACATTATACAATTTATTTATTAGTCTAATGTAAATACAAAAATATCGGGGTGAGATATGCAATTACCCCCATATGGCGTGGAGATGAACGCCCGATTGGCTTCATTTGTACATGTATCATCATCCGCGCAGGCAGTACCGCTTCGTCCATGAACGAACATGATTAGATCGCAGGTGGCAATCGTACGAGGAGGGGCGGCTGCATCCAATAGTATCTGGAGAATATGGAGACGAGTCTCGATCTAATGGTTGTGGACTCCCCTGGATGAACAAGGAAGAACACCGCCTGGGTCGAGCTTTGATCGACACTACAGCGCAATTCCGAAGATCTTCGTCTGCTCCAATAGCTGCAAAAGGAAGTAGGAGGGTCCCTCTACATGCTGGAAGCTTCAGAATGGCCTGAGGGTCACCAGAGCTCTCCCGAATAGTCAGAGATGAGGAAGAGCTCCAGGTACCTTAGGTGAATCACAAAGTAGCTCCAGTTGCGCTTGATGGCTTGCAGGACCTGCAAAAAATGTTCCCAGGTCGAGGGCAAATTGCCTCGACCCGTTAGCACGTAAAATGGGCAATTAATGAAGCGTGGCGACATGTCTCCGGTGAGCGGAGGTGAGGAGACACCAATTCATAGAACCACTAGGGTCCCGATTGATCAAATGGATCTAGGGTATGGAGAAGGTACGAGGGAAAATGCAGAAGTGGTCGTGGATGGTCGGAACGCGGCGGATCACGACGAATGGGGTTCACCGGAGCTAAGCTCTGGAGAACTACGAAATGGGTAAATAACACTAAAATGATAAACTAACACTAAACTAATTGCTGGATTAAAAAGCTAAGGTTAAGTCATATTTAATCTCAAAGATTGCTCGATCGCTAACAAATCTCTAAGGAAAAGACACGAAGTTCATTGTAGATCACATGTGTCTTGAGGCCTTCGAGCTCCTAAGGAGGAAGATCATGGATGCTCCTATCCTATAGGCCCCAGATTGGTCTCTTCCTTTTGAGATCATGACAGATGCTTCTGACTTTGTAGTTGGGTCGTGCTAGGACAAAGGAGATACGAGATTCCTTATGTTGTTCACTACACAAGCAAATTACTCGATCAGGCTCAATGGAATTATACCATCACAGAGAAGGAAGTGCTTGCTGTAGTATTCGCCTTGGACAAATTCAGATCTCATCTTTTAGGATCCAAGGTAACCGTGTTCACAGATCACACAACCATCAAGTACCTCATGGAAAAGAAGGATGTGAAGGTGCGTCTTCTTAGGTGGATTCTACTACTCCAAGAGTTCGATTTGCAGATCAAGGATAAGCCATGAGTGAAGAATGTGGTGGCTAATCACCTTTCCCGCATAGAATCATCAAGTTCCTCTGAGACTGACCCCATCAAGGACTCTTTCCCCGACGAATCGATCTGTTCGATTGACTCTCTTCCATGGTATGATAACATGGTGAATTTCTTAGTGTCTAAGACAATTCCCTATGATTGGCCTAAGAGCAACATTAACCGACTTTAGTCGGAATCAAGGAAATACCATTGGGAGGATCTGTTCCTTTTCTTCAATGGTCTGGATTGTGTCCGGCGGAGGTGTATTCCTCAGGAGGAATAATGAGTGTTCTCACCTACTGACATTACTTGGATCCATGAGGACATCACTTCCAGAAGAGGACTTCTTGGAAACCTTCAGTGTTTCTTGTACTGGCCGATCCTGTTCCATGATGCATATGCATTTGTTAGGTCATGTCCAGTATGTCAGATAATCCGAGGGATCATTGGTTCCAAAGATGAAATGCCCCATGCAACCAGTCATTATGGTTGACGTTTTTGATGCATGGGGCATAGATTTCATGGGCCCATTCCCAAACAACCACATCTATGAGCATATTCTCTTGGCAGTTGATTATCTCTCTAGGCAAGTGGAAGTTATCCCTACCCGAGCTGCAGGTAGCAATACTGTCTGCAAGTTCGTGAAAGATCACATCATTTCACGGTTTGAGGTTCCCGAAGTCATCATCTCTGAAGGGGTAGCCACCTTGTTAACATGGAAATGAAAAAGTTAACAAAGGACTATGACATCAAACACCATGTCGCTAGTCCATACCACCCACAATCGAATGACATGGTTGAGGTGTCGAATAGGGAGGTGAAGGGCATTTTGCAGAAGCTAGTTTTCCCTGACAGGAAGATCTGGTCCCAGCTCTTGAACCAAGTTCTATGGGCATACCAAACTGCTTACAAGACCCCGCTTGGAACCTCCCCATTCTGAATGGTTTATGGAAAGCCATGTCATCTGACCGTTGAGATGATACACAAATCCAATGGGCATTAAAGAAAATGAATTAGAACACCCATGAAGGACAACATAGTAGAAAGATGGATCTAAACGAGCTTCTAGAAATCAGAAACAAGGCACATGATAACAGTGTGATTTATAAGGACAGAATCAAGCATTGGCACGATCATCATATCAGACACACGAATTTTGTCCTAGGGCAGAAGGTATGGTTATTCAATGCCAGGTTGAAGATTTTTCAGGGCAAGTTGAAATCCAAATGGACGGGACCCTTCATTATCAAAGAAGTGAACACGAATGGTAGTGTATGGATTTCAGAGCTTATAGATGGTGCATAATCGTTCCTTGTGAATGGGAAGCTATTGAAGCATTTTGTAGGATCAGATGAGCAGTTAGCCCGAGTTGAAGAAATCTCATTCATGTGCATCCCAGAATCCCATGATCCACTCCTAGGGAACACGTGAATCCACACCACTTCCATTATCTCCATGAATCTTACCCCACCCCTATTCGCTCTGTATATTCTCAGATCTCATGGATCCTCATACTCAGTTCCGTCTTATATCCATTTCTCCTCTTGACCTCGACCGCCCCATTTTTTGATGTTCTTCTATACTTAGGCTAACCAGAGCCTAAGTATAGGGGGCAGTAGACTTCTATACTCCTTTTTGCTTTTCACTCTCCTACGCTTAGCACGAGCTATGTCTTTTCGGTGCTTCTTGTGCTCTAAGGACATAGCACACGCTAAGTATATGGGGCATGTATATATTACATAAATACTTTTCCCATAGCTTGTACTTTCATGTATTTTTGTATATATTATGTAATAATTCTGGGATGGGTAAAATTGGTAAAAAAACTCTTTAAAATACTTGTATAATACTCTCTGTAAAATTTTGTAAAATCCTTGTAAAATAATACTTTTGTAAAATTATTATAATAAAATAAGGTATAAAAAAGAGAAAAAAGAGAGAGCTTCTTAATTACTCTTACATACCATCATTGCATTCATTCAAAAAAAATCATAATTCATATGCATTTCATATCTAGCATATGCAACGTGGGAAGTTATTGGGTTCTGAACTGAATTATGAATAGAAGTTGAGAGAGGTCCTGACTTGGCCTTAATCTATCTAATTTTCAGAGGAACCTTCACCGAGAAATAGGATTTTAGAACCTTCAGGTCTTTTACTTAATTATTCGAGTTCCACATGACTATGTGCAGTGTTTGACTCTTAGTGTCTAACATGGTCTCCTCATTCTAGGTATGACTTATGAATAGGGAATTAATTTGTACTCTCGCACTACGCACTTAGCTCAACTCAGACGGGATGTTGGAAGACTGTGTGAGTCTCTTTTTTGGTAGTGTGGACATCTAGAGATCGAAGTACAGTTGAAATAAAGCTTCGGATGAGGGATGGACGACTAGGCACAATTTTTTCTAAGACCTCAAAACATGCGCGGAAAGAATATTTATATCCGTAGGGGCACAAAATATCCATGCAGAGTTACCAAAAATCCATACCAAAAGATGTCAACTACTAAATAAATATTTGACCAAAACGGTCCAGCTTCAAGACAACCTACAGATCTTGGTGGAGACTTGGCTACACTGGTTGGCTTCACAAGGAGAGGTGACTACATTGGTTACCCTCCAGTTCTTTTCCCTTTCTTCTAAAAATTTCTCCCCCTTTCGATTGTGTACACACCACGACTGAACTCAGAAGGAAATGCCTGACTCCCCGAGGATGAGTTATTGGAGGAGGGGTTTGCATGATAGTCCAACATTCATAATGGGAAGAGCTAAAACCTTTCACACACATGAGACAATTGTTCAATGTTCATGGGCATGCTTTGGGGAAGGATTGATCTAATATGACTTCTGGGCCTTAACTATTACAATGATATGTAGAACTTGGAGGCTGTTGATTTTAAAACCCTAATTCTCACATGATTTCCACCACACTTTTAATCCGAAGGTCGGTTCTAGCTCCATTTCACCTTTTGTTCATGACCTCGGTATGGAACCCAAAATTATTTCACTTTTGTATTTCATTTTAGTTGCTTAGGGACGAGCAATGTTTAAGCATAGGGGGTTGATGAATCCGTGATTCATCACACTAAAAGTTGAAAATAGAGCTCCGTTCTCAAGTAATTAGCTGCATTTCATCGTTGCTCTGCATTTTTACCATTCACACACTTAGAATTAATATCTGTATTTTTTAGCATGCATATTTGCATTCATAATCATCTTCACATTTTCACCTAACTTCATGCATTTTTAATTAAATCTTGCTAATTCCAATTGATATGAAACCAAATTCTTTGTGTTCATATCACGAACCTTAATCTATAAAAAATCCTAAAAAATGCTAACTTGTACATATGCAAAATAATCTCAAACCCTAATTTCAGAAAAGACGGACTAAAACGTTCATATCTTTCTCATACAGTGTCCGATTTCACTCTACTCACTTTTAAAGTAATATATATTCATATAAACTTAAAACAAGACCAATTTCATAAAAATCGGAGCTCATTTGTGAAAGCTAAGTTTTGAGCCTCTTTTGCGCATTGTACATTTTCGCCAATTTTGACCTATCATTTCATGTGCCTATTTCATCCATTCTAACTATTTTCTCTTTCCTTCTTTAATTCATTCATTGTTTTAATAAATCATATGAAAATCAACATCCAAAAAATCAGAAAAGCAAAGAAAAAGACTAATTCTGACTTGAGCTTATTAACCTAATCCATTTGTACATAATTAACGTCCCTAATTTTTTTGACCTATTTAAAACCTATAAAAATTCCAAAAAATGTCAATCGAGTCCATTGCATTATTTAATAGCATATTTGGTTTTTATGTGCATTTATTTATCATCAAAAAATCAAATAAGATTTCAAAGCATAAAATTGGTATTTTATGTACATAAAATATCACCAAAATAATTCGTATATTGCATTGTGCATTTCATTTGCTCTTGATTCCTTCATGAAAGTTGTACATCTCATTGATAAAAACAACTTTTGTGAAGAAATTTTTTCGATTCGAGGTCTCTTTCTATTTCTTTTTTATTTTTGTTTGAATTTAATTTTTGAATTTTTTTTGGGGCAACACGTGGCGCTTCCTGGGATAACCACGTGCCGCCCTCACTCGTTCTCTCTCTACTCGTCGCCTCTCTCTGTGGTTACGTGCCCCACACGTGACCTTCGTCTCCCCCAACCGTGCCTCCGTCTTCCGGGGCGACCCAACATTGTCACCTTCAAATGCCTCGCGCAACCACCGCGACCAACCTCGGTTGTTCTCTCCTCTCCATAAGCACCTCCCTTATCCTCCTTATCCCCTCGTCGGTTGACACCCCCCCAACAAACTCAAACTCATCCTATCACAGACCTCTTTACCTCTCCTCCTTCCCCTATTTAAGACCAAGACCGATCGTCATGATGGATCATCCGCCATTCTACATTGAGGGATAAAAGGTTGAGCTCCAACACATTGGAGGTGACAACTCCGTGGAAATTGTTGAGCGAAGACCGCCTTCCACTTTCGTCTTCATCGACATGATCCAGGAGGAGGGACCTCCTGTCACAAATCCTTCTCCCAGGAAGCGGCTGAAGCCTTGCACCCTCCGTCGTGCACTTGAGGCGATAAACAACGGAGCTCCATTGAGATCCGCATTCCCAAGCGAATCCTACCAACCTTCAGGTATACATCATCTTCCTTCCCTTCTTCTTCCCTCTTCTCCTTCCTCTGTTTCTCCTACTTCCTTGTTCCTTCTTTCATTACTCTTCACTCGGCTCGCATCTCCACCCCTTTGCAACTCCACTGTGCTCACCATTATCACACCACAACCTATCTTCATGCCCTCTACGCACAATCGCACCGACACCGACCTCAACCACCATCGCCACTCGCCAGCTCCTCATCGCCCTCGGGCCACGTCTGCACCGACGATCACCATCCTAGCGCCTTCTTTTCTAATAGTTGAAACTCCTAGGCTTGTGTTGCCTAGGCAAGCTCCCCTGCCTCGCCAAACACCGTCGCGGCTGCCTGCACCTCATCATCGCCCAACAACTTCGCCACTTCCAGTCGTGTGTCGATAGAGGTGACCACCTGCTCCTTCATTTCTTTGACGTCCATCCATAGGAGCCCTCGCGAAAGCGTCACCCTCGACATAAGACCGCCTCAGCCTGCCTCCCCTCAGTTCGCATGCCAAGCCCCCTCCCCCATAACGTGAGCAACATGTAAGGGAGGGGAACATTTGCAGGGCGACCTGAAGTCCCAAATTATATCAGTGGCTCCCCCACTTCCAGGAGGCACGATCCCCTTGGTAAACTTGCACCCGCACCCTCCATCTTCGTAAAACACTAAAAGGGCCCAGCCGTTCAAGCAGGCACGTGCTACGCACGTGCCCTGGCAGAAAAATTGCATAAAGACCCTTTTGAGTTTGGGTAATCACGCTCATATCCTTGTGCTTCACTTTTTTATTTATTTTATTATGTAATTTGCATTTCAACCCCTATGTTCTTTATTTATTTTGAACTCATTTATACATTATTTAATTAATTAAAAAGTGGCATTGCATTGTTCACTACTTATTTATTTTGCAGCATGTGCTTGATATTTTTATGATCTGTGGTTAATTAAGTATTAATTTTCTTATGACAAATTGTATAGTTTACCCACTTTGTGCTGTAAAATTCATATAAAACTAATCATAGTTCCAAAAATTGCTAAAAATTCAGGATTGGTATAATTAGTTGATGTCATTATTATGCTTAAATTTTATTGCATTTGCATGCATATTGAGGTCACAATAAAATAGTTGGTGATTTGAGTAATTGATTTTTAATTAATTCCACATTTAATATTTTAGAGAATTAAAAATTGTTCTGGATACCTCTCACATATACTTGCTAGGATAATTTGATCTCTGGAAAATAATGGTGTTTGATATTTATTAAATTTAATTTTTTCAAAATCACCTGGTCTGCATATTTATTTCATAATTAATTAATTCTGCATTCAAAAATTCTAAAAAAATACAGTAGCTTAGTTTTGCATTAATACACATTCTAGTTAAGTTCCATTGAGTTTGGAGTTCATTTGATCGAAAGTTGTTGTTTAGCCCTTGAACTTTGCCAAAATTGCATTGCACATTAATTGCATTGAAAAATACAAAAAAAATCCTTGAGAACCTAAATTTTAGATCACCTAATAATTAACCTAAGGAGACAATGGCCTCTCTGAGTTCGATCTTGGGCTTGACTAAGTAAAATATAATGTTGATCACTCGCTTTAATTGGATAATTAATTAAAAGGTCGGTTTGATAAATCCATATTTTCCCGACTACAACGCATTTAAAATAACTTAATTGAAAGGGTAAATTTATGGGGTTACAATGCCATCAGACTCCTAGTGTGCCTCGAACTTATCCACAATCTTCTCAGCCACATATACAACGTTTAGGGAGTTTCCATAGTGGGAACCTCAAATTTAGGAGGCTGTAGAGATAGACACAGAGTATGGTCGGCTCGAGTGCTCCACCAACAAGGCAGGGAAAACTTCATGCAGTGACTCAGGGGTAGACGCATTCGACAGCTACTTTAATGAAAGTTATGGTCTCAATCTTGAGCCATCCTTTACATGTTTTATTTGATTCTAGTGTGACCCATTCGTTCATCGCCTCAAGACTAGTAGCTTCGGTGGGTAAAGTTGCAGAGGGCCTAGATCCTCTATATTACATCCATGGGTCAGGTTCCCAACTGTTCGTGATTAGATTGATGGTCAGAGGTCTATCAATGTTCATAGGCGGTCACGATATGATCGCAGTCAGTCTTTTACTATAGTTTGATGACTTTGACCTGAATTTAGGTATGGATTGGTAGTTAGCTCATCATGCCTTGGTTGACTGCTTTAGGAAGAAAATTGTGTTTAGGATTCCATATTTGCCCGAGTTCAGTTTTGAGGGTACCTTACATGACTCCAAGATGGAGTACATCTCAATGTTGAGAGCTCAGACTCGTTGACCAGGGATGTAATACATTTATAGCTTCAGGCGATACCCGAGAGAGAGAAAGAGAGAGAGAGAGAGAGGGAGACGATGTTCCAGGACATCAAGGTGGTATCAGACTACCCTGATGTGTTTCTCGATGACTTGTCAGGTTTACCACCTGAGAGAGAGATTAAGTTTGAGATCTCGTTGTTGCTTGATACACAACCAATCTCGATGGCTCTATATCTGTCGGCATTAGCTGAGTTGAGAGAGCTGAAGGTCCAGTTACAAGAGTTACTTGATTTTGGTTTTGTGAGGCCAAGCACTTCACCCTGGGGTACTCCCATCATTTTTGATAGGAAGAAGGATGGATTCATGAGTCTGTGCATTGATACCGATAGCTAAACACGAGAACAATGAAGAACCAGTATCTTCTGCCATGCATCTATGACTTGTTTGACCAATTACAGGGATCTTCGGTTTTTTCGAAGATCGACCTTCGAATCGGTTACCATCAGTTAAGGATTAGGGAATCTGACATCCCGAAAATAACATTTAGGACTCAGTATGGGCACTAGGAGTTCATTATGATGCCATTTAGGCTCACAGATACCTCTGCTGCAATCATGGACTTGATGAACATGATCTTCTATCCATATATTGGTCAAGTTCATGATCGTTTTCATCGATGACGTGTTAATATATTCTCGAAATGTGTGGGACCATGTAAATAATTTGAAGATAGTCCTTGACACATTCGAGAGCACAAGCTGTATGCCAAGTTGAGCAAATGCGAGTTTTGGTTATCCCAGGTCTCATTCCTTGGAAATTTCATTTCTGGGGTAGGAGTCGTAGTTGATCCTACAAATATTGAGGCAGTTATGTCTTGGGAACAACCCAAGATGGTCACTCAGATCCGTAGTTTCCTTGGGTTGGCAGGCTACTATAGACGATTTGTCAGCAGCTTTTCATGGATTGCTCTTACCTTGACACGATTGATGTAGAAAGGAGTTCCTTTCGTCTGGAATGATTATTACAAACATGCTTTCATGACACTAGAGGAGAGACTGAAAACTGCTCTCATTCTTATGCTTTCGTTAGGTACCAATGACTATGCACTTTACACATATGCTTCAAGAGATGGCCTGGGAGCGGTACTAATGCAATGAGGGTACGTGATTGCGTACGAATCACGTTAATTGAGGCCGCATGAGTGGAACTACCCTACCCACGACTTGGAGCTGGTGGCAGTTGTCTTCGCCCAGAAGATCTAGCACCAACATTTCTATGGGGTGAACTTTGAGATTTTCATGGACCACAAGAGTTTGAAGTACATTTTCAATCAGAAGAAGCCTAACTTGGGGTAGCACAGATGGCTTGAGCTACTGAAGGATTACGGCTGCATGATCTCTTACAACCCCGATAAGAAAAACATGGTGGAAGATGCGCTTAGTAGGAGAGCTCTTGTAGAGGGTACGATGAACTGGTTGTACACGTGGGATATGCTTGCATCATTGATTGATTGACACCCTCATGAGAGTGTATCCATATCTACTGTTATGCCTCCGTGATTTAACAACTTATGGGATTGCATGGTAGAAGGTCAACAGACAGATCCTTGGACCAGAGACAGATACATTTGTGCCATCAAGGACGAATGTGATGATTTTGTGGTGGCAAAGTCCATTTTGTGGAAGGCTGGTCGGGTCATTATGCCCGAGGATTGAAAACTACACATAGATATCCTTGATGAGCCAAACATTTTACAGTTATCTATTCATCCTAGTAGTACGAAAATGTATCATGATCTACACAAGCATTTCTTGTTAGACGAGATGAAGTGTGGTGTGGCCTGTCATGTTAGTAAGTGCTTGACTTGTCAGATGGTCAAGGCAGAGCATAGGAGATCGCTAGGGTTGCTGCAGTCTCTCTCCATTGCTGAGTGGAAGTGGGAGAGCATCTCGATGGATTTTGTTACAGGGCTGTCGAGGATGCCGTGCAGCCAAGAAGCTATTTGGATCGGTGTTGACAGGTTGATCAAGTCATCCCATTTCATACATGTCATCATGACTTACACTCCATCTCAGTTGGCGAAATTATATGTTTAGAACATTATCAAGCTTCATGGTATACCTCGAGAGGTAGTGTCTGATAGAGACTCTAGGTTCACATCTCACTACTGGCACCAGTTCATGTCAGCACCACAGATGTAGCTGAAGACGAGCTATGCCTACCATTCGCAGATCGACATATAGAGTGAGCGTTCCATCCAGATGCTTGAGGACTTGTTACGTGCATGCGCTCCTTGAGCGAAAAGGGTCCTAGAAGAACCACCTTCCAATGGTGGAGTTTACATGCAACTACAACCACCATTCTATTATGGGCATGACACCCTCTGAGGTCGGTGAAGCGTCATCGGGCGAGGAGGAGGTGACACATGGATAAGTGGGTGCATGTCAACTGTTGGATAACATGTGTAATGGGGTAAATTACAAACTGAGCCACATGCATTTTTAATTTATTTATTAGTCCTGAAATTAAATTGTGTAGCGTAAATAAATTGGAAATTTTGCATAATGACATTTGTATTTATTTCATATTGTATTTTGGTCCATTCCAGCTCAGGTAAATTATATGTATACCTTTGTGGGATTTTGTATCTACGTTTATTCCAATAAATTTAAATATAATATTTCTGGGAAAATTGCACATAAGCCCCTATCTTTAATTTTATTTGCAAATATGCCTTCTCAGTTCTTGTATTTCTTATGCTTGAATTTCATTTACTAAAAATAGCACCTATGCTTTAAAAATTATGCAAAAATAAGCTTATATGACTATTAGCATGTATGTTCACGCCTTATTTTTATTTTGGCATTTTAAGCATTTTAACCATTTATTAAAAATTAAATGAGCATGTTTTTTCCCTTATTTGACTTGAAAAATACCAAAAATATATAAAGATATTTTAAAAAAATCCCAAAAAATATATGTTTTTTTATTATTGAATTTTATAACCCCAGACCAAAAATCCCTAAAAATAGAAAAAGAAAAAGCATAAAATTAAAAAGCTCTAAAATCTAGTAAAAAATGTGAAAAATCACTAAACAATCCCAAAAATATTGATTTTTATATCTACAATTTTCTTATATTAATATCCATCTATTAAAATTTATTTGAGGAATTCTAGACTTTATTTGCTATTTTTAAACTTCAAATCAATTCGGTATATTTAATTAATCCCAGATTTGGGACATTTTTTATTTTAAAATACATAAAATAACTAAAATTCCCCAAAAATAGTAATAAATGTAAAATCCCAAAACATGTTATTCTATAATTTTTATTTTTTGATAATATGTACAATTATATTACCTTATATTATATATATCCTTATATATTCTTATGTAATATATATATATATTAAAAAGAAAAAGAAAAAAAATAAGAATATAAAAAAAGAAAACAGAAATTATAAAATTAAAAACAATAAAAAAATTAAAAATTAAAATTCCAAAAAATACAAAAATTAAAACCCACACAAAAAGATAATAAATGGACAAGAGAAAAGGACGAGTTTTGAGCATTATTACCCAACTAACTGTTTGCTCCATGAGTTCGACCTCTACACATGCTTGCACACTATATGCATTTGTTGTAGAGTTATAATAAATTTTAACTCTGCATTTTTGCTACACATTGCTATATCTTATTTGTGGGTTAATTTTTGTCTGATTTGGGTTTCGTGAGCGGTCACCTTAGCGACGTTGATTGAGTATGATTAGCCGACCCTCGTGAGATCCAAGCCAGCAATGGGTCTGACGTGCCTAGAGGAGAGAGGAGGGGGATAGTTAACAAGAGGTCAACAAACGCAAGGTCCTGGTTGCTCCATGTGGACTAACCAGGAAAAAAGAAATCAAAAATTATTTGTAAAAGCATTAATAATCAATAAAATGAATTGATTAAATTTTTATTATAAAATAAAAAAATTTATTATTTATGTAGTATTTTATTCCCATTTTTATTTATTTTTATGAGGATTTTTATTACAAGTTATTATTTACATGTATCATTCTAGGCATATTTACCTATATACTGTAATTTTTTTATTTTATTATCTTATTCACTTAATTTATATATTTATAATTTATTTAAATACAGATAAATATATTTTTATTTTATTTTTACACTTAAATAATATGTGGTTTATTAGTATGGGCAATTCATCTATATATTTATGTATAATTATTTATTATAGTTATGGTTTTATTTTATTCTAATTATGTACATGCACTAAAAATAGAACTTAAAAAATTATAAAAATATAAAAAGAATATAAAGAATAAATGAAATTATTATTTATTCAGGTATATTGTACAATAGGGTCCAAAACCTAACTTTTGCATCTTAACTCGAAATCAAATGACCCACCTTCATTAAATAGCTAATAAAAGTTATATACAATTAAAGGTGTTTTTGATGTATTTTGAGTTCATATGGAAAAGATACATGTCTGTGAAATTAGGATTTTGGAATTTTATTTTGAGTGTAGAATGTACACTACATACTATTTTAATGTGAAATAAATTTTGTATTTTTTGATGTATTTTTATCTACAACTTTCAAATACTTAATTTATTATTTTGATGTATAAATAATAAAGAATAAAATAGACCCCAAAAATGAATTATTGAAGAACCTTTGGATTCATGGATTATTATTCGGACCTTTGGATTGTTAGTTTGGTTAGAACCTTATTGAGAACCGAACTTGAAATACAACAGCCTCTGAGAGTCACAAAAATCTGCCCAAGTCTCTTCAAAAGCCAGGTTAGAATACTTCGATGTCATATGATTTACGCTCAGCCAACTCAAGTTAAGGAATTAATTAAAGTGTCGTTGCCCCTAAATTGACCAAGTGAAAATTGAGAAAATTTTATTCAACCACAAAATAATCAAGCAAGTAAAAGGAAGTGGTCTAAGCTACTTTTATCAGCCTAGTATAGCGACCAGGGTCGAACACAAAGCGCACAATTAAACCTAGGTAACCAATTTGAGAAAATCAAAGGATTTTTATTTTTCTTTTTATTATCTTTAGTAGTTTTAATTTTGCAAGTTTTTAATTTTTCAAAATAAGGCACAGATAAACAATGCAATAAAAAACAAACACTTTCTTTTTGTATTGTTCAAATATTGTAAAAATAGTCAAAAATCCTAAACATTTTTTTGTTTTATGTATTTTATACCATTTTTATGGATTTTAGGGGAGTTTTAGAATTTTTTATGTATTTTATAAAAATAAAAAACTAATAAATATGCAAACAGTGAACAATCATGAGTATTTTTCAAATTTAAAATGGAAAATAAGCTCAAAGCTCTTGGAGTGTATTTTTATCAAAATAATATTGAAATATCTACAAACAAAGTTTGAAATCACATTTTTGGAATTTTATATGATTTTTATGGTGTTTTTATAGTTTTGCAAATTTTTAGTGTTTTATAAAAGCAAATAAGATGAAATGTAGATAGAAAATCAAACAACAAAAATAAAGCTATTCTAGTTTTTTTTTAAATTTTTAAAGAATTTTTCAAATTTTTATGAATTTTCTATGGCACACAAGGAGTTTTTGTTCAATTTTTGAATTTTGAATAATATCAAATAAACAAAAAATAATAAACAAAGATCACTACTTAAAGAAAATACTAGTAGGAACTACATGTAATTTTTATGGATTTTTGGATTAATTTTGTTATTTATTGCAACTAATAAAAGAGCAAGAAAATAAAACTGGAAACAAAGGACCTTAATGCAATTATTTTAAATTTTAAGGCCAATTATTAACACGCAGTAAACCTCAGGGGCCAAACGTGTAAAAAGTCCAAGGAAATGTGTGTCACAACACACAAAGGTATAAATACAAATATCTGAAATGTTTCTTGATTTTGACAACAAGCGAAAGCACAAGATCAAACATGCAAATATCCCACAAAACACATGTACATGCATGCGACTATGGTCCAACAAGACTAAAATGAAAATAAGCAAAACACAAGGTCCTTACCGCAAATATTCAAAAGTAATTTTTATATTTATTGGACTAAAAAGAAATGATGAGAATGATAGGGTAAAAACTGAAGTATACCCAGCAGGTAGCATGTGTAGCACGTGCAGCTCTAAAGGTCCTGATCAACTGCAGGTACGGATCTAACAATATAGAGAGTGTGTGCGCTTGTATGGTTCTGATGTGCACTGGGACATGATCTGACAGTCTGGATAAAGTCGATGACGTGCATATCAGATGAATCGATGAAAAAGATCTGACGTCTCTGATAAAGGCCTAAACGTATGGCCACGATCAAATCTGGTACTCGGGCTCTCCATCCGACGGCTATGAAGATGCCTGAACGAACATGAAGAAGATAGAGTTGGGCGAGTTTCAATCAAGAATATCTTGCGATCCAAGGCTCTGATTGGCTTGCTGAGAGGTCCAACACCTTGCTGGAGAGTGTCCACGTCAGAGTGGTTGCTCGATGGGTCGTCGAGTGGCTCAATGATGATCTGGAGGTGGTATCACCTGGAGCTTCTTTGTCTCATCTGCTGGGGGTCGAATCGAGCCTCTCGCATGTCGCTGGACCTAGGCGATGCTCCGGCTGGGATTATTTTGCAAAGAAACAAAAGAAGCGATGGGGAGTGGGCGTTGACCTTTAGAAAGCGTGGAAGATGGAGGTCATGTCTTAATCTAGATCGAGCCTAATGGGGTTAGGTCGCGAGGGAAGATGGAGGGTGCTATGGTGTGTCGATAAAAGTGGTCAGATGGTAAAGATGGAGCTCCAACCCCGATGCTCGGAGAAGATAAGGTGAGGGTGGTGACAGAATGAGATCGAAAAGAAATAGCGAAATGACGATGATAGCATGTACCTAAAGCTACGTGAGTGTAAGGTGAAGCCAGGCGGAGTGGATGGTGGGTTTTGGCCTCGATTCCACCGTGGAAGGTGGAAGAGGCTATTCGTGACGGAGGAGTCCGGCCATGAGCGGGCTACG
The DNA here is from genome assembly GCA_037367405.1 of Ottelia alismoides. NCBI lineage: Eukaryota > Viridiplantae > Streptophyta > Magnoliopsida > Alismatales > Hydrocharitaceae > Ottelia > Ottelia alismoides. The sequence continues at coordinate 95,656 of JAZKJV010009315.1, forward strand.
CCCAATCAGCTGCAATATGGGCTCCAAGCTGGACCAACGAAGGGTTGTCACTAATCTGGAGGCTATGGTGGAAGAAGAATGCGACTTAGACCAAGCTAGGTTACGACAGAGGTGAAATATATGTTTTATAGGGGCTCCCAGGGTTATGGAAAGATCATGAAAGAACGTGCAGACCGAGGGGGATTCAGACCTCCTAGGTATCTGCGAGGGTTGAAGATCTCCAGGGAGCGTAGGTGTCCGCAATCCAAGATGGGAGGTGGTCGGATCCAGGCTAAAGAATGTGGAGAAAAGAGGTCCAACGAAGCTCCAACCGGGTCAGACCTGGGGAGGAAGGGTTGACCCGGGTTAACGGACCTGGGTTGACCAATCAAAAAATAGAATTTACAAAATTAAAAGTAAAATCAATTTAAAATAGTAAATGATTTTAAAATAAAAAATGATAAAAATAAAAATTGTTATTTTACAAACTAATTTTCTGTGATTTTTAATAATTTTAATAGCGTATATATATAATAGTATATATAATATATGTTAGAATGTATAGGTACAATATACTTATATATTATATACATATATTTTAATTTTGTTATTTTTACAAAAATACCTTATATTTTGTGTTTTATTTATTTACAACATAATTTAAGGTACTTGAAAACATTTTTATTAGATTTTTACAAATTAAAAATCAGAGTTAATAGATTAGAATTATGTATAACATATATGCACTTGGTGATATTATACAATGAAGAGTTGATTTTATTTTTATTTTATTTTATAATTTATGAATTTTATATTAATTTAATTTAGTCATTAGAAATATCTACAAGTGTTTAAAATGCAATATAAACAACAAATACACAAGAAAAAGAGTCAATAAATAAATAAATAAATAACCAAAAATTTTGGTAATGTACAATTGTACACAATTTAATTTTGCAATTGTTTTTATTATTTAGAATATATTGCTATTTACAAGTTTTATTAAGGAAATAAATTATTTTTAGATATTTTTATTGATAAATAAAATAATACAATATATACAATATTCACAGTGATGAAAATGTGCATGATGAGCACTATATATATATGGTATTTTTTGGGTTTTCTGAATATTTATACATTAAGGACCCTATCTCTCCCTACTTTATTCCTTATCGATCAAGTCAATTCTTGACCTTCTCTCGGGATTTGGGTCAGTCTATTCTTATTGCATAATTACATCCTTCTCTTATTTTCTTTACTTTCTTTTTCTTTTCTTCTTTATTCTTTTATTTTGGATAAATAAGTGTTAATTACACAATATTAACAAAAGCATGCACAATGTTAATTTATTGGATTTACTATATATCTACAGTTATTTTGCATAGGGATTTCTGCTAAAATAAAAGAATAAAGAATGTGAATCACGGATTCATCATTTCCCTCTACTTTATCTTTGCTAGTCCCTTAGCAAACAATTATTTGAAAAAGAAGTGAAAAAAAAGAAATAAAGAAAGGAATAAAGGAGAATTAATGTTAATTATTAAACTTATCTTCATAAAATTGTAGTATGGAGCTCGGTCAGACCTTTGGATTATTAGTTTGGTAGAACCTTATTGGGAAATAGATTTAAGACTCAACAACCCTTAAGCTCCACAATTCCATGGTCAAGTCACCTCAGCAGTTAGGTCAGAACAAGTATACATACACAAACTCTTATGACTATGAATCTTTACTTGTACTGTGTAAGTGATATATAGCTCCCCGCCTCAGAAATGGCAAAGAAACATCCTCCCTTAACAAGGTAACTCTAGTCCCCCAGTCTAGCAACGGTTTCCTCGAGGAGCGGGGTATTCCCTTTCAAGTTCAAGTGAAACCAACACAAGAAGAGGGGGAGAGAAGAGAATGGACTGTGGCCAGTGTAGCCACGTATCCCTTGGAGCTCGACCAGTATAGACAAGTATCCAGTTGCAAGCTTCCGAGAGATGAGACAATGAATCACATAAGCTTTTCTTATTCAACTTTATACATTCTGGAAAGCATTTTATTTTCGATCAGTCATGTCCCCTTTTTTGGAGTTTTTGCATTTTTTTTAAATATGTACAACATGTGCATCACGTACATAATAAGTTTTTCTTCTTGGACTATCCCTCTTTTGAAGCATTATTGCAAACCCACGACATCTTGTCATTAGACCTCAATTCTGCTAGATTAGGTTGAGATGCACATCCCTCCCTAGACGAGGACGAGTGTTTCTACTAGTTGTAACACACTCGTGTGCTACCCAAAGCCAAAGGATCCTACCACCTCACCACGTCATCCATAAAGAGCAACGTGTAAAGTGTGTGTGTCGAAGTCAAGCCACTATCTGTAAGGGTCATGTGTGTGTTGTGAACTATTCTACTTAGACCAATCAAGAAGACATGTGAACGTAGTCTTGTGGACTCAAAGAATTAAGTCGATAGGACCTGAAAAATCTCAACTCTAGTTCCTATAAGGTTCCTATGAAATTAAGTGGATTTAGGTCTTAACCAAGCTCGATTCTTCAATTTTATTCCAGACTTGATTAAACATCAATTTCATTCTAAAAAATGCAAATGCACATGCAACAAAATATTTACCAAACAAGTTTTTGGAAAGAAAAGAAAATAAAAGACAAAATCTTTTTGAAAAGTTTTTCAACAATTTTTTGATAATTTTTATGGATTTTATCCTTGCCAATTTTATAAGATTTTTAATAGGGGGTTATACACATTTACAAGAATCTACAAGGATTTTATAAACATTTTATACAAGATTTAACAAAGAGAATATTTACAAGTTTTATGTACAATTTTTACAAGTAGATTTTATCTACAAATTTTATAAAAGGATTTTATATACAAAAGAAATTTATAAATAAATTTTAATTTACAAAAGAATTTACTTTACAAATAATTACAAGTAATTATGGCGTTATACACGCATGGATTTTACAAGTTTACAAAAATAATTTTTATACCCATAATTTATAACCATGTGACAATTTTTTTTACAAAAATTTGGCAGATCATTTAACAATTTTTTTCAATACATTTGCAAATATTTTACAAAAACCTTTCTACAAACTATTTTAAAAAAAATTCAAATCATTTTACAAAGATTTTTCAAAACTAGTTTTACAAACAATTTTACAAATCATTTTACAAATATGTTTTTGCAAAAATTTTATTTACAAACATTTTACAAACATTTCTACAATATATATAATTTTGATACTAATTTACAAATGTTTTATAAACAAAACATTTTTACAAACATTTTATAATTTTTTGTACAAAAATAACTTTGCAGAGATTTTTACAAACATTTTTACGAATACTTTACAAATCATTTTACAAAAACTTTTACACATATTTTTGCAAACATTTTTCAAAGCATTTTTATTCTAAATTTTATAAATAATAGCCATATAATTAACTCCAAAGTTCGAGTTATGGCTAAAGTATATATATAATATATACGACACACCCTTATGCTTAGCTCGAACTATGTCTTCATAGTGATCAAAAGAGCGACAAAGGAAGACAAAACTCAAGCTAAATGTAGAAAAGTGAAAAGAATCCTATATTACAACAACTCAAAGAATGAAAGAATGAATTGCACAGAAGTCGGTGATCCTGATGAATCTCGTATTCATCATGCTAAAAGTCATTAGTCAAACCCCTGGCTTAAATAAACTACTAAATTCACCAATAATTCCTCATTATTATATTGTATATGTTAAGCATAATTAACCTATAATTATTGTATATAATAACTATTATTAAATTTGTAATTATTGTATTTTAAAAAACCCATAAAAATCAAGATGAACAATTGTCTATAATTTCCTAACCCTTAACAAGACTAAAAATACAAAAACAACTCAAAACCAAAAAGCCAGTGTTTTTAACCCCTTAAAAATACCACTCAAAATTGGTTTTTGTACAAATGACCTTGTTTGGCTTTTCGTCCAACATAAAACTTGTAGATCTCATCGAGACGAACAACTTTCATGTTTTGACTTTTTCCTCATTTTGCCTCTGACTATTTATTTTACATTTTTCTTTGTTTTTTTTCTAATATTCTGATTGGGCCATGTGGCGCCCTCTAGGCCACCCATGTGGCTCGCGTCTTCTCTTGCCACCCATCCTCTTTTCCAGTCGTCAGATCCTTCTCCAGTCACCTCCATCACAGTTGTTCAGCCTTCGCTTGCCCACAACCGTCTGATCATCGCCTAGATCGCATCTCGACCGCTCCATCGCGCCTCACTACCAGCCGTTCGATTTCCTTCCGATCCTACAGCCACCATCACCCCACCTCACCCTATTCTTCTCCACCGTTTGATCATTCTCACCTCCATATTCAGCGTTTATTTCCGTTTCATCCCTCAGTTGCTCGATCATCCTCTGGATGCGATCACAACCGCCCAATCACGCCTAAACCACAACCGCTCGATTCACTTCCTATCCTAGGGTTCACCTCGTGCCACGTCATCCCCCACCTTCTTGACTCTCAGATCACCTTACATTCCTATCACAACCGTTCATCTACACATCTTCCAGCCGTTCGATCAGATCCTAAGGATCTGATCGTAGCCGTCCCTCCCCACCTCCACAAGGGCCGTTGGATCGCTAGATACCATGGTCCATAGGCATCGTCTACCTCCAGCTCCAGGCGTCACACCTGCAAGCAACCTCTCGCCCTTCCATTTCTACCCACTCCCTCCGACCCTCTCCCCTCTACCTAACGACTCCCTCACACAACCCTTCGCTCTGTCTTCCTCGCGCATAACACCAACGTATCCACCATCATTCCCAGTCATAAAAATCACCGTTAAAAAACTCGCCCCCGCCATAACGAACCTCCTTCTTCCCCTATAAAACCCCCACCTCCGTTGCACTTCCACCTTATCCATCATTTGAGGGTCTCCTCCTTAGCTTCTGTCACCCTTCGGCGACAATGGAGGGCAGCTCGTAGAGGCAATCATGGCTGCGAGACTCCGGTGAGATCCGTGTCCTCCGGCCATGTTGCGGTTGCTATCGAGCATCGCTGAGCATCGAGGCACGATCGACCTCGTCGTGCGACGACCCCAGAGGTCCGATGAGGACCTCAACACAGATCAATTCCTCCGCCATCGCTACTCTCCGATCAGGTACCCATCCCCTTTTTTGATTTATCTTCATTTTTTCTCGTAATTAATCCCACGCATGTGATGCATATCACCTTCGCCTGACCATCCATTAAGCTCTGCCTCACAACCACGACCTTCGCTGACTCCTCTGACCACTCTTCCCCCTTCTCCACAACCTCCCCCGCTCCGACCCAATTCCTCCTCCACCTTGCCTGAGAAGGAACCCAGGGCCACCGCTCTCGTCGCTTCCCTGGACCCCACTCGCCTCACTTCACTACACACACTTCACAATGGCACGCTTCGGCTATTCTAACCTTACAAGGTCTCATTGATCGGAACACAGCCGGCGACAAGTTCTGCAGCACCTCCTCTGGCGAGTCTTCATGGTCAGCAACACTGAGCTATTCCCACATTGTCTCCATCGTCATAACTTCAACGCCAAGTCTTTCCAGAGCTTCATTGACCATCGAGGAGCAACTGGAGCGAGGAGTAGCTTCCAGCAGGTCGCTGGAGCCTCGCCTTCTCTGGTGGCCCGCGACGGAGGTAGAAGAGCAGCTACCGCTCGATCGTTTCGATCAGACGGTCCAGATGTTGACACGTGTCATGCCGAGCCTAGAATAGAACCAGCAGCCTCGGAGTTCTCCAAACCTCGAGCCGAGCCACCAAGTACTGCCACGTGGACCCGAACCTACGACGAGCCTGAGCCTGGACCCCTCATGTGCAATGCATGTGAGGGCCTGGGCAATTTACTAGAAGACCCTGGATACTTTTAGTATTTGCACTTTGGTCCCCAGGCGCATGCACCTGGGTATTTTTTAGGGATGCCCTGAGAACTTTTGGAAATTGCAGAAATACCCCCGTGTATATGGAAAAATTACAATGGGGCCCACGTGGTTTTTGGAAATTATAAATAAGTCCCTCCAAGGACCTATTTGTGATATTTATCTTTTATTCCTCACATTTTATTACATTCATGCCCCTACATTATTTTCTTCATAACTTGAGCATCGTAGGTCCAAATTGCATGATTTTATGGTCGTTTTGATCCTTATGTTTTCATCTATCTCATGGCATGTTTAATTTTCTCATATGACACCATTTTAAATGAAGTGAATTTTCTATGTTAGATGATGAACTTGCTCTACTTGTCCTTGTCCTGAATTGATGACTGTCCATATTATTGTGCTCAAAATGACTCTAACTTCAAACCATATTCTGTTGCTCAATTTAGTGATCCTTTTAGGACATTTTTTGTAATCCCTTATTTAGCAAGCATTCATGTTGGATTATTTCTCATGCATAATCCTAAAATTGCATCGAAAAACATCAAAAAAATGCATGCATCATATATCTGCATTGTTCTACATTTTACCTTGTGCATCTGCATGAAGACCTGAAATTGGGAAATAATTCACACATGCTCTTAATTGGATCAAGTAGCTCGTGTCCCTGTGTTTGACCTTGGTAGACTTTTCAAATAAAAATATTTCACAACATTCAAAGATAGTGGTTTTTGCTGAACTAAATTTGCCTCCTACACTACAACATTCTCTGATTATTAAAGAGGCGAATTTTAGGTTCATCAAATGGCGCCATTGCTGGGTTACACGGATCACCTTTATTTATTTATTTAATTTTGATTTATTTTTTTGTCGAATATTTTCAAGATTCACAGGTCTTCTTTTCATGCATTATTTTTGCATCATTTCTGCTGATTAATTTCCTCTCTATTTTTCTAACATTTCTCTTTTGCGACAGGGTCCATGAAGATCGAGGACACTTAATCTCCATGGAGGAATGGAGTTGGGAACTCCGGCTGAAGAGGCCGCAAAAGAATTGGCAAAGAAATTTAGGAATTTTTATCAGTCTGCTTGCATGTGCATCTTGTAAAAAAATTTGTGTCGCATGTGCATTTTTAACAGTCCTCATTAGAGGGCTTGCATTTGTAAAAAAAAGAAAAAGAGTAGATCACTACCCCACCACACACTTGCACATATACACTCACCCTTCCCCCTCTCTCTCTGTATATTTTACACCCCCCTTCATCTGCCTCCTAGCAATTTGTGAAAATACAATTCCCCCCACCCCCTTGTATCTTAGTGTAATTACTCCTCCAAACACAGACCCCCCTAACTCAAATACTTTACTTAGGCTATTTGTAGCTTAAGTTAGGGGGGACCCACCTATTCATCCATCCTTCACGTTGTCTTCTTATACTTGGGGTCAATTATTAACCTATGTATAGGGGGACCCTCCTCCTCAGTTTTGTTATATCACCCTATATTTAACCAAGAAATGGCTTCATATCACTTGTGCTATGAGTACATAACAAACATTAAGTATAGGGGGGTATACCGTATATTACTTTATATTTACTTTAGCCATAGCTCGTATTTTAAAAACTTTTTGAAAATTCTTTTTTGGGCTTGGTTTTAGTATTCCTGGGAACTGAGTTTTGTACAAACCATGTATAAATGTTTTCTTTAAAAAATGAGGTATTAGTTTGTGTAAATAACCCTTGTTTTAAAAAAAATCCATAAAAATTTGAAAAATTAAAAACTTTTCTTAAAATTAGACTTTAACTACTAGGCTTAGTAGATACTTTAAGTGAGGGAACTTTGGTCTCCCTTAGCAGAGCGGGCGGTTTAGAGGATACTGTATATGGCTCCGTGTTCAAGTAACATGGGTCCGTCTAATGGCTCGTACTTACACCCGTACTGGCTGAGAGTAGATACTTTTATTCATTTGAGCCTGGACTGGTCATTGTCTCTGCAAAGAGTAATTTTTTTAATCCATACAAATCTGCAAAATAAAAAATCACACAAAATTCACTAACTAAGGAGTTGTTGTATTCTTGACACACTCACATTCACTCAAGGCTTTGAGGATACTTGATTTCTGTGATCTTGTGAGTCTGAGTTAACATGCCTTAGTCATTAGGGTTTTTAAACTTAATTATCCACTCTTCCCTAGTTTGAAAGATTTGAGCGCTATATTGCACTCTTCATCTCCACCTTCAAAAGAATTTGATCAGCACAACCACTTTCACAACTGCATGATTGATGAGATGAGTTGAGATATCACTTGAGGAACTAGGACTAGAGATTTAAGTCTATACCCGATCTAATGATATTCGAGGATGGGATAAAGTTAATGAAGGCTTCAGAAAACCTGAGTGTCAGCAAAACCCTAGCCACTATGTGAACAAGATTCATATGCTATCTTTTGATATTTACCTATGTACCAAGGTGTGATGAAACTTAATGATGATTGTTGATCAGTGTGCGCCAACTTTTGGTAAAAGCAGTGGAGCTAGCCAACAAAAGAAAAAAAGAAATATCAAAGAAAAGCTCTATCATCAAAAGTCAAATTACAAAAAGAGCTTCCACCAATGGCGAGTGATCCCAAACATTTTCAAAGTGTCCACTTGGACCAAGCGCTAATTAGGACCAAGGAGTCAGGCTGGCACCATAAAAGGGCTCTGCATCGTAAGCGATACAAGTCTGGGTATCGAAGGTATCTTAGATACTCAAAAGAGACACACCCCGGTATACTCTCAGAAAAACAAGTGTAGACGACTCCGAACTCTCTTGACAGACACATTGATCAACAAGCTAAAAATCTACTTGTGTTGAGTAAAAAGACACTTGAAAAGCCCATTGTTCCAATGTGAGGGAGAGAAAATTAGACACAATCCTATGCCCTCCATCATCTGTCCGTCCATCTACATTTCAAGTCTGACGAACTAATGAGATGGTTGACTGAAGCAAGAGTAGATTTATTCCCTAGTATTGGGGATGAGGTCTAGAGAAGAGTCTCTGGGTTTGGAACTTCGAGTGATGCCTCGACTAGACTGTCATGAACTGCAGTACACTTAATTTCATATCCTTATATTATATGTACAAAAAGAGAGTCTGATAATTAGAGAAGTTGGATTCCTTCTGACTAAAGCATGGATAAGCCCAGAATTTTAGGATCACTTAAATTAAGGTTCTTCGAAAGATTGAGCCTTGAAATCTTCACTTGCACTGTCAGGAATTAATCCGACTCTTTCATTCTTTAGATGCTCGAGGATGAGCATGGTTTAAGTATAGCGGTATGATGAATCTCATATTCATCATGCTAAAAGTCATTAATTAAACCCCTAGCTAAAATAAAACACTAAAATTCACCAATAATTCCTCATTATTATATTGTATATATTATACATAATTAACCTATAATTATTGTATATAATAACTATTATTTAATTTATAATTATTGTATTATAAAAAACCCATAAAAATCAAGATGAACAATTGTCTATAATTTCCTAACCCTTAAAAAGACTAAAAATACAAAAACAACTCAAAACCAAAAAACCGGTGTTTTTAACCCCTTAAAATACCCCTCAAAATTGCTTTTTATACAAATGACCTCTTTTGGCTTTTCGTCCAACATGAAACTTGTAGATCTCATCGAGACGAACAACTTTTATGTTTTGACTTGTTCCTCATTTTGCCTCTAATTATTTATTTTACATTATTCTTTGTTTTTACATTTTCTAATAGTCTGATTGGGCCACGTGACACCCTCTGGGCCACCCACATGGCCCGCCTCTTCTCTTGCCACCCACCCTCTTTTCCAGTCGTCAGATCCTTCTCCAGTCACCTCCATTACAACCGTTCAGCCTTCACTTGCCCATAGTCGTTTGATCATCGCCCAGATCGCATCTCGACCGCTCCATCACGCCTCACTACCAGCCGTTCGATTTCCTTCTGATCCTATGACCACCATCACTCCACCTCACCCTATTTTTCTCCACCGTTTGATCATTCTCACCTCCATCTTCACCGTTGATTTCCGCTTCATCCCTCAGCTGCTCGATCATCCTCTGGATGCGATCACAGCCGCTCCATCATGACTAAACCATGACCGCCCAATTTACTCCTATCCTAGGGTTCACCTCGTGCCACATCATCCCCCACCTTCTCGACCTTCAGATCACCTTACATCCCTATCACAGCCGTTCATCCACACATCTTCCATCTGTTTGATCAGATCCTAAGGATCTGATCGTAGCCGTCCCTCCTCACCTCTGCAAGGGTCATTGGATCGCTAGATCCCACGGTCCACAGGCGTTATCTACCTCAAGCTCCAGGCTTTACACCTGCGAGCAACCTCTCACCCTTCCATTTCTACCCACTCCCTCCGACCCTCTCCCCTCGACCTAACGGCTCCCTCGCATAACCCTTCGCTCCGTCTTCCTCGCGCATAACGCCAACGTCTCCACCATCACTCCCAGTCATAAAAATCGCCGTTCAAAAACTCACCCCTCACCATAACAGACCTCCTTCTTCCCCCTATAAAACCTCCACCTCCGCTGCACTTCCACCTTATCCATCATTTGAGGTCTCCTCCCTAGCTTCTGCCGCCCTCCGGTGACAACGGAGGGTATCTCGTAGAGGCGATCATGGCCGCGGGACTCCGGTGATATCCGTGGCCTCCGGCCATGTTGTGGTTGCTATCAAGCACCACTGAGCACCGAGGCACAATCGGCCTTGTCGTGCGACGACCCTAGAGGTCCAATGAGGACCTCTACCCAGATCAATTCCTCCACCATCGCTACTCTCCGATCAAGTACCCACCTCCTTTTTTTATTTATCTTCATTTTTTCTTGTAATTAATCCCACGCACACGATGCATATCACCTTCATCTGACCATCCATTAAGCTCCACCTCACAACCACGACCTTCGCTGACCACTCCGACCACTCTTCCCCCTTCTCCACAACCTCGCCTACTCCGGCCTATTCCTCTTATACCTTGCCGGAGAAGGAACCCGGGGCCACTGCTCTCGTCGCTTCCCTGGCCCCTACTCACCTCACTTCACTACACACACTTCACAATGGCATGCTTCGGCTATTCTAACCTTACTGGGTCTCATTGGTCAGAACACTGCCGGAGACAAGTTTTGCAGCACCTCCTCCAGCGAGTCTTCATGGTCAGCAACACCGAGCTATCACTGCGTCATCTTCATCATCAGAACTTCAACGCCAAGGCTTCCCAGAGCTTCATCGACCATCAATGGAGCAATTGGAGTGAGGAGGAGCTGCCAGCAGGTCACCGGAGCCCCGCCTTCTCCGGTGGCGCGCGGCGGAGGCAGAAGAGCAACTATCGCTCGATCATTTCGATCGGACGGTCCAGATGTTGACACATGTCATGTCGAGCCTATAACATAACCAACAGCCTTGGAGTTCTCCAAACCTCGAGCCGAAGCCACCAAGTACTGCCATGTGGACCCGAACCTATGACGAGTCTGAGCCTGGAATCCTCACGTGCAACGCAGGTGAGGGCCTGGGCAATTTATACGAAGACCCTAGATACTTTTAGTATTTGCACTTTGGTCCCCAGGCACGTTTGCGCTTGGGTATTTTTCAGGGATGCCCTTAGAACTTTTGGAAATTGCAGAAATGACCGTGCATATGGAAAAATTACAATGGGGCCTAGGCGGTTTTCAGAAATTGCAAATAGGTCCCTCTAAGGACCTATATGTGATATTTATCTTTTTATTCCTCGCATTTTTATTACATTTATGCCCCTGCATTGTTTTCTTCATAACTTGAGCATCGTAGGTCCAAATTGCATGATTTTAGTGTCATTTTGATCCTTGTTTCTTCATCTATCTCATGAAATGTTTAATTTTTTCATCTGACACCATTTTAAATGAAGTGAATTTTCTATGTTAGATGATGAACTTGCTCTACTTGTCCTTATCCTGAATTGATGACTATCCATATTATTGTGCTCAAAATGTCTCTAACTTCAAACCATATTCTGGGTGCTCAATTTAGTGATCCTTTTAGGACATTTTTTTGTAATCCCTTATTTTTCAAGCATTCATGTTACATTATTACTCATGCATCATCCTAAAATTGCATCGAAAAACATCAAAAAAATGCATGCATCATATATCTGCATTGTTCTACATTTTACCTTGTGCATCTGCATGAAGACCTGAAATTGGGAAATAATTCACACATGCTCTTAATTGGTTGAAATTCGATAAATAGATCAAGTAGCTCGTGTCCCTGTGTTCAACCTTGGTAGACTTGCCAAGTAAAAATATTCCACAATATTCAAAGATTGTGGTTTTTGCTGAACCAAATTTTCCTCCTACACTAGAACATTCTCTGATTATTAAAGAGGCAAATTTTACGTTCATCAAATGGTGCCATTGCCAGATACACAACTCACCTTTATTTATTTATTTAATTTTGATTTATTTTTGATCAAATAATCCTAAGTATAGAAGACTATACAACAGGGGAAATGAGGAAGAGAATGTACATGAAATTAACGGCTCGACTCCCCCCATACTTAGGGTAAAAGATCCCTATGTATAGAAAAGATTATCAACAATTGAGGGACAAGCGAGGGAAAATTAAAGAAGTGAAAACAGATATTACCTCCCCTATACTTAGGGTCAGATGTCCCTAACTATAAGTAGCAAAATAGAGGCAATAGAACAAAAAGAAATATGAACAATACAGGTTCAACACTCCCATATACTTAGGATAAAGCATATCCTAAGTATAGCAAGAATCCTAATAAAGACTTAGGGTGTTAAACAAAACGGAAGAATGAAAGAATAAAATAAAAAACAAGTATATATATATATTAAAAGGCAGAACAAAAGTGTAGATAAAGTATGAGATGCAAAAGATGAGAATTAAAGAACACATCATATACAAAATGAATCGGTGAAACATCAACGGTCAATGGGTCATGATCAAGAAAAGGCTTCAAGCGTTGATCGTTGACCCGAAAGGTGGACTTAGAAGACAACTCGGATATGTCAATATTGTTGTTGTTGTGCGCCTTTCTGACTAAATATGGACCTTTCCAGTTGCTCTGCAATTTCCCTAGAAATAATCTAAGTCATGCATCAAATAGGCATACTTCTTGATTCGGTTCAAACTTCTTACGGCTGATGTGTGAATCATGTCATATCTTCATTCCATCCTTATATTGTTGGCTAGTTGAAAAGGTTGTATCTCTAAGCTCCTCCATGTCTGCCAACTCTGCTCTCCTCTGATCTCCTACACTCTCTCTTGATCCAATAATATCTCTGTGACTGCCCATAGTGAATTATGCTTTATCTCCACAAGTAAGTGACACATCTTGCCATAAACAAGTTGAAATGGAGATGTATCCAAAGGAGTCTTGAAGGATGTCATACATTCCCACAAGATCGAGTCCAAATGTTATGACCAATCCTTTTGGTATGTGCAGACAGCCTTGTGCAATATCATCTTGATCTCTCGGTTCGAGACCTCAACAAGACCATTCGCCTGTGGATGATATGGAATGGCAACTATATATTCTATGATGAACTCGTTAGTACATGTGCTGGATTGCTGGTTGTTGTGGACTAGGCTGAGGCTGATTCTGCGAGGGCTGCTTTTCTTTCTTCTCGGCTGGAGTCTGAGAAGATGGAGTCGCCGACTGGAAAGCATTGATGGTACTCACCAGCAGATCCATGTGCTTGGTGATTTGATCCAACTTGTATAGAGGATGGGTTCTCTGCTCGATCACTGCTAGTTTCTTCAAATCTTGTGATCATTTCTCGATGATGTCCACTTTGGATAGATGACCCCCAATGATTCTAAGGTTGGAGCTTTCATCTATGTCTGCTTCGTGAGACGTTGCCATATGCACATGCTTGTGGAGAATCTGAGGTTGCCTCTGATAGGAAAGGAATGAAGAGAGGGTGGCCCCTCCTTCAACCATTTCCTCGAATATCTACCAGACAACATCTTCATCCTTTTTAAAAGTAGGATCCACCATAGGAGGCATCTACGAGCCTCTAACTCTCAGTAGTCATGCCCCCGAATAAGTGTTGGATAAAACTGGTCTTTGGTATATCATGGTGGGGGCATTTCTCCTACAGATCCTTGAATCGCTCCCATGCTTCTTGAATGGACTCGTGGGTAGCCTGGGAGAAGTTGCTAATCTAGGCTCGCATCTGGTTGAGCTGACCTAGAGGGTAAAACTTGTGAAGGAACACAGAGTTAAGGTCATTACGACCTTCCTTAGATGGTTGACCTAGTACATAGCCTTATCTTGGAGACTGAAGAGAAACACAATCATCTTGACTACGCCTGAAGAAATTTAGGGTAGTGTATGGTTCCACGTATGCGGGCAAACTGATGCAGGTGAATGTAGGGTTCCTCATTAATGTTCCCATGAAAGGTGGGGAGAAGATCAAGGAGTTGATGCTTGAGCTCGAAGTGGGCATACACCGGAGGGATTCGTATCCACTCGGTCATCTGGATGTCTTCAGGATTGTAAGTCTATTTCAACGTAGGTTTTGGAACCTCAGGTACTTGATCCTCATCGTCATGGTCATCGCGGGGTATTTCATCCTCTCCTCCTTGAGGTATGTTCCTCAAATCATTCAGCGTCACTTGGAATGTGGTTTGGGCTAGTGCTTGCTCAGTTAGCTATTGTTGTATGTCTTGGATGGACGCGAGCAATCGAGAGTTCACTTGATTCTGATCCAGTGCCTGGCCCTACTTTATCTGTGGAGGTTATTGTCCCATTCCTTTTCCTTTTCCGCTTGGAGGCGCCATCTCAGAGTCCAAGTAGGATCAACCCCAGATAGTTATGAATGGAGCATTTGACGTGGATTGTAATCGACCTCCATTCACAACGGGCGGTAAGGGGACCAGAGTGATCCCGGCTTATTAAGGAAGTATAAAGGAAACAAGATGAGGAGTCCGGAGATCAAACCATAAGACCCGAACTAGATTCTCGGGAATCACCTAAAATTTATTGAAGATGTCTTATTCATGGAATCGATGTAGGTGTCAGCGGGGTCTGACTGAACCACCTATAAGTTGACATCTTAGAGGAACATGAGGAAGATATTTGGAGGAAGGAAGATATAATGGTCAACAAGGAACAAAAAGAGTGCAAAACAGTAGAGGGCTCCAAGTGAGCAGGGTGTCAAAGTTAAGGTGATATGAACAAAATTTGCACAAATGTGCAGGATGTGATCTTTGAACTTTAATCTAGATCCATACGAACACAATACAAAATTGGGTTCACCAACTCAACACAATGTGAAGCAGTAAGAGATCAACTATTTTTTATCTTTTCAATTTTATTTTTGTTTCAGGCAAATATGATAGCGAGTCCTTATCGGCTAACCCTATAGGAATGTGTGTACTACCGGAAAAGTACCCCATACTTCTTCCACCTCCTTTGTAACATGTGTTCTGCATGCTTAAAGGTCCTTGATCTTGTGCTTAGGGTGCAACTCAGCCAAAGAACAAGAGAGGGGAAGGAGATGGTGGCAAATCTAATACTTCGGATCCAGCTCGCAACGGAATCATCCGTGAGCGTGCTAGGCCCTACTCGGACGTGAGACGATTAGACAGACACACCCGTGAGGGTGTGGCCTAAGCTCAGTACTTCAGACAAGGTCAGTGTTTAACACAAGGTGGGAACACCATCATCGAACAAGTCCTACTCTTCCACGTACGATAGAAGCGCAGGTACTTCATCGCACCTAGGTTATGATCAAGGTGCCACAGAATGGATTTTTGGCTCTAATCCTTAGGTGGCATGCCTCGCTCTGTCTGGAATGTACCTGAAAACAATTAGGTCTTTATGAACCCAAAACAATGAAGTCCATTAAAAATTTTAATTAAGGTCAAAGTTTATTTAGTAGTCCCCTAGTTTTAGAAATTTTGGATTTTCACCTTTTTTAGGTATTTTTCAAAGCAATCCGCCTAACAATTTTTTTGTATTTTCTTTTGAGTCCTAAGTGATATAAACACAGGGAGAGAAGGCGGAAAAGCAATGCAAGTTGACATTAAGATGGAAATCTTTCCTCAGTATCTGGTGATGCATGCAAAGTAAGAAGACTTACAGTGCTTCCCAACATTCTCCATACGGGATGCAAGGCAGAATTGAAATATGTACACTACATGGTGAAATGCAAGCGATTAAATCGTCCTAAAAAATACTTGCTGTTATCGGGAAGAACCAAATGCAAACTTCTCAAAAGTGGATCGTAAGTGTCCTGTCTTGGGGACTCCTCAGTGCCCACCACAACGGGTCCTACAAGCGTTGTATGGAGTCCCTCAAGGCGCATTGTTCCAAATTCAAGAAATTTGCAGTTAATTATTTTGACTAAGTCCAACATATATTACTATAGGTACATGCTTCTAGTAGGTGTTTGGACCTAGATACCAATGCAAGCAAGCCTAAATCTAGGGGCTCCAATCATATAAAACAAATGAAAATAAAGGCAGAAAGTTCTGAACACAAGGAACAAAATAAAATAAATGTGAAAAACATGAAAAAATCGCGACACAACCACCAGGTGAACAATCATAAGGGCAGTAGACCTCGTAAGTGGAGTAGTGTCCAAGTCCAAAATATTACAAATTATTTACAAACATAAATAAATAAATGGCTATCTCCTCACAAAATAAAACAAAATCTATATGCAAACTATTCTGCTTCTCTCCTCCTTGTTCATCCGCTTGCTCTCTCCCGGCTAGCTCATATGTAGAAGAGCTTGCCTCCTCGTAGCTCTAGTGCGTCCACTTCCTAAGAGATGGTCCTCACCACATGGTCCCTCACAAGAAAGACAAACAAAGAAGAGTGGTTAGAATAGATCAAATAATAAATAATAGATCAATTAATCAAGAATAAATAACAGATCTAGAATAAATATCATAATAAATAATCAAGGAAATAAAAGAAGATTAATGTACAAAAAGAATGCTACATTCCGTTGCTCCTCGGCAATGGTGCCATTTGTTAAACATGGATTTTTCATGAATCTAATATATCCTCACAAGGCGAGGACAAGATCATTGTGGCGACCCACAAGAAACCCCGATTCAAACAATAATTAACCCACGAATATGTATATCAATGCAAAAAAAAGTGGAGCTAAAGTTTATTTTATTTAACTCCACAAAATGTTTTATATAGGTGTAAGTGTGTAGACTGTCAAACACATGAAGCAATATGTGGTAGCACTAATTATTAAGTATAAATAAATAATGAATAATTAATAAAGGTATATTTATACAATATTCACTCAACTAATCAAATATTAATTAATGTTTTTGTGGGTCTTTTAAATAAATAAAATATTTTTTTTATATTTTTTTGATTTTCTAATTTTTAATTTCTTTTTTCTTTTTAACATATAATATAAATAACTATATATATGTAATAGGTATAATATAGGTAATATATGATATAAAATATATAATAAATGTATAAAAATCAGGAAAATACCTACCGAACATTCCTTTTTGTTCGAAGGCTTTAAAATATAATTAGGGTAGTTATAATAATTATAGTAGACACAAAATACTATATATAAGGTAAATAGGAGATAATAGATATAGATATATGTAAAAATAATAAAAAATCAGAAAAGGAAATATTTTTGTGTTTTTAATATTCTTCTATAATTTTGTGATTTTGGGGGATTTTTTTGCTAATTTTTAGGTATTTTCAAAGTCCCAGATAGACAAAAACAATATCTTTTTAAATGGTCAAATTGTTTTGAGATTTAAAAATACTAAATAGGGTCAAATTCTCAAAACTAATTTTTATATATACTAATATGTATAAATAAAAACAAAGAATAGAAATAAATATTTTTAGATTTTGAAAAAATTTATAATTTTTATAAGGATTTTGGAGTTTTTTATATTTAGTGATTTCCTTTTTCTATTTTTAGGAATTTTTGGTCTGGAAGTACAAAAGACAATAATAAACAAATACTATTTTTTTGGAGATGATAGCTAAAACCTTAGCTTTGATGTGATGGATGCCATTTGAATAATGAAGGAAATGATTGTAGAATGCGACGCATAATTTGATTGTAAACAGAAATATGCATATCATATAAAATGAACTAAAGGTATTATTTGACAGGTTTTGCAAAGTGTTATGCATCAATGCTAAACAAAAAGAATGATTGTTGAAGAAGCAATATCCTAATGTCAAAATGTTAGGAGAAACAAATCAATGCCAAGAGGGATACCAAAATAAAAAGATAATCATTTTCTTCGAGTTGAATGTAGTACTTTTTCTTGATTTGACCATTCTTCTATAGGATTGGAGTTAGGATTGTGCCATTTTATCTTGCTTTTAATCTATGTAATTTGGATCAATAACTCTGTTATAAATCATCTGGTTGGTGTCCACATTTAGCTTGTAATGGATGCTGACACATATATATTGTTGGATGAGCATCAGGGATGCCAGACATTTTGTTGGTTATAGTGCCCTTATACCTGACCGTGTGAGAGTGTGGTGACCCTCTACTAGACTGAAGTTAGGATGCTCAGATTGGGCAGCTGTTGTCTAGTGCGCGGTTCTAGAATCTCAGTCTCTTCCCCAGTTTTTATCGCGAGCTTGTAGTTTTTTCGCTTCCCTGGGATCCATATGTTTTTGCTTGACCAGTTCCACTGACCTTGAGTTCTATTAGGGTTCCTAGGCTGAAGGACCCTTCATTTTTCTTTGAGCTTCTTTAGCCCGTTCCTACACCGGTTCGGGTCGAGGTGGAGTGTTTCGGATTGGAGAGTCTCTTCCATCCGTCTCAGGGGTCTTAGTTGGAGTTTTTCCTAACTTCCCCCTAGACAACCTTCTACTGGGGAAGCGAGATAGATGAGTCCCTTAGGGAGCTTCTTCACCGCTTAAGTTTGGTTAATGTTCCGCTAGTTGGTTTTGACGAGGAAAAGATCGTGACATGTAAATCATAATCAATCATCTATATCTCAATGAGATATGTCACTACATCCCACAAATGATATCAATAAAAGGACATGACTCGTATTCAAATCTCTTAATCGGACATCATCTCACATCAGTAAATGAAATTACTAAGTGTTGATTCTTGGGACGGTGAGTGAGAAAGTGGTTAGTGTACTGAGTTGTTAGGTAACCTTCTTTCCATGCTAGCAGTTGAATTATTGTATGAGGCCATTACCTATTTACTTATTTCCTTTTATAACCACCTAAATTCCTATTCAATTTTAATTTACTGCTTGTACACAACATTTGTTGACATCTCCTTGTCCCTAACATTGATGGCAGAAAAGGTGCCTACAAGGAACTACCTTGGTTGACCTGGTTCTTAGCTTTTGGTGGTCAAACGAAGATTTTCTTTTGATGGTATACAGGATAGTCTCTTATAGAGATAGTTGTATTCGTAGTGTGCTCACTTTCTCTTCTATCATATTTTTGGAGATACATGTATACGATAATAAACTTTCTTTTGATACATATTGTACTATGTGGGAATTAATGCATAGTTTTCTTATGGTGACATATATCTTGATGTGGCATATTAATTCATTGTGAATGTCATTTTTCTCAAAAAAAATACTTCCTATATTTTTGTAACTTGATGCGATCAATCATGAATTAAATAATGTGAATGTTATGTAAAGGGTAACCCGGATCTCGGGGCGCCACAACTAGAACCCCTTGACTCATATGTCTCCAAGTATCTTAGCGTATTTTGACTTCAATGATTTCAAGAAATCTCATGCAACTCTGTCTCGATATGGACCTAAGATTACTGTCTCGATATGGACCTAAGATTATCTCAATTGTTCATGCAACTATAAACTTTATTTTATTTAAGTAAAAGATAAATAAAATGAAGTGTGAGACTGTTATTAGACTCAAGAAGATTTAGTGAGTGAGAAACTAAAAAAGGAAAATAAACAACATTAATACATTGATATTTTGATAGGAAAGGAATCAACTTCTAACATAATTAAATGACTATTGAAAACAAGTGTTCCTTTTTTTACCAATAAAATAATCAAATGATTTGTGCATTTGCGATGCTTTTCTTATTTTTTGTTTCCGAATATTTTTAAGCATTTAATATTTCACTTTGTCCGCTAATATTTTAAACATTGTTTGGGTGTATAAATAACATATAAATGGTCTAGGCACAACCCCAAAGGTCATACAAAGAGTTGGATTTGACCGAGCGACCATACAGATACATAAAAGGTATCCATTTCATTTGATTTTGTCTAAAAACATGGTGAAATATTTATAGTTTTTGTGCTATTATTTTAAGTCATATAACATGTTAGAAATGGTAAATAAATGTCATAAATCAAGTTAGAAAAATGCACAAAATCATTTTGCATGATTCCGACCCCCGACAGCCTGAGAAATTGGATTTCTCAATGATGATGGTTGGAAAGCGATTCAATCATCAAGGTGGCATGTTTATTTACATTATGTGATATATACAGATCTGGGGTTGGACACAATATTTAAAAAATAATTGTGGTGGCAATCTATTTTGAATGCATATTATATTATGGCGTCCAGTTTGAAGTACGATTGTAGTAGCTTGTGATCACGCGATTCAAAATCAATTATTGCATGATATTTTTTTGATGTATGTGATATTATGATGTTTTTTATTTTATATTTCTTATATGCATGCTCGATTATGAATCGATAAAAAACACAATACAAATTGGTCCAATCGTATTGGTGCAATTGAGATAAATTTGTTGTCTATGTCTGGATTGTTATTGTAGTTACTTAACTGGCTCCTTACTTGGTAAGGAAATTATCTCACTCAACTTTTTATATGACCTGGATTAGTTTATTTTGGGAAAGACTAAAGTGTGCAAGTAAAATTGTGCTCTCATAAAATTGGAAAAAATGCTTATCTGTTCATGTTCAAGATAAATTTTGCAAACCCTAAAAAGGACATAGCTCTATCTCAAGCAGTTATTTTCTAATGGATCATTTGTATTAGTATTATATTGATAAGATTAACTTAATAATAATCAAGTATATATTAAACATAATCATGAACTAGATTTTCCGTATTAATCCATCAAGAGAACATGATTCGAAATGATTAATCTTCAACTTGAATGATATATGGACAGTCATATGATGCCATCCATGGTCTCATGCCATCTCAAAGGGATCTGTCGCCATGTATTATATTTTTGAAGATGCTCATGCCTAGTCATGGCTCCGGAATACAAGTTCACATGGATCAGACTCTTGATTTCTCAAAAGAGATGGGCCGTACACATTGTGACCCCAGTACTAATCCTCATGTTATCGAGGCGGTATTGGATTTCTCATAGCGTAGGATATTTTTTGCTCATTAATGGTCGGTTTGATTGAAACATGTTAATACCATATATGTAGGCATGCGTGTTAAATTCCAAAATGGGAATGCAAGTTGGACTTGCAAGATAGAAAGAGTTCATGTTTTGGATGTACTCATATTATTGGGGTGCGACAAAAGTGAAAAGGAGATCCCAAATCTTGCTTGATGTATTTGTTAGCATACATCATTCTTTGAAAGTTGGAAAGGGAATCAACTTTCAAAGTAACAAAATGCAACATTGATTTAAAATAGTATCAACTTAACTAAAGTAAATAAATGTACAAATTATTTTGTTTCAAATTTCCTTCACTAAACCCACTCAAATATTTATATATTTTATTATAACCAGTTGTTTTCATGGATAAAAACCATGATTTGGATGTAGTATTTGCAATTAAACACCTAGTGTATGTGCTTACAATATGCAAGTTTCCTCGTCGTAACGATGATCGACAAATAATCAGGAAATATAATAAGCGATCAAATGCTTATATTTGTTGCACTCTTAATTACTTATCAAATATACTTTATAAGTGACATGTCGATATGAATCGTAATTGTCGAAATCACTTTAGATTCGAAGGAGATGTTTTGGTAATAAACTAGAAACATTTTAAAATCATAAAGAACATGATTCAGTGCATTGTGTAGATTGGTGGCTCCACAAGAGAGGGTGTGCTCAAAATGTTTGAGCACTTACCTTTACCAAAAAGACTTTTGAGTAGAGTTAGATATAGATATATTTACCGTCATTATTCCACCATATCTGCCCAAGTCCTTATGAACTTCATAATTTTATATTGTTTGAAATGATGAAAATAATAGAAATGTTGAAATAATCTAAACTTGAAGTCTTTTGAGGACATGATCAGTTTGAGTGATTCTTAATCTTAAGAAATGATTGTTTAAGGATTCAAGGTAACATAACATAAGCATGGGTCAGACCTGTGATGAAGATAGGTCAAAAGTTGATCACACTTCAAAAGCATCCACATGTATAGCATCTAAATAGTTGGATAATTTCCAATATTGCAACAAGGAGATATACTAAAAGTATGACTATCCGTACTATATATGATCCTTAGAGAAGGACATAAGTAGTTTGTGACCTTAACCTACATATACAATTCATTGTTAATACCAACTTAGTAATTTGACAAAATATTGTTGGATGGTTGTATCTGGTGCTTCTACCAACATATGCAATCAGTTACTCTTGTTCTTGATGACTAGTAAACTTGATTTAAAGATTGATAGTAATCCACATGGGATTTGATATAATTGTTGCAACAATTACAATTCGATTGATATGCTACTACACTTTAGTGGGAGATACATTTTGTTTTAGAGGATGTCCCTATGACCTAGATGTTAAAGAATTCATTATCCATCTCTAAACTTGTAGACATCGATATACATTTTGAGAAAACCCTATCATAGAGTATAATAAATATACTTCAAAAGATATTCTAACATCTACATATCTCTATTAAATTAAAACATTAATGATCGTGCCATTAATATCGCTAATACTAAGATTAAAGGAGATAAAGATCATTTAACAATGATCAAGCATCAAGATGTGGAAATATATTTTGGTAGGATCAAAAGATTGGTAATAAATGGATCTTTAGAATGCCTAGAAGTCTGTAATTTACCTACTTATGAATATTGTATTCAAAGTAAAATGTCAAGGAACCCTTCTTTGAAAAAATTGTAAGATGCAGAGGTATGCTTGATCTCATACATACTAATGTATGTATACTATCTATGGCACAATGAATATTAATAATATATGATATCCATTGATGATCATTCGCAGTATGGCTCTACCTTCCTAGCATGTGAGAAGATCTTTGAAATGTTCAAATAGTTCATGTTTTGGTTGAGAAACAAGTGTTAGAAGGAAGAGAATTTGATCTAATTGAGATGGTGAATACCTAGTTTCGAATCTCACTCCTCCAGGAACTTGTAAACTTAATAGAGTTGTATAGAGTTACAACTGGATCATCTTGGACATGGTCAGATCAATGGTGTTTTCAACAATATTACCTCTTAGTTTCTGGGATACACAATATAGAGTGCGACATATATCATAAACAAGATTCCACACTACTGGAATCTCATGAACAACAGCGTTGCTTCATTGGCAATATATAAATGATAGTATTGGATACCTACTTTATAACCTTGAGACTCAATAGGTCTTCATCTATAGAGATTTGAGTCTAAGGATATGACTTCCAACTGAGTCAAGATAAGAATGAAATAAAAGAATTTATCAATTATATTAAGAATGATGGGATTCCTGGACCAGAAACCAAAGAGATGATTAAAGATGACACACCCATGCATCTTCCAAAGCATTCAATGTATGAAGGGTATATATTCCATGTGTCAGAAGAGTATGAACGTAATCCAACTTCATTTTATGATTCTTGCTGATCATTGCACGGATAAATAGATGTTAGCAATAAATTCTAAAGTAGACTCATGCACAAGTGTATATAGACCTTGAGGATCCACCTAAAATGATCAAACCCATTAGATGTAAATGGGTCTTCAAGAGAAAGAGGGGATCCGATGGGAAGGCAGGGACTTTCAAAGAATGACTCGTAGACAAGGGATACACATAGAGAGAAAGCATCATTTATGATGAAATGTTCTCTCTCATGGTCATGTTTAAGTTCGTCAGGATATTGCTAACTATAGCTGCATATATTGACTATGACGTCTAGCAAATGGAAGTCAATACTACTTCCTCAATGGAAACCTCAACGAGGTTATCTTAATGGAGCAACTGTGGGAATTCACTATTGAGGAAGGCAAGATATACAAGCTGAATAGATCTATCTATGGACTCAAACAAGCTTCTTGTATACATGAAGCTAGTTGGAGTGCCATTGTGCTCATCATGCTAATTGTAGTTGAAATACTAATTATTTGAAATGATAAAAGTGTTTTGTAATCTGGCTGTTCCATAATCTTCATATAAAAGATCTCAATGTTATCTCTTAAATATTGTATATAAAAGTTTTCAAAAAACAAGGAAAAAGGACATTAGAACCATTGCATCTAGGTTACATCTTGGAAGGATTGCACATGAAAATCCCAATAATGGCTTCTTTCATGTAATATATGGTATTAACCTATCTAAAAGGATTACGCCTCAAATTGTTGAGGATATAAAGACTATATTTGTATGCCCTTAAGAATCAATTGTAGGAAGCCCAATATATGTCATGATGTGTACACAAGCATATATTTGTCATGCAGTGGGAGTAGTAGCCGTGACCAATCTTACTGTGGAGAGAAACACTTTATTGTAGTAAGTTAAACATCTTTGAGGATATAAGACTATGATGATAGTGATCTCCAAGTCTAACCTTCAGATGTCTTAAAGAACGTAAGATTATGCCTTAGTATAAGGAGATAGAGATCCTTTGATATGAGGGTATTCTGATAAGGATAATATACATCCTTTCATGGTTATGTTTTTAGTTAAGCTATGGTGCTAAAGGCTAAGAGAAGCAAGATGCAAGACATTATTACTACTTTAACGAGATTGAGTATTCCTTGCATAAAATACAACCTTCGCATTGTATTGTGAGCACTGCTATGATGAGATATGCAAGTCTGTAACGTGATTTAGAATAATCTCTAACCAATCTATGTGACTACATGGCTTGATTGATTAGCACATGAGTGTGGATTTTTCCAAAGTATCCCTTTAATGGATATTCAAATTAGTGGGAGCTTGTTGGACATATGAGCCCATGGCGAGCCATTATGAAATAAATGTTATTGCGAACCACTTCTTTATCTAAAATGAAACACAATTAAGTTTGCATTTCTATGTCCATTTGTACAATCATGGTTTATTACAGAGGACATCTTTATATCCTATAATCGTTGATCTAAAAGTTATAAAATAGAGGATGATGCATGGTTGTAGATCTAAAAAGTTAGATTGAGGACGTTACCAACATCATCAAGTGATTGTTGAGAAATGATCTATAGTATGCGAAAAAGATGGCAAACTTCCTCTAAAGACCGAATCTATTCAATCTCTTAATGTGGGGGCATTTGCATAGGAATGGTGTTTTGCACGCGCACACACACACACACAACACACACACACACACACGCATGCACGCACGCACGCACTCACACGCACGCACGTACGCACGCACACGCACGCACACACACACGCACACACACACACACACACACACACACACACACACACACACACACACACACACACGCGCGCGCGCGCGCGCACACACACACACAAGCACGCGCGCACGCATGTACGCACGCACGCACACACACACACACACTCACTCCGGGTACCCGTTTACCCATGTTTCTTACTATTATATTCACATGAGATCACACAATTTATTTAAATTTCAAGGAAAAATTTTCCGCGCTGATATAATTGCACATGACATTCCAACCACATTCATCAGATTCAATAAGACATTTGCCACCAAAATTTTATTCCATTCATTTTCATAATATATACAAATGTACATCAGAGTCGACAGTACAGAAATCCCAAAATCTTGTATAGAAGAAGAGAAAGAAAGCTGGAATAAAAGGAACATACCGTCTGATATATACTTTAACGCCTGGAATCATCAAGAGCTACTGAATAGCAAGCTTTTTGCCTGCCAAAATATGTTGGAAAGAAGAGGCGTCAGCGGGCGCTGGTACCTCCCAAAAACTTATAAAAATAAACTGAAATTTAATATGTTCAAAAGCAAGCAAGTAGAAAGGTAGGAACAAGTAAAGTTTACATCTACTTGCGTAAGTAGAAAGGTTTATAAGTCTCTTGTAAGCATCTCCCATAAGCACCCATCATTCCAACATTTTTCATATATAACATATTTATTTTGTAACCAAATGTTCATAATTGTAGGAGTGTATGTATATATATCTATATTGTCATATTGACCAGATATCATATCTGTGGATTTGACGATGTAAAAGATGAGATCGGAAATATTTATGGATTTACTTGATTCTCAAGTAGTCATTTCCTACCAACACAACTTTTGATTGTAGCTTCTCCAATTCTTAATTTCAACTGTCTCAGATGTAACTCTAGATGATGTAGACATAGATATGGATGATCTATATGTAGAATCGTCAAGTCTATTGGCAAAAGTAAAACTCAAGCGGTGAGGTAGCCTACAAATGGCTCTTCCGTCTTGCCCTCTAATTGGAAGTGTGGTTCAATAGAGGGATAGGTCTACTCCAAAATTACGCCACTGAGACTGGTGAGAGAGACTCTCTGGAAAAGTCACTCTAGAAAACAACCCGACCGGTAACGGGCAAACGAGCTCGTACGAAAAACTAAAAACCGAGGATCCCCCGCTTGGGTGTCCTAAAACAAAATGGTCAACGGAACTGGTCAAAAGTCGGGATCCCAACGAGGCGTAAAAACACTGCGATCTCACATAAAACCGTGAAAAGGAATGGGATCCTAGACACGCGCACTAAGCGGCCACTGCCCGAACTGGTCTTCTTATCTCCTACCCAGTTGAGGGTCACCACGCCGTCGCTCAGTCAGGTGAAAAGGGTCACCATGATAGGCTCTTAATATCTGTCATTCCTGATTCTTATTCAACTAGTTATCTGAATCAACATCCATTTGTCATGCCAAAATGAAGATGTATATGTATGATTATCTTGCTCGTCCAACTATTTGATTTTATTCAACAACATAGGTTAATTATGTATCTATAATGAGTATCAATAGTAAATGTGATTTGATTTTTTTAACAAAATTGCCTTTAGTCCATCTCCGAAGGATACTACACAATTTAACAGTGCTTTGAAGAAGTTAATAAAGATGTTTGGCACTTAGATATGTATTTTACACAGATTGAAATAGTAAAACATTGATAACTGTAAGTTTTCAGATAATTGAATTAACCAGATCAGTGCACCCCTCAAAGTGTTGTCAAAGCAAAACACACAATGCATTTCTTCTATGAGAAAGAGGAAGCTCTTGAGCTACTAAATTATGCCTTAAGCATCATAATCTCCTGCAGATCCATAATAGATTATTGAGAACATAGTCCATATGATATTCACTATATAAGCCACTCACAGTTTCTTTTCTTGTTTAAATTCTTCTGCCAATACATGAGCTATCAACTTAATAACTCAAGTCAACTATTACCTCTACATACATGTGTCAAATTTTATCAGGTTGAAGCCAACAAACCTCTCATATGCCATTGCTTCTTCTTTATTCCGAGATGTCTATAAGCTCCTATTTATTTAGATTTTTAATCTAATATATAGTCTTTTAAGACCACATTCCTACATCATTAGATTTGGATTCCCAATGTATTCCTATTATATATATATATTTGTGCCTAACTGCCAACCCTAACCTTCTGAGGTTCATTTTACTGTGTCATCCAAGGTTTTAATCAGTAATCTAACAGAATACACAAACCACATGTATATGTGTATAAACCATTTTCTTCAACCACTCTTTTTTTGTCTATTATAGTACAACTACATGCCACAATTCACCATAAGGTATGATTTTTCAAACAAATTCTAACTATCAGATTTACACAAAAATTTTAAATATACAACATTGCAAATTTCTAATAGCTTCAACCTGGAACTATAATCAAGCCTCTAGAGTCCATTTAATTAAGTATATCCAATCAAATATATATATATATATATATATATATATATATATATATATATATATATACAGGACATTACCACGCAACAATAATCCCAGAAAATAATAGTCATATTTTTTCCATTCTAGATACTGGAATTTAAATCTAAGATTCTGAATTTAAAATTTTAATTCCTGGAACAAAGACAACCCAGAGATTATTTAATAGGTCACATGGAAACAATAAGGGGGAGAGGAATTGTACAAAAGATCATTTTATAGCATGCATGACAACAAAATGGAAGCTAAGGATAGTACCTTGATCTCTAAAATGTAATTGAATTAACATGCATGAATTTTGATTAGGAGGCATTAATTTGATCACTGGAAACGTGCAACAGTTTATAAGAAAAAGAAAAGAAAAATATAATAACTTTGCATGGAGAAAGGTTGTAGTAGGAAGAATATTGAAAGAAAGCAGTGCCTCTAGTAGGGATTCCTTGGCTGAAGAGGAGCAACTCCAGTGGCTAGAATTTTCTGCCGAAATTGGAAAGGGATGGATTCCTTACGGTGGAAATGTAGGAGAAGTTAAAAGGGAATGGCTGATATATATATATATAGGGGGCCTTTCTAATAGGACGCAGTCCTTCCTGAGTTCAGGAAGGCCGCCCCTTTTTTGTATAAAAACAACCACTTTAGTAGAATACGTATACAGTTTGTATCATAGGTGCACGTTATAAATACAAAGCCGCATACAAAACTACTTATTATTATACAAACATTAAAACTGCGTATTATAATACAAAACTGTATATGTATTCTACCAAAGTCATCCTATTTTATACAAAAAAGGGGTTGGCCTTCCTTAACTATGGAAGGACTGCGTCCTATTTGAAAGAAATCCTATATATATATATATATATATATATATATATATGAAGAGTGGGGCTAAATTTCTTTGCTAAGTGGTGAAGAGTGAAATGCTAAGTGGAAGAGAAGGAAAAAGGCAAGTGGAAGCTGCTGGAATTTCCAGCATCAGTCTGCTTCTGTTATTTTTGTTTATTTTATTCTCATTTTATTTATTTATTTATTTAAGACACAAAAGTCGTCCGTGTTCGCAACTCGAAAGTCGGATTTTGACGTGTAACATCTCGATTTGATCGTCTCAGAATGACGGTCAATATGAGTATAATATTGATATACTTTTGATCGGGTTTGGATGCTCGAAATTTTTGAGATACGATTTTGTTTTACGGTTAAATTTTGGGATTTAAAAATATCAAACGACCTCCGATTGACGAAAGATCGATTCCGCTGGTCTTATTTCGTCGAATCAGATTTTTAGGCGATCTCGGTTCGTTTTGCAGTTTCTGAATTTGTGTTGTAGCTTTTTCGGACACGTATTACGGTATGACCGATTTTTGGTCGATTTCATCCGAATGACTTTTGAGTCATAATGAATTGATCATTTTAGGTTGTTTGGCATTAGCCAATAACTTTATTGGGTTAATCAGACCCTAATCGTGTCGGGTCCGGATTTGTGCGGATCCGGATGTTACAGTGTAAGCACACGAGGTCTGATGAACAACACCAATGGAACTACACACACACATACATACATACATACATACATACATACATACAGACACACACACACACACACACATATGTATATATATATCAATATGTCCGAGTATGTACGTTTAACATACCAGTAGGTTGACAACCTAGTCAAGATATAAATACTGTCGAGTAAGTATGCATATGAGGACATATGCGATGTATACTCTTTCGAAGGAATCGTATAGGTTCTCTAAACCGGAAGACATGAGCTCAGTTAAGAGATATTGGGAATAAATTAAATTCCAGCGATTGTCAGCTTGTTTATGAAACAAGGCATGAATATGAAAGTCTGATATATGTTTTTTAGAAGAATATGATCAATACAATCTCATAATGATCGATTGCGAAACTTAAGGATAAATATCAAAGAATATAGTCAAATAAGGATTTGGACTTCATGTTTAATCATAGTTAGGATGTAGGGATATTGGGGATACTCGAGGGCACTACGATCTTAAAAGGTTGTATACTATGTCATTTCCATTTGAGAGAGTGATGAAACAAGAATGGATTTTAGTGACTCCACTTGGATAGAATCACATTCTTAGTCCAAAGAGTTGGACAACTAATTTAATTCGATCAAAGTCAACAAAAGATCGAGATTCATCTATCTAATTGGCATATGTCTACTTGTATCAGCGATCGGTAACCGCCGATACAAGTAGACATCTATCAATAATGATGCGTCGAAATAAGTTGCACTGCAAATGATTTTTGCAATAATCTCCCTTTAATCATCATATAATTGACCAACACAAATAGACAAACTACCGAGAGTCTTAAATGGTGCATAAACCACCGTTGAAAAAACATTGTCGACAGCTAGCTTAACCGCCGATAATGATAGTACCATTATGGTATCGGTGGTTATGTAACCACCAAGAATATCTCTTGTAAAAAAATAGCTGCAGCTGCTGCTACTCATCATCATCATCCCCCCTTGGAAGAGATATTAAAGCATTCAAAAACATCAAAGTATTTGTATCTACTCTATCAAAGCATTCACATCAAGACACAACAAAGATTCAAATGCATCAAAGATTAAAACATTGGAAACATATCATACATTCATTGGACAAATTGATCAAACATAATATATCAAAAAAACTACATAAACCAAAAAAGTAGTTGCTCCAACACTTAAGACTTTATAATTTCCTATAGATAATTGATAAATATTCTAAAGTTATGCATAATCATCTGCAGGTGGATCATGTCATCACAATCACGACAAAGAGGAGCGGGACCTTGTCTAGACAACTCTTCAATCAACATATGAAGTCTCATGCAACCTCCCTCTCATGCGACCTTTCCACCTCTCGGGTCAATACCGTGACCTTTTCTTTCAACTGCTCAAAGTAGATAACCGACTACTGTTCCGTTTCCCATAGAAACTTGTCTTGGTGGAAGATGGACCACCAAGAAGAACTCGTCCAGAGTGTTGTGCAGCCGTCGGATAAACATGTTGAAACACCTCCTCATTCAATTCTTGAAAATGTAGTTTTCAGTGTGTTAAAATGTGATCTTTATGTTGTCGTTGCTCATGCGAAAATCAAGAGATTTAAGATAAAAATTCTATAACTACAAGCCAACGAATATGAATATATAGGGTAAGTAGATTATCGATCCATAGGGTCTCAAACATTTTTACGTGATTTTTTATTCTATTTACAAAGGCATTTTTGTCTTAATTGACTCAAATTGAATCCTATTTTTACTTTTATTTTTGGGACCATAAAATGTGTTGAAATGTCTATCACTAGGTTCTAAATGTCATAAGGATTACATATGATTTTTTTGGGAATTTTTCTAATTTTTCTGCTACTTTGGGTTAATATTTGAATTACTATGGGCATAAGTATAATTTTCTAAGAAACTTATGGGATTGGATGTAATAAAAGGAAGTAAATGGTGTGATTCCATTAAATAAAGAGACTGGACAGAAGTAAAAACTTTCAATTTAAAATTATTTAATGGTTAAATTGCAGGAAAAGAAATAAATTTTAAGAAAATGGCATAGTGGTCCATGGGGGACTAAAATGTAATTAATAAGAAACTTAGAGAAACAAATATCATAGAATATAAAAATATGAAATTTGAAAAATTATAGAGAATATTAAATATTTGTTTAAATTACAGACTGGTCCAAAATGTAAAAAAATCGATAGAAAATGAAAATAGCAATGGGGTCCCTAGGACCCCCTTTTCTTCTTTAGCCATGGGCGACGACAAAGGCAGTGGACATATGTGATGCAAAAAGGGGGCGGCAGTGAGGAGACATGTAGAGGTGTCCTGCGCGGGAGGTCAACGAGGAGGAGCGGCAGTTCCATGATGGGTTGGCGGACCCCCTAATGAATCTCCATTTCGTCACCTTTATTCTTTCATTTTGGCCTTTAAACCCTAGCTAAATGCATGAATATATCATTATTTTGCAGAAAATAACAAATACTGTTTATTATATAAATATTACGTAAAACATAAAATTTAAAGCCAAAATAAAAGAATAAAGAAAAGAAAAAGAAATAAAATACCAAAGGTATTTTATGACTCTAAATCCTGAGACCAAGTCAAGAATTGGTTTGGTCGACAAGGAAAAAAGTAAGGGGAGAGAAGAGCGAAAAATACAATGAAAATCATATTTATTTATTCTTCAATAATTCATTTTTGTTACATATTTTATTCTTTATTATTTATACATCAAAACAATAAACTTTGTATATGAAAGTTGTAGATAATAATACATAGAAAAATATAAATTTTTTTTCACATTAAAATAATATACAATGTACATGCTACACTCAAAATAAAATTCCAAAATCCCAACTTCACATACATGTATCTTCTCCATATAAACTCAAAATACATCAAAATCATCTTTAATTATATGTAACTTTTTATTAGCTATTTAATGAAGGTGGTTTCATTTGATTTGGAGTTAAGATGCAACATTTAGATTTTGGAGCCCTATTGTACAATATACCTAAATAAAATAATAATTTTATTTATTCTTTATATTTTTTCATAATTTTATATTTTTATATATTTTAAATATTATTTATAGTAAAGGTACATAATTAGCATACAATAAAACCATAAAAATAAACTAATATTTAAGTGTACAAATATACACCATAAGTGAATAAAATAATAACATATAAAATATAAAATAAAAATAAAATATACAATATATAGGTAAACATACCTACAATGATACTTTTAAACAATAACTTGTAGCAAATAATCTCATAAAAATAAATAAAAATGGAAATAAAATACTACATAATATAATAAATATTTTTTATTTCATAATCAAAATTTAATAAATCCATCTATTAATTATTAGTGATTTTACAAACAATTTCTGATTTCCTTTTTCCTGGTTGGTCCACGTGGACCAACCAAGACCTTACGTTTGTTGACCCCTGGTTGCCCCCTCTCTCCTCCATGCAAGTCAGACCCATCACTCCTCGATTTTCAACCATTTTTCCAGGGCATCTCCTCGCTTATTTTCAATCGAATCTTCATGCAAATCAACTTTTGATTAACTCTAATACACGCTAATGCCCTTAATCTATTGTACATAGTTCAGAACTCTTGTAAATTGCCGATCAATAAGGGTCAATCATCATGTTTATAAATAAAACCTCTCGCCTCCTTCCTTGGACCTGGTTTCTTTTCAAACTCTTAAATCCCTTGATCCTCAGCCAAGTGTGTACCCTAGTGACAACAATGGATCCCCTGAGGTTCTGGATCGGATGCTAGAGAAGAGGAGTTGTACCCAAGGCGACGCTCCAATGGCCTCTACTCCTTGGTGAAATCCAGGTTCGAGCTGCGCCTCTTATCTATTTTTAGATAGATTTAGCCTTCGCCTTTTTATTTCTGCATTTTATCTAGTAATCAGATTGTAAGTTTAACGTAAATTCCAAATAGTTCAATCACCAGAGCACTAGGCTCTGGCCATGTTCCGCCATGAAATCGACAGTTTCAGAACCCCCATCCATGTTCATTTCATCCCCCTTCACATTCTCCATCTCTCGAGTTGCCTATCACCCCTATCCTACAAGGATAGGGCCCATTGGATGCTCCTCCATTACTATCCATCGGGGCATCGCCGCCCCCTTCATCCTCTTCATGCCATAGCTTTAAAACAGCTCGAGGCACGTCACCTCGACCCTAAGAAGATGCTTGTGCAGGTCCTTAGAGAAGAAGGTACATCTAGGAGGTGAATCGAGCGAAGAACTCCATTCCCATGTACTGAATGGAAGAGACCCCTCCAGATCCCCACCAATGGGACTTGGCCCACTATGGCACCACCTGCATCTGCGACAGAGTACCAGGATGCCGATGAGCCAAGAAGTAAGCCCGGAGATACATCCATCTGCCCGTATTCTATCGAAGTTCTGAGAGGAACTTATTCTTCCCCATTCTTTATTTTCACCTCACAACAGTCTGATGAATCCCGATCCCCAGGTCTTTTCTCCGCCGTAGGATCGTCCACGAAACAATGCATCTAGGAGCCGTCGATCGAGTTGAGTGGCGCCTACGTGGCATCACCACAGCCACTCCCTTCCGCCAATTAAGCGACAAATTATACTGACCCCTTCACCTTATTTTATTTCACTTTTAGTCATGTAAATAATTTTCATAGTTGTAAAAATTCTGTAATAATTGCAAGAAGGACCTCATACTTTTGGAGATTTACATTTCGGTCCTTACCAGCTCAGCTCACGTGTTCTCCCATGAGCTAGGCATTTTGTAGATAGACCCTTGTAGCCTTTTGTTATTGTAGTTTAATTTATAAAGTTTGTAATTCAGTTGTAAACTTTGGGGTTATTTGCACAACACCTCTGCCCTTTATTTTAATTACAAATGTACCCCTGCTAGTTTAAGTATTTTTGTGTTTGTTCAATTTTCTAAAAATATCATTCATACTCCAAAAATTATGAAAAAATAGGATTTTGTGCCTCTTTGCATGCTCTTCCTTATTATATAATTAGGTCTGCATTTTAGCCAATTTCCTATTTATTAAAAATCAAAACAGTATGGTTTATTTTCTGTTAGTCTTAAAAAATAAAAAAATTACAAACTCATATTTAAAAATTTCAGAAAAATAGTATTTGTTTCATATTGTCATTTGTGATTCCAGACAAAAATCCCTAAAAATAGAAAAAGAAAATCACTAAATATAAAAACTCCAAGATCCTTATAAAAATTATAATTTTTTTTTAAAAATCTAAAAATATTTATTTCAATTCTTTGTTTTTATTTATACATATTAGTACATATAAAAATTTGTTATGAGAATTTTTGACCCTATTTAGTATTTTTAAATCTCAAAACAATTCAACCCATTTAAAAAGACAATGTCTGTCTATCTTGGACTTTGGAAATGCCTAAAAATTAGAAAAAAATTCCCCCAAAATCACAAAACAATAGAAGAATATTAAAAACACAAAAATATTTCCTTTTCTGATATTTTTACATATATCTATATCTATTATGTCCTATTTATCTTATATATAGTATTTTATATCTACTATTTCAAAAATAAAAAGGAATGTTCTTTAGGTATTTTCCTGATTTTTGTACATTGATTATTTATTTTATATCATATATTACCGATATTACACCTATTACATATATATAGTTATATATATTATTGGTTAAAAAGAAAAAAGAAATTAATAGTCAGAAAACCAAAAAATATAAAAAAATCATTTTATTTATTTAAAAACCCACAAAAACATTAATTAATATTTGATTAGTTGATTGAATATTGTATACATATACCTTTATTATTTATTCATTATTTATTTATAATTAATAATTAGTGCTACCACGTATTGCTCCCTATATTTGACACTCTACACACTTGCATCTATACAAACATTTTGTGGAGTTAAATAAAATAAATTTTAACTCCACTTTTGTTTTGCATTGCTATATATATTCGCGGGTTAGTTGTTGTTTGAATAGGGGTTTATTTTGGGGTCGCCACAATGACCTTGTCCTCACCTTGTGAGGATATATTATATCTGTGAAAATTCCCTGTTTAACAAATGACGCCATTGCCGGGGAGCAACATAATGTAGCATTCTTTTTGTACATTAATCTTCTTTTATTTCCTTGATTATTTATTCTGATATTTATTCTTGATATGCTATTTATTCTTGATTAATTGATCTATTATTTATTATTTGATATGTTCTGACAACTCTTCTTTGTTTTTCTTTCTTGCGAGGGACCATGTGGCGAGGACCATCTCTTAGGTGGTGGACGCACTAGAGATGTGAGGAGGTGATCTCTTCTACGTGTGAGCTAGCCATGAGAGAGCAAGGGAAGAACAAGGAGGAGAGAAGCATAATAGTTTGCATATAGATTTTGTTTTAAGTTGTGAGGAGAGTGCCATTTATTTATTTATGTTTGTAAATAATTTGTAATATTTTAGACTTGGATACTACTCTACCTACGAGGTCTACTGCCCGTGTGATTGTTCACCTAGGGGTTGTGTCACGGGTTTTTTCATGTTTTTCATATTTATTAAATTTTGTTCCTTGTGTTCTGAGCTTTCCGCCTTTATTTCATCTGCTTTATGTGATTGGAACCCCTAAATTTAGGCTTGCTTGCATTGGTAGCTAGGTCCAAACACCTACTAGAAGCATGTACCTATAGTGATATATGTTGGACTTAGTCAAAATAATTAACTACAAATTTCTTGAATTTGGAACTACGCGCCTTGAGGTACTCCATACAACGCTTGCAGGACCCGTTGTGGGGGGCACAGAGGAGTCCCCAAGACCGGATACTTACGATCCACTTTAGAGAAGTTTGCATTTGGTTCTTCCCAATAATAGAAAGTATTGTTTAGGACGGTTTCATTGCTTGCATATCACCATATAGTATACATATTTCAATTATGCCTTGCATCCCATATGGAAAGCGTTGGGAAGCACTGTAAGTCTTCTTACTTTGCATGCATCATTAATCACTGAGGTAAGATTTCCATCTTAATGACAACTTGCATTGCTTTTTCGCCTTCTCCCCCTGTGCTTATATCCTTAGGACTCAAAAGGAAATATAAAAAACATTGTTAGGCGGATTGCTTTGAAAAATACCCAAAAAAAGTGAAAACCCAAATATTCTAAAACTAGGGGACTACTAAATAAACTTTGACCTTAATTAAAATCTATAATGGACTTCATTATTTTGGGTTCATAAACACCTCATTGTTTTTAGGTACATTCCAGACAAAGTGAGACACACCACCTAAGGATTAGAGCCAAAAATCCGTTCTGTGGCATCTTGATTGTAACCTGGGTGTGGTGAAGTACATGCGCTTCTATTGTACGTGGATGAGTAGGACTTGGTTGACGATGGTGTTCCCACCTTGTGTGGAACATCGACCATGTCTGAAGTACTGAGCTTAGGCCACACCCTCATGGATGTGTCTATCTCATCGTCTCGCATCTGAGTAGGGCCTAGCACGCTCACGGGTGATTCTGTTGTGAGTTGGGTCCATAGTATTGGATTCACCACCATATGCTTCCCCTCTCTTATTCTTTGGCTGAGTTGCCCCCCAGTCACGAGATCAAGGACCTTTAAGCTTGCAGAACACATGTTACAAAGGAGGTGGAAGAAGTATGGGATACTTTTCTGGTAGTATACACATTCCTTTAAGGTTAGCCGATAACAACTCGCTTTCATATTTGCTTGAAATAAAAATAAAATTGAAAAGATAAAAAATAACCGATCTCTTGCTGCTTCACATTGTGTTGAGTTGGCGAACACAATTTTGTATTGTGTTTGTATGGATCTAGATTAAGGTTCAAAGATCACATCCTGCACATTTGTGCAAATTTGGTTCATATCTCCTTCTCTTTGACCCCCTGCTCACTTGGAGCCTTCTACTGTTTTGCACTCTTTTTGTTCCTTGCTGACTATTTTATCTTTTTTCCTCCATCGATCTTAATCTTGTTCCTCCAAGATGTCAACTTTTGGGTGGTTCAGTCAGACCCAACTGACACCTACATCGATTCCATGAATATGACATCTTCAATAAATTGGAGGTGATTCCCGAGAACCCGATTCGGATCTTGTGGACCGATCTCCAGATTCCTCATCTTCTTTCCTTTATACTTCCTTAATAAGTCGGGATCACTCTCATCCCAGTACCGCCCGTTGTGAATGGAGGTTGATTATAATCCACGTCAAATGCTCCATTCACAACTATCTGGGATTGACCATAATCTCAGATCCAACTAGTCAGCCAATGCTTTCTTTCACAGTTGGTCTGATTGGGATACCATTCGTATTGCAGATTGAAGTCAAAACCTAGATCCCAATATGGAATTTGTGTCATTTGACTTAGACTCTGAGATGGCTCCTCCAAGCGGAAAAGGAAAAGGAATGGGACAAAAACCTCCGCAGATAAAGTAGGGCCAGGCATCGGATCAGAATCAAGTGAACTCTCGATTACTCGCGTCCATCCAAGCCATATAATAATAGCTAACTGAGCAAGCATTAGACCAAACCACATTCCAAGTGATGCTGAATTATTTAAGGAACATACCTCGAGGAGGAGAGGATGAACTACCCTCCGATGGCCGAGAAGATGAGGATCAAGTACTTGAGATTCCGAAGCCTACGCTGAAATTGACTTACAATCCTGGAGACATCCAAATGACCGAGTGAATACGAATACCCCCGGTGTATGCCCACTTCAAGCTCAAGCCTCAGCTCCTTGATCTTCTCCCCACCTCTCATGGGGACACTAATGAGGAACCCTACATTCACCTTCATCAGTTTGCCCGCATATGTGGAACCACACACTGCCATAATTTTCTTCTGGCGTAGTCAAGATGATTGCGTTTTCTCTTAAGTCTACAAGATAAGGCCCTGTACTGGGTCAACCATCTAGGGAAGGTAATGATGACCTTAAGTCTATGTTCCTTCACAAGTTTTACCCTCTAGGTCAGCTCAACTAGATGCGAGCCCAGATTAGCAACTTCTTCCAAGCTACCCACGAGTCCATTCACGAAGCATGGGAGCGATTCAAGGATATGCAGGAGAAATGCCCCCGCCATGATATACAGAAGACTAGTTTGATCCAATGCTTATTCGAGGGCCTGACTACTGAGAGTTAGAGGCTCGTAGAAGCCTCCTGTGGTGGATCCTACTTTAACAAGGATGAAGATGTTGTCTGGCAGATATTCTAGGAAATGGCTGAAGGAGGGGCCACCCTCTCTTCATCCCTTTCCTATCAGAGGCAACTTCGGATTCTCCGCAAGCCTGGCCATATGGAAACATCTCTTGAAGCAGACATAGATGAAAGCTACAACCTTAGAATCATTGGGGGCCATCTGTGCAAAGTGGACATCATCGAGAAATGATCACAAGATTTGGAGAAACTAGTAGTGATCGAGCATAGAACCCATCCTCTGGACAAGTTGGATCAAATTACCAAGCACTTGGAGCTAGTGGTGAGTGCCATCAATGCTTTCCAATCAGCGACTCCATCTTCTGAGACTCCAGCCGAGAAGAAAGAAGAGTAGCCCTCGCAAAATCAACCTCAACCTAGTCCACAACAATTAGCAATCCAACACATGTACTAACAAGTTCATCATATACTATATAGTTGCCATTCCATATCATCCATAGGCGAATGGTCTTGTAGAGGTCTCGAACCAGGAGATCAAGACGATATTGCAGAAGGTTGTCTACCCAGGCTGAAAGGATTGGTCACAACATTTGGACTCGATCTTGTGGGCCTATATGACATCCTGCAAGACTCCTTTG
Organism: Ottelia alismoides; assembly: GCA_037367405.1. Taxonomy (NCBI): domain Eukaryota; kingdom Viridiplantae; phylum Streptophyta; class Magnoliopsida; order Alismatales; family Hydrocharitaceae; genus Ottelia; species Ottelia alismoides. Next base: position 135,058 of record JAZKJV010009315.1, read on the forward strand.
GATACATCTCCATTTCAACTTGTTTATGGCAAGCCATGCCACTTACTTGTGGAGATAAAGCATAAGTCACTATGGTCAGTCACAGAGATATTATTGGATCCATAGAGTGTAGGAGATCAACAGAAAGAAGAATTGGCAACCCTGGAGGAGCTTAGAGATGCAACCTTTTCGAGTAGCCTACAATATAAGGACAGAATGAAGATATGACATGATTCACACATCAGTCGTAAGAAGTTTAAACCGAATTAGAAAGTATGGCTATTTGATGCACGACTGAGATTATTTCTAGGGAAATTACAGAGCAAGTGGAAAGGTTCATATTTAGTTTGAAAAGTACACAACAACAACAACATTGACATATCTGAGCTGTCTTCTGAGTCCACCTTTCGGGTCAATGATCAACGTCTGAAGCCTTTTCTTGATCATGATCCATTGACCGTTGATGTTTCCCCGATTCATTTTGTATGAGATGTGTTCTTTAATTCTCATCTTTTGGATCTCATACTTGATTTACACTTTCGCCCTACCTTTTAATATATATACGCGTTTTCTATTTTATTCTTTCATTCTTCCATTTTGTTTAACAACCTAGGTCTTTCTTTGAATACTTGTTATACTTAGGATATGCTTTATCCTAAGTATATGGGAGTGTTGAACATGTGTTGTTCGTATTTCTTTTTGTTCTATTACCTCTGTTTTGCTGCTTATAGTTAGGGACATCTGACCCTAAGTATAGGGGAGGTAATATATGTTTTCACTTCTTTAATTTTCCCTCGCTTGTCCCTCAACTGTTGATATCTTTTCTATACTTAGGGATCTTTTACCCTAAGCATAGGGGGGAGAAGTTGGGCCATTAATTTCGTGTACATTCTCTTCCTCATTTTCCCCTATTGTACAATCTTCTATACTTAGGATTGTTTGCAAATAAAAAATGTCCCAAATCTGGGATTAAATAAATATACCGAATTGATTTGAAGATTAAAAATAGTAAATAAAGTCCAGAATTCCTCAAATAAATTTTAATAGATAGATATTAATAGAAGAAAATTGTAAATATAAAAATAAATATTTTTTGGGGATTTTTTAGTGATTTTTCACATTTTTACTAGATTTTGGAGCTTTTTAATTTTATACTTTTTCCTTTTCTGTTTTTAGGAATTTTTGGTCCGGGGTTATAAAATACAATAATAAAAAACATATATTTTTTGGGATTTTTTAAAATTTTTTATATATTTTTGGTAATTTTCAAGTCAAACAACGGAAAACCATGCTTATTTAATTTATAATAAATAGTTAAAATGCATAAAATACCAAAATAAAAATAAGGTGTGAACATACATGCTAACAGTCATCTAACCATATTTTGCATAATTTTTAGAGCACATGTGATATTTTTAATAAATGAAATTCAAGCATCATAAATATAAGAATTAGGAAGGCATATTTGCAAATAAAATTAATAATAGGGGCTTATGTGCAATTTTCCTAGAAATATACAACTTATATTTAAATTTATTAGACTAAACGTAAATACAAAATCCTGCAAGGGCATACATATAATTTGCCTGAGCTGGAATGGAACAAAATAAATATGAAATAAATACAAATGTCATTATGCAAAATTTCCAATTTATTTATGCTACACAATTTAATTTCAGAACTAATAAGTAAATAAATAATGCAGTGGGCTTAGTTTGCAATTTACCCCATTACACGTGCTATCCAACAGTTGACATGCACCCACTTATCCATGTGTCACCTCCTCCTTGCTCGATGATGCTTCACCGATGAGCGATTCTGATCTGATCTTGGACTCCATCGAACAGGCGAGAGGAGCACTGAGTGGACAGTGAGGATTAAAACTGGCGATTCCCCTTGATCCTACGACCAATGCCCCTCACGAAGAACATGGAAGGAGGTTCTCTGCCCCGAGCTTCGTTCGATCGATTCTTCCACTTCAGGCCTTCTTAGATGCTGCGAACATGTGCAATTGCTTCCTGGAGCTGTTTCGTAGCCGGTGGAAGCTTCAGAAAAGTTCGAGCCCCATCGATGGGGGCTTGGAACTCGATGTCACCTAGGGGTTGTTTCCTGATGTTGACACCCCTCATATGGGTTCTTCTCGACCTGCAAAATGGCTCAAAAGCATGGCATTGCATACACGGCAAGGTCAAGGCCTTTATTTGGTGGAATTTGAGGTGGGGTGAAGGTGGCGGTGAGGTCCCGCGAAGGTAAAGGAGGTGGACCTCGATTCATAGAACCATGAGGGTTCTGGTTTATCGGATGGTTCGGGAAGATGGACAAGGCATTGGGGAAGGTGTGGAGGTGGTTTGCGGGTCGACAAACAGTCGAATTCATGGTGGAATGGTCGGAGCCCTAACGGCTCCAGCGAACAAATCTATTGGAAATAAGCATAACCTACTGGATTAAAAACTAAACTAAAAGTGAAATTGAAATTACGAAAATGAAATCTACTTAGGAATGTAAATGTGCATCTCTTATGCCTGGTCGAAGGACCATGGAGCAGGGTGGCCGGAGGTCTGCCGTGGGTGCACCTCCCTCCTCCTTCAACCGCTCTAGAGCTCCAGGGGTTCGCCAACTGTCACCAAGTGACACGCTTTACTGGAGACGAGGGCTTTAGGGCTCACAAAGATGACCAAATTCTATTGACCCATGGTTCGGAGAGAATCGAAGCTGTGTATAGAAGCTCTAATGGGACGACGATGGGAGATCAAGGAGCAGAAATGGTGAAGGGCTTGAGGGCGAAGGATCATTGGAGCATTGGGGAAAATTCAAGAAAGTGGGCCATTCGAGGCATCTGACGCGGTCTAGAGAGAAGACATGGCAGTTGACTTGGGTCAACTATTCTTGTGATATGATTGGTCCACGTGGGACACTACAAGACAAAATAACCAATTTTATTCAAAATTAATTTATTTTTTGGGTATAAATTTAAAAAATGTTTGTTATTTTATTTAGTATTTTATTATGATTTTTATTTATTTTATGTGCTTTTTTATTACAAATTAATTTTTAAGGGTATATTTATAAGTATATTCATATATGTTTTGTATATTTTAATTTTATTTTATATTTTTGATTTTATTATTTTATTTTCATATTTTCTATATTTACAACTTATTTTTAGGTACACAAATATATTTTTATTTTATTTTTGTGATGTTATTTGTATACTTAAATAAATAATGGGATGCATTATATAAGTACAAGTATATGTATTTCATCTATGTATTATGTATAGTAGTTTATTTTTATGTTTTATTTATGGTTTTATTCTATTCTAGATATGTACATATATTATAAATAATATTTAAAAAATATAAAAATATAAATTGTGAAAATAATAAAGAATAAATAAAACGAATATTTTATTCAAGTATATGGTACTATAGGGGGTCCAAAACCTAGCTTTCCCACCTTAACTCCAAAAAATATGAAACCACCTTCATTAAATAAATTATTTTAAGATATATACAATTAAAGGTGATTTTATATATTTTCAATTTTTAATTAGGCGATATGGATATGGGAAGTTTGGATTTTGGCTTTTTATTCAGAGTGCAAAATGCATACAATATATTATTTTTGTACAAACTAAATTTTGTATTTTTATTTGTATTTTTATCTACAACTTTTATGCACAAAGTTTCTTTATTTGAGATATAAATAATAGAAAATAAAATGGGTCCCAAAAAATGCTTTATTGACGAATAAAAGAATAGGGTTTTTATTGTATATTCGGTCCTTATCTCCCCTACTTTATTCCTTGTCGACGAAATCAATTCTTGACTTGGTCTCGGGGTTTAGGGTCATAAAATACCTTTAGTAAGGTATTTTATTCCTTTTCTTTTAGTTATTCTATAATTTTAGCATTAAAAACAATATTTTATATACAATAAATAGAATAAATGATGAATGTTAATGTCTACAAAATAATGTTATATACATGCATTAACTAGGGTTTTTAAGGCCAAAATGATAGAATAAAGGTGATGAAATGGCGATTCATTACCGCCACTCCCCGATTTTCAGCCATTTCCCAAGGCGTCTCCTCGCTTATTTTCAATCAAATCTTCACATAAATCAACCTTTGATCAACTCTAATGCACACCAATGCCCTAAATCTATTGTACATAGTCCAGAACTCCTGTAGATCGCCAATCAGTAAGGGTCAACCATTGTGTTTATAAATAAAACCTCTCGAGAGGATCCTTGTTCCAATGTGAGGGAGAGAAGAAAATGCACAATCCTATGCCCTCCATTATCTAACCTTCCATCTATACTTTCAAATCTAACAAACTAATGAGACGGTGGATTGAACACAAGAAAAGACTTATTCCCTATTGTTGAAGTTGAGGTCTAGAGGAGAGTCTCTTGGACTAGGATCTTGGGTGACATCTCCACTTGACTCTCGTGATCGCACTACACTAAATGTCATATCCTTATAATATATGTACACACAGAGAGTCTGAGATCTAGAGAAGTTGGAAATATTTTGACTAGAGCATGGTTGAGCCTAAAATTTTAGGGTCACTCAAATTAAGGGTCATTGATAAATTAAGCCTTGAAAAATCACATGCACTGTCAGAAATTAATCAGACTCCTTCATTCTTTAGATGCTCGAGGACGAGCATAGTTTAATTATAGGGGTATGATGAATCTCTGATTAATCATCACTACACTCCCTTATTATCCTCTGAGCATAATCATTTTCATCCAAATCTTCATTAATTCCACATCATTAACAATAAACCATCATCCTATAATTAACCCTAATTTGGGTCTTTAAATTAACACTTTCATTTTCTTTATTTTTTCTTTCTTTGTTCCCTATTAAAAACTCTCTAAAAATTAGAGTGGTGTTTCTATTCACTAAAAATACTCCCAAAACTTTCACTTTGTGTATTTGACCTCTTTTGTCTTTTTGTCCAACATGAAACTTGTAGATCTCTTCGAGATCTACAACTTTCATGTTTTCATTTTTTGCTAATTTTACATATTTTTGTTTCTTTTCTAATTTTATTTATTTTTTCTTTTTTTTGAATAATTTGATTGGGACACGTGTCACCCTCTAGGCCGCCCACGTAGCCCCTTCTCTGCACGCCACCCGGCCTCTCTCCTGGCCGTCCATCTCCTCTGCCCACCTTCATCTTAGCCGCTCCTCTCCCGCTCTCTCTCAGCCCTTGGATCTCACCCCTAATCAGATCTCTACCTCTCATTCCCGCCTTCACCACCACCATTGGATGGCGGCGCCCATCCAATGACTATTAACCTGCCACATCCCTTTCTTTCTTATCCACCATCATATCCCTTCCCCTTCTCCATATCAGCTGCTCATCTTCCTCCATCTCTCAATGGTTCGATCTTCCCCTCATATCTAATCCGAAGCACCCATTCGCACCCAAACCTCGGTTGTTGGATCACAAGATCCAATGGCAAGGACCTCTTCTTCCACCTCTAGCGTGTTCACTCCCCGTCGTTATGCCTCACACAACCCACACCCCATTCCTATTTTGGAAGCCACCACCGACCAACCCTCCCTGATCCAACAACTTCTAAACATAGCCTTAACGTCCCTCTCCCTCGCGTAACCATCACCCCTTCGATTTTGACTTCTAGGGCTTTAGTTCAGCTATTACTATCCGCTCCTCTACCATTTGAAACCGCCGCTCTGCCACCTTTAAATACCCCTGCTCCACCCCCGTATCCACTTGTACACCATTCCATGCTCCAACCCTAGCCATCCTCCTCCTACTGGGATAGACGAGGAGGAGTAGATGAACGATAATGGGTCCTCCGAGTAGGTGTCGACCCACGACATTGACCTCCATGTTACGACCGCCCTAGGCACCATGAGCTCCGTGCTTTGGCTACGCACGAAGAGTGACGACCAGAGGGTCCATTTGGCCCTCAGCACAAGCCTCCTCCTCCACCAGTTATCCTCTCTGATCAGGTATGTTGTTCTGAGTTCTCTTTTATTTCTCCTGACACACACACACATCCTCCCCTTCAATTGAATCTCCTCCTAGATCCTCCATACATCAAAGATCCACGTTCTCCCCTCTGCTCACCACTTCCCTTCTCCAGAACCTCCATCACCCCCACTCCCCTTCTTCTTTGGCTCGTTGGAGACGAAGCCTGGGACCCTCGCCTTCTCCGCTTCCCAGTCCCCCACTCACCTCACAACCCTCATGCACGCACTACTTTGGCTATGTCTAATGAATGCAAAACTTCATCTCTTCAATGATTAGAGTTAGCACCTCCACTGATCTCATTCGCTTCCTCCGGAGAGCCTCCACTGCCAGCTCACAACAACCCCTGCCATCGCCGCTTTGACTCGTTAGCGTCTCCGCCGGTGATCCAAGAAGCTTCCCCGAACTTCAGGCCTCTTGGAGGAGCCAAGAGGAGGGAAAGGCACCTTGCCGGAGCTAAGACATCACACCACCACCGATGATGGAGGAAGACATACAGGTACCATTAGATCTTCCTCATCAGGCTTGATCCGACAGTCCTAGAGACAGTCTTTGAAGGATATGGTGAGATCCTCAAGCGCATCACGGAAGCGTGAGCATCGTATCGAATACGACGAGGAGCGACTAGTCGCATTAGTTGCTCGATGCAGCGGAATTTAAAATTTTTATACGACGAAACCACATGATCCAAGAACACTTCTCGGATCGTTTCATCTAAACCACAAACAAGTAATTAGGATTACCTCTTGAATCATGGTTGCAATCAAGTCTCTAAACGAAGAGACCTCCTGTCTCAAGTCCGATCCGACGGAGGAGACGCTTGCGAGCGCGGGGATGAACCGCGTGCTTCTCGCAATCCATGTTGATGATCCAAGCGATGGATCTCCTGATCTCGACACACGAGATCCGACGTCTTCTTCACGAGCGAGGCGCACCGAAGGAGATGGAGATCCATGAGCAGAAGAACGGGCAGCATAACGACGATGCCGCGGTGATGGAGAACCTCTCCATGGCATCCATGGTGGACGGCCATGATAGGGAGAGAGAGAGGGCTGACCTCTAGTAAGAAAGAGAGAGAGAGATGTGTTGTGTAGAATAGAGAGCATGGTGTGCCTCTCTATTTATAGGGTTTTGGGATCCATGGATCTCAATCCATGTGACATATAAAATCAATGGATGAGATTGATTTATGTCAATCCAATGGCTAAGATTGTTGTTGGTAAAACCAACAAATTTAGATCAAAATATATTTGACAAAATCAAATACAAATTAATCCAAATCAAACCAATAAATTAGGAGAGAAGATACATGGAGATTTCATCTCCATGTACCTTCCAAAGTGGACGGCCACACATTCCTTATAGGAATGATGTGCCGCCCCCATCTTTCCATGGAGAGAGCAATCTCATGGAAATCCATGAGATTGCATATCTCCTTGAAAATCTCCTCTATTTATTTCCAACAACTTTTGTTGGCTTTTTATTCTTCAAAAATAATTCACAATTATATTTGAGAATATTGCAATCTTGCCATAGAAAAATTGTGAATCAAATTCACAACCCAAAACAACATATAATTTACATTGTCAATTAATTACACAATGTGTATCCAATACACATAATAATTAATCAACACATATAAATTATAATTAACTCTCTCTAATACATTATAAATCACATTTATAATATATTATGAATAATTGGATATTTCTATCCACATTATTCTTATCCATAACAATTAAATCATATTTAATTATATTGGATAACTTATTCTCATGTACTCAAATAATATGAATCACATTCACATTATCTACATCTTTGATAATCAAATCACATTTAATTATCTAAGATAACTCTCCTTATAATATGAATCAAATTCATATTATTCATGATAATTAAATCACATTTAATTATCCAGTTTCTCAACGCTCGGATACATATATCAACAATAGAATTATCCATGAACTCTTTCAAGGATAATGCGCTTTCTCCGCGAATACTTGGAGATAAGGACAGGGCGATTGTATTGTTCCACGTATAGTGACATGGATATTGAGATCACATCTCAAATCCAGATCTTGGGCCTCCCATAGATGCTTGATTAAATCAAGACCGTAAATCTAATCTTCTCATTGAATCTGAATCACATTCAGATCAATGTCCAATATTTGGACTAAGATCAGATTACTTCTCTAATAAGAGGAGTCACTAAAATCCAAACCCGTTTCATCACTCCCTAGGAATGGAAGCGTCATGGTTATACAATCGTTTATGATCACATCACCCTCAGGTATTCCTAATACCTGTACATCCTTCATACTGGAAGACTCAGAATAAACCTGAAGTATTAGATCAACTTTATACTGTCTACTTCAGGGTTTTATCAGTAAGTTTCTCATTCGATCATTGGGAGTCGGTATCGATCATATACTTTCCAAAAGAATATATCATACCTAGGTCTTGATCATATACTTTCCAAAAGTATATATCAAACCTACAAATTCAGTCAAGCTTCCAAAGCGAGACGACCATGCGCATGGAATTTGATTCTTCCCAATATCTCATGAGTGAGCTCATGTCTTCCGGTTCAGTAACTAAACATGTATGGTCCCTTTGAGAGATCGTATTACTCATATGCCCTTATATGCACACCAGCGCGCCGGTGTATAGACCTTGATTAGGTCATCAACCTATTGGTCTGCCAAATGTACATACTCAGACATATAGTAGCACATCTGTCTCTGGTCAGAGGATGTGTGCCTATATCATGACAACATATGATATAGGACTTTGGTTATCTCGATCTTGTTAAGTCAACTCTTTGACCTAACTCATCTGACACCTCCGAATCTCTATTCCTATGCAGAGGACCTGCATCAAGAGGTCGGTCAGATATCAGCCTGAATGAGATAGGATTGCCATCTCCTACTCAGGCTGGAGATCATCTCTTAACAATCATTTGACGGTGCTCGATGAGTCCTCAATCTCATTAGATATTCATCTAAGCACCAGCCTCTATGATTCAATAATTGAATCAACAGCTGTATGATCATTAAGATGGCCGTGGTACATAACCCTAATTGTACTAAGGGACCTATTATGCAAATTATGTACTCTTTATTTCAGATCAAGGAGTGAATTGCAATAACATTTATTGCATAATGGCTCGCCGTGGGCTCGCATGTCCAACAATCTCCCACTAGCCCAAAGATCCATTAATGGGCTAATCATTTAAACCCACACTCATGTGACAATCATAGGCTATTTAGAAAAAAGCTAGGTAAGCTGATCAGTCACTCCGTTCCCAAGAGACTATGCCAAGTCCTTTTACGGCACTTGCATATCTCCTAGTAACAGTGCTCGCATCCAATGCGAATGTTGCATCTCATGCAACCGATACTCAATTTTGTTGGTTATAGTGTCCTTGACACTACATCTTATTAATTATCATAACCACTATTCCCATAATCCTTATTAGAATACCTTCATTCATGGAGATCTCTATCTCCTAAGGTATTTACAGTTAAGACCCTTATAGATCACTATCTACAAGGTACCTTTGAAGATAAGACTTTGAGATCACTATCTCTAAGTTTCAACATCTTTGAAGATATTGTTATTACTGCAACCAAGTGTTTTATTTCCAGAGTAGGATTAGTAACAGTTTAATATTCCCACTGCATGGCAAACATATGGCTTTTGTACACATCTAGCATTCACTTCAGTTTTGCGTAACTGATGCACAAGTGCAAGCAGTTCTGGCTTTTACTTCCTCAACTCTTTGAGGTGCTATCCCTTTAGACAGGTCACTACCATATCTTAAGGGAAGGAAGTCTCTCTTGGAATTTTCCAGAAAATGGAATAAGTCCAAGGTGTATTACTAATGTGACGGTCCCAATATCCTCTTCTCTTTGCTTCTGAACTACTTCAGAACTAAGATCTAAGAGGTATCCTTGGGATCCTATCTCAAGGTATGGAACAACCAAATTATAAAGCACTTATTATTATTCTTATATCATTCCAAATGATTAGAATAATATCTACATTCAGCGTGATGAACACAATGGCACTCCCACTAAGCTTCACATGGTACATCAAGATACTATCTGAAATCATAACATTTATGAATTCATCAGATCCAATGTTCCAACTACAAGAAGCTTATTTGAGTCCAAAGATGGAGTTCTTTAGCTTGCACACCTTGCTTTCCTCAACCATGAAGCCTTGGGGCTACTTCATATGAATATCCTCAGAGAGGTATTCATAGAGGAATGCAATCTTGACTCACATCATGAAGATGTCATAGTCAAGTTGTGTAGCTATAGTTAGCAATGTTCTGATGGGTTAAAGCAAGGTCACAGGAGAGGAAGTCTCATCGCAAGTGATGTCTTCTCTTCGGTGTGTAGCTCATGGCTACGAACCGTGCTTTGAAGATCTCTACCTTCTCATCAGGTTCCCTCTTTTTATTGAAGATCCATTTAGACCTTAATGGGTCTTACCCATGTAGGTGGATCCTCGAGGGTCCATATACAACACTTGTATATGAAGTCTACATTAGACTTTTATTGCTAACATCCATCTATCCATGTCATGATCCTCAGGAGCTTCATCACATGAAGTCCAATCATTTTCACATGGAATACATCCTCAAACTTATTTGAAGAAGTATTAGTGTTTCATCTTCAATTATTCTTTTAGTTTCCGATTTCAGGAGCCTCATTATCTTCTCAAGATTAAATGAGTTCCTTTAGTTCATTTTATCTTGATTCTTAAGAGAGTCATCCTCTAAGAATCACATTCTCAGAGATGAGATCCTTTAAGAATCTCAAGGTCATAAAGTAGGTATACAATACCATCCTTTATTTTCCTAATGAAGTAGCACTCTCTAGTGCTAGATTCCAGTTTACATGCATGGAACCTTATTAAGTATATAATGTAGTCTCTACTACATATATATACTTTGGAAATTAAGAGATAATTCATCCTAGGATTAATCATTGATTAAATCATGTCGCACATGATTAATTGTATCTCCCTACAACCCTATTGAGTTAAGGTTCATTAGGAGGATTGAGATAGGAATGATATTCATATCTCCATAAGGTATTTCTTGAATTCATCTAATAGGTACATGCTACCTTGGTTAGATCAAATTCAATTCATCTTCCTTCAAACTTTGGTTCTAAACCAAAATTGTGAAATCTTTGAACATTTCAAAAATTTCTAAGTGAAGAGAAGAAATCTCATATCACAAATAATCACTAATAGATATCACATATCCATAATGTTTATTCTGATATAGATGATTCACATACATCAATATGTATGAGATCTTGAATACCTTAACATCTTACTCCTATCACAAAGAAGGGTGTATTGGACATTTTTACTTTGAATACAATATTCACAAGTATGTGAGATTTGAATCTTTAGACAATCTAAAGTTTCATGTCTTACTAGTCCATTGATCTCATCAACAGACATGTGTCCAAAACTTGATGCCAGATCATTGTCAAATGATCTTTATCCTCCTATTGATCTTTAAAGGTTTAATTTTCAGTATTAGAAATCTCAATGAACCATTCATTAATTTTCTAATTCAATAGAGTCCACTAGATTTTAGATTACTATCTGAAATATTTCCATCATAACTCTTTATGATAGATTTATTACAGAATTCATGTTTATATCCAACAATTAGAAATAAACAATGAGTGTATTCTAATATCTAGGTCATAGAGACATTATCTAAGATTAAGGGCTCCTACTGAAAATATGAAGTCTATTGATCCAATGGAAATTGTTGCAACACTTGCATCACTTTCAACATGGATGATCAATAAACCTTAAGATCAAATTTCTAATATTCTAATACATATGCAACCAATTGCAAGTGTTATTAGAAGATTGAGATACAATTATTTACCTTATCAAATAAGTAAGTCAATTTCAATGATTATATGTAGATTATACTGATGCTCCATCCGAGTCCTTTTCTGAGGATTCTAGACAGACTTGATAGTCATACTATCAACACATCAACTTATTGCAGCATTGGCGTTCATCCAACTCTTTGGATGTCATATGGAAGTCACAGAAGTACAGTCAACTATTTGATTATACTTCTTGCTTGGGTCCAACCCATGCTTCCACTGCGCTCCCTTTATCTATAAACAACCATTGCTTAAGATTAAGGATCTCTTATGTTAAAATCAAAAATTTCAATATAAGAGTATTTCAACATTTATACAAGCTTCATCCAATTCATACAATATGAATATTATGAAGCTTCATGAATGACTAGAGTATAGACAGTAGAATGATGACACTCATCATCTACATTCATCTAAACTCTTAAAACATAGGTTCAGGTAGGTATTCAAATAATTTGAATACATCATCTCTTATAGAGCTACCATTCTACATGATGCAGAGAACCATGTCATTCATGATTAAATGTCAAGAGCACATATGTATGCCAGAAAATCTTTATTGATTTTATAAGGATTATTTGATAATTACAATCATCATCGGCATGTCACTTCCAAAGTACATTCAGTGAGATCAAGACTTATAGAGACATACAAACCCTAGGGTTTTAGTCCTATTGTCTTATTTAATTATCACTTCTCATTATTATGAGGAAACTTGCACATTGCAACCACATACATTATGTGTTAAATTGCAAGTACAATATCTGGATCAAGGGTCCAATCCATGATATTCTACTGGTTATTATTGAGTATAACATTGAGTGGGTTTAATGAAGGATTATCTGAAATAAGAAATTAGCATAAGGGTATATATTTATATATATACATGTTATACTTTGATTTAGGAATTTTTATATCAAAGTTGTCTTGCCATGTCAACAATGAAAGTTCATTCCCTTAATAACTTTCAATGTAAGAGATATACTTACCATTATATCTCAAGGAAGATCTGGGATCTCCTTCCTTATCTTTGTTGCATCCCAATAATATGAGAACCTACAACTCGGATAAAAAGAAGCGGGAACACATTCCGCCTTGCAAGTCCAACTTGCATCTCCCAATTCGGTCTTTAACACCCGGGCCCACCACCCCTAAGGTGATGTTGACCCGTCATTAATTGAACCAACCGTAAAGAGGAATACAACTCGCTATGCGCAATCCAATATCGCCCCAATAATATGAGGACCCGATATTGGGGTCACTACGCATACATCCTTACTCTTTCGAGAAGCGACGAGCCCGATCCAAATGGATCATATGCAGGAGCTGTCACTTCGGACAGGCGTCTCCCACATATAATATCTGGCGACGAAACCCTTCACCTTGACGGGAGACCATGGTTGTCACTTTTGTGATCCTCCATATCGTATTCAAATTATAATTAATCATTATGAATCACATTCATTACGATTAATTCTTCCAAGGGAAATAATAACTCTATTCATAATAGAGTGTTCTTAATTGGATATAATTAACTTAATCATATTAAATTAATTTTCAATCCAATTCAATCAACAAACTTGATTTTACTTGAATATATGGTATTATTCTCAAAGTACGCATTAATTCGTATTTTAATAATTAGAAAAATACATCTTAATCCCTCAGACATTATCCTGACCCTACCCGCTATCATGGCCAATACCGGCGGGAGTGGGACGGACCGCATACGTTGCAACCCGCTACCCCAGCGATCCCCGACTAGACACCATATCCGCCTCGGGAAAGGATAATGCCAAATTGATTAATTTGTACTTGAGATGATCATCGGTTCTTCAACCGAAATTATACCATATAGTAATCAAAATAATTTTGATTATAAGGAAATTTGCTACACAAATTCCCAATCCTATTCAATCAAGAAGTTTGATGATTGTGATTTCAATTATGATTTAGATCAAATCTAATCAATTAATTGATTGGGGCCAAGTCAATTAAGGAAATAATCATTCTCTAATATTTAACAAATATTTTCCATAATTATTTCTCGAAATTAACAATTAATTTCATTAATTGACAATCACATGGTTCTTGATTAGGAAAGTAATTTCAACAGTGACCCCTACTTACTAAAATTAGCATATCTCAATCAATTTAAATCCAAATTAAGCAAAGTCAATTTCTAAAGTTTGCTAATTTGATTTAGAATAGAAAACAAGTGATGTTTCACTCATTTCGAGGCAAGTATAAACAGTAATTAACATTTTAATCACGTTCAGATTCACAGTTCCCGCAACAGTGCATACATGTTCATTAAAACGACCATATCTAGAGCATACGAAATCCGATTTACGCAAACTCAGAACCTATGGTTTCCTTATTTAATGAGAAACAAAATCCAAGTGCTATTTTCGTGTTTAAACAATTTAAACATGGCCGAAAAATTACACTAAACAGATCTGCGAAATCAAATGCGATAAAAAACTTTCGCGACCTTAACGAACCCAAGTCATCCTCGGTTAGCGAATCATATTCGAAACCATCGACCTAAGGCTCTGATACCACTTGAAGGATATGGTGAGATCCTAAAGCGCATCACGGAAGCGTGAGCGTCGTATCGAATACGACGAGAAGCGACTAGTCGCACTAGTTGCTCGATGCAGCGGAATTTAAAATTTTTATACGACGAAACCACATGATCCAAGAACACTTCTCGGATCGTTTCGTCTAAACCACAAATAAGTAATTAGGATTACCTCTTGAAGCGTGGTTGCGATCAAGTCTCTAAACGAAGAGACCTCCTGTCTCAAGTCCGATCCGACGGAGGAGACGCTTGCGAGCGCGGGGATGAACCGCGTGCTTCTCGCAATCCATGTTGATGATCCAAGCGGCGGATCTCCTGATCTCGACACACGAGATCCGACGTCTTCTTCATGAGCGAGGCGCACCGAAGGAGACGGAGATCCACGAGCAGAAGAACGGGCAGCATAACGACGATGCCGCGGCGATGGAGAACCTCTCCATGGCATTCATGGTGGACGGCCATGAGAGGGAGAGAGAGAGGGCTGACCTCTAGTAAGAAAGAGAGAGAGAGAGATGTGTTGTGTAAAATAGAGAGCATGGTGTGCCTCTCTATTTATATGGTTTTGGGATCCATGGATCTCAATCCATGTGACATATAAAATCAATGGATGAGATTGATTTATGTCAATCCAATGGCTAAGATTGTTGTTGGTAAAACCGACAAATTTAGATCAAAATATATTTGACAAAATCAAATACAAATTAATCCAAATCAAACCAATAAATTAGGAGAGAAGATACATGGAGATTTTATCTCCATGTACCTTCCAAAGTGGACGGCCACACATTCCTTATAGGAATGATGTGCCGCCCCCCTCTTTCCATGGAGAGAGCAATCTCATGGAAATCCATGAGATTGCATATCTCCTTGAAAATCTCCTCTATTTATTTCCAACAACTTTTGTTGGCTTTTTATTCTTCAAAAATAATTCACAATTATATTTGAGAAGATTGCAATCTTGCCATAGAAAAATTGTGAATCAAATTCACAACCCAAAACAACATATAATTTACATTGTCAATTAATTACACAATGTGTATCCAATACACATAATAATTAATCAACACATATAAATTATAATTAACTCTCTCTAATACATTATAAATCACATTTATAATATATTATGAATAATTGGATATTTCTATCCACATTATTCGTATCCATAACAATTAAATCATATTTAATTATATTGGATAACTTATTCTCATGTACTCAAATAATATGAATCACATTCACATTATCTACATCTTGATAATCAAATCACATTTAATTATCTAAGATAACTCTCCTTATAATATGAATCAAATTCATATTATTCATGATAATTAAATCACATTTAATTATCCAGTTTCTCAATGCTCGGATACATATATCAACAATAGAATTATCCATGAACTCTTTCAAGGATAATGCGCTTTCTCCGCGAATACTTGGAGATAAGGACAGTGCGATTGTATTGTTCCACATATAGTAACATGGATATTGAGATCACATCTCAAATCCAGATCTCGGGCCTCCCATAGATGCTTGATTAAATCAAGACCGTAAATCTAATCTTCTCATTGAATCTGAATCACATTCAGATCAATGTCCAACATTTGGACTAAGATCAGATTACTTCTCTACTAAGAGGAGTCACTAATATCCAAACCCGTTTCATCACTCCCTAGGAATGGAAGCGTCATGGTTATACAATCGTTTATGATCACATCACCCTCAGGTATTCCTAATACCTGTACATCCTGCATACTGGAACTCTCAGAATAAACCCGAAGTATTAGATCAACTTTATACTATCTACTTCAGGGTCTTATCAATAAGTTTCTCATTCGATCATTGGGAGTCGGTATTGATCATATACTTTCCAAAAGCATATATCATACCTAGGTCTTGATCATATACTTTCCAAAAGTATATATTAAACCTACAAATTCAGTCAAGCTTCCAAAGCGAGACGACCATGCGCATGGAATTTGATTCTTCCCAATATCTCATTAGTGAGCTCATGTCTTCCGGTTCAGTAACTGAACCTGTATGATCCCTTTGAGAGATCGTATTACTCATATGCCCTTATATGCACACCAGCGCGCCGGTGTATAGATCTTGATTAGGTCATCAACCTATTGGTCTGCCAAATGTACATACTCAGACATATAGTAACACATCTGTCTCCGGTCAGAGGATGTGTTCCTATATCATGACAACATATGATGTAGGACTTTGGTTATCTCGATCTCGTTAAGTCAACTCTTTGACCTAACTCATCTGACACCGCCGAATCTCTATTCCTATGCAGAGGACCTACATCAAGAGGTTGGTCAGATATCAGCCTGAATGAGATAGGATTGCCATCTCCTACTCAGGCTGGAGATCATCTCTTAACAATCATTTGACGGTGCTTGATGAGTCCTCAATCTCATTAGATATTCATCTAAGCACCAGCCTCTATGATTCAATAATTGAATCAACAGTTGTATGATCATTAAGATGGCCATGGTACATAACCCTAATTGTACTAAGGGACCTGTTATGCAAATTATGTACTCTTTATTTCAGATCAAGGAGTGAATTGCAATAACATTTATTGCATAATGGCTCGCCGTGGGCTCGCATGTCCAACAGTCTTCTCTGCCGTTCAATTCAGAGATCAAGGAGGACCCGCAACCATTGATCCAACCACCCGAGCCTCCCAACCTCGGATGGACCCGCTTTACCATGTCGCGTCAGGTGGCCCCAGCCACTCGCCTGACCCCCGAGCTTGGCCTGTGCGTGTGCAGAGTGTGTGCGGACTTGGAAATTTGCGGTTGTACCCTCACACTTTTCAAATATTACAAAAAGGTCCCTTCCAAGAGCATGCTCCTCACATGTGACCTTGGGTAATTTACAGAGAAGCCTCGCTGACTTTTAAAAATTACAAAAATGCCCCTGTAAAGGACCTTATGCAAATTTCATGCATTTTATTTTCATGTTTTTACCGCATTTATGCCCTTACACTCTTTATTTCATAACTTGAGCATATGAATTCCAAATAAATGATTTCAATTTCATTTTAAAGCTTACTTTTTAACCTCCATTATGTCATTATTTATTTGGTATTTTGACACTTAATTAAACATGATAAATTTTGAGATATATTGTGTCACCTGCTCCTTGATTCTTAATACCATATACTCTTTATTTGATCAATCTTGATGCATTAATAGTCAGTGAAATTGGATCTAATTTAATTGCTAATTATCTGGCCTAATAAAGGGCATCGTTATATATTTACACTGTATAACAATTTATCGCATATCATTGCATTTTGTTTTATTTTGCCATCACATTCAATAGTCATAAAATTAAACAAAAACACATTTTGTTCATACATCTTGTCCTTGCATCACCATTTGCATTTTGTATACATCTTCTTTGCATATTGTTTGTGCATTTTGTTGTGTACATCATACTTTGCATTGTAAGATATATGAATTTAATTGCTCTTATTTAATCGTTAATTTCCAATAAGTAGATGAGGAGGCTCGTGTCCCTGTGTTCAACCTTGGTAGACTTGCCAAGTTAAATTCTCCACCTATTCAAAAGTGTGGTTCTGCATGGATCATTTTCCCACATGTACTACGATGGCGTCGTTGCTGGGAACATGACTCATCCTTATTTATTTATTGGATTTTATTGTATTATTTCTGAGTTGATAATTTTCAAAATTTTAGTCTTCGTATTGCATTGGTTTTCACATTATTCGTTGATTAATTTTCTTGATATTTTTCTGACATCTATCTTTTGTGGCAGGGCCCATGGAGATGGAGGGTGCTCGATCTACATGGAGGCGTGGAGTTGGGAGCTCCCACTTCGAGGAGCCACAGAAGAAGCTCAGGAGAATTGAAGTATTTTAATTACCAAACCATTTTGTTATCATTATATATATATATCTGTATAATTGCATTTCCAGTGGTCCTCATTTGAGAGATGCGTGTGTAAGTTGGACATGAACTTCTGTATGTGTTATGTGGAGCCTGTTTCACCCAGTCCGGGTGGGGCTCCACTTGAGTGTTCGAACATAGGGTTAGGCACGTGACTCTTCGAGCTCACCTCATTTCGTATAGCATGTGCTTGATCCGTAGGTAGGTGATAGATCGCGAATCGTCCTCATTAAGAAGTGTGGATTATTGGATTATCGATCGCTTAAAAATATGTCTTTTCGTTGTAGGCGGGCAATCGGAATCAGTCAGAAAAACCACAAGAAATTTTTGTCGATTTTAATCAATGCATTTTTTGTTTATTATACTTGGGCAAGTCCCAAGGTCGAACACAAGGAGGAAAAGGAACAACCTAGAATTTTGTCTATCAAAGTCTGTGCACGGTTTTCGAGGTAGTCCTTTTATATATATTTTTTATGCAATTAGAGATGCAAAATGCAATTTTGGCCTATTTTAAGGACTAAAATGTAAATATTGATCAAACGATGTCCAAAAAATATGTAACTTGGCCAGATGACAATGACAATGAAATGAATGCACTGTATTTTTTTTGGAATTTTTCGATGCAAGATGAATTTTTTATGAATATTTAAATGCAAGCAAAGTGAATTTCAATATATAATTATAATAAATATTAAACCTAATTACTTCTAAGAGATAAAATTATCTAAAATCTATCACTAGGTGATGGATCTTAGAAAATCCTAAACCTCAAAAATGTGAGATTTAATACCTATTAAAAATCAAATATTGAAATATGCAAAATGATTTTTACAAGGAAAATGATGCATGCAAATGCAATTCTTTTTGGAAACAATGTTAGACACAATTAACTCTACAATCTGTGATTTTTCGGCATCTTTTTAGAGCAACGGTTAATCAATTATAAAAATTAGAGCACAAAATGGGTAAAGTATGCAATTTTCCACAAAAATAATAAATTAATAACTAACCACAAGTCACAAAAATTTCAGGCATTTACCATAATGTAGAGAATTAATTGACGAACATCATGCTATTTTTTCAATAATAAAAACATGCAATTAGCGGTCCAGAACAAAGGAGAAACATAGGGGTATATCTGCAATAATTTAAATAAAGATAAAATAAAGAAAGGACTAATGTGAAGTTACCGAAAGATCTGGGGGGGGTTGCAAAATGTCCACAGGTCACGTGCCAAGCACGTGACCTTGGAGCTTCTGGTTTGAACTGCAATATGGAAAATCTCCAGGGGACCTTACGTAAAATCCCCAAACGGTCACGTGCATAGCATGTGACCCTGGGAAAAGGCTGGAGACATTCCCCCGATGCACGTGCGGAGCACGTGCGGAGGGCCTCAGGATCACCTCCCGACGGCTGGAGTGGAGGGGACTGGAGTGCCGGTGAGGCTTCCTGGCGGGGCGAATGTCGGTGGAGACACGTTGTCGATAGAGCTGGGCAGAATTGTTCAAGGTGCGGGCAGAGCACAACAATGCTTGGACAGAGGTTGATACTGGAGGTCGATGATGGTCTCGGAGGAGATGCGTTGTCGATGAAGAAGGCGACATTGTGATAAAACCCATAGATGGACTGGCGGAAGGGCGAAGTCGATGAAGGACGTCGTAGTTGGCACGACAGCCTGAAGACCAGAGCAGGGAAGCAGCAGGCACGGACACCTTAGTGCGACGAGCTCCTTGGAGCTCGGATCTCATCGAGAAGGAATAGGGATCCGGGCTGTCACCACAAGAGTCTCTGTGCTCGATCGTCGTGCAGACGACGTGTGAAGATTATGGGTGGAGCGACAACTCTTAAATAGAAGACCGAGGGTTTGCCGGAGATGGTAGTTGGATGCGAGATTGAGGATTTAGACGGGATCGGGGATCTGAGATTGGGGATTAGATACGATGAAGATTGGAGGGTGAAGGAGATCTGGGATGAGGTGGCGGAATCGATGATTGAGGCGAAGATCGGAAATGGGTGGAAATCGCGATGATGGGCAGAGATATCGCGGTGATGGGCAGCGACCCAGAATGGGAAAGGCGACTGATTGGGGAAGACACACATGTGTCGTCTGATCGGCCGAGATCGGACGGCCTTGGTGGCGTAATGTGGCAGAAGGAATGGGTGTGAGGAGGAGCACATGCGTGGCACGTGTGCGGGAGGCACGTGCCCCACACGTGCAGTGTTTTTTTTTATTTTAATTTTTTTTATAAAAAAACAAAAAATAAAAACTCTCAAAAATGGCTGCACATGGCGTCTCCAAGAGTTGCCACGTGTCAGCCCCACAAAATTCGGAAAATAAATACAAAGAAAAATAGAAAAGAAATAGTAAATGACCTCGGATCGAAAACGTTTCTCACGAAATTTGCTCATCTCGATGAGATCTACAGCTTTCATGAAGACATCAAAACCAAAATCGATCATTTGCACAAAATTATATTTTTTGGGGGTATCTCATATACATAGAATACCTTGATTTTCAGGTTTTATAATTTTTTTATCATTTTTAAACCAGATAATAATCCAGAAAAATATGATAAAAACAAAGCTAAATATTTACACATTTATCTAATTGTTTTGGATTTTTATTAATTAAGAAAAAGAAGAAATAAAATAAAAGATGAAAAAGACCAATTTTGTACAGACAGTTAGTGAAGATTTGGACTCAATTTGTTTCTTTGATTTCAAGCTTAGTTTGGATTTGGATTTTTGCGCATTTTAATAAAACTTTCATCAAAGAAGACAAATGAAAAAGAAATAAAATAAAATAGGTCAATTATGTACATAAAATAATAAGTCAAAAACCACTAAAATACAAAATGCATAAAAGAGGCCCAAAACCAAACTTACACATATGAGCTCTGATTCACTTGAACTTGGTCTTGTTTTGAAGGTAATTGAATGTACATTAGTTCAAAAGTGAGTAGTATTAAAATGGACACTGGATGAGGAAGATATGAGGGTTTTAGTCCGGGAATCCTAGAATTAGGGTTTGAGTTTTTGGAGTTTTTGATCCACTTATTTGGGTTAACGATGTTTTTGTATTTTTCATTTATTCTTGTTAGTGATATGTACACAATGGAGGTAGTTTTGGATCATTCGGAGTTAGCAGTTAAAAATCAGGGAAGTTAGGCTATTTACAAGTCAATTTTAGCTGGGATTTTTGGCTTCTTATTTTGTGCACAAATAAGGGATAAAATGCAATTCTTATCAAAACATGCATGAATGCTAATTATGCTAAATAAATGAAGAAATACCAATGATTTTGAGGGATTTGAGCTTAATTAATGAGATTTACAGTGATGAATCAGAGATTCATCATCCCTCTATACTTAAACCATGCTCGTCCCTAAGCATCAAAAGAAATGCCATGAGGTAAAATGAGATTGGGCTCCATATCAAGACCATGAGCTGAAGGTGAAAATGAAACTCGACTCGACCTTTGGATTATTAGTTTGGCAGAACTTCTATGAGACTTAGAATTTTAAAATCAACAGCCTTCAAGTTCTACACATCATTGTCGTAGTTTCAGCTCCGAAGTCATCTTAGATTAATCCTCTTCCCAAAGCATACCCTATGAACATTGAACAATCGACTCATGTGTGTGAAAGGTTTTATCTCTTCCTATTTAGAATGCCGGACTACCATGCAAATCTCCTCTCCAGTAACTCGTCCTTGGGGAGTCGGGTATTTCCTTCTAAGGTCTGTCGCGTTGTGTTCACAATCGAAATGGGAGGGAAGTTAGAAGAAGGAGAAAAGAACTGGAGGGTGGCCAGTATAGTCACCTCTCCTTGTGGAGCTGGCCAACGTAGCCGAGTCTCCACCAAGATCTGCAGGTTTTCTTGAAGATTGGACCTTTTTGGTCAGATATTCATTTGGTAGTGGCTTCTTTGTATTTGGATTTTTGGTGGTTCTGCTTGGATCTTGTTGTGCCCCTACGGATATAGAATCTTTTTGTTTTCGTACATGTTTTGGGTCTTAGAAAAAATTGTGCTCACACGTCCATCCCTTTTTCTGAAGCTTTATTTCAACCTGTACTCCAGTCTTTAGATTTCCACGCTACCGGAAAAGAAACTCACACAGTTTTCCAACACCCCGTCTGAGTTGAGCTAAATGCATAGTGCGAGAGTACAAATTCATTCCTTATTCCAGAGTTGTACCCAGAATGAAGAGACCAGGTTAGACACTAAGAGTCAAACGCTGCACATTGTCATGTTGAACTTAAAGAATTAAGTCAAAGACCTGAAGCTTCTAAAACCCTATTTCTCGGTGAAGTTCCTCTAAAAATTAGGTGGATTAAGGTCAAGTCCAGACCACTCTCGATTTCTGCTCATAACTCGATTGAAAACCCAAGGACTTTTCACAGAGGAAATGCTGGATTAAGTGCAGGTGTGTGAAATGCAGACACAAGTTTTTTTTCTTTTTGTGATTTTTTTGATTTTTTAAGCAAGGGATTTTTTTAAAGTTTTTTATGCAAAAATGAATAAGAAGCCATATTTTTTTCAAAAAAATTGAATTGGACATAGTCAGTGTTAGTAGCAATTTTTTTCACATTAGTTACCCACCCCGTAAATACATATAGACTTACGCGAAAGTACGAGATATGGATAAAATATATACACAGTATATATACAGACCCCCTATACTTAGAGAGTGTTGTGCCCTTAGAGCACAAGAAGCGTAAAGAAGACATAGCTCGGGCTAAGCGTAAGAGAGTGAAAGAAAAAGAAAAAGATAGATCGGTCTGCCCCCTATACTTAGGCTGCGAGTAGTCTAAGTATAGAAGAAGAGCGAAAAGGAGGCGATCGGGATATGTGAATGAGGAGAGTATATACATATGAGTACAAAAGACAGGTGGAAATGAGGCAATTGGGAGATAGGGAGAATGGTATGTACAGATGGCATCGGTCCCCCCATACTTAGGCTTTGGCCTAAGTAGAGGAAGAAGTTGTACAAGGAGACCTATGTGGTCGGGAGGGAGGGTGGGTAGCCGATGATTAAGGTAGTTTTCGGCCGATCTTTTTGTGAGCCTATGGTGGGAGATCGTAATGATGAGAAGGAGATGAAGCATATAATTCCCAACTATTATCAACGTTATCCTCGGAGAAATCATGTTGGATATTAGATGAAGTGTATGAGTCAGATGAAAGGTAGCCATCATCATATTTATCCTCAGAGGAATAGTATTTGAAAGTGGACACACTCCAGATATTCTTGTCTTTTTGTTTCTTCAGTTGTTTTCTCAGAATTCGTTCATTTTTGGGATCAAGCAATTTGTCCTCGGATGAATACTTTGAAGCACCAGTCTCAGTCAGCTCATAAGAAATAATTCAAGTGTATTTGATGAGAGTAGGAGCATCGACTTTGGATGAATAATAGTGAGGAACGTGAGTCGTCCAACGGGAATCGAAGTTTGGATCCTTGCAAAGATATGATTTTAGAACTGTCGAGCAGACCTCACTCATGTAGATTACCTTTTCCGGACCTGATGAGGGATCATCAGATGATTCCTCTTCCGGAAGGTCAAACATGACTTTCTTTTTAGACGAAGGAGTAGTCATTTTATTTCGTGAAGTTGTTGGTCCACTTGAGTCTCCGGATGAATAACCACTAGAATTCTTCTCCTTGGTCGGTGTTTGTCCTGCATGTTTATTCTTAGTCTTCTTAATGTTGGTGCACTCCTGGTTTGGGATGATTTGGTCAAGGTATTCGGAGTAGGTTGACCCAGGGTGCAACCATGCATATGTCTCATGATCATATAAGAAACATTCTTCTATTGTGAGATCCGTAGGAATTAAAATAGTGGGGAGAGTCTCTGCATGTTCGTTCTCAATTGATTTGATGTTGGAGCATTCTTGTGTCGAGTTGATGTGATCAAGGTAGTCAGAATAGGTTGACCCAGGGTGCGACCATGCATAAGTCTCCGGATCATATGATTCATATATTTGATTTTCTATGGTGAGAACAACTGGGAATGGAGGAGGAGGGAGAGTCTCTAAACCAATAGTCTCATCAACAACCGCTATCCCAGGTGTAGCAACGGGGTAGGGCTCTTCTACCGCTTGATGGTTACGACTGTTGAGGACTTCATGGGTTGCCTCAGAAAATCGTGGTTCCTCAACACTGGGTGAGACAGAGTGCTTCCAATGCTGTGAAATTGATTTCCCGAGTCTCGCACTCAATAATTGCCTTAGCCAATGCTAAGAATGTCTTTCTGAGAATAATTGGAGACTGGGTGAATTCTCCTTGATGCTTCAATGATCATGAAGTCTACTTTGAGCGGAGCACCTTGGAATGCAATGATGACAGAAATGATTCCTCTCCGCCGTTTTATCGATCGGTCAGCCAATTAAATGATCTCTCGATAGTTTCATCAACAACCGCTATCTCAGGTGTAGCAACAGGGTGGGGCTCTTCTACCGCTTGATGGTTACGGCTGTTGAGGACTTCATGTGTTGCCTCAGAAAATCGTGGTTCCTCAACACTCGGTGAGACCGAAGTGCTTCCAATAATGTGAAATTGATTTCCCGAGTCTCGCACTCAATAATTGCCTTAGCCAATGCTAAGAATGGCTTTCCGGGAATAATTGGAGACTGGGTAAATTGTCCTTGATGCTCAATATCAATGATCATGAAGTCTACTTTGAGCAGAGCACCTTGGAATGTAATGATGATAGAAATGATTCCTCTCGGCAGTTTTATCGATCGGTTAGCCAATTGAACGATCTCTCGTATTTTCCAGATAGGTCCGAGTTTGAGCTCATGAAATACATAGGTAGGGAGGATATTGATTGGTAAATCATCATCAATTTGAGCATGGGTAAATATCGTGTCTTTGATCCCACAGTCAAATGTGGGCAACCGCTTCACTATGCGGTTCTTGGTTTTTCTCCTCAACACCGAGGAGGAGGCCATTGACAAGATATGTCTTTCAGTCTTTGTTCTTATCATGCCCGACTTTTTCATCATTAGTTTGTCCATTACAAATCCTTTAAGGTCGGGGAAGTGTTCAATGGCCTATATAAAGGGAAGTTCAAAAATCAATCTTTTCTCCAGTGCTTCCAGTAAAGTAGGATCCAAATTCCTCAGATCATCTTTATTTTCAATTTTTATGTATTTTTTCGAGATTTTCGATTTTTTATTGTTTTCTAATATTTCAATTTTTTGGTATTTTCTGTGTGGTGTGGTGATGTGGTGCTTTCCGTAGATGAGTAGGGGCTTTGATGTTCTGAGTAGGAGTCAGAGGCATAGTCATCCCTAGGGGAGTAATAAGCAGAGGTGTTGCTATCAGGATTGTCCCTAGATTTCTGAATATCCTCAAAATTTTCAACATGAGATCCAATCTTTTCCTCATTTATTTTTTGTCCAAGCAACCAGAGATTGAAATTAATCGGTCGGCAAACTTTAGAAATCTATCCTCCATTAAATCAAATCGCTGATTTATCCTTGAAATATCATCATCAAAATTCTATTCATGATCAATCATGGGAGCAGTAAGTGTGTGATTTTGTATTTGAGATTCAATAATTTCATTTTCCATTTTCCTATATGTGCTGAGAGAGATTTTCTTGGAATATACGATATATGATCATTATTTTTTGAAAATTTCTCCTCAAAAATTATGGAAGGAGGCTGCTCATGTGATCTGGGCATGTGGAGTTGGTCTGAGTAGAGTTCAATCCTTTGATCATGATTGGTCGGACCTTGATATTGTGGAGTCAGCATATAGGGTTTATGTGTTTCTATGTCATCAGTCCAGTCCTATGTATGAGTGTCATGTCTGAAGATGGGGTTTTCATAGTCAATCCAAGATGATGGTTGCTCGTTTGTGTTCAAGGGTAAAAGATGTGAAGAAGTGTTAAATTCGATCATGTGGTTATAATCGCCCATGAATGATGGATTGACATTTACCGAATATGAAGGATGAATTGTATGATCGAAGTAGAGTGGATTGACATATGAAGAAGTGGAGACCTCAGTCGGTTGTTGGTTTGTATGATCCGAATATAAAGGGTTGTCATTCATTAAGTAGATCGGATTTGTAGAGAGTGTTGGATTTATTGGTGGTTGAGAGTCTCTTGTGGAAGTTGGATGGTGTGTAGTTTGAGGAGGTTTTGAAGTTTTGGGTCTAATCGATACGAATTCATTTTCATAGTATAACTTTGATGGATTCTCGGATAAATGTTCCGCCATTTTTGAAAGAGCTGAAATGAATGACGGTTTGGGTTTGTTTGAGACGAATGGATCTGGAGGGTACTTGGACAAAAGTTTCATGATTTTCGAAGGATGTTTATTGGTTGACATAATGGATCTGTTTCACATCAAGAAAGGAGAGTGATGGCACAAGTGTGCTGTTTTTGATATTCGAAAGTGATCCACGCACGCAAATCAAACACAAATCAAACCTCAGGTTCACCAACTCACACAATGAAGCTGTAAGAGTTCAGAAATTATCTTTTCAATTTTAAGTTGGTGATAAATCGATATTGGAAAGAATTTAGCGAGCTGTTAGGTGCCGACAATTTTCGTAATGACTGGCCTGAATTCTTATGACTAGTTGCACCTACTTTCAGCCAGTATGGGTGTAAGTACGGACCGTAAAATGGCTACCCGTGTCACTTAAGGACGGAACCTTACGCAGTGTCCTTTAAACCACCCACTCTGCTACGGAAATCTGGATCATTTACCAGCTACCCGTAGATCCTCACTGGGAAGTAGCTAATCGTTTTTGGTATAATCAGTAGTTAATATGAAAATCCGGGTTTGGGCTCTAGCCTTAAGTGTCGTCTCTCGCTCACTCAGAAAAATAAAAGAATCAAAGGTCGGGGTTTATCTTCCATAACAATTCTCGATTTTATGAGTTATTTAAAGTCGGCTATATTTAATAGTCCCAATTTTAATTAGGCGATCACTGAAGAATTAAATAAGTAAAAATACACGTCTACCGTCCAGTCCCAATTTCCTTTAAAATTATGTGATAAAAAGGGAGGGAGAAATTCAGAAAAGCTGATGTATGTGAAAACAATGATGTATGCTCAGTAAGAAGACTTATAGTGATTCCTCACAATCTCCATTTGGGATGCAATACGATAATTGAAAGATTATTCTAAATGAATGCAAGACGATGAAAAACCACACCTAGCAGAAAGTTCTATTAGTGGGGAAGAATTGAGTTGAATTTGACTAAATTGAACGATCTATGTGCGTCTCAATTAAAGTGAAGTGCGGCCCTAGGTCCTACGAGCACAATCAAAAAGCTTTAAGAGCTGTATGTGCAGGTCTATCCTAAGCGCCACTCAAGTCGGGCCCCACCCTCACCAGAGAGTGAAACAGGCCACGACACACCACAGAAAAAGTTCAAGGTCTTTTTACAAACGCGAGAGTCCAAACGGACACCGCTATAAATGAGAAATTAATTACAGAAATTAAAAATTACAAAAAATAAATCCTAGACTCTACGCTCTCTCACAACTCGACTTGATCTTAAATTAATTGCGGCTTTTTTAGAAGTTGGTGAAGATGCTTCGGTTTCGAAAAACCGCTCCACGTATGTCGGGTACCTCGCAAGAAAAATAAGAGAGAGAATGTAAGAGAGTGACTTAAAAATATAATAAAAAAATAAAAAAGAAAATAAATGCTGAAAAATAAAATAAAACAAATGCAGGAAAAAAATGGAATTTACAGTGAAAAGTTCGGGGGTCAGACTACCTGAATGCGAAAAACTGAACAAAAAATTTTAGTAAAAAAACTAAGCTGTTTGTCTCCCCGACAACGACGCCATCTGATGGATCGTGGATCGCCCTCGTTAAGAGGCATGGATTATTGGATTATCGTTCGCTTAAAACTATGTTGTTTCGTTGTAGGCGGGCAATCAGAATTAGTAAAGAAATAACCACACGAAATTTTTGTTGATTTTAATCAATACGATTTTTTTGTTTATTTTACTTGGGCAAGTCCCAAGGTCGAACACAAGGAGGCAAAGGAACAACCTAGAATTTTGTCTATCAAAGTTCGTGCACGGTTTTCAAAGCGGTTCTTTTTTATATATATTTTGATACAATTAGAGATGCAAAATGCAATTTTAGCCTATTTTATGGACTAAAATGTAAATATCGATCAAACGATGTCTGAAAAATATGTAACTTGGCCACGATGATAATGATGATGAAATGAATGCACTTTATTTTTTTTGGAATTTTTCGATGCAAGATGGATTTTTTATGAATTTTTAAATGCAAGCAATGTGAATTTCAATATTTAATTATAATAAATATTAAAACTAATTATTCTTAAGGGATAAAATTATCTAAAATCTATCACTAGGTGATGGATCTCTAAAAAATCCTAAACCTAAAAAATGTGAGATTTAATGCCTATTAAAAATCAAATATTAAAATATGCAAAATATTTTTTACAGGGCAAATGATGCATATAAATGCAATTCTTTTTGGATACAATGTTAAACACAATTAATTCTACAATACATGATTTTTAGGTAATTTTTTAGAGCAACGGTTAATCAATTATAAAAATCAAAGCACAAAATGGGCAAAGTATGCAGTTTTCTACAAAAATAATTATTTAATAATTAACCATAAGTCAAAAAATATCAGACATCTGCCATAATGTAGAGAATTAATTGACAAACATCATGCTATTTTTTCAATAATAAAAACATGCAATGTAGCAGTCCAGAACAAAGGATAAACACATGGGTATATATGCAATAATTTAAAATAAGATAAAATAAAGAAAGGACTAATGTTAAGTTATCGAAAGATCTGGGGGGTTTGCATTGGCACGTGACCCTGGAGCTTCTGGTTTGAACAACAATATGGAAAATCTCTAGGGGCCCTTGCGCAAAATCCCTAAAAGTCATGTACGTAGCACGTGACCCTAGAAAGAGGCTGGAGACGTTCCCCAGATGCATGTGCGGAGTACGTGCGGGGGGCCTCGGGATCACCGCCCGGTGGCGGGAGCAGAGGGGGCTGGAGTGCCGGTGAGGCTTCCCGGCAGGGCGAATATCGGTGAAGACGCGCTGTCGAGAGAGCTGGGCAGAGTTGTTCAAGGTGCGGCGGAGCACAAAAACACTTGGGCAGAGGTTGATGCTGGAGGTCGATGATGGTCGTCGGAGGAGATGCGTTGTCGATGAAGAAGGCGGCGTTGCGATGAAGCCCGGAGATGGACTGGCGGAGGGGTGAAGTCGATGAAGGACATCGTAGTTGGCTTGACGGCCCAAAGATCGGAGCAGGGAAGCAGCAGGAGTGGACACCTCAGTGAGACGAGCTCCTTGGAGCTCGGATCTCGCCGAGAAGGAATAGCGATCTGGGCTGTCACCACCAGAGTCTTTGTACTCGATCGTCGTACAGACGACGGGTGAAGATTACGGGCGGAGTGGCAGCTCTTAAATAGAAGACCGAGGGTTTGCCAGAGATGGTAGTTGGATGTGAGATTAAGGATTTATACGGGATCGGGGATCTGAGATTGGGGATTGGATATGGTAGAGATCAGAGGGTGAAGGAGATCTGGGACGAGGCGGCGGAATCGATGATTGAGGCGAAGATCGGAGATGGGAGAAAATCACAGCGATGGGCGGAGATATAGCAGCGATGGGCGACAACCCAGAATGGGAAAGGCGACTGATTAGGGAAGACACTTAGGTGCCGTCCGATCGGCCGAGATCGGACGGCCCTGGTGGCGCCATGTGGCAGCAGGAATGGGTATGAGGAGGAGCACGCACGCGGCACGTGCGTGGGAGGCACGTGCCCCGCACGTGCATCGGTTTTTTTTTTAATTTTTTTTTATAAAAAATGAAAAATAATTCTCAAAAATGGCTTACACGTGGCGGCTCCAGGAGCCGCCACATGTCAGCCCCACAAAATTCGAAAAATAAATACAAAGAAAAATAGAAAAGAAATAGTAAGTGACCTCGGATCGAAAAAGTTTCTTTACGAAAATTGCTTGTCTCGATGAGATCGTCAACTTTCATGAAGACATCAAAATCAAAATCAATCATTGTACGAAGTGATATTTTTTGGGTGTATCCCATGTACATAGAATACCTTGATTTTCGGGTTTTATAATTTTTTGTCATTTTTAAACTAAATAAAAATTCAAAAAAATTATATTAAAAACAAAGATAAATATTTACACATTAATCTATTTTTTTGGATTTTTATAATTAATAAAAAGAAGAAATAAAATAAAAGATGAAAAGACCAATTTTGTACAAATAGTTAGTGAAGATTTGGACTCAATTTGTTTCTTTGATTTCAAGCTCAGTTTGGATTTGGATTTTTGTGCATTTTAATAAAACTTTCATCAAAGAAGACAAATGAAAAAGAAATAAAATAAAATAGGTCAATTATGTACATAAAATAACAGGTCAAAAACCGTTAAAATACAAAATGTACAAAAGAGGCCTAAAATCCAACTTTCACATATGAACTCTGATTCACTTGAACTTGGTCTTGTTTTGAAGGTAATTGAATGTACATTAGTTCAAAAGTGAGTAGGATTAAAACAGACACTGGATGAGGAAGATATGAGGGTTTTATTCCCGGAATCCTAGAACTAGGGTTTGGGTTTTTGGTCCACTTATTTAGGTTAGTGATTTTTTTGTATTTTTCATTTATTCTTGTTAGTGATATGCACACAGTGGAGTGATTTTGGGTCATTCGGAGTTAGCATGAATTAGTTAAAAACCAGGAAAGTTAGGCTATTTACAGGTCAATTTTAGCTGGGATTTTTGGCTTCTTATTTTGTGTACAAATAAGGGATAAAATGCAATTCTTTTTAAAACATGCATGAATGCTAATTATGATAAATAAATGAAGAAATTCCAATGATTTTGAGGGATTTGAGCTTAATTAATGAGATTTTGAGTAATGAATCCGAGATTCATCAGTAGGACACGCATAATTCATGGGATGGGCATACATCGCTTCACTTAGCCAAATTAATCTAATTCTTTCCCGCTAATAGGAGCATGTTAGGGTGCGGTTTCTTCGACTTGCATGCATGTAGTGTAAAATTTAAATATAGTCTTGCATGTGCATGGAGATTTCTAGAGGCACTGTAAGTTCTCTCTCAAGCACACATCATGGTTTTCATGAATGCATCAGTTTTTCTCTATCTTCCCCTTATTTATCACTTAGGATATTAAAGGAAATTGGGAATGGTCGATTAGATGATGAATGCTTGACTTGTGATCACATTAATACAATGATAATCTAAGCATAAAATTGGGACTATAATGCATGTTGATTAAAATAAAATGATATAAAAACAACCTTGGATTATGGGAGAGCAATACCCTCATTGTATGCAACTTGTGATTGATTGTTGAGAAGTAAGGACGCATCCCTAGGATAGTGCCCAAAACCTAGCCTTAAACTCTATGTAATGGACTTCAATTTTGGATGATCACCAATAAAATGGACAAGATAAATGACCAAAACTCATTGGTCTTCATGTGTGAGTTGGTGAAATCATGGGTATAATTGCTTGCTTGGTTGAGCATAATTGTGTATTCACCCAACCCTCCATAACCCTAGATTCACTCCTCACCTCCGTAGATCAAATCATCTCTGTAAATCCACTCTCCCCCTCTAAATCCTAACCAGTCCTCGGTTCCCCATCCTTAATTCCACATCCGAATACTTAGGCTACTCTTCAACCTAAGTATAAGGGAACCTTGTACAATCACTGATTATTCACCACGGGTCCCTCCATCCTTATTGCACATCCAATACTTAGGCTATTCACAACCTAAGTATAGGGGGACCTGAGTCAATTATTTGCTTCCTTCTTCTTATTCTTCTTATACTTAAGTTATTTTAACCTAAGTATTAGGGAAGCATCTGAGTCAGTTCTGTTATATCACCTTGTATTTAACCTGATCTATGGCTTCATATCACTTTGTGCTATGAGGACATAGCATAAGTTAAGTATAGGGGGTATATCGTATATATTGTATATATACTTTAGCCATAACTCATATTTTAAAAAATTTGAAATGTTTTAGGGCTAGGGTATAAGTATTTTTGAACTATTTTTTTGTAAAAATATTTATAAAATGCTTTGAATAACTTTTTAACTTTCTAAATGTGTGACACTGTTTTGAAAAATATTTGACAATGGTTTGAAAAATTGGGATTCGGCTCATTTGAAAAATTGCTTCAAAAATGTTTTGTAAATATTTATATTATGTGACATGGTTTGGAAAATGTTTTCAAAATCTCTTCAAAATTGATGGACTAACTTCTTGTTTTGTAATCAGTATTAATTCTATTCAAAAATTTATTAAAAATCTGAAAAAATTTAAAATTCTCTTTGGTAGTGATTCTGACTACTAAGCTTAGCAGAGTGGGCGGTTAAAAGACTACACATTTGGCATCGTCTTGAAATAACACGGGTAGACATCTAACGGTCCGTACTTACACCCATACTGGATGAATGTGGATGCAACTATTCATATGATCTTGGGCTAATTATTATTTCTCTAAAGATTAAAAAATTCAAAAAATTACAAATTCAAAAAGCATAAAAATTCACTAACCTTGGAGTTGGTGTATTCCTGACACTATCACTTAAGGCTTAAGGATTTGAGGACACTTGATTTTTGGTGATCTTGAGAATTTGAGTTAACCAACCTTAGTCATTAGAATTTGAAACTCAATAATCCACACTTACCTAGTTTGAAAGATATGAGCGCAATATTGCACTCTCAATCTTTACCTTCAAAAGAATATGATCAACACATCACAAACACAACTGCATGAATGATGAGATGAGTTGAGTTATCACTTGAGGATCTGGGACTGGTGATTTAAGTCTAGACCCGATTTAATGATGCTCGAGGATGGGAGAAAGTCAATGAAGGCTTCAAGAAACCTGAATGTCAGCAAAACCCTAGAAAGTATGTAAACAAATTCACGTGCTATCATTTGACATTTACCTATGTGCCAGGTTGTGATGAAACTAAATAATTATTTATCAATGTGCACCAACTCTTACTGAAAGCAGTGGATCTAGCCAAAAAGAAAAGAAAAGAAAGAAATGTTGAAATAAAATCTCTCTCAATTCAAAGTCAAATATAAAAGAGATTACATCAGAGGCGAGTGCTCCTAACCATTTCAAACTGTCCATTTGGACCAAAACTACTGGGACCAAGGAGTCGGGCTAGCACCCAAAAAAAGCTCTACATTGTATAGTGATACAAGTCAGGGTTTCGAAGGTATCTTAGATACTCAAAATAGACACACCCCTGTGTACTCCTAGGAAAACAAGTGCAGGCGACTCTAAGCTCTCTTGACGGACACATTGATTAACAAACAAAAAATATACATACGTTGAATAATAAGTAACTCGAGAGGATTCTTGTTCCAATGCGACAAAAAGAAGAAACTACACAATCCTATGCCCTCCATTATCTGTCCTTCCATCTACACTTTCAAATCTAACAAACTAATGAGATGGTGGATTGAACGTAAGAAAAGATTTATTCCCTAGTGTTGAGGGTTAGGTCTAGAGGAGAGTCTCCTGGACTGGGACCTTGGGTGACATCTCGACTCGATTCTCATGATTGCAGTACACTAAATGTCATATCCTTATATTATATGTACAAAATGGAGAGTCTGATAATTAGAGAAGTTGGATTCCCTTTTACTAGAGCATGGTTGGACCCAAAATTTTAGGATCACTCAAATTAGGGTCCTTGATAAATTAACCCTTGAAAATTCACATGCAGTGTCAGGAATTAATCTGACTCCTTCATTCTTTAGATGCTTTAGGACGAGTATAGTTTAAGTATAGGGGGATGACGAATCTTTGACTAATCATTACTATATTCCCTTATTATCCTCTGAGCATAATCGCCTTATCCCAAATATTCATTAATTCGATATCATTAACAATAGATCCTTCTCATGTAATTAACCCTAATTTTTGTCTTTAAATTAACTCTTTTATTTGTGTTTGATTTTCCGTATTTTATTTAGTATTAAAAAAAACTCTCTAAAAAAGTAGATTAATTATCATAGATATTTGTTGTGGTATTGGAAAGATAAAAGATCGCAAAACCTTTTAAAAGCGGTTTTTTTATTCACTAAAAATACTTCCAAAAACATTTCTTTATGTTTTTAATCTTTTTTGGCTTTTTATCCAACACAAACTTGTAATTCTCCCTGAGATCTACAATTTTCATGTGGTGACTTTTTGTTAATTTTGCTTCCTTTTATTTATTATTTATTTTTCTTTTATAATCTGATTGGGCCATGTGGCACCCTCTAAGTCGCCAATGTGGCCCCTTCTCCACCTGCCACCCGACCTCTCTCATGGCGTCCATCTCCTCTACTTGCCTTCATCTTAGCGACTCCTCTCTTGCTCTATCTTAGCCCTTGAATCTCGCCCCTAATCAGATCTCCATCTCTCATTCCTGCCTTCACCACCACCATTGGATGGTGGCGCCCATCCAACAACTAGTAACCCGCCACATCCCATTCTTTCTTATCCACCATCAGATCCCTCCCCATGCTCTATCTCAGCCGCTCATCTCCCTCCATCTCTCGATCATTCGATCTTCCCCTCAGATCTAATCTGAAGCACCCATTCACGCCCAAATCTCAGCCCAGCTAGGACCATTTCTTCCACCTCCAACGTAGTCACTCCCCAACGTTACACCTCGCACAACCCACACGCCCTTCCTATTTTGGCAGCCACTACTGACCAACCCTCCCTGATCCAACAACTTCTACACATAGCCCTAACATCCCTCTTTCTCGTGTAACCTCACCCCTTCGATTTCGACCTTCTAGGGCTTTAATTCAGTCGTTACTATCCGCTCCTCTACCACCTGAAACCGTCGCTCCGCCACCTTTAAATACCTCTACTCCGCCTCGTATCCACTTATTCACCATTCCATGCTCCAACACTAGCCATCCTCCTACTCCTGGGACAAATGAGGAGTAGATGAGCGATAATGTGTCCTCTGGGAAGGTGTCGACCCACGATGTTGACCATCGTGTTACAACCACCGTAGGCACCGTTGAGTTCCATGCATTGGCTGCAGATGAAGAGCGGCGACCGGAGGGTCCGTTTGGCCCTCAGCACAAGCCTCGTCCTCCACCAATTATCCTCTTCGATCAGGTATGTTCCCTCTTCTTTCTTTAACTGAGAGTTCTTTTATTTCTCCTGACAAATACACATATCCTCCCCTTCAATTAAATCTCCTCCGAGATCTGCCACACATCGAAAATCCATACACTCCCCTCCGCTCACCACTTCCCTTCTCCAAAACCTCTATCACCTCACTCCCTTTCTTATTCGGCTCACCGAAGACGAAACCTAGGACCCTCGCCTTCTCTACTTCCCAGTCCCCCGTTCATCTCACAACCCTCACGCACACACTACTTCAGCTATCTCCAATGAATGCAGGACATCATCTCTTCAATGGATGGAGTTAGCACCTCTACTCCGATTCTCCTACGCCTCCTCCGGTGAGCCTCCACCACCAGCTCACAATAGCCCCTTCCATCGCCGCCTCGACTCGCCAGTGTCTCCG
Source organism: Ottelia alismoides (assembly GCA_037367405.1). Lineage (NCBI taxonomy): Eukaryota > Viridiplantae > Streptophyta > Magnoliopsida > Alismatales > Hydrocharitaceae > Ottelia > Ottelia alismoides. The sequence goes on from JAZKJV010009315.1 coordinate 171,083, forward strand.
CCAGTGATCGAGAAAGCTTTCCCGAGCTTCAGACCACATAGAGGAGCTAGGAGGAAGGGAAGGCACCTTGCCAGAGCCATACCTTCGCACCGTCGCCCATGACAAAGGAAGGCGTAAAAGTATCATTAAATATTACCTCATCGGGCTTGATTCGACGGTCCTGGAGGCGAGTCTTCTCCGTTGTTAGATTTCGAGATCAAGGAGATCCGCACTTGTTGGATACAACCACTTGAGCCTCCTAGCCTTAGGGGGACCCGCTTCACCATTCTGTGCAATGTGGCATGAGCCACTCACCTCGCCCCCAAGCTTGGCCCGCTAGAGGCAGAGCATGTGCGGGGCTGGGCAATTTGCAACCGTGTCCTCATACTTTTCAAATATTACAAAAAAGTTCCTTCCAGGTGCATGCTTCTCACGTATGTGCCTGGGTAATTTGTAGAGAAGCCCTACCGCCTTTTAAAAATGTAGAAATGTATCTACGATGGACCGTTATGCAAATTTCATGCATTTTATTTTCATGTTTTTACTGCATTTATGCCCTTACACTCTTTATTTCATAACTCGAGCATTTGAATTCCAAATTACATGATTTCAGTTTCATTTTAGAGCTCGCTTCATGATCTATATTATGTCAGAATTTGGTGTTTTGACACTTAATTAAACATGATAACATTTGAGATATATTGTGTCATCTGCTCCTTGATTCTTAATGCCATATGATCTTTGGATCAATCTTGATGCATCAATAGTCGATGAAATTTGATCTAATTTTATTGCTCATTATCTGACTTAATTAAGGGCATACTTATATGTTTACATTGTATTGCAATCTATTGCATATCATTGCATTTTATTTTATTTTTCTATCACATTTAGTTGTCATAAAATTGCACAAAAAACACATTTTACTCATGCATCGTGTCCTAGCACAACCATTTGCATTTTTTTCACATATTCTTTGCATATTTTTTGTGCATTTTGTTGTAGGCATCATATTTTTCATTGCAATACCTATATCAATGAATTTAATCGCTCTTATTTAATCGATAATTTCCAGTAAATAGATAATGAGGCTCGTGTCCCTCTGTTCGACCTTGGTAAACTTGCCAAGTTAAATTCTCCACATATTCAAAAGTGTGGTTCTGCATGGATCATTTTTAGGTATTCTCCTTAGATTCGAGTATTCAATTAGATGGCCCTCGAGTTCTAACAAATGTAGTCGGGTTGATCCTTAGTATAAGTCAGATCATCCTGATCAACAAATATTATCTTTAACTTTGAGTTGAATTTGAATTGTGTGTGATAGTTATAGCTCTTCCCAATTTATAAGACAAGTATACCGTACAACCCTTAGCAAGGTGTCGGGAGATTCACAAAATCTATAGCCTCTATTCTCTCTAAGTCTAGGCTAATTCTCATTTTATCGGAATCTATCAGCAAAAGAATACGGTGCAATTTGTATAGAACTTGGATTTTTGGGGTATTCTGTAGACCGCTTCTGTCCATTGCTCTTATTTTTTCTCTTTTTGCAGAGCATAACCCCATGCCTCTTTGGCCTCTTTTAAACAAGTAGCAACATTGATATGCTACTTGGCTTATTTGGTAGAGCTGGGTTATTTGAGTAGAATCTTCTCTAGTAGATCTTTGATTTGCATTTTTAGAATATGCATCGCTTATTGTGCATTCTTTTTGATAGGATTTTATGGCATTGTGTATCAAAAGCCTACATGTATAAAATGTGACTTTCAAATACATGTACAAGGTAGGTTTGGTGATAGAACCAAACTTATAGAAAATAAAAGGTTCCTGAACTTAGATCATTGAATTTTGCTTACCTTGGGATTCAGAATCACTCCCTTCCCTTGCTAGAGATTGCAGTAATCCCTTGTATACATAAGGTGTAAGGTGTGGTTTGTTCCAAAATAAATCAAGAGTAAGAGAGTGCTATAGCCGTCAAGATGATCTATTTAGACACATATGTTGGTCACCATATAAAATTAGCAGAACTCAAGGAATTAAGTCTAAAATAGGCTTGAAAACCTGAATACTTAAACCTAATGACATCCTCTGAAATTAAGTAGATTAAGGTCTTCTTACTCTAAGTCTAAAACTTGTAAAAACTAGACTCTGAATCCAAACAAGTTAGGAGAAAACTAGGAAAATATTTTAAATTTTTGAAGAGAATTTTTTTTGCTAATGTTTGAAGTAGAGAATTTTTACAAAGTTTTGTGGGTTTTTTGGTATATGTAAATGTTTTTGGTATTTTTGTAAAACATGATAAAATGATGTCAAGATTTTTTTAAAAAAAATGTTAGAAAATTTTGAAGAAATTTTCATGATTTTTTTGAAAATTAATGCAATAATTATTTTGGGTTTTTTAAAAATAAAAGTAATGTAAAATGGAATGCATGAAAATGATTTTTTTTAAAATGTGATAAAAATAAAAATGACATGCATGAAATGTGATGCGCCAACATGCTTAACAAGAGCCATGTCCCCATGGTGATAGCAGAGTGTAAAAAATATAGGACAATAGAAGAAAGGTGGTTCAAGATGCAACAAATGAATGATACTTTTTGTGTTGTTTTCCAAGTGATTTTGTTCTTTTTTAGTTCATTTTTATGGGGTTTCCCTAAACTTTTTTGAAACAAAAAAAATGAGAGAATAAATGAAAAGAAATGACAATACCTGAAAGATAACTATGGGAGGAATCCCACAATGTGTGTTGGTTTTAATACCCCCAATCAAGCTCCAAGGTTAGGAATACACTGTGTCTCGAGTATGTGTGGTATCCATGTTTAGAAAACCACAATGATGTACATAACTTGGCTTAATGGATAATGTGTAAATGTGTTTACCTTTGTGAATCTTGTAGTTGATAGGTGGGATTGACGACATGAGGCCTGGGTGAATGACCGGTTCTATTGGTATGATAAATGACATAGTTGACTCAAGTGAAGATGTGTGTGAAAGGGGTGGAGTTGGTTTCGATAACAATATCTCTAATCAGTAGTTGGGTTCAAGATGGTACAAAGTTACAAAGTTTATGTTCATCACATAAGAAATTGTTATCAATGAAATCCTTCTCCTTGAACACAACAATGAGTCATTGATATTTCCACCCATTGTATCAACATTTTCACCTTGATGCCCTCTGTGGTGTCACAAAGGTCAGAAATTTGATCATGCCTTTGAACTATTTCCGTGAAATGAGTGTTAAATTGAACATACAATGGTGGGAGGGTGGGTGTATGCATACTCGGATTTGACAGTTGATCATGCTCATTGTCAGTATGTGAATTTTCCATATCATTCAAAGCAATTATTTCTTTTCCTAGTACCTCATTTTCAATTGATCAAGAAGATGGTTCCCGCATGGCAGAATCAATGTGGTAGTTGGTCATTCATCCTTGATTTTCTTGAGGTGCTCTTCATTTTGAACCAAAAAATTATCAAGAGACAAGAGTCGTCTTGATCTAAAATAAAGGTAATATCATGGGATGACGTAGCAAGTGACATGCCGAACAAGATTTGTCATCTTCACTGGAGGTTGTTGGATTTGAGTGAGAGATAATGCGATCGTCCCCAAGAGAGTCATTTGGAAGGACTTCTGACATGTGGTCGATGGTGAATGGGAGAACAGGTGGTGGCAACTCAATCTCAATCTCTTGATCAAAACTCACATTAATTTACTCTCGTCTTTGTCCTCACATTCAATTTTTATTTTTTTATCAAACTTGTAATCAACATCGTCCTCGTATTCTTTCTCTGATGGGAAATTATCCTCGTATTCATAATCAATCTCATCATTAGATCAATCCTCGATGTTAATTTTAATTTCACTATTGAATTCTTCTAACGTATCATCATCCATAGAATCAATGAAAATTTCATTATCAGTATCAAATTCATCATCATCCTCAGATTCATCCTTGAAGTTATCCGATTCATCTCTAGATTTATCATCCACATCAGATCCATCCTCATAACTCGTTCTCCAATAACATGAATTCTAAGTTAAAATCTTGCTAGGCAACTCAGATATTTCAATCACTATTACATCATGTGGAAGAGGGGTCATGTAGCGTTGGGCATCAGGCTGGGTCGGGTTTGAGTTGGCTCTACCCAAGCCCATTGAAGTATATGGGCTAATGGGCCGAGCCTAGGCCCATTTTATTTTCAAATTTCAGGACCAAGCCAAAACTCGACCCAAACAAAATGGGTCAGGTTCGGGTTGAGCCAACCCAATTTAACACCTACATACACCCATATCATGTGTTCCATTCTTCTTTCAATTGTCTAGTTGCTTCTTATGCTTGTGTGCATGTTTAAGACTTTTGTACGATATCTAATTCATGCTTCCGACATTAGTTGTATGTTTGAAATAGAAATGTGGCAAAATAATATGGTGATTTAAACCACCATTCAATTCACCATTACATATTCTATTGTAGATGCGGGTACTATGACCAAATACAGATTGGTTACTTACAGTTGTACATGCTCTAACACTTGAGGAAACATATTCCATTCTTCATATAAATGTAATAATCTTGCATATGAATGTAACAATGTCCTCAATCCACGCTATTGGATATGATTATTAATGGGTCTAAGCATTTATTCTACAATAGAAATAAGGATACAAGAGTTAGAACATGGTATTTAGAATGAACATTACTATACTGGATATAATTATATCATATAGGTCGGGCTATCGGGCTTACGGGGTTGGACCTTCTCAAGCTCAAACCCGACCCGATAATCGATACATGTTTATTTTGGGGGCATACTGCCCGCCCACTAAATTTCAGGTTTGGGTTTGGGTTGAGTTATGCAGGACGGATTTTGGGTCATGATATGAGTTTCATCATGATATTCATTACCGTCACCATTTATATCAACCTTTAGATTAACGTTAGGATCAATAATTATTTCAGGCCACTCATCATCAGAACTTTGACTGTCAAATTGTTGTTCTTGATCAATGATTCGAGTTTGACCCGTTGTTCGATAAGAATTTCAGTTAAAATCAGTTTCAAACAATGTGGCAAAGGAATCACCTTGGTGACATAAGAATCATTTGGCTCAGGATCATATTGAGCTAGATGATGGAAGAATTGGTATCCGTAATTATTCCTAAAAAATGTTCATTAAGAGCATCAATTTGATGTGGTTCTCAAAAATTTTTTGTTTATTCCAACTCATTATTTTTCTCATAAAAAAATCTCTCCTCATATTGTCCTTGAAAGTTTTCCTCATACTCATGTTGATATGTGATTGTGTTTTCAATTTCATCCCAAACTGAGTAAAACTCAAGAATTCCTGATCAGAAATGTACTTATTCTCAACCATCAAGTCTGGAATCATGAGTTGGTTGGCAAATAGAGTTTCACTGATTTCAGTGAATTGGCGAGTAATATCAATCTCAAAGCATTCCATTGAATTCAAGAGGATATAAATGCCATCAAAGATTGCCTCCGCAACTTGGTTGGCAAGAGATTGCGGTGGATAAGGGATGCAATAAGTTAATTATGTAGACCCATACAAGGATTCAGATTGGTTATACATTCCGAAGTTATATGATTCAACACTTAGATAGGAGAATGATTGGAATTGTGGAGGGTCTTGAATTTGTCGGTACACGAATGGGTGGGATTGACTTCTCCAAGTGGGGTTGAGTTGTATCCCAAGATTTGATTGTGAACCGACATAGTTCGGGTAAAAATCCCCCTCATATGATGATTTTTACTGTGGAGAGTAGTGTGGATATTACAATGCATAATTGGTATTTGGCATACTCTTCACGTAACCATAGATTTGTTCACAAGGAGTCATTCGGAAAGGAAATTCACTGCATACACAAAACAAGACCGATTCATTAACACATACAAGCTTTCGCAGAAGCGGTTATATATCCAAAATTTATAATTTATTGTTCACATAAACTCAATCACACAAAAAGATTGATCTAAAATCTAATTGTAGATTTAAGGGCTGTCCTGAATTCCTACGCTTAGTTGCATCCACTTTCGGCCAGTATGGGCACACGTATACCGATTGTAGAACGACTACCTGCATTTCTTGAGGACGATGCCAAATGTGGTGTCCTTTAATTACCTACTCTACTAAGGTTTTCCTCACTGAGAAGTGGCTAAATATTTTAAATTCAGTAGTCAAGAAACATACATAGGATTTTTGGATCTAAACTAATGTTGGTTGTTTGTGTATGTAAAATTGTTTACAATGTGCAATAATTCAAGCACATCATACCATTTTTGTACGAGCCACATTATGACTTTTCAGACTTATCAGATTTATGTGAGTAATAATTTGTGATCTTGTTTAATTGGTGAGTAGAGGGAGAGAGACCGTAGAGATGAAAGTAGCAAGAAGTTGATTATATGATTTTCAGATAATTTTTAAATATACACATAAATGCAAGCACTCAAGAATGACTAAGTGATTGAAATGATTTTACATTGTGCGGTTTTTTGGATCCAGAATTTGAGCTTGAGATAATAAGAGCAAACGACAGAATGTGACAGAGATCTACCTTTTTTTTACCTAAAAAAGAAATAAAAGTAGTTTACACAAATAAAATAAAAAGATTAAAATGCCAAAATAAATTACATAAAGTTATCGAGTCCTCAGTAACAATGCCAAAAATGAAAATACGATTTTCGATGCGCAGAAATGTGGTTTTTATGTCATCTTTGCTCACATGCGAAAATCGAGAAATTTTAGATAAAATTTCTACAACTACAAGCCAATAGATATGAAAATATGTATAGGGAAAGTAGAGTATTGATCCACATGGACTCATACATTTTTATGCAAATTTTTATTCTATTTACAAAGGCATTTTGACTTTATTGACTCAAATCAAATCCTATTTTTAAATTTGTTTATGGGACAAAATGTGTTGAAATCTTTATCACTAGGTTCTAGACATCATAAGGATTGCACAAAAAATTTCTGCTATTTTTGGTGAATCTTTGAATTGCTTGGGGCATAAGTGTAATTTTGTAATAAACATATGGGCTTGAATGCAAATAAAAGGAAAATTAAGGATGTGATTGTAATTAAATAAAAGAGATTGGATATAAGTGAAATTTTCTAACTAAAAAATTGCTTAATGGTTAAATTGTAAAAAAATAAATAAACTTTAAGAAAATTGTAGAATGGTCCCTAGAGGACTAAAATGCAATTACAAATACAGTTAAAAAAATTACAAATGTCGCAGAGTATAAAAATACAAATTTAGAAAAATAACAGAGAATGTTAAAATTATATAGTAGTCCAAAATGTAAAAAAATGAAATAAAATGAAAATTACAATGGGTCCCCAGAGCCCCCTTTTCTTCCTTAGTTGTGGGTGGTGGCGGAGCGACAAACAGAGGTGGTGAAAGGAGGGGCGGCGGCGAGGAGGTGTGCAAGGGCATTAAATGAGGGAGGTCTACAAGGAGGAGGCGGTGACAATGTCGTGATGGGTTGGCAGATCCCCCCTCCCTTTTGAGCTTATCCTCCTTCCCTTTTATAGCTAATCGAGGGAGAGGAGATGGAACAATGGTTGTGCGTAAGGAGGAGAGGAGGGGGTGCAGGCGGTTGGCGAGGAGGGGAGGGGAGGAGATGCCATGGACAACATTGGAGATGGGTTCTCCTTATGGAAGAAGAAAAAGGGGATGATGTCAGCATGACATTAGCGTCCCTTTTTTTTAAATTTTTTTGAGATGCTGATGTCATGGTGATGTCATCTATTTTGTTGCTCAACGACTTTTTTTAAAATAAAGAGGGAGGAGATTGGAGAACCCCCTTAGGGCTCTTCAAAAGTGGACCTGAAAAATAAAAAGGAATATTGTCATAACTTTAATATGGGCTCGGATCTCATATTTATTAAAAAATTAACTATCATATTTATTTTGCAAAGAAAATGTTATGTTATTTTTTAGATGATTTTAAATGCAATGCGTATGAAATATATGCATTAAATCAAGAAAATACAACCGATTACATATGATTTTTGCTTAATAAAAGATATAAAAACATGATTAATCACTGATTCATCAATTCTTCTGAGGTTCCTTGAGTTGGACCTAATTGAGTCTGGAGGAAGTCGATCGTGCGATCCTAAATTTTGAGCTCTTTATTATATAAAAACACGCTTATTAGTCAAAATAAAGTTATTGTTTAACTTGCGCGTGTCTCTACATATCTTTCATGAATGATGATCTTGTATATCGTCGGTCGTGTAATCTTGAACAATTTCACTCGGTCCATGCTCTCTCCAGTCGTGGCCTAAAAATATACAATAATTCATCACATAATAGAAGATATATATCTTAGAATAGGGACAAACTCACATGCTTGTGTTTCAATTAATCTAAACTTGTCCTACCCAATGTGTGGGTAGGACCAAGAACTTTACTCATGTTGCTCTCATTCTTCTCATATATGTTCTAGATACACATGTTAAAATTAGAACAATTAATTGAGTGATTAAGATATTGATATTTACATACTATCATTACCTTGAACTCCTCATTGTCCCGGTATGTGATAGCTGCTTCCCATTCATCAGGATGCCAATCTTCAGGTGGATTGGCTATCGCTTCAGCTGTAGTTAGGAACCCATCGAAATGCTTCAATAGGTTTATATATATATATATATATATATATATATATATATATGTGTGTGTGTGTGTGTGTGTGTGTGTGTGTATAAACAAAGAAAAAATATAGTGAGCATCTAACCATTACGTCAAAAAAACCTAAATAAACAAACGGGCACCTAACCTTCTTCCCCTTGGCCAGTACATCACGATGGATTTTGGTAGCTCGGTGCAAAATCCCCTTATCTATCACAGGGTCGTCACCCTAATCAAAAACATTCTACACATCCCAAATAAACATTAATACTCAAACAAGCCATCATTTCATTCAATTTTCTAATCATAGACATACCTTTATGTTAGAGATGATAGCAACATTGAGTCATTTAGGACTTTGCAAAAGCCGATCATCCTCATGAGGATATGCATCCTAGAAGTGAGTCCCAGTCTGCTTGATAAGGGACCACTGTACTCCCCCTATGCATGCCCACTTGGAGTCACAACAACCCTTATTCTTTCACCTGATTGCAGCTTGTTTAGCTTATGGAATTTGGCATGACCTCTGATTTTTCTCTCATGACGTGGTATATGAGAGAATTTAGAACTACAATTTCAATGGAGATATATAAGTATTTACTTTTTTTACCTGATTATGACAGACCATCTGTATCAAGACGAGACTAAGATCCATCTATCTCAGGAGGAGGTTGAGATCCCCCCCAATCTAGTTCTACCTTATCAGGGAAATAATGAAGCAAGCTGGGAGTAATCACGATCCAAAGGAACTATATCCTCATGCTCTCCTCCAGCTCATTCCACCTAGAAAAATGTGTCCGAAACATATACGTTTATGTAAAGCAATAATTAATAGCAAAGTATTTCAAAGTAAGCAACTTAATTATGTAGCAATTTAAAGAAATATATAAAAGCAAGTAACTTCCTAAAACTTTCACCTATTCTATATGTTAGCAAATCTTTCTTGAAAAAGCAATGAGGAAATAATGCATGGGAAAATAAGTCCAACCTTGAAGTGCAAACTAAGAAGATCTTATACTTCTATAATGAAGGGGCTTCATTTAGTTCCATTCTTTTGTTCATGACTCAAGCAATGAGGTAAGTGAAGCAGCAAGTTAGTTACCAGATTTAATGAATTTAAAAGACTTCATTCATAGTTGCAATTTAATTACCAGAGTCTAATTCTCCACATGTTCTTGATATGCCTCCTCATCATCATCACCATTTTATTTTTTACTAAATCTATGATATCCATGCGGAGTTATATTTACTGGAATTATCTAGTTGATATTCACACTATTTGGTAGAAGAAAACCTGATCCATCTGACATGCTAAAACAAATAATCCAACTCTACCAAGATTGATTATGTTCTTATTACGACTTACGTATCCATTCTTCGTATCCAAATTACAATCCGTATCTTTAAATACATCATATCAATGACACTTAAATAAAACCACACATCAATCATGTTGAAAGCTCATCTCAACTATATCATTAATTTGGCTATAGTGTCCGTCGCATCTTGATGGTAGGTTAAATTTTACAAACACCCCAGATAGAGTATTTGCATTTTTGTTTATTTTCTGAGTAACATTTAAATCTATAGCTATTTATAATGTTCACACTGTGCATGTAAGGGTAGCTGAGGGACCTCCTCACATATATATCAAAATTTGATATCCAATGGCTAGCATCTTCAACCTTCCACTATTCCACTCTTTTGACAAACCATTCAATGAAACCTCTCTCATTGCTCCTTCTAAATTCAACATGTCTTGATTTCCATTCACTGTAGATTGCATTGATTTCAGGCACTTGTTTCAGTGCATACAACTATGCCAACTGTTTGTTCCAGTCAGGTATGGGTATGAGAGTTTTCATACTAAATGTTCTGCCTTGTATTTCAAAAATAGAGAGACGATCATCATTAAATTAATTATAAGGAACATTATTTCTCTCAAGACGTTTGAATTATCGATCCTCACTGTCAACATACATGAGACAAAAAGTCATGCATTCCCCGACCAAATTACCCTTCAACAATAGAGCCTTCAAGTTTGGACCAGTTTAGAACTTAATCCTTCCGTGTCTTAGGGAACCACTATATGGGATACATCCATCGATATTACACAGGTACCATGATCATTGTTTCATCTGCCAAGTGGATGACCAAGTGTGTCATCACATTAAAAAAAGTTGATGGAAAAAGTCATTCAAGATTACATAGAGTTTCCACGATGTTCACATCCCATTTCTCCAAAAGGCTTGGGTCAAGTGACTTAGCACAAAAAATCTTGAAAAAAGTTCCAAATTTGACAATAGGATCAATGATGGATCGTGGTAACACATCGCTAATTGTCATAGGAAAGAAGATCCACATATAGACGTAGTGGCTGTCATGACTTTTGAGACTGCTTATTTTTTTTAAATTTCATTTACACGCCTTGATATATTTGAATAAGCCATCAAGAACCACGATATCCTTCATATAAGGAGCATCTAGCTTGTCGAGGCCTCCATTCTCCTTAGGTATCAAATGTAAGTGTAGAAGAATTCTCAATTGTTACATATCTTTGCGTGTTTTGATAGTGTCCTTTGGAGAGTCTATGAGATTGAATATATCCAGAACATTATCCATGATATTATTCTCAATTTGCATTATAGCGAGATTGTGGTGTATTCTTAGATATTTCCCGACAAGGTAAGTTCATGAAAAATACACTCTTCTTTTTGAATCCCACATCCTACAGCTCTTTTAAATCTTTCTTGAATATCTTTCAGCTGTAGCAACTTGTCCATCACTTAATGCCCAGATCGGTGGACAAGAAATCTCTAAAGAAATCTGGAAGACTCATGGCATGCTTTTCCATCAAATTCATCTTTATGTAAATTGTTCTGCCATGTGGTGCAGAGAGAAATCAACGATGGCCTAAATAACATATCTTCTTACTCTCGTCGAGACAAAGATGATGACTATGCTCCATGCAAACATGACAACCAAATTTTCCTTTCATACTCCAGCCACATAGGTTGACATATGAAGGAAAGTCATTAATTGTCCATAGTAGTGTTTCACGTAAGAGAAATGTTTGATTAGCATGTGCATCGAAAATTTGCACGTCATGACGCCACAAAAGTTTCAGTTCATCTATTGATGGTTGCATATAGATATCTATTGCATTTCTTAGTGTTTTCGATCATGAAATTAGCAACGTCAACATTATGCAGTTGGATGTCATACATGTCTACAGATGTATGTTCTAAGTCACAACTACTACTGGTTACACAAAATACGATAGGAACATGTCCTTGAATGGGTTAAACCCATCGCTTGCACAACCTAAATAAACATTTTGTGCATCCTCTGTAAAATCTGGAAAAGTGATATCGAACGATTTTCACTCTAGTTAATCAAGAGGATGTCACATAAGTCTATTTTTGGAAGCATTTTTTGGTACCAGGTCGTTCATTTAGCAAGGTTCAGGAAAGCAGTATGCGTATGCATTCGGACAAGACTCTGAATGCTGAATAAGCGGTATGCGTGGCATAGGCAGTGTATATGCAGTTCTACATGGTTTTCTATTTTTTAATTAAAAAAATAATATCTATGAATAACATTACTATTGAAGTTATGTAGAGCTAAATAAGATTTAAGAAAATCCATTTATGTTAGATGGTTAAGTATATGCTTTTAATTGCCTAACATTTAATCACACAAAAACATTTAGCCATGAAAAATTCACATATTAGATGATTCATGATAACAAAACTTCATTACATGCAACACATGAGCAAAACCTCAATCATCATATATTAAAATATATGACGATACATTGCATACACTCATGAAAAAATACATGAGATAAACATGAAACAACACATATATAATGGTATAATGCATTGCAATTGTATACAAATGCATGTCATATTCTTACAATTAAATGGAGGACGAGGCATATCTATGGAATTAAGCATCTGGATGTGAGGATTGGAAAGTTGGAGATGCTAGAGCAATATGCGGAGAAAATGCAAGACATATGTGGGGCATATGAGGGCTGCATATGCGAAGAGGATGCATAATGCACCACTAATGAAATTAGTTCGGTTTGCATCTGCACGGGCATATGCGGCTCGTGTGACTGATTTATGAACACTGCCATTTAGATATTTTACTTGACATGAACATTCTTTGCAACCTTGGAATTAGTGGGAAGTACCACAATACTTTACATGATATTGGCTTTATGCGTAAACCAACAACCTTTTTATGATTGTATCTGGATGCACCACAATGAATACACTTGTCCACGTTCTTATAGAGCTCCTTATAAAAAAATGTGGTCATTTGAGAAAGCATCAATCTTCCGATAATTAAGTCCTACTTTCTGAAACTCTTTCTTTGTAACTCGCCAACCGTTGGGGAATCCATCCTTCGCCTCAAGTAACTGTCTTACCAGATTGAGGATATCATCCATACAAATTACAATCATTCTATGTCTTACCTTAATCTTTAATAACTCCAAGAGGAATTTCAATCTAGGCATCTTGTTTCTAGACAATATTGGTTCTTCTATATCCTTTAAAATCTGAAGAATTGGCCACTATCTTTAATTGATTGGACATGGTCGGGATCACGATCAAGGATATTGATGAATCCCTGATTCTCACTCTTTATTCTTTTATTTTAGCTTTTTTTCTTGTCAAAACATCATGTAAATATATGTAAATATAATAACTTAGCCATTTGCATGCTTGTGTTTATATTGCATAATTATCATGATTTTGTATAAAAATAAAAGAATAAAGGAAAATAAAAAGGAATAAGGTATTTAGAATAAATACAGAGTGACCCAAACTCCAAGAGAAGGTCAAGCCTTGACCTGATCGCAAAATAAAATAAGTAGAGAGAGATAGGGTTCATTATGTGTTGTGTATATTACTTATATTTGTATATACCTATTTTTGACAAAATAAAATAAAATAATTATTATTTTACTCCCTCGTATATATTCCTAAAAATAATATGAAATAAAAAAATTAGAAAGATAAAATAAAAATTAAAGTAAAATCATTCATGCATTGTGTAAAATACATGTGTATATATCACATTCCCTACTTATCATATATATTTAATTTATAAAAATAAAATAAAAATTATTTTACACTTCTAAAAGTATGTTTTAAATAAATAAAACAATAAGGGTATTTATGTAAAAATAAAATAATAAAAATATTTATACAAAATACATAGGTTTACCTCAACTATAGACAATACTATATATTATATATACATTAATTTATTTTTCATAAAAATAATTAAAAATCACAGAAAAATATTTTGAAAAATAATAAACATTTTTTATTTTATACACTTTTCATTTTGAATTCATTTGCTATTTTTATTGAATTTGTAATTATTTTGTAAATTCCAATTTTCTGATTGTTCCAGGGGTTTTGTTGACTCCAGTCAACGCCCCCTCCTAGATCGGGTCGGGTCGAAGCCTCTTCGCTGGAGCTCCTTCTCTGATTTTTCTCGCCCGATTCCGAGCTCCTCTTTCCTCGATTCTTGGACCCATGATTCCTCGGAACTCAAGGATCCCTAGGATTATCCGTATCTCCTTAGGGTTTCGTGTTCTGCATCGATCTTCTGGACCATCACTTCACATATAAAATCCTTTCTTCCGCCCCCTAGCACCGCAGCTCGTTCCTCGCCCCATCTCGACCCTTAGCCACTTCCAGCTGAGTGACAGCTATCTAGAGCGCCCTTTGGATCTCTATTTGGTGCAACGACAATGCAGCTCAACCTTCGTGGCCGGAACTCCACCGCGAGCAGCCTCCCCATCCACCGCAATGTGGTCGAGGCAATTACCCCGACGATCATCTTTGCCTGAAGCTCAGGAACACGTTCCAACCTTCATGTATTCACTTTAGCCTTCGTACTACCCAGTTTGTTTCCATCTTTCCTCTCTGCCTCTGCCATGGTTCCTTTGCTCCGACTATCTAGTCGAAGCTCCATCTCACGTACCCTTCCATTCCGATCGACACCACGCATCACCATCCACCCTCCTACGCAACATGTCCCCCATAAGAATCGACCTTCAGGTCGAGATTAAGGTCGAGGCCTCCTCCCTCCACGTTCATCAAAGATCGAACTCCATTCCCCTACGCTTCTCTATGGTTTTCCAGGCAATAACCGGACCGGAGAGACCCCTCCGAGTCGCTCTACCCTTTGCAGGTACTCGTACGTGTGGGGAGCATCATTTGAAGCCCCAACTACTCAAGCGGAGCAGCTGTAAGCGGAGCGACCTTGTCCCCCTGATCCGACTGCTAGCTCCTTCATCGGAGCATCCCACTAGACGCAGAACCCTCCACGACCTTGTTGGACACCTTCGAACCTTCATCGGAGTGCTGGATTCCCATACTCGCTCCATTGAAGTTCCCCCTCGACGAGTTCATCCAGGGTCCTTCTCCGCCGTCGATCAGGAGCTTCGCCCCCAGATCTGATCCAGATCTTACATCCATGCCCTATTCATAATGGTCTGATCAGGGTCTAGGGAAGATCTGTACCGTACGTCCACGTCGCCTTCAGAACCATCAGATTTGTATTATAGCAACGAATCATAGACGCACGTCCCCGACACACCAAAGCCGTCAGATCCTTTCCAAGGGATGATCGGAGCCGCCAAAGACATCACACGCCCCGCACGTGCCCTAGGGGTATATTTTAATTTAGACCTTGCTTGTTTTCACATTTCCCTTTAATCCAGAAAATAAAAGTTGTAGCTATAAACTTTTGCAGTTTGGACCTCATAGTTTTGATATTTGCATTTCTTTCCCTCTTTGTGTGCAGCACGTGGATGAATACGTGACTTATGGGTTATTTGCATTCTCCATCATGTGCTTTATCTTCATTATGGAATGAATTAAAGGTTTTTAGTATTTTCATTTATGCCCCTATGAGTCTGATTCACGTGTTGCATACATGGTTAGTTGGACATTTTGCAACTTTGGCCCTGTACTTTCCACGTGTGTTATTGCTTGGCCCAGAAGTTTATTCTAATTGCATTTAGGTCCCTGTAAACTGCATCTAATTACAACTTGTATTTTGGACTTAATAATTATCAAATCAACCCTAAAAATTATATAGAAATCACCTCTAACTCCTATTAGTGTGTAGTATTTAGTGTACTTTTTGTTGGGTGATTTGTTTGCAATTATTATTTTTGAAAAATAAAAAACCTCTAAAAAGTATCCTATCTATTTTTGAAAATCCATAAAAATTCGAAAATTCTCTTTAAAATTCTACAAAAATTCATGCTAGTGTGTTTTGATATGTTTTATCTTCAGCAGCAATTTTGTTTTAAAACCCCTTACAAAAACCCTAAAAATTGCAAAAGACCTAAAAACTCATAATATCATATAAAATTCAAGAAAAATAAAAGAAATCTCATTTCAGTTTCTGTTTGTAGCCTTATATCTATTTTCTCATAAAATGGCTCCCTAGGATTATAGGGCATTTTAGTTAATTTTCAATATTATCCTGGTTATGCACTGCTTGAACTTTTTGTCACTGTTTGATTTTTAGAAATTCATAAAAAAAATAAAAAGATACCCAGAAAATTACCAAAAACATTTCAAAACTTCTAAAACCCAAAAATATTTTTATCTTATTTTTTTGATTATTTTTAGCCTTAACTAAAAATACAAAAAACTTGTGTGTTGCCTTGTTTTCCTATTTGTTGATTTTGCTTTCTTTATTAAAAGTAAAAAAATGCAAAATTAAAAACCACCAAAAATATGTTATTCATTTCTAAGATTTGACTACTTCGTAGGTTTACTCGTGCTCCTTGTGTTCGACCCTAGTTGTTATACCAGATAAAATAAACAATGAATCGCTTACATTTGTGCTTCATTGTTTGAATTGATTGAGTGGTTTATTTTTCTTGTTGACCAATGCGATTGATTAGGGACAACGACATTGCTTATTTTCTACCTTAATCAATTCGGGATTTTGTGTTGTCATATATTATGTTCGATATCCGGTTGATTGAGATGTTGGATCCTTTCAAACTGAATTTCTGTATCCATTGACGATGAGGATTCCATAATATGCTATCATGATATGTCCAATTGGTATAGAAATCTCACATCCATTAACAATAACATGCTCGAATACATCTTTCCTCTATTGCAAGAATCCATTCAAGCATTTCTTGCACAGATAAGGAATTTTCTCACGATTTACGCCTCTCAGAAATTGCACACGATCGTCATGAATTCCCACTCTAACCAATCGAGAGCACCTGTTATGTAGGATAATCCATCAATCTCTTTGTTATCCGTGACTTGTATAGTAAGACCTTGAAATGAGAGTTGGCATTTTAGTAAGAGGTGTAGTTATGGGATTATTATATTCATAATGCATCGAGATACTAAGACAATATCTTCCATAATCGCATAATACAACGAAGGCCTAAAACCTAATCCCACAAGAGACTAAAACTTTTTGACCTATGCTAGGAGATGGAGAGGAGGAATGCATTTATTAACATTATCACTTGAGCCCATACATAAATATTCAACCCTCTAATACAATATGATCTTTGTCACATGCTAGTTTATATCTGAGCAATTCCAGCAGCATAAATCCACATTCCCTCATCATACCTCATAAAGCAATAATGATCGGTTCTTAAAATTGGAACCGAAGTGACAATAGTTAAAATTGACAAAGATTGATTTGGTATACCAAGGACGAGACGAGTTATGCCACCGAAATATGTGCTCAAATATAAACTCTTTTGCATGTAACAAAGATCACCTTATATTAGGGTTTGAATTTTTATGGACCCCCTTAGTTCAAGGCCTTCGAACTATGGCAAGCCAACATAAATGTACCATTATACAGACACCTTGCATCTCATAAATAAGTGCTACGTATGAGAACAACATGATGTTTATAAAATACTTAATCATTTATGTTAACAGATCATTTGCCTATTAACGATTAGGATATAAATCTACGTGTGCCTATAAGTGCGCTTAATTAATGTGAACTTACACTACTATTATATGAGTATGCACTTGCAAAAAAAGATCTTCAACTTGCACACATCAAAATCCATGACTATTGGAGTACCTCATCCCAATGTGAGTCCAATAGTCAACAACAACAACAAAGCCTTTTTCCACAATTAAGTAGGGTTGGTTACATGGATTCTTTGCCTCCATTCAGATCTATCATGGGCCAATCTCGGACTTATATCAAAAAAAAAACTAAGATCCCTTCGTATAGTCTCATTCCAACACTTCTTAGGTCATCCTCACCCTCTCTTAGATGACTCAACATCCAAAAACTCACATCTCCTAAACGGTGCATCAGCTGACCTCCTTTGCAAATGGACAAACCACCTTAAGCGGTTTTCTCACATCTTATCCTTGATCGGATCTACACCATTTTCCCTTCTGATTGCATCATTCTGAATCCGATCTTTACGTGTGTGTCCACACATCCACCTTAGCATTTTCATTTCTACTGCTGTCATTCTCTGTATACGTCTATAGTTCAAAGGACAACATTCAGAATAATAAAGCATAACATGTCTTACAACTGCTTTGTAGAACTCTCCTTTGATTTTTAAAGAAATTTTCTTATCACAGAGAACAACGGAGGCTCCTTTCCCCTCAATTTCTTAGCTTGCATTTATTCAATTAGTAACATCTCCATTAATTTCCCCATCATGTTGCAAAATAGATCCAAGGTATTGATGAGTCTCCATTTCATCACCTTTATTATTTCATTTTGAATTTAAATCTCTACCAAATACATGTATATAACATTAATTTGTACACAATAACACTCACTAATTGACCTAAAAATACTATATACATATTTTCATTTAATATCAAAATAAAATAATAAAGGAAAGAAAAGAAAAAGAATGAAGTATCAAAGACACTGAATGACCCTAGACCCTGAGATCCAGTCATCATGATGACTTGATCGACAAGGAATAAAGTATGGGGAGATAGGGAAGACAAACATACAGAAAACACTCAGAAACCCTAAGTTCTATTCATCAATAAATAACCTTTTGGCACCTATTTTATTTTCTTATTTTTATACCTTAAATAAAGTAACCATGAACATGAAAGTTGTACATAATAATACAAAGAAGAATACAAAATTTATTTCACACAAAAACAATGCACAATATGCTTGAGAAACAGAGAATAAAATGCCGCAAAGAAAAATTCACAGACCTGTATCTTCTCCATATAGAATCAAAATATAGCAAACTCACCTTTAATTTAATAAAATTTAATTATCTATTTAGTGGACGTAGTTTTATTAAAATGGAGTTAAGATATAAAAGCTGGCTTTTGGATCCCTATTATACTATATACCTGTATATATTCAAAATATTCATTCTTTATATTTTTTATCTTTCTTCTATTTTTATATACTTGTAAATATTATTTAAAATACATTTAAATAATAAACAAAAATTAAAACCATGGAACATTCACTGTCATAAATATTATGTTAAAATATATGGGTAAACTATACATATATAATACATACATATAATTATTCAAGCAAATAAATAAAATCAGAAAAATGAACTAAAAATATGTAAATTTGTAACTTAATATGCTATAAATATTTGAAATACTTGTAAATAATAAAAAATACCGAATATAAAATAAAAATAAAATACCATAAAATAGGTATATATACCTATGTACATACTTGTAAAAATTAACACCTAATAAATTAAGTTTAAAAATAAATAAAAATCATAAAAATTACATAAAATAATAAGCAATTTTCATGTTTTAAGATTTTTAAAATAAAATCATTTATTTTTTTTATTGAATTTGCAAGATTTTTATTTTATTTTTTATCATGTAGTGGTCCTACATGGATCACTCATGGGCAAGGGACTATTGACTTCGAGGCAATAGCCCCTCTCTCCTCCCCTTCTCCCAAGGCATTGTAAGAACCCCGATTTTCAACCATTTTTACAGCTCAATCCACTCATGCTCTAGCTTGGCGTGTTGAACGAAAATTGGAGATGTGATCTCCCTATATCACGTTCAAGTTTAAGATTTAGTCGATCTATATTGATTCATGTGAACTCCTAATTACAAGATGCCTCTTCAACCATGTCTATAAATAAAGCCTCCTCGTCCTCTTCCCAATTTTGATCCCCCTTCGTCCTTTGTAACACCAATCTTCGAGTCGTTGGAGCTTGTCGATGATAGCAGCAATCTCGCGAGAGTTTTGGCGTGGAGAAAGAGCGACAGAGGTGGTGATCCAGCTCGTCGGATTCCGCTTCAGGCGAAGCTTGTCTTCTCCCTATTTTGTAGGTATGAGCTATAGTTTTTAGGTTTAATTCATTGCATCTCCTTTACTTTACATAGATTTAGTCTTTAGTTTCAGTAATTATCCAATAGGTCAGCGTAATTTCTAAGTTTCTTGATCGATGAAGGTTAGGGTCCAACTCAAAATAATCGTTACCCATCCACTGTTCCGACGAACCAAGCCTCCATTTCGTTCCCCTCCACATTCTTTGCGAAACCCCATCATTTCACTCCGATTCTTGCAAGGAATTAGGAGATCTGAGTTCCCTCCATCACTTTCTGGCGGAGATCTTTGCCCATTCCATACCTCGTTGCCATTAGCTTCAAATCAGGTCGAGGAGCATCGCCTCGATCCCCTTATCCTTTTTGTGTAGGACTGAGGTCAAATAACTGTATGGAGTGGAGATTTCGAGGTTCTTTGGGCTCCAGGTTGCGCAAAATGAAGAAGAGTTCTAGGTCCCCATCGATGGGACCTGGACCCCATTGATGACTACATGTAGATGTGAACACCTCCTAGGAGCATTTTGAGCCCAACATCAGCTCCGGAGGACGGTCGAAGATGAAGAAATCGAAGATTGAAGGAAGCCTAACCATTGTTCTTATGTGTTCTTCCGAGGTGTTCCAACATTGTCAGATCAAGGTGCACACTACACGATTAGAGGCGAAGCGTTGCGAAGCCACAATTATTGGATGAGCATTAGTGATTGATCAAAAACTATCAAATCGAGCACCTTAGAAGGTATATTACATAGATCCCTCACTGCTTTTGTCTTTTCAATATGCAAACTATCATCAAGCATTGTAAACTATTTGTAGTATTTATTGCTAGTCCCCTGAACTTTCATCTAATTGCACTTAGGTCCACTCCACGTCAGCTCACGTGTCCATACACGTGAGGGGGCAGGGTATTTTGCATGTAGGCCCTGCTGGATTTCGTATTTACCTTTAGTCCTATATTTTGCATATTCAGTGTTGTTTTTTGTGTGAAAATTGCTCAGAGGACCTCAAACTTTTAGATAATTGCATTATAGTCCCTACCATGCGTTGAATAGTTATATATTTGTGGATAAATTACTTGTATGACGCCGGTATGTTCTAATATGTTAACAAATGCATGCTTAATTTGTAAAAATTACAAACAGGTCCCTATTTCGGCTTGTATTTTTATCTTAGCATTTCTACTTATTAAAAATAACTCTTGATTGAAAAAATTCGTGAGAAAAAGAATGTGGATGCCTTGCATGATGTTTGTTCACAAAAATATTTTTAGTTAGGTATTTATTATTATTTTCTATTTTCTAAAAATCAAACGGAGTTGTTTATATGAGTGTTCACCATATAAAATCCAAAAATATAAACCTACTATAAAAATTCCAAAAAAATTACATAATATATGTTATTATATATTACAACTCCAGACCAAAAATCACAAAAATATAAAAGGAAAACATTAAAAATTAAAAAACCTAAAAATGCTGTAAAAATTAGTAAAATTTCCCAAAAAATAGCTTTATATTATGTAACTGTATTTATAGTATATATTATATATTTAAAATAGCTTTGTGAAATTTTGAACTTATTAACTATTTTTAAAACCCAAAATAATTCAAGATATTTAATATATTTACTATTTTGTATATTTAGATCAATTAAAAATACCTAAAAATTAGCAAAAATTATAAGAAAAATAAAAAAAAGAGAAAAATATCAAAAATACAAAATAATTTTGTGAATTTTGAGTATATTTAGCTATATTAAAAATATAAAATCGTATATACACTATATATAATATATATTACTTTCATACTTACTATTATTAGGATTATTATTTATAAATACCTATTATCAATTAAAAAATCCTTTAAAAAATAAAAAGGACTGTACTTGTATATATTTCTTATATTTTTATATTTATTTATTATATATCATATATATTATTTATAGTATGGGAAAAATGGGGTTGCACCCTGGGGGACCCTATATTTTTTAATTTTTTTTGAAAAATGAATCCATGGAAATTCATCACTATATCCCTATATCATGTCATTCAAGTTTCATGATAAACAGAGACTCCTACAAGATGGAGGCTATAGGAGTCTCTATTTCGCATGGAATTTGAATGACATAATATCGGGATATAATAATGAAAATATATGGAAGTATTTTTCAAAAAAATAAAAAATTGGGGAAATGGGGCGGAGGGCCAAGTTTGCTCCCAACAGGGGACAATACCATTTTACCCTTATAGTATACATATTATTACTATTATCATAAATATATATAGTTATTATATCTTAAAAACAACAAAATTAAAAATTTCAAAATTAGAATGAAAATACAAAAAAGTAAAAATTAATAAAATATATAAAAGAATTGAAAATCCATAAAAATATAAAACACTAAAACCCACAAAAATAATTAAAAAAACAAAACATACAAAAAACACCTAAGTAGGTTGCTCATTTATCTCTACTCCCTTTTGCTCTCTGTGGTTTGACATTCTACATACTTATACACTATACGCATATATTTTGCAGACTTAAAATAAAAATAAAAATTGACTCACTTCATTTTGATTGCTTTTTTCATCTTGTGTGGGTTGATTGTTGTTTGGTTCGCTTCTCGAGTCTGGTCACATAACGGTTGCTAATTGTGTTTAATTAGCAGACAGATCGAGAGCGTGTCAATCAAATGGCGCCATTTCCGACTGGCAATGGTTGAGTAGAGTTGATAGCCTACTTGGTTTTCATTGCCATTTTCTATTATATCATTGATTGCACATTTCTCTCTTTATTCTATTTTCTATCTATTCTGTTCTGACAACATTTTTGTTTGAATTTTTACGAGGTCCCGTTTATCGAGGGATAACTTCTTAGGAGACTCACCGCACTTGAGAGACGTGGATGTTGGTTGTTCTTCACCCACCATAAGGAGAGAGTACTAGAAGAAGACAACATATTTTCGGAATAGACCATCTTAGAGATAGTCAAATTTTTGTAAGAGAGTGATTCATTTGTTTAAATTATCATAGTACTGGCCAATGATTAGACACTCTTCGAATTAATAAGTGTTTGTTCACTTGAGGGATCGCGCGGTTTTTATCGTGTTTTCATCGCCTTCTTATTTTTATTCTCCATATTTTCCTCTTATTTTTACTTGTTTTCCTCGATTTGTGCTTTCCGCATTTCTCTTATTTATTTTATGTGATTGCGACCATAGCTTTAGGATTTCTTGACTCTGTAATTTAGGCCTAAAACCCTCATTATCTACATGTACATATAGTTTCTATGCTTGGACTTAGATCAAATTTTGGTTGGTTGCCCAGATTTGATACCACGTGGTGTGAGAGGGTCCATACAACACTTGTAGGATTTGATTTGTCGGACATTGATGATACTCCAAGATGAGACTTTTGCTATTTTATATAAGCAATTCAACAAATCTTTTCTTTACATTAATAGCAATTCATGCTTAGGACGATTTTTACTGTCTTGTATCTGCATGTAGTGTAATATAAATTCCTTATATATTGCATCCCACATGGAGAGTGTTGGTAAGCACTGTGAGTCTTCTTACTGAGCATACATCTTTTTAACACAAGGGTTAGATTTCCATCCTTGTGCCGCACTGCATTTCTTTTCTGCCATCTCCCTCAAATTTGTATGACTTAGGTTTTTAAAGAAAATTCAAAAAAACTTGTTAGGCATTTATTTGGAAAATATTCAAAAAAAGTGACAAATAAAATAATAATAAAATAGACATATTAAAGAAAACTTGACTACAATAAAATTGATTAATTGGACATTCATTGTATTGGGTGAGCAATACCTTCATTAGTTTTAGGAACTCTCTAGACCGAGTCCTTCAACATTGCTGCAAAGTTAATTTGGTGCTCTCATGGGAAAAGAGTCGCTTCATGGTGACTGATGGAATTGTACTGGGCCCTGTCGTCTCCAAGCAAGGTATGGAGGTCGATCCGACCAAAATGGAGGTCATATCCAAGCTTGAGCCACCTACATCACTAAAGCAAGCCAGGTCATTTCTGGGGCCCGTAGGCTTTTACAAAGATTCATCAAAGATTTCAACAGAATTGCCCGACCCCTGTCAAAGCATCTAGGCAAGGAAACTAATTTCATTGTATATGACAAAGAGATCCAAGCCTTTAATCAACTAAAATAAATCATCACCAAAGCCCATGTCATACAGCCGCTGGATTGATCTCTACCATTCAAGATCATGACGGATGCTTCTGATTATGCTATTGGGGTTGTGTTGGGACATCGATGGGATGGACTGCAATTTACGATTCATTACACTAGCAGAAGACTAGATGATGCACAAAAGAATTACACAGTTATTGAGAAAGAACTGCTTGTCGTTGTATCTGCCTTGGAAAATTCAGGTCACTCCAGCTCGGATTGAAAGTCATTGTGTATACCGACTGCTCTGCCATACGATACCTACAAAGCAAGAAGGATGTTTAGTCATGATTATTACGTTGGATCCTTCTACTCCAGGAGTTTGATCTAGAGATACGTGATAAACCTGGAGTCAAAAATATTATGGCAGACCACCTTTCCAGAATCACTAAGATAGAACTCCTGAACAAGAAATTATTCCAATCACTAAAACCTTCCTAGATGAAGCTATCCTGGTAGTCACCACTCTCCCCTTATACACTAATATTGTAAACTACCTTGTCCCCAAGGAAGTTCCTCAAGTTTGGCCAAAGCTGAAAGTATACAAGTTTTTGTCCGAGATACATTTCTATCAGTGGGAAGATCTTACTTGTTCCATAAAGGTGCCGATTGTATCTGGTGAAGACGCATTCCTGAGGAGGAGTACACAAGTGTCCTGAAGCATTGTTACAAATTAGAATTTGAAGGACACCATCCTAGAAAGCGAACGACAACAAAAGTGCTTCAATATGGCCTCTTGTGGCCGACTCTTTTTAAGGATGATACCGACTGTGTTAAAGGATGTACTGACTGTCAAAAGATGGGTGAAACCATTAGTTTATGAGACACCATATCTCTCAAGTATATTCAGATATCGGATGTCTTTGATGCAAGGAGAATCGAATTTATGGGCCCATTTCCTAACAGCCAGGGATATGAGTACATCTTACTTGATGTCGGTTATGTTAGTCATTGGGTCGAGGCTATCCCCGCTTCTTCCACAAACATTCGCACAACGTGTGGCTTTCTTAAAGACAACATCATTACGTGATTTGAGATTCTGAAGATCCTCATATCAGACGAAGGTAGACACTTTATCAACAAAGGAGTGAAGAAGATAACTAAAGAATACGGCATTGAACACCATGTCACATCTCCTTACCACCCGTAGACTAACAGCTTGGCTGAATGTTCTAATAGGGAGATCAAATCTGTTCTGCAGTGACATGTATATCTTGACAGAAAGAACTAATCCCAACTCAACTCAGTTTTTTGGGCCTATCACACATTGTACAAGTCCCCCTAGGAATGCCTCCATATTTTCTAGTGTACTACAAACCATGTCACTTTTCCATAGAACTCATTCATAAATCACTATGGGCAATCAGTATATGCAATCTAGACAGAGAGAGGGATGGGAAAGTAGGAAACTTGACCTGAGTAGGCTACTGGAATTCAAAGACTCTACATATGACAACAACCTCATGTATAAAGAAAAAGTCAAAGATGATACGATAAGCATATCAGACGAAAGAATTTGGAGCCAAATAAGAAGGTGTGGTTGTTCGATGCAAAGCTAATGTTTTTCCCATGCAAACTAAAAAGCAATGGTCAGGGCCCTTTATTTTCAAAAATGTGCATGATAATGGCAACATCGTTATATCCGGATTGTCAGCTGTCGCACAACCTTTATTCATGAATGGGCAATTGTTGAAACCATACGCCGATCATGATATGTTCCTGTCTGTGGTAGACTTGATGCAAGTGGTATTTCAAGATGAGCTTCCAGACTCAAATGGATTAGACTCAATAGCTCCAAAAACAACTCCTATTTTCTTCTTTTCTTGTCTATTTTTCAATTCTTTCATTCTTTCATCCTCTCATTTCATCCCATTCATCTATGCTATACTTAAGATATACTTCATCCTAAATATAAGGGGTGATGAATCACCAATTCATCATCTCTATTTATTATTTTGGCTTAAAATCCCTTGCAAAGCATCTGCAAATATCATTAATGTTCACTTTTTAATAATCTCAGATCATTTTTGAATAGTGCATATTTATCATTATTTTAACCCAAAATAAATAAATAAATAAAGGAAAAAGAAAGAAATAAGAAGTATGTATATATGTAATAAATACAAGCTAATCCTCACCCCCGAGAATAGGTCAAGAATTGACCTAATCGAGAAGGAATAAAGTAGGGAGAGATAGGTTGTTTAATCTATAAAAATCTAGGAAATCCATTTTCATCATTGTACGTATTGTATATATCTTCTACTGTTTTATTTATCAGCAAAACAAACCCAAATAAAAATATTTTCTTCTTGAAACTTGTACATAAAAAATAAGTTGTAAACAATAAAAATAATTGACAGAAGAAACTTTGTACAAAATAAGAGAAATAACACTCTAAAAAGGCCATAAAGCCAAAATTGACAGATTAATATCTACTCCATAAAAACTCAAAATAAACCAACTCACTTTCATTTTCAAAATTAAATAAGATTTAAAATGAAAGCAATTTCATAAAAATCAGAGTTAAGATGTGAAGTCAGCTTTCAGGAGTGCTATTGTACCATAGTGTTTATGTTGTACATTATTTTATTTATTTATTATTTCTTTGTATTTTTGCATATATTGTATTATTATTATTTTTCACATTTTATATTATTCATTTAAAATACAAATAAAAATAATAAAATTTAAAATGAATAAAAAGAAATAAAATAGGAATATTTCTACTATAGGTATCATGTACCTATGTTGTAAATAGCCTTATTTATTTGACTTATTAAATTAATCCAAAAAATTAAAATAAAAATAAGTTAAATACCTTAAATTATTCTAAAAATTATTAAATACTGAAATTATGTAATTATTTGTAAAAGTAATTTATTAAGAATGTATTTGTTGTATACGCACACACACACGTATTTTTACCTATGAATAAAGGGTTTTATTTATTTTAACCTATTTATCTAACTTCTTTAATTTATTTAATATCACCAAAATAAGTTTATTTAATTAGTAACGTTATTTATTTTCAAAACATTTTAATTTAAAGTCATTTAGTATTTATTTCTTAATTATCTTTTATTTTTTAACTCTTTTGTAATGTCCTATCCGGACCAGGCCCTCATTGGTCGGACTCAGGTCTGTTGACCTGAGTCAACTATCCTCTTTGACCTCTTGCCCGAATAAAAACCTTAACAAGCCTTCTTCTCAAATTTCTTTCGACTAGATCTTTTCTTTTTTTCTTTTGATTCCTGCACATGAATAGTTTCCACTCATTATACTTCCATGTCCGATTAATAATTCATCCAAATATGCCTCGATTCGCGTGCCTCCAAATTTTGGAATTTGCCCATCATCTTCCTCTATAAATATAGCTCTGGGCTCCATTATCAAGTTGATCCGTTTCTCAGATATTTTCCCCCTGAGATTGGTTTTTAGAGCCACCTGAGGTGACAAAGGTGTTCTGCAATCAAGAGCACATGAATTTGCTCGAGGAACGCGATCTAGTTCGCTGCTGGAGCACTTTCGACGAGCTCAGCTTCTCTGCCATTCGCTGATGGATCGAGTCCATGACCACCATTTCTCAACCATAGGTCATCTTAGATTAATTTGCATTTCAATTTATCTTTTAATCCATCATTTTTAGTTTGATTTTATATTAGTTCACTAAGTTTTCCGATCAACCTTTGATATGGCCTATCGGAGGTCATTACTGTGTTTCAGACCACATTCACCATCGTTGTTCCATCAGGAAAGTTCTCCGAACCTTCATACACATCCTGATCATCAGATCCACCACGGATCTGAGTTTTCGATCTCAGCCTAAGCACATCATCGGAGATCGACCCATTCCCCTCCATTCTTCTTTGTTTTTGCTAAATAACAGTTGTCGGAGCACAATCTCCGAGCAAGGAACAATTTGCAGGTGTTGTGGACGCTATCTGGAGCTAGGATCGAGACTTGGGAGGCAAGTTGTATGTGTAGCAAAGATCTATCTTCAGGTCCTCGATCAATGGGACCCCAACCATCATCTTACCTCTATTGGACTCAAAGAGACATCTAGAGTATTCTCAGACTTTAGGCGGTGAATCTGAGTTGAATTGGAGGAGCTCACATCGATAGAAAGTCAACAACTTCAGCTTTTGTCGGTGTTCTTCCAGAACTTCTATTTGCCGTCCGATTAAGCATCGTACTGCCAGATTGCATCACAATTGTCAGATCGCACCCAATTTAGCATCGTCAGATTAGATCCAGTCGCATCGCATCGTGACTATCTGATCACCACGTGCACGACACGCCCCTTGGTGATTTTACACTCCCAACCCTACATTTATTTTAATTTTAAATAAGTCCTTAATGAACACGTGTCTTGTTGTTATTGTTTGGATAATTACATATATGCCCATGTTTGTTGAGTATTAGCACTTTATTCCTTCTAATTCAGAGCCACGTGCTTCTTCACGTGATTAGTAGAAGAATTGCAATAAAATATTTGTTGTTTGTTGTTATTGTTTGGTTCTGAAAGTTGAAATAATTGTAAGAAGGTCCTAAATTTGATGATTCATGTGCACATGCATGTGCATTTCTTGGTTATTTACAAGATTCATCCTACAACTCCTATATTTGTTATTATTAGCCCTAAAACATTAAATAATCACACATTGGTCATTTGTCTACACCATTTATTCCTCTTTATTTCTTCCTAATAAATAACTAATTCATTCTAAAAATTCCCTAAAAATTAGGTGAAGTGCTTGTTATTTATTTTAATCACTCATAATTTTTGTTTTGAAAATTAATTAATTTTGTTATTTTTTAAAAATTCAAAACATCAAAATTTCTCTATTTAGATTTAAAAATTCATTACAAATTGAAAAACATTTTAAAAAATTCCAAAAAAATTAATATAGGTTACTTTTTATTGTTTTTATTACTTATATAAATTTTGTTTGAAAATTAATTCAAAAAACCTAAAAATGGGAATATATATAAAAACTATAAAATTCATTTAAAATGAGTAAAAAATCAAATAGGCATGTTGAAAAGCTTGAAAAATTGTTTGTTGTTTAGACTTTATTTCTTGTACTTTTGATTTTATTTTATATTAAAAAACACAAAAATAATAGAGTAGTTTTACTTTATGTTCTGCTTACTATTTTTTTCATTTTAAAATTCTTAAAAAATAAAAAAAATGCATAAAATTCATTAAAATCTGAAAATGATTTTATTTTGAATTTTTGGTTATTTTAACCATTGTTGAAAAATCTAAAAAAATTAAAATTTACAAAATTTAAAACCATTAAAACATTAAAAATAATAAAATATAAAAAAATTAAAAGGGATTTTTTATCCCACAAACCTTAGAAACTTATTAAATTACCTCTAGACCTTTTGTAAATCTTTCTAATGTTTTTAAAAATCCATAAAAAATATAAAAAAGAATTAAAAAAACATTAAAAAACAAAAAAGAAAAATAATCCTTTATTAATTAGCCATAATTAAATAACGATCAAGTAACGTTGCCTCCCCAAGTTTGATCGTGCATTGCTACATAGATAAAATAATAACACTAGCTTTTGATTTATTTCTGCTAGAATAATAGTATTTGATTTGGAGAGTTGTGGGTTGTAACGACACATACATCATATTGTTCACATAGTTCTTTGTTTAATAATTAAAACCCATTAATTTTACCATTAATCAAATGGCACCGTTGCCAGGGAGGCACAACGAGGGTAGATATGTTAGCCAATTTCTTTTTTTCTTACTTGTTTACTTGTCTGCTTGATTGCCATTTTATTTCAATTCATTAGTCTGCTTCATTTTATTTCTTTTCTTATTTTTATCATAACACTTCTTGTTTCCCTTTTGTTGCGAGGGCCCGATGAACTAGGGTGGCATTCTTAGGAGCACTAACGCACCCGAATGAGGCAGAGGTCGGGAGCTTCTTCACCGATCGACATGAGAGAGAAGCTGAGGAGAGGCAGCAGAGTTGAAGACATTTTGTTGCATTTTATTTTCTTTAAATTTATTTTCAGCCATTTTATTCATTTTATTATTGTAATTATATGTAATAAATTGTTAGCACTTGCTCTTTTTCTGTTTTCTATTGTTTTGTAGAGGCAGAAGTTAGGGGTTTGTTTCACCAAGTGCCACTACATTTGGGGGATCCCATCGTGGTTTTTGTTTTTATCGATTGCATTTTTTTGTTTCACGTGTTTTGAGTTTTCTGAATTTATTTTTCTTTGTTTTTTGTGCTTGATCCCTTAGCGTTAGGTTTTTATTATCTTGGTTGAGCTGGGTAAATAATAGGTCCAAACACACTAATATCTTCCTGTACCTGTAGTATTATTCAATTTGGACTTAGGCAAATAAATCTGGTTCTTCCTGATAATAGGATTTCCTTCTAGGACAGTTCTTCATGCATGGATCATTTTGCATGTAGATTGTTGGCAACATATACACATCTCTTACTTTGCATGCATCATTGATTTCTTCATGCAACAGCTTTTTCAACTTCCTTCCATGTTTTTCTGGACATAGGATAAAAAGGAATTGGAAAAACCATTAAGCAAATATTTTTGAAAATTACTCAAAAAAGTGATAATCAAATAAAATTTGGGATTGCTAAATACACTTGACCATAAAATAAACGTAAGGATATCATTTTGTATTGAGGAGAGTAACCCCCTCATTGCTCATATGTACTTACCTCCAGACATAGTGGGTGAGGATGTAGCCATAAGGATAGAGCCCAAATCCCTGGACTTGTATACTAAGCACTTGTGTATCAATCTTCGGTACATGGTCGTAGTTGCAAGCACTTGCCTTTGATCTTATAAAATCATTTTTGTGTGCTCCAACTCTTATCTCCCTTTTGGGTTTGATATAACTTGGTAGACCAGGCATATGGTTCCATTGTTTGGGGAGGTTTGACGACGCACACTTGGCGATAGGGCGACATCACCCTGTGTGTTTGTGGTTAATTAATTATGTGTTTCACTAAATTTTAAACTGAAAAGATAAAAGACCGAACTCTTATGGTCTCCACTTGTGTTCAGTAGTAAATAGAGGGGTTGGTTTGTGTTTGTTTACTTAGTATAAAGATCCTTCCACGCACTTCGTGCCTTCTTTCATTTTCTTCATCTTATTTGATTTCGTGATCTCGGATCTTCCGCTTGACATCGAAGATATCGGATTGGAGTACATTTTGTTCGGGATTCGTAGACCTATCTTTATACACTCCTTCTCGGTCGTCTTCATCTATTCGAGATGTCTCTCTTCTCAAATATTCTTCTTTTTCTACTTCACCATTTCTTTCACCAATAAATCCCTTGTTCAAGATAGACCCTAATTCTGAACTTTCATCTGAGACTCCATCATTTTTGAAGACTTATCGAGTGCCTTGCACATTTTAGAGACAGATCTTGAGGATTTGATGGCACCAAAGGGAAAGGCCCCATTAGCATACCACTTTGAGATCAATAGCACGATGTTGCCATCCATTCATTCCATTCAAGCACAGCTTATAGAGCATGTCAACATCCAGGACAGGTTGGGAGACATGATCTTAGAGATGAAAAATGCATAAGGAGAGAGGTGAGAGGAGGATAAGAAGTAGAGAGGAGGTGGGAATGGGGGAGAGAATGTACATAATGAGCAAGAGGGAGCAGATTCCATTGTTGAGACGAATTGAGTTGAGGCCAAGCTCACTAGTAGGATGCTTATAACCCAGGAGCAGGACACACTGTTACATGGATTCATGTTCTTGTGGTTCATGGGCATTTCGAGCTGAAGCCCCAACTACTTCCTTTGCTCCCCATATTCCATGGACACGTAAATGAAGAACCATATATGCACCTCCAACAATTCGACCACATATGTGGCACAATGCACTACCCTAACATTTCGTTAGAGGTAGGGAAGATGAAAACTTTACCCTTCAATCTTATGAATAAGGCATTATACTAGATTAATCATTTAGGAAGGGTGGTCATGTCTTGAGAAGAGCTGAGACCAACTTTCTTGAGCAAGTATTATCCTCTAGGACAATTGAATCAAATGCAATCTCTCATAGCCAACTTCTCATAGATGTCCCATGAGCCCATTCACGAGGCATGGAACGCTTCAAGGATTTGACGGATAAGTGTCCCCATCATGATATACCGAAGACAAGCTTAGGAGTTCATAAAACTAGAGATTGGTAGATGCCGCTTGTGGGGGTTCACACTTCAATAAAGATGAGGATGTTATATGACAGATATTTGAGGAAATGGCAGAGAGCTTTGCAACTCTATCTTCTTCCTGCGTATTTCAGAAGCATCCTTTACCTTCTTCTATACTCCACAAGGCTGCCAACATGGCGATATCTCATGATGTGGATAGGGTGGATAGTTTTAATTTGACCATCATTGGGAATCACCTAACAAAGTTGACATAATTGAAAAGTGATCACAAGAGATAGATAAATTACATGTGATCGAACAAAGGACAAAACAACCAGACAAGCTGGATGAGATTACGAAGCACTTGGAGCTTCTTGTTAGTACCATTCATGCATTCTAGAGTTCGAGTGCCGCAGTTGAGACTTCTGCACCTAAGTCTTCTTCTTCTACAGTTCAATAGAGATCTGGAGCACCTCCTACCATTCAACATGTATACTATGTGCAGACTCCAGACCATGTCTCACAATAGCAGACTCCAGCATACATTATGTTGTACTGCCCCGAGTCTCCATATCTTTCAGAGCAACAGTTTCCACCTCCACCTCACATACAAGAGGTGAATGGAATTTGGTGTGGTCTTGATCACAGCCAGACCCGAACATCAGGCAGTCACAGTTGGGTTATTAGGCCAACTAGAGACCAGTTTACCAATTTCCGGGAGGTTGACCATATCAGCACTAATAGCTACAACCTCATTTTCAGTCTCTACCACATTTCTAGACATGGAGAAACATATTTCAGCAGACGTAGCCTGTTTATTCTTATCAACCTTACCATCATCAGCAAACTGGCACAGTATTCACATCCTCCTCCTTCTCATTATCAGTACACATCACAATCTACATATCCTGGGTACTAACAACCTCTACATTTCCATTCTTAGTGACCACCAATTGTTGAGCAGTTAGATGCACCCTTGGTGAACCCACACTTTATTATCTCGCACAATTGATGAAGAATGATATCAACCAGAGGCTTGACGACCTGACAACCATGAAGACTATGATACCAGCCCAGGTTGAAGCCAATCCCAACAATTTCAGACTCAACAAGGAGCAGCTAGCACATCATGATTCAACCACTCCCAAAACGTATATGCCTTGTGATTTTTCATGTTTATCTAATGTCGTTACTCTCAGGAGCAATAGGAGATTAAAAGTCCCAAAAAAAATAATAATGGGAGATGCAGAGCCGAGCCAACCTTTAAGGAGAACATACCCGTCGCAGAGTCTTGTTCTTCTGTAGCAAACTATGCAAGCCGAGCCAATTCTAGTTTTTCTTTTCCTTTATATATTACGGATAATATTGTATAGACTGATTCTGATCATCCATATGTATATGTTGATTTTGATGAATAAAAAGAATGTTGTTTCTGATTCCGTACCTTTTCCTAATGCATTGAATGAAAGCAACATACTCAAAAATTAAAAAAACACTTTCTAATCCTAGAGTGGTTGAGATATTACAAAACATTTTCCTTGAGATGCCACTGCTGAAGGCCATGGAGTACATGCCTGTTGTGAGAAGAGGATTAAAAGAAACATGCAATACAAAGCGTCAACCAAAGTAGAACCAACGTAAGAGAACTAAGAAGCATATACTGACCATGGCCAATGTTCATGCCATCATCAACCTCCCGCCTAAAAAGAAAGACAAGGGATCTCTTCTTATTCGATGTCACATTTTTTATCAGGAGTTTGATCGTAGTCTAATCCATAGCGGATCCTCCATCAATCTTATACCGACTTCTCTACTCAAAGAGTTTGGGTTGGGGCCTCTTAGATCAACCAAGATGAGCCTTCAGTTTGCTGATAGATCGATCAAGAGGCCGAGGGGCATCTTAGAGGATGTTATTGTGATGGCGCAGGGAATGAAATTCCCAATGGACTTCATTGTCCTAGACATGGACACCTCAACACCGTTACTCTATACCTCAATCATACTTGGTCGGTCGTTACTTCAAA
The DNA here is from genome assembly GCA_037367405.1 of Ottelia alismoides. Lineage (NCBI taxonomy): Eukaryota > Viridiplantae > Streptophyta > Magnoliopsida > Alismatales > Hydrocharitaceae > Ottelia > Ottelia alismoides. The sequence goes on from JAZKJV010009315.1 coordinate 205,466, forward strand.
CGCTTTGAGTGGTAGTAGATTATGGTACTGGAGATAACCTTTCACTCCCATAGTGATAAGGTTATGATAGAGACAATATCGGATACGAAGCTATCACAACCACCATTATATGAGAGAGAGAGAGAGAGATTATTACACTTGAGTCAGAGGACCATGATTTTCTAACTAAGATAAGAGATGTAGATTAATTTACAGATTACATTGATACCCATGAATTCCTATCATGAAAGGAAGGCCTGGAAAGCACAATCGACATTTGCTCCGCTATTGATCATGATGAGTTGTATGCTGATGGACTTTCTGAGATGTTTTTAGATGAGTATACTCCATCCCATTTTGAGTAGAGACAGGTTATTGCAGATCTATTTGAGATATTACATGCTGGGCCTATTGTAGCAATGGTTGTTAGTTTACAGCTGCCAGATCATTTTCCTTCCACAAGTGCAGTTTCTGAGGTCGCTACAGAGCAGATTTAGACCCCAACCAAGCATAATATTTTATAATCGACACTGAAGTATGCCTTCCATGCGAGTGAGCCTTAAATGTTTATGGTCACCATCAGTTCACAGTTGACTGATGATCAAGAATCTCGCTTGCTAGAGGTTCTCGAGAGAAACTACAAGGCCATAGGCTGGAAAATTTCGGATCTCCGTGGGATTAATCCAACATATTGCTCGCACCACATCTGCTTAGTTGATGACAACAATCCATCGGTGAGATTCAGTGTCAGCTAAATCCTAATCTTCAAGATGCTGTCATGAAAGAGATCAGGAAGTGGTACAAAGCTAGCTTTATTTATCCCATTTTTTATTCTAATGGGTCAGCCTGTTACATGTGGTCCCAAAGAAATTCGAGATTACAATTGTGACGAGTGACCATGGTGAGGAGATTTCGACCCGAGTACCCACTTCATGGCGTGTATGTGTAGATTACCAGTGCTTGAACTCAATGACCAAGAAAGATCACTTTCTGCTACCCTTTAATGACCAGATCATCGAAAGACTGGTATGGATGTAGTTCTTTTATTTCTTGGATGGATACTTAGTGTATCACCAAGAATCAATCACTCTTGAGGATCAAGAGAAAACTAGTTTTACTTGTTCATTTGTCACCTACGCCTTTAAATGGATGTCCTTTGGATTGTGTAACGCTCCAGGTACATTCTGGAGGTGTATGTTGGTCGTTTCTGCTGACATGGTAAGTAGTTTCCTTTAGATCTTTATGGACGATTTCTCGATCTACGGGGATAGCTTTGACACATGTTTGACTTATTTAGACGGAGTACTTCAACGTTGTTGTGGGGTGAACTTACTGCTCTCATGGGAGAAGAGTTACTTTATGGTGACCAATGGGATTGCATTGGGCCACGTAATCTCCAAGCATGGTATGGAGGTTGACCCGACCAAGGTTTATGTGATCTTCAAACTAGAGATGCCAACAAATTTGAACCAATTAAGGTCATTTCTTGGATATGTTGGATTTTATAGGCGATTCATTGAGAACTTCAGCAAGATCGTTAGACCTTTGACTGAGTTCTATGCAAGGAGATTGAGTTCATTTTTGATGAAAAGATTCTCCATGCATTTTATCAGATGAAAGACTTGGTTACTAGTGCTCCTGTCCCATAACCACATGATTGGTCTCTTCCTTTCAAGATCATGACAAACGCCTCAGATTATGCAGTTGGAGCTATTTTAGGACATAGAAGGGATGTAATACCATTTGTTTACACTATACTAGTAAGACTCTCGATGATGCACAAAACAATTACATCGTTACAGAGAAGGAGATGCTAGTAGTTATGTTCGATTTAGAGAAATTCAGATCACACCTATTGGGTTCTAGAGTGATTGTCTACACAGATCATATTACCATATGGTAATTGAAAGCTAAGAAGGATGCCAAACCATTCCTAATCAGATGGATCCTTCTACTCCAGGATTTTGATTTGAGATTCATGATAAACCTGGAGCACAAAATGCTGTGGCAGACCACCTTTCCTAGATCACAGATGTAGAGACTCCTGAGCAGCTACTGCTTCCTATTACATAGACTTTTCCAGATGAGTCAATATTTTTTGTTGTCTCACTCCCATGGTATGCTGATATTGTGAACTATCTTGTCTCTACGGATTCTTGTGAAAGATTCATTTTTACCAATGGGAGGATTTATGCCTATTTTGTGAGGGTGCAGAAAATCTGGACGAGGTGCATTCCTCAAGAGGAATACACCAGTGTGCTTGAGCATTGTCATAGATTAGAGACTGGAGGACACCATTCGGTGAAGTACACAACAACAAAGGTTCTACAATGTAGCCTATGGTAGCCAACTTTGTTTAAGGATGCTATAAATTATGTTGGTAGTATTGCTTGTCAAAGAATGGGAGGAACCATCCGTTACAAAGATACAATGCCCCTCAATTATATCCAGATTTTGATGTTTTTGATGCTTGGGGCATTGACTTCATGGGCCCATTCCCTAACAGTCGGGATTTCAATACATCTTGCTTCTGTGGATTATGTTGGACGTTGGGTGGAGGCTATACCCACACAAGTCGTTGATAGTCATATTGTTTGGCACTTCCTCAAGGACAACATTATCGTACAGTTCGGGATTCCCAGGATTCTTATTTTAGACGGGGGAAGCATGTTTATAAATAGAGAAGTGAGAAAGCTAGTTAAGGAGTATGACATTGAGCATCATGTCGTGTCTCCTTACCACCCACAGACTAATGGCTTGGCTGAGATCTCAAATAGGGAGATATAGACTATTTTTCAAAAACTTGTTCATCCAGATAGGAAGAACTGGTCGTAGATGCTTGACTTAGTTCTATGGGCTTATCATACGGCTTACAAGTCTCCATTGGGTATGTCTTGAAGGATATGGTTTAATCCTCAAGCGCATCACGGAAGCGTGTGCGTCGTATCGAATACTACAAGGAGCGACTAGTCGGACTAGTTGCTCGATGCAGCGGAATTTAAAAAAAATTATACGACGAAACCACATGATCCAAGAACACTTCTCGAATCGTTTCGTCTAAACCACAAACAAGCAATAGGATTACCTCTTGAAGCGTGGTTGCGATCGAGTCTCTAAACGAAGAGACCTCCTGTCTCAAGTCCGATCCGACGGAGGAGACGCTTGCAAGCGCGGGGATGAACCGCATGCTTCTCGCAATCCATGTTGATGATCCAAGCGGCGGATCTCCTGATCTCGACACACGAGATCCGTCGTCTTCTTTACGAGCGAGGCGCACCGAAGGAGACAGAGATCCACGAGCAGACGATCGGACAGCATAACGACGATGCTGCGGCGACGGAGAACCTCTCCATGGTATCCATGGTGGACGGCCATGAGAGGGATAGAGAGGGCTGACGTCTAGAGAGAAAGAGAGAGAGAGATGCTTCTCAAGCATTTTGTGTAAAGAAGAGCAATGGGGTGCCTCTCCTTTTATAGGGTTTTGGGATCCATGGATCTCAATCCATGGGACAACACAAATCCAATGGCTCTCATTGATTGTGTTTCTTTTAATGGCTAAGATTTCTGTTGATAAAACCAACAACAATTAATTTAATTTAAATTAAATATATGTTGATAAATCAACACAATTTAATCACAAAATTAAATCATCAATACATGGAGACAATGGAAGAGAGAAAAGCTTCCTTCCATGTGGAGGGGGGGACGGCCTCCCTTTCCTAATGGGAGTGGTGGTCGTCCACCCTCCTCCATTAGGAAGGTGGCTATTTCATCTTTTATGTAATCTCCATTATTTGCAACAACTTTTGTTGCAAATTATTCCACAAAAATATTTCACAATTATTTTGTAGACATTGCAATCTTGCCATTGAAAAAATTGTGAATCATATTCACAACCCAAAACAAAATGTAAATTACATTTTCAATTCAATGTCCAATGTGAATCCAATTCACATTAACATTTAATTAACAAATGTAAATTACAAATAGCTCTCTCTTATATAATATAAATCACATTTATAATATATATGACTAATATGGATATTGCTATCCACATTATTCATATCCATGATAATTAAATCAAATTTAATCATCTTGGATCTCTATTCTCTTGTTCTCAAATAACATGAATCATATTCACATTATTTACATCTTTGATAATCAAATCATATTTAATTATCTAAGACAACTTTCTTTATAATATGAATCGAATTTATATTAATCATGATAATTAAATCACATTTAATTATCCATTTCCTCAATGCTCGGATACATAAATCAACAATAGAATTATCCATGAACTCCTTTAAGGATAATGTGCTTTCTCCGCAGATACTTGGAGATAAGGACAGGGCGATTGTATTGTTCCACGTATAGTGACATGGATATTGAGATCATATCTCAAATCCAGATCGCGGGCCTCCCATAGATGCTTGATTAAATCAAGACCGTAAATCTAATCTTCTCATTGCATCTGAATCATATTCAGATCAATGTCCAATAATTGGACTAAGATAAGATTACTTCTCTACTGAGAGGAGTCACTAAAATCCAGACCCGTTTCATCACTCCCTAGGAATGGAAGCGTCATGGTTATACAATCGTTTATGATCACATCACCCTCAGGTATTCCTAATACATGTACATCCTGCATACTGGAAGACTCAGAGTAAACCCGAAGTATTGGATCATCTTTATACTATCTACTTCATGGTTTTATCAGTAAGTTTCTCATTCGATCATTGGGAGTCGGTATTGATCATATACTTTCCAAAAGCATATATCATACCTAGGTCTTGATCATATACTTTCCAAAAGTATATATCAAACCAACAAATTCAGTCAAGCTTCCAAAGCGAGATGACTGTGCGCACGGAATTTGATTCTTCCCAATATCTCATGAGTGAGCTCATGTCTTCCGGTTCAGTAGTGAGCCTGTATGATCCCTTTGAGAGATCGTATTACTCATATGCCCTTATATGCACACTAGCGCGCCGGTGTATAGACCTTGATTAGGTCATCAACCTATTGGTCTGCCAAATGCACATACTCAAACATATAGTAATACATCTGTCTCTGGTCAGAGGATGTGTGCATGTATCGTGACAGCATACGATATAGGACTTTGGTTATCTCGATCTCGTTAAGTCAACTCTTTGACCCAACTCATCTGACACCTCCGAATCTCTATTCCTATGCAGAGGACCTGCATCAAGAGATCGGTCAGATATCAACCTAAATGAGATAGGATTGACATCTCCTACTCAGGCTGGAGATCATCTCTTAACAATCATTTGACGGTGCTCGATGAGTCCTCAATCTAACTCATTAGATATTCATCTAAGCACCAACCTCTATGATTCAATAATTGAATCAACAACTGTATGATCATTAAGATGGTCATGGTACATAACCGTAATTGTACTAAGGTACCTATTATGCAAATTATGTACTCTTTATTTCAGATTAAGGAGTGAATTGCAATAACATTTATTGCATAATGGCTCGCCGTGGGCTCGCATGTCCAACAATCTCCCACTAGCCCAAAGAGCCATTAATGGGCTAATCATTTAAACCCACACTCGTGTGACAATCTTAGGCTATTTAGAAAATAGCTAGGTAAGTTGATCAGTCACTCTGTTCCCAAGAGACTACGTCAAGTCCTTTTACGGCACTTGCATATCTCCTAGTAACAGTGCTCGCATCCAATGCGAATGTTGCATCTCATGCAACTGATACTAAATATTGTCGGTTATAGTGTCCTTGACACTACATCTTATTAATTATCATAACCAGTATTCCCATAGACCTTATTAGAATACCTTCATTCCTGGAGATCTCTATCTCCTAAGGTATCTACAGTTAAGACCCTTACAGATCACCATCTATAAGATCTTAAACTTTTGAAGATAAGACTTTGAGATCACTATCTCTAAGTTTCATCATCTTTGAAGATATTGTTATTACTGCAATTAAGTGTTTTATCTCCATAGTATGATTAGTAACAATTTACTACTCCCACTGCATGTTAGACATCTGGTTCTTGTACACATCTAGCATACATTCAGCTTCTCACAACTGATGCACAAGTGCAAGCAGTTCTAGCATTCATTTCCTCAACTATTTGAGTTGCTATCCCTTTAGATAGGTCAGTACCATATCTTAAGGGAAAAATGCCTTTCTTGGAATTTTCTGAAAAAATGGAATAAGTCCAAGGTGTACTACTAATGTGATGGTCCCAATATCCTCTTCTCTTTGCTTCTGAGCTACTTCAGAACTAAGATCCAAGAGGTATCCTCGAGATCGTTTCTCAAGGTATGGAACAACCAAATTATCAAACACTTATTATTTATTCTTATATCATTCTAAATGATTAGAATAATATCTACATTAAGCACGATGAACACAATGGCACTTCCACTAAGCTTCACATGGTTCATCAAGATTTTATCTGAAATCACAACATATATAATTTCATCAAATCTTATGTTCCAACTACAAGAAACTTATCGGAGTCCAAAGATGGAGTTCTTCAGCTAGCACACCTTGCTTTCCTCAACCATGAAGCCCTGGGGCTACTTCATATCAATATCCTCAGAGAGGTATTCATAGAGGAATGCAATCTTGACTCACACCATGAAGATGTCATAGACAAGTTGTGTAGCTATAGTTAGCAATATTCTGATGGGTTAAAGCAAGGTCACTGGAGAGCAATTCTTATCGCAAGCGATGCCTTCTCTTCGGTGTGTAGCTCATGGCTACGAACTGTGCTTTGAAGGTCTTTACCTTCTCATCCGATTCCCTCTTTCTCTTGAAGATCCATTTACACCTTAATGGGTCTGACCCATATAGGTGGATCCTCGAGGGTCCATATACAACACTTGTATATGAAGTCTACATTAGACTTTTATTGCTAACATCCGTCTTTCCATGTCATGATCCTCAGGAGCTTCATCACATGAAGTCCGATCATTTTCAGATTTAACTGACACATGGAATCCATCCTCAAACTTATTTGAAGAGGTATTAATGTTTCATCTTTAATTATCTATTTTAGTTTCCGATTTCAGGAGCCTCATTATCGTTTCAAGATTAAATGAGTTCCTTTACTTCATTTTCATCTTGATTCTCAAGAGAGTCATCCTATAAGAATCATATTCTCAAAGATGAGATCTTTTAAGAATCTCAAGGTCATAAAGTAGGTATCTAATACCATCCTTTATTTTCCTAATGAAGTAGCACTCTCTGGTGCTAGATTCCAGCTTACCAGCTTGGGACCTTATTAAGTGTATAATGTAGTCTCTACCACATATACCTGGAAACTAAGAGATAATTATGCTAAGATTAATCATTGATCAAATCATGTCACACATGATCAATTGCATCTCCCTACAACTCTATTGAGTTAAGGCTCATTAGGAGGGGTGAGATAGAAATGATATTCACATCTCCATAAGGTATTCCTTGAATTCATCTAATAGGTACAAGCTACCTTGATTAGATCAAATTCATTTCATCTTCCTTCAAACTTTGGTTCTAAACTAAAATTGTGAAATCTTTGAACATTTCAAAGTTTTCTAAGTGAAGAGAAGAAATTTCATATCACAAATAATCATTAATAGATATCACATATCCATAATGTTTATTCTGATATAGATGATTCACATACATAAATATGTATGAGATCTTGAATACCTTAACATCTTACACCATTCCAAAAGAAGGGTGTATTGGACATTTTACTTTAAATACAATATTCATAAGTATGCAAGTTTTGAAATTTTAGACATTCTTATGTTTCATCTCTTACTTGTCCATTGATCTCATCAACAGACATATGTCCAAAACATTATGTCAGATCATTGTCACATGATCTTTATCCTCCTATTGGTCTTTAAAGGTTTAATTTTTAGCATTAGAAATCTTAGTGAACCATTCATTAATTTTCTAATTTAGTGGAGTCCACTAGATGTAAGATTACTATCTGAAATATCTCCATCATAACACTTTGTGATAGTTCTATTCCAGATTTCATGTTTATTCCCAACATTTAGAAATAAACAATGAGTGTATTCTAATATCTAGGTCATAGAGACATTCTCTAAGACTAAGGGCTCCCACTGAAAATATGAAGTCTATTCATCCGGTGGAAATTATTGCAACAATTGCATCAATTCCAACATGGATGACCATTAAACCTTAAGATCAAATTTCTAATATTCTAATACAGATGCAACCAATTGCAAGTGTCATTAGAAGATTGAGATACAATTATTAGACTTTATCTTATCAAATAAGTAAGTCAATTTCAATGATTATATGTAGTTTTTTTTGATGTACTATCCGATTCCTTTTCTAAGGATTCTAGATAGATTTGATAGTCATACTATCAACACATTAATTTATTGCAGTATTGGCATTCATCCAACTCTTTGGATGTCATATGGAAGTCACAGAAGTACAATCAACTCTTTGACTATACCTCTTACGTGGGTCCAACCCATGCTTCCACTGCGCTCCCTTTGTCTATAAGCAACTATTGCTCAAGACCAAGGATCTCTTATCTTAAAATCAAAAATTTCAATATAAGAGTATTTCAACATTTATACAAGCTTCATTTAAGTTCATATAATATGAATATTATGAAGCTTCATGAATAACTAGAGTATAGATAGTAGAATGATGACATTCATCGTATCTACATCCATCTAGACTCTTAAAATATTGGTTCAGGTAGGTACTCAAACAATTTGAATACATCATCTCTTATAGAGCCACCATTCTGCATGATGCAGAGAACCACATCATTCATGATTAAATGTCGAGAGTACATATGTATGCCAGAACATCTTCTTCGAATTTTATAAGGATTATTTGATAATTACGATCATTATCGACATGTCACTTTAAAAGTACATTCGATAAGATCAAGACTTATAGGGACATACAAACCCTAGGGTTTTAGTCCTATTGTCTTCTTAATCATCATTCCTCATTATTATGAGTGAACTTGCACATTGCAACCACATACATTATGTGCCCAACTGCAATACAATATCTAGATCATGAGTCCAATCCATGATATTTTACTGGTTATTATTGAGTATAACATTGAGTGGGTTTAATGAAGGATTATCTGAAATAAGTAATTTGCATAAGGGTATATATTTATATATACATGTTTTACTTTGAATTAGGAATTTTATATCAAAGTTGTCTTGCCATGTCAACAATGAAAGTTCATTCCCTTAATCACTTTCAATGTAAGAGATATACTTACCATTATATCTCAAGCAAGATCTGGGATCTCCTTCCTTATCTTTATTGCATCCCAATAATATGAGAACCTACAACTCGGATAAAAAGAAGTGGGAACACATTCCACCTTGCAAGTCCAACTTGCATCTCCCAATTCAGTCTTTAATACCCGGGCCCACCACCCCTAAGGTGATGTTGACCCATCATTAATTAAACCAACCGTCAACAGGAATACAACTCGCTATGCGTAATCCAATATCGCCCCAATAATATGAGGACCCGATATTGGGGTCACTATGCATACGTCCTTACTCTTTCGAGAAGCGACGAGCCCGATCCAAATGGATCATATGCAGGAGCTGTCACTTCGGACATGCGTCTCCCACATATAATATCTGGCGACGAAACCCTTCACCTTGACGGGAGACCATGGATGTCACTTATGTGATCCTCCATATCTTATTCAAATTAAATTAATTTCTATGAATCACATTCATATAATTGATTCTTCCAAGGGAATTATCAACTCTAATCATATTAGAGTATTTTTATTGGACATAATTAACTTAATCATATTAAATTAATTATCAATCCAATTCAATCAATCAAACTTGATTGTCTTACTTGAATATATATGGTATTATTCTCAAAGTACGTATTAATTCGTATTTTAATAATTAGAAAAATACATCTTAATCCCTCGAACATTATCCCAGCCCTACCCGTTGTCATGGCCAGTACTGGCGGGAGTGGGATGGACCGCATACATTGCAACCCGCTACCCCAGCGATCCCCGACTAGACACCATATCCGCCTCGGGAAAGGATAATGCCAAATTGATTAATTTGTACTTGAGATGATCATTGGTTCTTCAACCGAAATTATACCATATAGTAATCAAAACAATTTTGATTCTAAGGAAATTTGCTAGACAAATTCCCAATCCTATTCAAGCAATGAGTTTGATGATTGTGTTTCAAATTATGATCTAGATCAAATCTAATCAATTAATTGGTTGAGGTCAAGTCAATTAAGGAAATAATCATATTACAATATTTCTCAAATATTTTCCATAATTATTTCATGAAATTAACAATTAATTTCACTAATTGACAATCACATGGTTCTTGATTAGGAAAGTAATTTCAGCAGTGACCCATACTTACTAAAATTAGCATATCTCAATCAATGTAAATCCAAATTAAGCAAAGTAAGTTTCCATAGTTTGCTAACTTGATTTACAACAGAACCTATGTGATTTGAACGCATTTAGAGGCATATCTAAACAGTAATTAACTCCTTAATTACGTTAAGATTCGCAGTTCCCGTAACAGTGAATATATGTTCATTAAAACAACCATATCTAGAGCAAATGAAATCCGATTTACGCAAACTCAGATCTTATAGTTTCCTTATTTAATGGGGAACAAAATCCAAATAAATAATTCGTGCTTAAACATTTTAAACATGGCTGAAATTATTTACTAAACAGATCTGCGAAATCAAAGGCGATAAAAACTTTCGCGACCATAACGAACCCAAGTCGTCCTCGGTTAGCGAATCATATTCGAAACCGTCGACCTAAGGCTCTGATATCACTTGAAGGATATGATTTGATCCTCAAGCGCATCACGGAAGCGTGTGCGTCGTATCGAATACGACAAGGAGCGACTAGTCGGACTAGTTGCTCGATGCAGCGGAATTTAAAAAATAATTATACGACGAAACCACATGATCCAAGAACACTTCTCGAATCATTTCGTCTAAACCACAAACAAGCAATAGGATTACCTCTTGAAGCGTGGTTGCGATCGAGTCTCTAAATGAAGAGACCTCCTGTCTCAAGTCCGATCCGACGGAGGAGACGCTTGCAAGCGCGGGGATGAACCGTGTGCTTCTCACAATCCATGTTGATGATCCAAGTGGCGGATCTCCTGATCTCGACACACGAGATCCGTAGTCTTCTTCACGAGCGAGGCGCACCGAAGGAGACGGAGATCCACGAGCAGACGATCGGACAGCATAACGACGATGCTGCGGCGACGGAGAACCTCTCCATGGTATCCATGGTGGACAGCAATGAGAGGGATAGAGAGGGGCTGACGTCTAGAGAGAAAGAGAAGAGAGAGAGAGAGAGAGAGAGAGAGAGAGAGAGAGAGATGCTTCTCAAGCATTTTGTGTAAAGAAGAGCAATGGGGTGCCTCTCCTTTTACAGGGTTTTGGGATCCATGGATCTCAATCCATGGGACAACACAAATCCAATGGCTCTCATTGATTGTGTTCCTTTAATGGCTAAGATTTGTGTTGGTAAAACCAACAACAATTAATTTAATTTAAATTAAATATATGTTGATAAATCAACATAATTTAATCACAAAATTAAATCATCAATACATGGAGATAATGGAAGAGAGAAAAGCTTCCTTCCATGTGGAGAGGGGGGACGGCCTCCCTTTCCTAATGGGAGTGGTGGCCGTCCACCCTCCTCCATTAGGAAGGTGGCTATTTCATCTTTTATGTAATCTCCATTATTTGCAACAACTTTTGTTGCAAATTATTCCATAAAAATATTTCACAATTATTTTGTAGACATTGCAATCTTGCCATTGAAAAATTGGGAATCATATTCACAACCCAAAACAAAATGTAAATTACATTTTCAATTCAATGTCCAATGTGAATCCAATTCACATTAACATTTAATTAACAAATGTAAATTACAAATAGCTCTCTCTTATATATTATAAATCACATTTATAATATATATGACTAATATGGATATTGCTATCCACATTATTCATATCCATGATAATTAAATCACATTTAATCATCTTGGATCTCTATTCTCTTGTTCTCAAATAACATGAATCATATTCATATTATTTACATCTTTGATAATCAAATCATATTTAATTATCTAAGACAACTCTCTTTATAATATGAATCGAATTTATATTAATCATGATAATTAAATCACATTTAATTATCCATTTCCTCAATGCTCGGATACATAAATCAACAATAGAATTATCCATGAACTCCTTCAAGGATAATGCGCTTTCTCCGCAGATACTTGGAGATAAGGACAGGGTGATTGTATTGTTCCGCGTATAGTGACATGGACATTGAGATCATATCTCAAATCCAGATCGCGGGCCTCCCATAGATGCTTGATTAAATCAAGACCGCAAATCTGGTCTTCTCATTGCATCTGAATCATATTCAGATGAATGTCCAATAATTGGACTAAGATAAGATTACTTCTCTACTGAGAGGAGTCACTAAAATCCAGACCCGTTTCATCACTCCCTATGAATGGAAGCGTCATGGTTATACAATCGTGTATGATCACATCACCCTCAGGTATTCCTAATACATGTACATCCTGCATACTGGAAGACTCAGATTAAACCCGAAGTATTGGATCAACTTTATATTGTCTACTTCATGGTTTTATCAGTAAGCTTCTCATTCAATCATTGGGAGTCGGTATTGATCATATACTTTCCAAAAACATATATCATACCTAGGTCTTGATCATATACTTTCCAAAAGTATATATCAAACCTACAAATTCGGTCAAGCTTCCAAAGCGAGACGACCGTGCGCACGGAATTTGATTCTTCCCAATATCTCATGAGTGAGCTCATGTCTTCCGGTTCAGTAGTGAGCCTGTATGATCCCTTTGAGAGATCATATTACTCATATGCCCTTATATGCACACTAGCGTGCCGGTGTATAGACCTTGATAAGGTCATCAACCTATTGGTCTGCCAAATGCACATACTCAAACATATAGTAATACATCTGTCTCTGGTCAGAGGATGCGTGCCTGTATCGTGACAGCATACGATATAGGACTTTGGTTATCTCGATCTCGTTAAGTCAACTCTTTGACCCAACTCATCTGACACCTCTGAATCTCTATTCCTATGCAGAGGACCTGCATCAAGAGATCGGTCAGATATCAACCTAAATGAGATAGGATTGCCATCTCCTACTCAGGCTGGAGATCATCTCTTAACAATCATTTGACGGTGCTCGATGAGTCCTCAATCTAACTCATTAGATATTCATCTAAGCACCAGCCTCTATGATTCAATAATTTAATCAACAACTGTATGATCATTAAGATGGCCATGGTACATAACCCTAATTGTACTAAGGTACCTATTATGCAAATTATGTACTCTTTATTTCAGATTAAGGAGTGAATTGCAATAACATTTATTGCATAATGGCTCGCCGTGGGCTCGCATGTCCAACATGTCTCCCTATCGCTTAGTTTATGGAAGCCTTGACACTTGTCAGTTGAATTAATGCATAAATCTTTATGTACAATCTGTGTATGCAATTTGGATTATCAGAGATTAGGATAGAGTAGGAAAGTGGATCTGAATAGATTGTTGGAACTCGAGGACTTTGCTTATGACAACAAACCGATGAATAAGGAGAAAGTCAAGAGATGACATGATAGACACATTAGGAGAAAGACTTTCGAGCCTAATCAGAATGTGTGGTTGTTTGATGCTAAGTTGAAGCTATTCCCATGCAAACTCAAAAGCAAATGGTCATAATGCACATATGTTTATAGTGAGATTTGTACGTGACAACTGTAGCATTGTCATTTCTAGGTTGTCATCTGATGCACATCTGTTTGTGGTTATTGAACAGTTGCTGAAGCCATACATAGATCATGATACATTCCTTTATGTCGTGGATTCCATTCATGTGGTATCAAATGATGATTCTTTGACTTATTCCACGTCTGATACATGAACTGATTTTCTCTTATATATGCCTTTCATTTTATTCTTTGTTTTTTTTATCATTCACCTCTTTTCTGTGTGTGTGCTATACTTAGGATGTACTTTATCTTAAGTACACAGGAGGTGAATGACTTGAGTTTCTCTATTTTCATTCTGATTCATCACTCCTGTTGTTGCTTATACTCAAGGATCCTTAACCCTAAGTATAGGGGGAGTGATGTCGTTTATTTTGTTCTTCTTTATTTCTTATTGTTTTTGTTTTATTTTCTTTTATTATGTCGCTTGTCCTGCAATTTGTTGATATTCTTTTCTACAGTTAGGGATCTTTTACCCTAAGTATGGGGTAGGACAAGTCGAGTCGTTGACTTTGTATATTCTTTTCCTCAGTTTTCACTGCTTGTACAATCTTTTATACTCATGATTATTTGATTCTAAGTATGGGGGGATGCCCGACTTCTATTCATTTAATTCATTTTTCTTTGATTCATTGTAGCATAAGATTCTTTCTACTTTTCTATACTTAGCAAGAGTTATGCCTTCCATTGTCACTTCTTGGTCACTATGCGGATATAGTTCGAGCTAGGTATAGGGGATGTTATATATATTGTATATAAACTTTAACCATAACTTGTACTTTTGTTTGTTTAATAATGTGGCTAATAAAATTGGAATAAAAATGTTTTGTAAAAAATTATAAAAATTCTTTTGAAAAATTCTTTTGTAAATATTTTGTAAATGTTTATGCAAATAGTTATGCTTTTTTATAAAAATATTTGTAGAATTATATTTGTACACATTTTTGTAAAATGTTTGTAAAAATATTTTGGTTGTAAAATATTTATAAAATATGTTATATAAAAGTAGTAGTTTTTAAATTATTTGTAAAATATTTGAAAATAAAATGTTTGAAAAATTGGTTTGTAAAATATTTATAAAACATTTTGTAAAATGTTTTGTAAACATTTTTTGTAAAATATTTTGTAAAGGTTTTGTAAAATTATTTGTAAAATCTTTTGTAAACCAGTTTTGTAAAATTATTTTCTGATCTTGTATATAAATAATTATTTTTTGTAAGTCTATGTATAAACTTACCGTAAAATTCTTGTAAATAAAACATGTAATTACTTTTAAAAGATGCGCATAAAATTCTTTAGTAAAATCCATATATAAATGTTGTATTTAAAACGTGTATGTAAAATTCTTTAATAAAATCTGTATACAAAATTATTTTGAAGATAAAATCCTCTTGTAAAATTTGTACATAATATCTGTAAGTAAAAATTCTTTTTATAAATTAAATCTTATATAAAACTTGTATAATAATTGTAAATATCTTTGTACAAAACTCTTTGTAAATTTGTATAAAATCCTTGTTTATACTTGTGAATACTTCTAATTCTATAACTCTATGAAAATTCATAAAATTGGAAAAGATAAAATCCATTTAAATGTGTAAAAGTTCTTGAAAAATCATATAAAAAGTTTGTCAACAAATTCTTTTCAATAAAGTCTAAGGAATAGACCTTGGTTAGGACCTTAATCCACTTAATTTCAAAGGAACCTTGTAGGAAATGGAGTTGAGACTTTTCATGTCATGGCGACTTAATTCTTTGGGTCCATAAGACTATGTTCACATGTCATCTTAATTGGTCTAAGTAGAATATTTTATACGCACACATGATTATTTTAGACAAGACCTAACTTGGACAAATACCTTGCACGTAGCTCAACACAAATGAGGTGGTGAGGGGTAGAATCTTCAGGCAAGAGACACATGTGAATGGAAACATACACAGCCACTTTGAGTGGCCAGTTTTCCCCAACCTTGTCTAGTGAAATTGACGTCTAAAGATAGGACGTTGTAGGTTGAAATAAAGCTTCGGATGAGGGATGGTCTGATGGTACAATTTTTCTTAGACCCCAATGGGAGAAAAAATGGTTCTACATCCGTCGGGGCACAAAAGATCAATGCAGTGCAAAAATACTTTCTACTAAAAAGAAGAAAAAAACAACAAATATACAAAAATGACCACAATGGTCCAAGCTTCAAAAAAACCTACATATCTTAGTGGATACTAAGCTACACTGGCCGGCTTCACAAGGAGATGTGGCTACACTGGCCATACTCCTATTCTCTTCTTATTCTTCTATATTCTCCCCTTTTTCGTTTGTGGACACAACACATATCTGAACTTAGAAGGAAATTCCCCACTCCTCGAGGAAAGAGCAACTAGATTGGGGATTTAGGGTCACCTTGCTAAGAGAAGGTCGTTCATTGTCATTTCAGATGTAGGGAGCTATATATCACATACACAGTACAAGTAAGATTTACAGTCATCAGAATTTACGTATGGGGACTTGTTCTGACCTGACTATTGAGGTGAATGGATAGAGACTAATGGAACTTAAAGGTTGGTGAGTCTTAACTCGTATTCCCAATAAGGTTCCGCCATACTAATAATACAAATGTCTAAACGAGCTTCATACTTTGATTTTATGAATATTAGTTTAAAAATCAAAATTGTTCTAATTTCATCTTTTTTCCTTTATTATTTTTCTTTTTAGAAAATAAGTGTTTTCTAAGGGACTAGCAGAGATAAAGTATAGGGGGATGATGAATCACCAATCCATCATCTTTATTCATTCATTTTGGCTTAAAATCGCTTGCAAAACATCTGTAAATATCATTAATTTTCATTTTAGTAATCTCAGATCATCTGTAAATAGTGTATATTTATAAGTATTTTAATCCAAAATAATTAAATAAAGAAATAAAGGAAAAAGAAAGAAATAAGAAGACTATATATATGTAATAAATACATGTCGATCATAACACTAAGAGTAGGTCAAGATTTGATCTAATCGGTAGGGAATAAAGTAGGGGGAGATAAGGTCTTTAATCATAAAAATCCAGAAAATCAGTTCTCGCATCAATATATTCATCATTGTACATATTGTATATATCTTATAGTATTTTATTTATCATCAAAACAAATCCAAATAAAAATATTTTCTTCTTGGAACTTGTACAAAAAAAATAGTTGTAAATAATAAAAATAATTACAGAAGAAATTTTGTATAAAATAAGAGAAACAACACTCTGAAAAAGCCGTAAAGCCAAAATTGATAGATCAATATCTACTCCATAAAAACTCTAAACAAACCAAACTACTTTCCTTGTGTTCAAAATTAAATAAGATTTAAAATGAAAATAATTTCATAAAAATCGGAGTTAAGATGTGAAAGTCGACTTTTGGAGTGCTAATGTACCATAGTGTCTATGTTATACACATTATTTTATTTTATTTTATTTATTTATTTGTATTTTTTCACATATTGTATTTTTATTAATTTATACATATTTTCTGTTATTCATTTAAAATATAAATAAAATAAGAAAAATAAAAAATGAACAAAATAATAGAATAAGTATATTTCTACTATAGGTATCATGTAACTATGTTGTAAATAGCCTTATTTATTTAACTTATTAATTAATTCATAAAATTAAAATAAACTTATATTTAAAATTCTTACATTATTCTGAAAATTAATAAATTATGAAATCATGTGATTATTTGTAAAAAAATAATCAAGAACGTATTTGTTGTATATATAGGTATTTTTACCTATGAATATAGGATTTAGTTTATTTAACCTATTTATTTAACCTTTTTTATTTATTTTAAATCACCAAAATAAGTATATTTAATTATTAATATTATTTATTTTCAAAACTATTTAATCTAAAGTCATTTAGTTTTTATCTCTTAAGTATCTTTTATTTTATTTTATTTTACTCTTTTATCATGTAGTGAATTGTCCTATTCAGACCATGCCATCATTGGTCGGACCTAGGTCTGTTGCCTGGGCCATCTCTCCCATTTGACCTCTTGCCCGAATAAAAGCCTGAACATGCCTTCTTCTCAAATTTCTCCTGACGCAATCTTTTATATTTTTCTTTTGATTCCTGCACCGAATAATTTCTAATCATTATACTTCCACGCCTGATTAATAATTCATCCAAATCCACTTCGGTTAGCGTGCCTCTGAATTTTGAAATTCACCCATCATCTTCCTCTATAAATACAACTCCTGATCTCCATTCTCAAACTGATCTGTTTCTCACATATTTTCCTCTGAGATTGGTTTCCAAAGCCACCTGGGTGACAAAAAAGGTATTATACAATCGGGAGTGCGTGAATTAGCTCGAGGAACACGATCTAGTTCACTGTTGGAGCACTTCCGACGAGCTCAACTTCTCTGCCATTTCACTATCGGATCGAGGCCATGACCACTGTTTTCCACCGTAGGTCATCGCAGATTAATTTGCATTCCAAATTAGCTTTTAATCCATCATTTTAGTTTTATTTGATCTTAGTTCAGTAAGATTTCCGATCAACTTCCAATTTACCTGATCAGATGTCCATATTGTGTTTTAGACCACATTCACTATCGCCATTCCATCATGAATGTTCTATGCACCTTCCTACACACCCTGATCATCAGATCCATCATGGATCTGAGCTTTCGATCTCAAACCGATCACATCATTAGAGGTTGACCATTCCCCTCCATTCTTCTTTGTTTTTGCCAAATAATGGTCGCCAGAGAACCATTTCCAAGCAAGGAACAATTTGCAGGTGCTTTGGATGCTATCTGGAGCTTGGATCGAGATATGGGAGGTGAGTTGTACATACATCAGAAATCTATTTCCAGGTCCCTGATCAACAGGACCCGGACCATCATCTTACCTCCATTCAACTCGGAGAGACATCTAGAGTCTTCTCAGACTTTTAGGCAATGAATCTAAGTTGAATCGAAGGTGATTGCGTCGTTTGAAAGTTAGCAGCTCTAGCATTCATCGGTGTTCTTCCAAACCTTCTAATTGCCATACGATCAAGCATCGTAGTGCTAAATCACATCACAACCGTCGGATCGCGCCCAATTTAGCATCGTCAAATCAGATCCAGCCGCACCGCATCACGACCATCTGATTAGCACGTGCATGGCATGCCCCCTTTGTGATTTTACACTCCTGGTCCTGCATTTTATTTTAATGGTAAATAAGTCCTTAATGAGCACGTGTCTTGTTGTTATTATTTGAATAATTGAATATATGCCAATGTTTCTTTGAGCATTTGCACTTTAGTCCTTCTAATTCAGAGCCACATGCTTCTTCACGTGATTAGTGGAAAGTTGCAATAAAATAATTGTTGTTTGTTGTTATTGTTTGGTCTTAGAAGTTGAAATAATTGCAAACAAGTCCTCCATTTGTTGATTCACGTGCACAAGCACGTGTATTTCTAGAATATTTGCAATTTTTATCTTATAATTCCTATATATATTATCATTTATCCTCGTAACATTAAATAATTGCACATTGGTCCAATTGCACATTGGTCCTTTGTATTGCGGCATTTATTTTAGCCTTTTACTAAATTGTTCTTAATAGATTAGCTACTTCACTCTAAAAATAGGTTAGGTGTTTTAAAAACCATAATTTATTTTATTTTCAAAATTAATTGATTTTTTATTTTTTAAAATTCAAAAACATCAAAATTTTTCCTCTATTTAGCTTTAAACATTCATAAAAATTGTTAAATGTTTTACAAAATTCAAAAAAATTAGAGTAGGTGTCTTTTATGGGGGGAGGGGGGGAGGGCAATCGACTCTTTACTCTTTATTTAGTTGTTGTAGTATAGACTTTCCTATACCCAATACGAGTTATGTCTACCTTTTTCTCTTTTATAACTATGAGGACACAACTCAGGCTAAGTATAGGGGGTCGTATTTGTGTTGTATATACTTTAGCCATAACTCGTACTTCCGTATTTCTAATATTATGGCTAAAATATTATATGGGTTAGAATATTATAATAAATCTACTCTAAAGAATACACCCTAATAGGTATTATTTTTGTAAATATGATTAATAACCGGGTAAAAATGTTTTGCAAAATGATTTGAAAAATGGTTTAAAATGTCTTGAAAAATATTTTGAAAACTATTTGGAAACCTTTTTGTTAAATGTTTCAAACCTTTGTAAAAACTTTTGTAAATATTTGCAAACTTTTATTTCATTTGTTTGAATAAAATTTGAAAATTCAATTTGTAAATGTTTTGGAAAATGGTTGTAAAAATATTTTGAATATCTTTCAAAATCTTTGCCAAATGATTTTCAAATTTATAAAGTTTTGTAAAAATTATTTGTAAAAATTATATGCAAAATAGAGTTTTAAAATGTTAGTAAAAATTTTCAAACTATTTTTAGAACCTTGCATATAATTAATAAAAACTTTTATAAAATTTCTTCATATAACCCTAGTATATTAAACCTATGAATACCAACTAACTTAACATGTATAAATGATGAATCTGTGATTCATCACTTCAAAAGTCAAATTAGAGCCTTGTTCCCGAGAAAATAGAGGCATATTTCCTTTTATATTGCATAAATAGCACTCATGCATGCAGTCATAAATCATACATTTTTTAGCAGCTCATTTGCATTTAAATAAGAAGCCAAAATCCTTGTAAAATACCCAATCCTAAAATAACCTCTTCTCTATAAATATATACTCCTTAGTTGATAGATAGGGAAGAATGCCAAAATCCCCCTTGTAAATTAGTCAATAAAGCCCTCACGCAAACTCCGAATTAGGTCTACTTACTCTTAGAATACTACACATTAAAAGACCTTTAAAAATGAGACTAATTTCATTGAATTTGGAGCTTGTATGAGAAAGATGGGTTTTTGGGCCACTTTTGTACTATATATGTATATCTATGTATCCTTGTATTTATATATCATATTTGACCTCATCTCCGTCTTGGTCAACATGAAACTTGTAGATCTCATCGAGATCTACAACTTTCATGTTTTGAGTTTTTCCAAAGTTCAGCTCCCTCTTCTCTCTACACGCGTCTTTTCCTCCAGCCACTCATAGCAGGCCACGTGGCGCCCTCTGGTTGTGCCACGCGGCCCGCTTCCCCTCGCCTCATCCGCCTCATCTTCCAACCGTTGGATCCTCTTCCAGATCCAACGGCCCAGCGCTCCCATGCGCGCCTGAAGCCTGGACCATCATATCATCTCTGGCCTTCATCCACGCCGCACGTTCGCGCTCTCACCAGAACACGCCACGTGGCGCTTTAAGACCGCTGGATCGCATCCATGATCCTCTGATCTCAGCCGTCTCCCCTTCCAGCGAGTCTTGGCCCTTCGATCAGCTCCATCTCCTCATCCAGGCCGCCCGCTCGCGCTTCGCCCGCAGCTCGCCACATGGCGCCACCACAGTCCATCATCACCGAGCCCCCGATCTCATCCAACCCGCCTGCCACGCTTCGATCTCCACCGTTGGATCACTAGATCCAACGGTGGAGACCTCGTCTCCTACCTCCGGGCGCCCCTCTTCCCACGTCCCTTGCCTTGCGGGAGGGCGCCCCCTTTCTATTTCCGGCTGCACGTCAGCCATCCTCTCCCACCGCTGACAACCCCACGATGAACCCCACTCATCCCTCTCCCTCGCCAGCTCCCTCACGCTCCACCACCTCCACCATAGAAGCTCCACGTCGCCCTCGAAACTTGCCTCGTCGCCAACACTGCCACCAACTTCACCTTATAAATACGCCACCTACCGGCCGACTTCACACCCATCCGCCACTCCAGAGAGTATCCCCGAGCTCTGATCCTTCAGTTGGTGACAGCAATTAGGTGATTCATCGAGCGACGAAGGGATTCGACTCCGGCGAGATCCACGGCCGCCACCGCCGTGCTGCAGCCTCCATCCGCGAGCTGCGTGAGCTCAGGCCACCTACCGACCTTCGAGCGACGACCTGGAGCTCAAACCTGAGCTCCATTTCCCAGGTAGATTCCTCCATTCTTCCTCCGATCTTTCTCTCATTTTTCCTTGATTTTCTCTGACTTTATTCGCTAACACCGATCACTCTCTTGCTTCCCTTTCATCTCGCTGAGCTTCGCGTCGAAGCTCTCATCCTCGCGACACCATTCACGACCTCCGACGACGCCCCTCGCTACATTCCGATCGCCAGCTCCGCCATTTGGCCGGAGCTCCATCTCCAGACGTCCTCCGTCACCCTTAGGCCTCGCCGACCACCTTCACCTCTTCACACAAGCACGCACGAGCTTCGGCTAGTCTCTGACCCTTGCAGGTACTTCATTTGCCACTGATCGGAGCTTCATCGGAGGCGACTTCGAGCTTCGTCGTCGGCAACTCCTGACGGCCTTCTCTCACTTCTGAGGCCACCGGAGCCTTCACCGACCATCCGCGAATCTTCCGAGATCCCTCCGACTCGCCAACGACCTCCACTGACGACGGGAGGGAAGGGCGGAGCAGCAGCCCGATCGCCGGAGCCTCGCCTTCTCCTCCGCAGGAGGCGGAGGGCCGTCGAGGAAGAAGAGCAGCTGCCGTTCGATCGCATCGATCGAACGACCCTCACATCGCCACGTCGCTCGCCACCGGACTCGCCTTCGACCGTAGGATCATCATCGATCCAAAGCTCCGAGGACACGCCACGCGTCAGCACCGACAACCCTCGGATCCATCTTGATCCGAGGGCCTTCAACACGCCACGTAGCCTCGGCCCGAACCTCCTCTCCGAGCCTAGGTTTGGGTCGCACGAGCCTCGCTCCGGACCTCCAGAGCGCACGAACCTCGCTCCGAGCCGCCGCAGCTCTCTGAGCCTAGGCCGCTCACGTGAGGAGCACATGCGGCCTGGGTAAATTGCACCGAGTCCCCTGGAGCTTTCCAAATTTGCAAAAAGGTCCCTGTGAAGCAGACCCCACGTGAGGAGCACGTGCCCTGTGGAGATTTTGCACAAGAGTCCCCCACATTATAGGTAATTGCATTTTAGTCCCTGTCTGCATATTTGTTTATTGAAATTTAAATTTTCTGTATTGCATTTACACCCTTGTGTTTGCACGCATCCCTAGATTGCATTTTACATCATTTTGCAAATTTAAAAATTGCATTTTGTTGGGAATTTTATCCTCTGTCTATTGGTACATGTGTCATATTTTTGGTAAGTTCATTTGAATTATTAATGAATTAATTGGTGAATTGTTGACATATTTTGCCCAGTGACACCTTTTGATTTATAGTTAATTCTTTGTGCTTCCAAAATTCATCAAAAATTCACAGTAGCTTAAGGACATCATTTTTAACATACCATAAAAATTTCATAGCATTTGCACGCATATCGAGGCCTAAATAAATTGATAAGTGATTTTCTTAGATTAATTTTAATTAATTCATTTTACAGTGAAATTAAGTTCTGTCAATTTTCCTAGGTCCCTTATCATTAGAGCCACCTAGGATAATTTTAGTTCTTGAAAAAATTGTGGTTTGATATTTTTAAATACTGAAAATCACCCGGTCTTTTCATTTAATTCACAGTAAATTTATTTAGTGTCGAAAAAATCCAAAAAAATTATTGTAGGTCATTTTCATCATAATTAACCATCTGGCCAATTTTCATAATTTTTGGACTTCATTTGATACCATAATTAATTGAACATTAAACTGGCCTGCATTGTCTACATAAGTCTGCATAAAAAAATTTAAAAAGACCGAAAAAAATTACTCCTCGAAAATCAACACTTGGATCCTTGCTTAAATTCACCTAAGGAGACAGATGCCTCCTTGAGATCGACCTTGGACTCCACCAAGTAAAAAAATTTGCCGCTTAAAATTAACTTCACATTAATCGATAAGTGGTTTTTGATTAACCCCTCGTATCCGACTGCAACGAACGACATTAAGTAATTTGGACATTAATCTGCCTGAATTAACAAAGGGTGCGGGAGCGTTATCAAAATGGCACCGTTGCCGGGGAGGCACGGCTTAGGTTAAATTTTAGCAAATTTTTGAGTGTGTGATTTTCCTTCCCCAGGTAGTCTGACCCCCGGTTTTCTTGTAATTATTTTCTCTCCTTTATTTTTGCATTATTTTATTTTTGTGTAACTCTCTGACCTCCATTTAATTTTTGTGCGAGGACCGCGAGGAGTCGGCGACGCTTCGAGGACTTCGCATTTAAATTTTTGTTGAGTGAAAGAGAGGCTTTGTAATTACATTTTATTTCTTTTTCTTTCGCATCATTTCCAGCGGTTCCCGTTTGGGATCTCGCGCGTATAAAGATAGTGGAACTGTGTCCCGTGTGCTGTGTGGGTGAATTGTAACTTAGCTTGCACTAGCGGCTCCTCGAGCCACTCTAGGACTTGTTTGTGCTCGTAATCAATAGGACCACACAATACACTTAAAAGACGCACCTAGACCGCAGTACTTAGTCAAAATTAAACTGTCATTCACGCTAATAGAACTGCCTGTCTAGGAGCAGCTTTTCATCGCTTGCATTTGCATGTAGAGTAATGTTTTCAATTCTGTTTTGCATCCTGCATAAAAAAAGGCGAAGGGATCACTGTAAGTATTCTCTACTCAGCATCCGCATCATCGATTTTTCGTGCATCGGCTTTTCTCGATTTCCCCCTCCTATTTTCTCACTTAAATTAAACAGGAAATTGGGACTGTCCGATAGGCGTGCTTTGTGGTGGACTAATTAAAGTGATAACTTAACTTTAAAATCGGGACTGCTAATAGTATTGACCAAAAAAATAAAAATTTGAAAATTGTTTGCGGGAGATTAATCCCCGACCTTGTTTTCAGGCTGAGTGAGGGTACCTGAGTGTGTGTGAACACCCTAAGGTAGAGCCCAAATCCCCATCTTCCATATCACGTTCTAACTGATCCTAGCAAATATCACAAGCCGGATAATTTCAGATTCTTTGACTAGTACCAAGTAGCCTCCGCCTGTCCCAGGTAGATAGGGGCGAAATTACGGTACTTCGCGACAAGCTGCCAGTAACCCCCCAGGGTGAAGTTCCGGCCTTGTCAGCCTCCGCCTGCTTGCAGGTAGATAGGGGCGTGGTCACTGAATCCATCGGCTTGGGATAGGAGCGAAGAAAGGAAGGAGCGGCGGTATCTTAGGCGACAGGATAAACAGGGAAGACGCATCCGGCTCTGAGCCGACTTCCCTTTAGGCCGCGTAATCCTTGCTAATTTGCTTGAATATCACACTTAAAAACTACAAGATTAAGTGGACTCGACTTCGAGTCCTTCACTGTGTTGAGTGTGAACCCAGGGTCTTGGATTGTTCTTTTCGCTTGCTTCAGGTAGGAGTAAAATCCTATCTTCTTCTCATCATGATGAGTGACTGGGGAGATCTCGACGCGCTATTCACTGATCTCTCTATGAGTCCCCTAAGTAACTCGTCTTTCTCGGTCCGAGCGCACCTTGGACCACCCAGGACTCAGGACCCTCTTGAGTCCTGGTTCCCTCATGCTCAGGGTGGTTACTCTCAAACCAACCCTTTTATCTCCTCCGAGATTACCGAGGAAGACCATCACCTCGGTAATCCCTTCCTTGATTCGCCCTCTAACACCGATCTTATTTTCCAATCCCCAGAACTGGAGGGCGAGATGCCGCCAAGGATGCCACCCGATGAGGACCAGATGCGACAGATTCTTAGACGCCTCGCCGAAGCCGAACAGAAAAATGCAGATCTCACGGCGCGGATGGGACAGATCATAGTAGCTGAAGGGATCGACCGACCAATGGTCGATACCTAGAACCCGGTGGAGAACGAGATCCAAAACTGGTTAGCACCTGCAGTTCCCGACCAGGCATTCGAACTGAAGCCCCACTTCCTCAGTCTGCTTCCGAAGTTCAACGGAAACCTCAGTGAAGAACCATACACCTTCCTCCGTGACTTCGAACTAGTGTGCAACAATCTTAGCCATCCCAATGTTGGCCAAGATTATATCCGGCTGAAGGCCACCCCGTTTGCCTTAGGAGATAAGGCTGCTCATTGGCTGAAAAACTTAGGGGTGGTATGTACTACCTGGATACAGTTCAAGGATCTTTTCTTGAAGAAGTTCTACCCTCTCAGTAGAACCAATCAGATGAGAACGAAGATAGCCAGCTTTGCCCAAGGACCCAGTGAACCGTTCCATGAAGCTTGGGACAGGTTCAATGACTTAGTGCAGAAATGCCCATGCCATGGCATTTCGAAGGCGATCTTAGTCCAGACCTTATTCTGTGGTCTAACCCCAGAGATGCAGGGGTTAGTCAGTGCTTCCTGTGGAGGAAGCTATCTGAACAAGAACGAGCACGCTGTATGGAAGATCCTAGAACAGATGGCAGAAACCGGCAAGTCACAGGCCACAAGGGCCTATCAGTTGTCTCCCTCAATCTTATCCAATGAGACAACTAGAAGGACTGTTGCAGATCTGACTGAGGACCTCATCCCCAGCATGGGGATGATAGCTGACGAGCTTACCATGGTCGAGCAGATCCACAAGAGAGTCGCGGAGATGGAGTCTCTTTCGAGCCTTCCCAAGAAAGTGGAGGAACTATCTGAAAAGGTAGCTAAAATCAAGCTACCTGCCCCTTCTGCACCACCTGTACCTGTACATCGAGTCCATCTTATACAGGAACAGGCACCGGGGCCTCAGAGCAGCTGGGATCAGACTTATACCCAGCAGAACCATCATGCACCCCCACAAGTGGAAACGGAATACGAGGAGCCTCCGCCTGTTTACGAGATCAACGGGCTTTGGTATAGCCGCGACCCGGTAGTCCGGCAGATCGAGATGGGGAAGGATCAGGCACACCGCCCATCCCCAGTCTACCAAGAGACCAGGCCCGTCACCATCCTGCGCTTCCAGTCCAGGCCAGAACAGGGGTACCAACCGCAGCAGCGCACCTACCAGCAGGGGCCAGCACCGTCCCATCAGCAGCAGTATTGACACGGCTAGCAAGGCCAGTACAGGACCGCATCCACTCAGCAGCCAGCCCAGCCCACCGAATTGGAGTCCCTCACCTTGGCGATCCAGACCCTGTCTGATAGGGTCCAACAGATGCAGAATGACTACCTGGACATGAGGACCGACATCAATCGGGTTTCTCGTGCCCAGGACCAATAAATGGCGCCAAGGACCCCAATTCCCGCACAGGTTCAGGCCAACCCGAACAGCGTACACCAAGGCCAGAACCGACCTCGAGATCAGGTATACTATTCAGATAATTATTTATCTGAACATGAGATCCTTTCGTACGATAATGTGAATCATATGTCCCTCAGGAGCGGAAGGACCGTGACCATACCTGATCGGGCACGGGTGCAGAAGGAAGGAGCCTCCGAGAATCTACCTGAGGAGAATTCAGAGGAAGAAGAGGAGGAGCATCACCACCACCATCGCCAGCGGAAGAAGAGGACATCTGAGTCCTCGAAGCAGCATTCTCGCATCCACCTAGAGTCAGACGACACCGATGAGCCCGCACCTCCATCTGAGGAGGATCGTCCAGAAGAAGCGGAAGAAGCGTCACCGGTCTCGCCTCAGCATTTTCTTTTTGGTCAGAGTCCAAGTCCGAGTCTGTATCAGAGTCAGAGTCAGAGTCGTGTTAAGAACTCGTTTCCAGCAGTTAATGAGAATATTTCAGTTCCAGAACCTGAGTTGGAGTCAATAATCCCTTTCCCCCGAGCTCTCAAGGGTGGAAAGAAGAAAATCAAAAAAAATCCAAAAAGATGACCCTGAGATGGCTGAATTCTGCAATAAACACATCAAGGTCACAATCCCTTTTGACAAGTTCGTGGAAATGACCCCTGCATTCCAAAAATACCTTAAGGTGAAATGCACACCTACTAGGGTTAGCAGGAAGACCAAAAGCCGTGTTGAGAAACACGTTTTATCAGTAGCCACGACTTGTGCAATAAAGAACTCGTTTCCTCGGAAACGAAGAGACATGGGTGCACACTATGTAGTGAGTCATGTTGATGACATCGCGTTTGCACGCACTCTCCTGGACAATGGTTCCTCGATCAACTTGATGCCCACAGCCCTCTATGAGCGGCTTAATCTCGGACCTCTTAGGAAATCTAGAGCTATTCTGCAATTTGCTGACAAATCTACTAAGAGGTCCCAAGGAGAGTTAAGGAACATTGTGATCAAAGTCGAGGGACAAGAATACATGGTGGACTTCACTGTCCTAGATATGGAAACCCCTCGTAATTGGATAGATTCCCAGATCATTTTAGGTAGGCCCTTCCTCAGAACAGCGGGGGCCTTATTTGATTATAAGAATGGGAAGATTCAGTTCCAAACTCCAGGCGGAGATGAGGAACTTGAAATGAAGCAGACAAGATGGCAGAGATCGGACTCCGAATCCAGCACCGAGTACTCTTCTACCGGAACAGACCGTGAACATGTAGATGTAGTTGGGCCATGGAGACAGAACCCAGCCAGCATCGATGTGCCCATCTCCTTTGAAGATGATCCAGTGCATGAGTCAGTCTGCGAGATCCTCAGGAACGAGTACAACTCTGAGCCTGCATCGCCCTACATCTTCGATGACATAGAGGCCCAGTTGGGCCTGTCGGTCCTTACATCCTTAGGACAATCGGAAGATGAGGATGACGAGTCGGACGAGGCATTTGCCGATTGCATGGAAACCTTTGACGATCCGACTCCAGAGCCGCGCTTGGTGGCAGCTATCATCGAAGACGATCCAGCCACTTGCAACACTGAACCAGAGCAGATTGAGCCAGACTTCTTAGACGATCACACCATTCCTGAGCTCAAACCTCTACCCACAACACTGAAATATGCCTTCCTTGCGGGCCAAGACAAGAAATTTCCGGTCATTATCAGTTCGCAATTGATCGAGGAGCAGGAATCTCGCTTGCTAGAGATCCTGGAGAAGAACCGCAAGGCAATAGGCTGGAGCATTTCCGATCTCCACGGGATAAATCCCGCTCTGTGTTCGCACCATATTTACTTGGAGAATGAGGCCAAACTCTCTCGTGAATTCCAACGCCGGCTGAATCCAAATTTACGAGAGGTAGTGAAGAAAGAGATAGAAAAATGGTGTGACGCGGGTTTCATTTACCCAATCTCCGACTCTAAGTGGGTGGCCCCAATCCATGTTGTCCCGAAAAAGTCGGGAATTCAGACGACCACCAACGAGGACGGCGAGGAGATCGTGACGAGAGTACCCACGTCGTGGCGCGTCTGTGTGGATTACAGACGCTTGAATGCCGCGACGAAGAAGGATCATTTCCCCCTACCGTTCATTGATCAGATCCTAGAAAGGTTAGCGGGGAAATAATTCTTTTGCTTCCTTGATGGGTTCTCAGGCTACAATCAAGTAGCCATAGCTCCGGAGGACCAGGAAAAGACCACGTTTACATGCCCCTTTGGTACCTATGCTTTCAGGCGCATGCCTTTTGGGCTATGCAATGCTCCAGGTACTTTTCAAAGGTGCATGATTGTTGTATTCGCCGAAATGGTCGGCGAATTCCTGGAAGTCTTCATGGACGACTTCTCGGTCCACGGCGATTCTTTTGATTCCTGTCTTAGGAATCTAGACCGAGTCCTCAAAAGATGTTGTGAGGTCAATCTGGTGCTCTCCTGGGAGAAAAGTCACTTCATGGTGACGGAGGGCATAGTGTTGGGGCATGTCATCTCCAAGAGAGGAATGGAGGTTGACCCTGCCAAGGTGGACGTGATCAGACGTCTCCAGCCACCAACCAACGTAAGGCAGTTGCGGTCGTTCCTCGGGCATGTCGGATTTTATCGAAGATTTATCAAGGATTTTTCTAAGATTGCCCGACCGCTAACTGAGCTTTTAGGCAAAGACATGGAGTTTATTGTAGATCACAAATGTCTTGAGGCCTTTAAGCTTTTACAAGGAATGATCATGGACGCACCCATCCTACAAGCCCCAGATTGGTCTCTACCTTTTGAGATCATGACGGACGCCTCAGATTATGCTGTTGGGGCTGTATTGGGACAAAGAAGAGATGGCGTCCCGTTTGCAATACACTACGCAAGCAAAGTGCTTGATTCTGCTCAGCGTAACTACACGGTTACAGAAAAGGAAATGCTTGCGGTAGTGTTTGCCTTGGACAAATTCAGATCTCACTTAATCGGATCCAAGGTAACTGTGTTCACAGACCACACGGCACTACGATATTTGATGGAGAAGAAGGACGCGAAGGCGCGTCTTCTTCGTTGGATTTTACTTCTCCAGGAGTTTGATTTGGATATCCGTGATAAACCTGGAAAGAAGAACGTAGTAGCCGATCATCTTTCTCGTCTCGAAGATCTTAATACTTCCGAGGTTTCCCCAATTCGAGACTCCTTCCCTGACGAGTCGATTTTTGTTATCGACTCACTCCCATGGTACGCCAATATCGTGAACTATCTTGTCTCCAAGAAAGTTCCCGAGGATTGGCCCAAGAGCCAAATCGACCGACTAAAGTCGGACGCTCGACACTACCATTGGGAGGATCCGATCCTTTTCTTTGAAGGACCGGATTGTGTCTGGAGACGTTGTATTCCTCAGGAGGAATACCAGAGTGTCCTTTCTTTATGCCATAGCTTAGAGGCAGGAGGACACCACTCCGGGAAGAGGACCGCATGGAAGGTACTTCAGTGTGGCTTCTACTGGCCGACTCTGTTTCGCGATGCCACCGCCTTCGCGATGTCGTGCCCAGTATGCCAGAGAATGGGAGGAACTGTTGGTTCCAAGGATGAGATGCCAATGCAGCCGGTCATCATTTGTGATGTCTTTGATGCCTGGGGCATCGATTTCCTGGGCCCATTCTCTGTCAGCCACGGGTTCGAATACATCCTTCTTGCGGTAGACTATCTATCCAGATGGGTGGAGGCTATCCCGACCCGAGCCGCAGACAGCAGGACTGTCTGTAAATTCATCAAAGAGAACATAATCTCTAGGTTCAGGATCCCTAAAATGATGATATCAGATGGGGGTAGCCATTTTGTGAATCGGGAGGTGAAGAAACTCTTGAAGGACTACGACATCGAACACCGTGTCGTGAGTCCTTACCACCCACAAACCAATGGTATGGCTGAGGTGTCGAATAGGGAGGTGAAAACCATATTGCAAAAGCTTGTCCGCCCGGACAGGAAGGACTGGTCTCAGATCTTAGATCAAGTCCTCTGGGCATATAGGACGACTTACAAGACACCGTTAGGCACCTCCCCATTCCGAATGGTATTCGGAAAGTCGTGCCATTTGCCCGCAGAATTAGTGCACAAATCAGAATGGGCAATAAAGAAGGTCAACTGGAACACTCACTTGGGTCAGAAACAGAGAGACATGGATCTGAATGATTGTGGAAGTCAGAAACCGAGCATACGACAACCGTTTGGTGTACAAGGACAAGGTGAAGCGTTGGCATGATAGATATATCAGACGAAAGACCTTTGTTCCTGGACAGAAGGTATGGTTGTTCAATGCTAGGCTGAAGATTTTCCAAGGCAAGTTAAAGTCTAAGTGGACGGGACCATTTGTCGTCCGTACGGTGCATGATAGTGGATGTGTCGAGATCTCGGATCTCGCAGATGACGCACCGACATTCCTAGTAAATGGGCAGCTGTTGAAACACTTCGTTAAATCCAATGAAAAGTTAGTCCATGTGGAGGAGATTGTATTCATGCGCGAGACAGATACAGCAGATACATCTCAAGCCGCGTATGAAACCTTGCAGCAATGAACTCCAGCCATCCGCAGCATATCAAAAGATTCAGACCGACTCATCTGTATATATCATTCTTCCTGTATATCCTATCCTTGACCCCCACGATTCTAGTAACCCATCCCCACATCATCGAACCATTATCTTGGACTATACTTAGGATGACCAGATCCTAAGTATAGGGGGGAGGGGTTACCCGAGTCGATTCACTGTACATTCTCCAGATCACATTGGTCCTCATACTCATTTCCTACCGATACTTAGGCTGACCTGAGCCTAAGTATAGGGGGGACCGATGCCCGCATTGATACTCATCCACTTCCCATCTTTCCCTCGTCCGCCCCATTTCTAATCTTCTTCTACACTTAGGCTGCCAGAGCCTAAGTATAGGGGGGCGAGACGACTTCTATACTTTTTGTTCCTTTTGGCTCCCCTACGCTTAGCACGAGCTATGTCTTTTTCCTCACTCTTCGTGCTCTGAGGACATAGCACACGCTAAGTATAGGGGGGCGTGTATATATTACATATATACTTTACCCATAGCTCGTACTTTCGCGTATTTTTGTATATATTTTACAATAATTACGGGTGGGTAAAAATCGAAAAAAAAATAAAGAAGAAAAATTTTGAAAAAAATAAAAAAATAGGCTTCTTATTTGCTCTTGCATATCATCTCTGCATATAAAAAGAAAAATAAAAGAGTCTTGCATTTTCATAGCATAACATCTCATCTCATCTGCATATCTGCATATGCAAAGTGAAAATCTAGTGGGTTCTGAACCAAGTTATGAGTAGATATTGAGGATGGACTTGATTTGACCTTAATCCACCTAATTTCAGAGGAACCTTATAGGAACTGGAGTTAAGATTTCTCAGGTCAAGTGACTTAATTCTTTGAGTCCGCATGTCTATGTTCACATGTCATCTTGATTAGTCTAAGTAGTATCTCGTGCATACGCAGGATTCTTTTAGATAATGACCTAACTTGGACAAGCACTATGCACGTAGCTCTTCATTGATGAGATGGTGAGGAGGTAGAATCCCTCAGCTTGGAGTAGCACACGGGTGGAAACATCCGTCCTCCTCTAGGGAGGGTAGTGCATCTCAACCTAGTCTGGTGGTGTTGACATCTAAGGACAGGATGCGGTGGGTTGCAATAATGCTTCAAAAGAGGGATAGTCTACTGACTCAAGAGGAAAAAAATCCTGATGTACATGCTGCTCTTTTGTTGAAAAAAAATGCAAAAACTCCGAAAAATCAGACAGGTTCAAGAAAAAAATAAAATACCTGTCGGAGTATGTATACTAGTAAAGAAATGCAGCTGGATGACTTGGCTACACTGGTCAGGCATCCCGGGATAGGTAGCTATACTGGCTACCGTCCATTCTCTTCTCTACCCCCTCCTCTTGAGTTGGTTGCACTTGAACTTAGAAGGGAATACCCCGCTCCTCGAGGAAAGAGTTGCTGGACCGGGTTATTGAGTTACCTTGTTAGAGGAGGCTGGTTCCGAGCCATTTCTGATGTGGAGAGTTACAAATCACTTACACAATACAAGTAAGATTCATAGTCATCAGAAATTTGCGTTTGAGGATTTGTTCTGACCTGACTATTGAGGCGTCTTGAATAGAAGACTTGTGGAACTTGAAGTCTGTTAGGTCTTAAGTTCAGGTCTAAATAAGGTTCCGCCACACAACTAATCCAAAGGTCGAGTCAGGCTCCATTTTTCAACTTTTGTTCATGACCTTGGTTTGGAACCCAAAATCATTTCACTCTTGCATTTCATTTAGCTGCTCGGGGACGAGCAAGGTTTAAGTATAGGGGGTTGATGAATCTGTGATTCATCACTTCAAAAGTCAAAATTAGAGCCTTGTTCCCGAGAAAATAGAGGCATATTTCCTTTTATATTGCATAAATAGCACTCATGCATGCAGTCATAAATCATACATTTTAGCAGCTCATTTGCATTTAAATAAGAAGCCAAAATCCCTTGTAAAATACCCAATCCCTAAAATAACCTCTTCTCTATAAATATATACTCCTTAGTTGATAATATAGGGAAGAATGCCAAAAATCCCCCTTGTAAATTAGTCAATAAAGCCCTCACGCAAACTCCGAATTAGGTCTACTTACTCTTAGAATACTACACATTAAAAGACCTTTAAAATGAGACTAATTTCATTGAATTTGGAGCTTGTATGAGAAAGATGGGTTTTTGGGCCACTTTGTGTACTATATATGTATATCTATGTATCCTTGTATTTATATATCATATTTGACCTCATCTCCGTCTTTGGTCAACATGAAACTTGTAGATCTCATCGAGATCTACAACTTTCATGTTTTGAGTTTTTCCAAATTCGGCCCCTTCTTCTCTCTACACGCGTCTTTTCCTCCAGCCACTCATAGCAGGCCACGTGGCGCCCTCTGGTTGCGCCACGCGGCCCGCTTCCCCTCGCCTCATCCGCCTCATCTTCCAACCGTTGGATCCTCTTCCAGATCCAACGGCCCAGCGCTGCCCACGCGCGCCTGAAGCCTGGACCATCAGATCATCTCCGGCCTTCATCCACGCCGCACGTTCGCGCTCTCACCAGAACACGCCACGTGGCGCTTTAAAGACCGCCGGATCGCATCCATGATCCTCTGATCTCAGCCGTCTCCCCTTCCAGCGAGTCTTGGCCCTTCGATCAGCTCCATCTCCTCATCCAGGCCGCCCGCTCGCGCTTCGCCCGCAGCTCGCCACATGGCGCCACCACAGTCCATCATCAACGAGCCCCTGATCTCATCCAACCCGCCCGCCACGCTTCGATCTCCACCGTTGGATCACTAGATCCAACGGTGGAGACCTCGTCTCCTACCTCCGGGCGCACCTCTCTCCCACGTCCCTTGCCTTGCGGGAGGGGCGCCCCCTTTCTATTTCCGGCTGCACGTCAGCCATCCTCTCCCACCGCTGACAACCCCACGATGAACCCCACTCATCCCTCTCCCTCGCCAGCTCCCTCACGCTCCACCACCTCCACCATAGAAGCTCCACGTCGCCCTCGAAACTCGCCTCGTCACCAACACTGCCACCAACTTCACCTTATAAATACGCCACCTCCGGCCGACTTCACACCCATCCGCCACTCCAGAGAGTATCCCCGAGCTCTGATCCTTCAGTTGGTGACAGAAATTAGGTGATTCATCAAGCGACGAAGGGATTCGACTCCGGCGAGATCCACGGCCGCCACCGCCGTGCTGCAGCTTCCATCCGCGAGCTGCGTGAGCTCAGGCCACCTACCGACCTTCGAGCGACGACCTGGAGCTCAAACCTGAGCTCCATTTCCCAGGTAGATTCCTCCATTCTTCCTCCGATCTTTCTCTCATTTTTCCTTGATTTTCTCCGACTTTATTCGCTAACACCGATCACTCTCTCGCTTCCCTTTCATCTCGCTGAGCTTCGCGTCGAAGCTCTCATCCTCGCGACACCATTCACGACCTCCGACGACGCCCCTCGCTACATTCCGATCGCCAGCTCCGCCATTTGGCCGGAGCTCCATCTCCAGACGTCCTCCGTCACCCTTAGGCCTCGCCGACCACCTTCACCTCTTCACACAAGCACGCACGAGCTTCGGCTAGTCTCTGACCCTTGCAGGTACTTCATTTGCCACTGATCAAAGCTTCATCGGAGGCGACTTCGAGCTTCGTCGTCAGCAACTCCTGACGGCCTTCTCTCACTTCTGAAGCCACCGCAGCCTTCACCGACCATCCGCAAATCTTCCGAGATCCCTCCGACTCGCCAACGACCTCCACTGACGACGGGAGGGAAGGGAGGAGCAGCAGCCTGATCGCCGGAGCCCCGCCTTCTCCTCCGCAGGAGGCGGAGGGCCGTCGAGGAAGAAGAGCAGCTGCCGTTCGATCGCATCGATCGAATGGCCCTTACATCGCCACGTCGCTCGCCATCAGACTCGCCTTCGACCGTAGGATCATCATCGATCCAAAGCTCCGAGGACACGCCATGCGTCAGCACC
The DNA here is from genome assembly GCA_037367405.1 of Ottelia alismoides. NCBI lineage: Eukaryota > Viridiplantae > Streptophyta > Magnoliopsida > Alismatales > Hydrocharitaceae > Ottelia > Ottelia alismoides. The sequence continues at coordinate 241,056 of JAZKJV010009315.1, forward strand.
GACAACCCTTGGATCCATCTTGATCCGAGGGCCTTCAACACGCCACGTAGCCTCGGCCCGAACCTCCTCTCCGAGCCTAGGTTCGGGTCGCACGAGCCTCGCTCCAGACCTCCAGAGCGCACGAACCTCGCTCCGAGCTGCCACAGCTCTCCGAGCCTAGGCCGCTCATGTGAGGAGCACGTGCGGCCTGGGTAAATTGCACCGAGGCCCCTGGAGCTTTCCAAATTTGCAAAAAGGTCCCTGTGAAGCAGACCCCACGTGAGGAGCACGTGCCCTGTGGAGATTTTGCACAAGAGTCCCCCACATTATAGGTAATTGCATTTTAGTCCCTGTCTGCATATTTGTTTATTGTAATTTTAATTTCCTGTATTGCATTTACACCCCTGTGTTTGCACGCATCCCTAGATTGCATTTTACATCATTTTGAAAATTTAAAAATTGCATTTTGTTGGGAATTTTGTCCTCTGTCTATTGGTACACGTGTCATATTTTTGGTAAGTTCATTTGAATTATTAATGAATTAATTGGTGAATTGTTGACATATTTTGCCCAGTGACACCTTTTGATTTATAGTTAATTCTTTGTGCTTCCAAAATTCATCAAAAATTCACAGTAGCTTAAGGACATCATTTTTAACATACCATAAAAATTTCATAGCATTTGCACGCATATCGAGGCCTAAATAAATTGATAAGTGATTTTCTTAGATTAATTTTATTTAATTCATTTCACAGTGAAATTAAGTTCTGTTAATTTTCCTAGGTCCCTTATCATTAGAGCCACCTAGGATAATTTTAGTTCTTGAAAAAATTGTGGTTTGATATTTTTAAATACTGAAAATCACCCGGTCTGTTCATTTAATTCACAGTAAATTTATTTAGTGTCGAAAAATTCCAAAAAGATTAGTGTAGGTCATTTTCATCATAATTAACCATCTGGCCAATTTTCATAATTTTTGGACTTCATTTGATACCATAATTAAATTGAACATTAAACTGGCCTGCATTGTCTACATAAGTCTGCATAAAAAAATTTAAAAAGACCGAAAAAAATTACTCCTCAAAAATCAACACTTGGATCCTTGCTTAAATTCACCTAAGGAGACATATGCCTCCCTGAGATCGACCTTGGACTCCACCAAGTAAAAAAAATTGCCGCTTAAAATTAACTTCACATTAATCGATAAGTGGTTTTTGATTAACCCCTCGTATCCGACTGCAACGAATGACATTAAGTAATTTGGACATTAATCTGCCTGAATTAACAAAGGGTGCGGGAGCGTTATCAATAAAGCCCTCGTATAAATTCTACAATCAATTCTTGTAAATAAGCGTGCACTCCCGTGTAAATATTTGCACATACTTCTTTCACTAACCTTTATCAAAAAATCCCTAAATGTCAAAGTTTCCATAACCCATAAAAAATTGCAAAATGTTTTAAAAACTATATAAAAATTTGCAAATTTATTCAAAAAAGAAAATAGCCTTACAAAAATATTTTCTTGCGTTGCATGCGCATTTGCATTTCTCGGAATGATCTAGACAATTGAACATATCTAAAATAAAGTCTGAAGATGGGATCTAGGTATAAACCTTAATCCAGTTAATTTCAAAGGAACCTATTAAGGACTGGAATTGAGAGGCTTCATGTCATCTTGACTTAATTCTTTAGGTACCATGAGACTATGTTCATGAGTTGATTCGGTGTCTAACTAGAACACTTCATGTCATTTGTACGACTCTTGATACAGTGGCTTGCCTAGAGACCTTGCACTTAACACTTAGCTTAACCTAGATGGATTATTGAAAGATCTTGGAGTCTAAGTCAGGATGATACTAGGCCTCTTCGTCAAGGGTGGCTCAGGAACCATTCTTAGGGACTACCGAAACCAGTACTTCAACCCACTTTCTGGCAACATGGACATCTAATGACTGTAAATTGGATTGAAACAAAGTTTTGAATGAGGAATGGTCTGCTAGCACAACTTTTTCCAAGATCCCAAAACATGGGCGGAGTAAAAGCTTCTATATCTGTCGAGGAAAAACAAGAATGTTGAACAATTCAATACAAAGAAATCATCTAAAAAGAAGACTAGACCAAAAATTCCAAAAATATCAAGCTTCCAGAAAAAGCATGTTTCTTGGTGGAGACTCGGTTACACTGGATGAGCGTCACAAGGGAATGCAACTACATCGGTCCATTCCCACTTCTTTTCCCATTCTTCTAGCTTCTTTCCCCTTTTAGTTGTGAACTATCACGCACTTGACCTTAGAAGGAAATACACATCTCCTTAAGGACGAGTTGCTAGAGGAGGACACTTCTTGATAGTTCAGCGGTTTGTCTGGGAAGAGCTAACACAACTCACACATATGGTACTTGTCATTTCAAGATTGAGAGAGTATGCGATTGAAAGGATGGTTCTAACCTAACTGTGAATTGAACTGAATGGAGGATTATGGAACATAACACACTATGAATCCAAAGGTCTTCACTGAGCTCCAAACCTTGATATTATTAGACAAGTTCAAAAGCCAATATTATTCCAAGTTATTTACTTTTCTTTTCTTTATTTACTTTTTCATGCACTCATTATAAGAAGTGTTTGCTACAAACTAGCAAAGGCAAATATAAGGGTGATGAATATCCATTTTATCACCTTCATTCTTTCATTTTGGCCTTAAATCCCTTTCCGAATACATGTATATATCATTAATTTGTGCATAATAACACTCACTATATGACCTGAAAATACTATAGAAATATTTGTATTTAATAACATAATAAAAGAATAAATAAAAGAAAAGAAAAAATAATGAAGTGTCAAAGACATCGAATGATCGTAGACCTTGAGACCCAGTCATCATGATGACATGGTCGACAAGGAATAAAGTAAGGAGAAATAGGGCAGATTAATTGTACAGAAAACACTCAGAAAGCCTAAATTCTATTCATAAATAAAAAGCCTTTTGAAACCTACTTTTTTTTCCTATTTTTATACCTCAAATAAAGAAACCCTCAACATGAAAGTTGTACATAGAAATACAAAGAAAAATACAAAATTTAATTCACATAAAAATAAAGCACAGTATGCTTAGAGCTTGTTCAGGTCCTCTTTTCCTTTTTGACAACCTTTTTGTGAGTCCAAGTTGCAGATATTAATTGCCCATAATGATTTGTGGATCAGTTCTACGGGAAGATGACATGGTTTTTCATACACAAGATGGTAGGGCGACATGCCCAAGGGAGACTTGTAAGCAGTTCTGTATGCCCAAAGAACGTAGTCCAAGAGTTAGGATCAGTTCTTTCTGTTCGGCTTCACAAGCGTCTGCAAGTTCGTCTTGTTTTCTCTATTTGATAATTCTGCCATGCCATTGGTCTGGGGATGATAAGGAGACACAACTCGGTGCTCGATGCCATACTCCTTCATTAATTTCTTGATCTCTCTGTTAATGAAGTGACTACCCCTGTTTGATATCAAAATCTTTGGAATTCTGAACCGCGATACGATGTTCTCTCTCAAAAACTAACAAATTATACGGCTATCTACGGCTCGAGTGGGGATAGCGTCAACCCAACAACTCATGTAGTCAACAACGAGAAGGATGTGCTCAGATCCCTGACTGTTGGGAAAGGGTCCCATGAAATCGATGCCCCAAGCATCGAATACATATGAGATCTGAATGAACTTTAGGGCATGGAATCTTTAGCTATAACAGTGCCTCCCATCTCTGACAGTCAGTGCAATGCTTCAGAAATGTTGCATCATCCTTAAATAGTGTCGGCCACCATAGGCCATACTGTAGTACTTTCACTGTCGTTCTATCTCCATAGTAATGTCCCCCAGATTTGAGCGAATGATAATGCTCAAGGATTGTATGATGAGCCTCCTAAGGAATACACCGGTGCTAATTGCAATATGCTCCTTCCCTGAATAAGTGGATCTTACCATTGGTAGAAATGGATGGTGGACAAAAATTTGTCCTTAATTTTTGTCCAATCTTGTGGGACTACACTGGAAATGAGGTAGTTCACAATATCAGCATACCAAGGGAGTGAATCCACGGCCAGAATCGACTCGTCATGAAATGTGACTGTGAAGGGTGCACTTATTAGTGGAGGCTCTTGTTTCTCAATTCTGGAGAGGTGGTCTGCTACCACATTCTGAACCCCGGGCTTGTCTTTGATTTTCAAGTTGAATTCCTGGAGGAGAAGGATCCATCTGATCAGTTTAGGCTTGGCATCCTTCTTCTGTTGTAAGTATTAGATAGTAGAGTGGTCAATGTAGATGGTGACTTTTGATCCAAACAGATAGGATTTGAACTTCTTAAGGGCGAATACCACAACCAACAATTCTTTCTCTGTGACTGTGTAATTTCTCTGAGCTTCATCTAATGTTTTACTGGCATAGGGTGCCTTGTCTTTTCTTTGTCCTAAAATAACCCCAACTGAAAAGTCTGATGCATCTGTCATGATCTCAAAAGGAAGAGACCAATCTGATGGCTGTAGGATGGGAGCTTGAGTGATTAGCTCCTTCAGCTGATTAAATGAATCTCCTATAGAAACCCACATGCCCTAGAAATGACCTCACATGTCTAACATTTTGAGGCGGCTTAAGGTTGCTGATAACATCAACCTTTGCTGGGTCGACTTCCATGCCACGCTTGGAAATGACTTGACATGGCACAATTCCTTCTGTGACCATGAAGTGGCTCTTTTCCCAAGATAGCACGAGATTGACTTCATGACATTTCGGAAGTACTCTGTCCAGTTGCTCAGGACAGGCATCGAAACTGTCACCATAAACTAAGAAGTCATCCATAAACACCTCAAGAAAACTATCAGCCATCTCGGCAAAGACTGCAAGCATGCATCTTTGGAATGTAGCAGGGGCATTGCACAGATAAAAGTGCATCCTCCTGAAGGCGTAGGTGTCAAACGGGAAAGTGAAGGTAGTTTTCTCTTGGTCTTCTAGGGCAGTTGCCACTTGATTGTACCTAGAATACCCATCCATAAAGTAGAAGAACTCTTACCAGCTAGGAAGTGGTCCTTCTTAGTTGTTGCATTGAGGCGGTGGTAGTCAACACATACCCGTTAGGATGTCAGTACCCGAGTAGAGATCTCCTCTACTCTATCATTTGTAATGATTTCTTCGGAACTACATGAAGAGGTCTCACCCGTTTTGAATCGGAGATGGGATGAATGAAAGCCGCACCACATCATTTCGTGATTTCTTTCATGACGACATCCCGCAAATTTGGGTTTAGTCTTCTTTGAAACTCTCGGGGCAACATGGCATCTTCTTCCAAATAGATATGATGTGAACATATGGTAGGATTTATCCCACAGAGATTTAAGACATGCTAACCAAGTGCCTTGTGGTTGTTCTATAGAACCTCAAGAAGTCGAGATTCTTGATCTAGGGTCAACCTGCTACTGACGATGATCGAATACATCTTCTCTGCACCCACAAGGAATGAATACTTAAGGCCTGCCAAAAGTGGCTTTAATTCTGATTCTAGGCTGGCCTACCTCATGATCACTTCAGAAACTGTGCTAGTAGGTGGATGATCTGCTATGACCTTAGAGGTAATTCTCACCTTAGTGGCTTCTTGTTCAATTGTTAGGGTATCGAATAGACCTGCAATAAACTCATCATGTTCGGGCTATCATGAATCTTCTGAATCAAAGAGAGGCATCCGCAAATCTGATTCTGTCTCCCAAGTGCTATCCGAGCTTGTGTCGACTGTCCTTTCCTGTTCCTCCTCAAGAGAGAGGATTTCCAGTGTCCATGTGTCATTTAAAGAGAGATCCGTGTCTCTAATTTCTGCAATAAAGTCACAGTCTACTTCAGACGGTGCTACATTACTTTCATCAGATATGACTTTTGGTTCACTGAACAAGTCTATGGTAACTCTTTGATTTCTCAAGCTGAATGTGATCTTCCCATATCCATAATCAACCACAGCCTCTTCGGTACGCAAGAATGGTCTTCCAAGGATAATTGGGGTCTGAAGTAATGGTGCAGGAGAGTCCATATCAAGGACTACAAAATCAATCGAAAATTGCATGTCATGCACCTTTACGACAATGTCTTTCAACAAACTTCTGGGGCGCTTGATAAATCGATCAGCGAACTAAAGGATCATGCATATTTGCTTCAATGGATCTGGCCTGGATTCATGCAGTAATTATAAGGGAAAGAGGTTGATGGGAGATCCATTGTCAATCAGGGTCTGCTCGAAGACTTGGTCAAAAATCTCGCATCTGATCAAATATGTTCCTTTGTCTTGCTTCTTCTGATGGATATTGCTGATGGTTGCAACTATGGTCATGGTAAAGACATGCTTCTCAAATTGCTGGCATCTGTAGTTGCGGTTTGAACAACGCTTATTTGTACATGCTTCCTTCGAGCCCTTCTTCACAACAGGCATATATTCCATGGCTTGCATTAATGGTAACTCAACAGTTAAAAGTTTCAGGATATCAACAACACATGGATCAGATAATGCATCTTTCTTTTTGTAATTTTTTTGGATTTTTATATTGCATCAGGAAGTGAAATATTCACAGATCTGAAATCAAAAGCAACGTTCTTATTTACAATAGAATTCTTGTCCACACTAGTTTGTACATCTGGTCTGCAAAAAAGTTGTACATTCTAGAGATGATGCTGCTATTGGTGCACATGCAAAAAGTGTGGTCACCGCTAGTTGGTTGGTGTTGTCGGTAGTTGGTGTTGGCTCCTCCAGGGCTGGCGCAGATTCACTTCGATTGTTATCTTCTTTTTGTACTTTTTGATATTCTTATTTTTTGTTTTTTTTGTGGATGAAGGTGGTGGGGACATGCAGATGGCATGGCTCCTCCTTCTTCTTCCTCACCCGAACCTAAAGCTGGCATGATTGATGCAGAAGATGACAGTTCACCTATCGAGGCTTTATTCTTCCCTTTAATTACAACAAACGGAGGCAAGGTCCTACCGCTTCTGAGAGTAACAACATTCGACAAGGTAAAATTACAAGCATCTGACTCTACAAGCACAAACAAGACATCACATTCTACCTACTCTTTCCTCTGGAAATTATTGGGATTAGCTTCGACCTGGGTCAGGATAGGAGTTTTTGTGGCAGTCAGGTCATCTAGCTTATTTGTCATCTTTACTAGACCCTTTAGAAGTTGGGCCAAGCAATTAAGGTTGGGGTTCACGGGAATTGTCTCAGGAGATTCAACATGCTGACCACACTATGACTGTTGGTGGGGGGAGGGGTGAGGCTGAGACTGCTGGTAATGTTGTGGAGGTGGAGGAAGCTGACACTATTGGTGTGGAGGAGGAGGGTATTATTGATGATGTCCAGCTGCGTACTGAGGGTACGGCTGTTGATGATAGTACGATGACTATGGATATTGATGCAACTGTCTCCAATTGTTATGGCACTGTGGAGACTGATGGTGCTGATATTGGGGCTGAGGTTGAGGCTGAAAGGACTATGCAGAACGACCACCCTAAAGTTGGTGGTAAGGTTGGTTGGATGGTGGATGGCCTTGGGGTTGTCCGGTAGGACAGGCCAGCTGCTCGTCATTGCTCCAGACACCATTGACTTCCTATATCAGGGGTGGTGGTGGGAATGCTGGATCAGAAGATGGGAGGAAGTATGGCCGGTAAACCACCATCTGTTGTTGCGGTAGGGCCTGCTCAGGGGCCTGCACATAGTATACGTGTTGGATTACCGGCTATTGTTGACTCGGCTGAGGTTGATGTGGCGGTGATGGTTCATCCTTCTTCTCAGCAGGAGTCTCTAACAATGGTGTTACTGACTGACATGAACTGATGGTGCTCACCAACAGCTCCAACTGCTTGGTGATTTGGTCTAGCTTGTCCAAATTTTGTGTCCTATATTTGATCATCGTGAGCTTTTCAAGGTCATGTGACCGCTTCTCAATAATCTCAACCTTAGAAAGATGCCCCCAATGATACTGAGGTTGGATCTCTCATCTTTCTCTGCCCAATGGAATGTTGCCGTATGGACTAGCTTGTGGAGGATCTGAGGCTTTCTCTGATAAGCATGTGATGAAGGGCGGGCAGCCTCTCCCTCAGCCATTTCTTCAAAGATTTGCCATACCACATCTTCATCTTTATTAAAGTGGGATCCCCCATAGGAAACATTGACTATTCTTTGTCTCTCTACATTCAGGCCCTCGAAGAAGTGTTGGACCAAGATGATCCTCGGTATGTCATGGCGGGGGTACTTTTTCTGCAGATCATTGAATCGTTCACGGGCCTCATTTATAGATTCGTGGTCTGCCTGAGAGAAGTTGCTAATCCTAGCTCGCATCTGGTTGAGCCCACCGACAGGGTAAAACTTGTGAAGGAATGCAGTTTTCAATTCCTCCTAGGTCATCACGACCTTTCTCAAATGATTGACCCAGTACATGGCCTTGTCTTGCAAGCTGAAGGGGAGCATAATCATCTTGACCATACATAACGAAATGCTAGGGTAGAGGGTGGTTCTGCAGATGCAATAGAACTATTTCATGTGAATGTATGGCTCCTCGGTATTCCCGTGAAATGAGGGTTGGAGCACAAGGAACTGGGTCTTTAGTTCGAAGTGAGCATGAACCGGTGGGATGCGAATCCACTTTGTCATCTGGATGTCTCCAGGATTATATGTCTCCTTTAATGTTGATTTTGGGTTCCCAATCCTTGGTTTCTCTTCTTCATCTAGATCATCATGGGGTCCTTCTCCACCACCACCTCCTCCTCGTGGTCGGTTCCTCATGTCATTCAGTATATCTTAAAAGGTAGTCTGCATAAGGGCTTGTTCTGTCAGTTGTTGCTGGATGGCTTGTATGGAAGCCAGCAACTGAGCATTCACTTGATTCTTGTCTGGCAGGAAATCTTGCTCTGATTGGGGTGGCTGTTGCCCCTTGCCCTTTCCTTGAGGAGCCATTTTTGGACCCGAATCTGAGGATATGAACTCGATGTTGGGATCCAGGACTGGGGCTGCCTTCTATATGCAATGTAAGAGAATCCTAATCAGACCACTTGAAATTGAACACCAGCGGTCGTGATGAATATGAGATTAGGGTCAATCTCAGATGGTCATGAATGGAGAAAAAGATGTAGACTAAAATCGATCTCCATTCGCAATAGGAAGAATTGGAATAAGAGTGGTCCTGATTTATTAGGGAAAGTGGAAAGAAAACGAGGAGTCTAGATATTAGTTCGCAAGATATGAACCGGGTTCTCGGGAATCACCTCGAATTATTGACGATGTTGAGTCCATGGAATCGATGTAGGTGTCAGCAGAGTCTCGACTAAACCATCCATGGATCGACATCATGGAGCAAGAGAAGATCGATGTAGGAAGAAGGATACGGTGGCCAACGAGGAATAAAAAGGAGTGTAAAACAATAGAAAGGCTCGACACGAGTAGGGGTCAAAGAGAAGACACATATGACAAAATTTGCAGAGGTGTGCGGGACTTGATCTTTGAACCTTAATCTGATCCTTACAAACACAATACAAAATTGGGTTTACCAACTCAACACAATGTGAAGCTGTAAACGATCATCTATTTCTATCTTTTCATTTTTAGAGTTATTATTTCAGTCATATATTTAACAAGTCCTTAGCATGCTAACCCTAAAGTAGTGAGAGTATTGCCAGAAAGGTATCTTGTACTGGTCCTCCTCCTTTGCAACATGTAGTCTGCACTTTTTGAGGTCCTTGTAACCCTTCCTGGATCCCTACTCAGCCAAAGAATAAGAGGGAGGAAGCCGATAGGAGAAACCACTACTTCGGACCTCGCTCTCATCGAAATCACCCGTGAGCATGCAAGGACCTACTCAGACGCAAATCGATGAGACAGACACACCCATGAGGACGTGGCTGTTGAGCGAGAATTTCAAGGGTAATCATTATTTTAATATTATCGTTGCAATCCCTAAAACTCCCAGCTCAAACAAAAAATTTGTGTTTTTATTCATAGATCAATATACAAAATAATTACAAAAATGTGTCAAGAGAAATTTTGCTACTTATTTACCTGTATAACTAACAAGATCGAACTCAGGGAGGCTACAATTCCTGAGGGTTATTCTAATAGTTGAAAAATCAATAAAAGAACAAGGAATCACAAATGCAAACTATCTTGGTTTTTGTGCTATTTTTGCCTTTTTATCCTTTTCTTTTTTTAATTTTTTTATTTCTATTTTTTATTTTCTGATTTTCAATTTTTAGTGATTGTAATTTTGTATTTTTTAATTTTCAAAAATATAATTTTCAAAACAAATGATATATGGATGAAAGAAATGAAACCCTCTCTTTTTGGATTTTTAAAGTATATCAAAAATGCTTAAAAATGAAAAAAAGTCCAAAATAAAATATTTTTTGTGTTTTTACGAACTTTTACTGTTTTTTAGTAATTTTTCAGAGTTTTTTAGATTTTTTTAGGATTTTTAAAATGAATAAAATAGAAGAAAACACAAACAGTAAGCAAACAAGATTATTTCACAATTTAAAAATATGAAATTAAATCAAAAACTTTAAAAATGATTTGTATTAAAACTACTGGAAATTATCTACAATCAAGAACTGAAATCACATTTTTTATTTTTCTACAATTTTTTATGATTTTTTAAGATTTTGTGTATTTTGCTATTTTTTGAGTTTTATAAATAATTAATGCGTGAAAATTGGATAGGAAATTAAACATATAAAAATAAAGTACTCTATTTTTTTTAGATTTGTGCGCAAAATTTGAATTTTTATGAATTTTTGAATTTCAGGTAGAGAAAATGATGTTGTATATGATTTTTTTATAATATTAAATGATGGCAAAATGTAATAAAAAATTTTATGCTAGAACGAGACACACATCAAGAGTATCACAAAATTTTCGCAGAATTTATTGACAAAAAAGCATTTATTTCAATGAAAAGAGAAAACAAAATTAATATCTGGAATACATGGACTAAAAGGCAATTATTAAAAGTTTTATAACCTCAAATTAAAAAGAAATAAATAAAGGGAAAAGGTCATAAATTACCTAGAAAGGGTGCGTGTGCTACACATGCTTGAGCTCTGGCTGGGTTGTTGCGCAATTTGAGAAATCACCGAGGGCATAATGCAATTTTTCCAATATTCTTTTTAATAACCCTTAGGGTTTCTTTCTCTCCTTCGTTCAATGCAAAGCCAAAGGGGTACACAGGGGCACCGCCGCCCCTGTTCTTCCTCCAAGCAATTCTGCGAATGGCGTTAGAACCGTAGCGGGCTTTTGGGGACGGCGCGAGTCTGCAGAGATCGGTGGCGGTCCTTCTCTCCAGACGGAGGAGCACGATGGTGGTGGTCGTGACGCGTGGCAGCTTGGCCGCAAGGTGGCGGAGATGGCGTGTCGGCTTCGCATGGTGGAGGTCGCACGACTCGCGTAGGGCGCGTATGAAGGCAGTGTCGGTGGTTTGCAGGTGGAGGTGGACAAGCCTCACATGGTGGTCGCACTTGTCCTGCTCTGCGGCGGTGGTGATCTAAGGTGTGTCACGTGGGCTGGCATGGCTTGGAGATGAGATGTTCGATGGCAGACGAGGGCTTTAGAGATGTGAGCAGTGGGCCTATAGCCACCCTAGTACCGCTTCACCTCCAATCACCGCTTTACAGAGTGTCCTATGGTGGTCCACATTGTTTAAGGATGCTACATAGTATGTTCGAGGTTTTACTAACTGTCAAAAAATGGGATGAACCACTGGTTCCAAAGATACCATGCCCCTAAGATACATACAGATTTATGATGTTTTTGATGCTTGGGGCATAGACTTCATAGGCCCATTTCTTGTCAGTCAGGGATTTCAGTACATCCTGCTCGTTGTGGATTATGCTAGTCGATGGGTGGAGGCTATCCCAACCCGAGCCGCAGATAGTCGTACAGTGTGTTCCTTTTTCAAGGACCACATTATTGCACGGTTCGGGATTCCCAAAATACTGATTTCAAGTGGGAGAAGCTATTTCATTAATAGAGAAGTAAAGAAGCTTGTGAAGGAGTACGCCATTGAGCACAAAGTTGCGTCTCCTTACTACCCTCAGACTAATGGCTTGGCAGAAATTTCAAATAGGGAGATCAAGACGATATTGCAAAAACTTGTACGTCCAGATAGGAAGAACTGGTCCCAGATGCTTGATTCTGTTCTATGGGCTTATCGGATGGTGTACAAGTCTCCTTTGGGTATGTCTCCCTACAGATTGGTGTATGGAAAGCCTTGCCACCTGCCATTGGAATTAATTCATAAATCTTTATGGACACTTTGTGTATGCAATCTTGATTATGAGAAGGCAGGAAAGAATAGGAAGCTGGATTTGAATAAATTACTGGAATTCCGAGACTTTGCATACGATAACTCACTCATGTATAAGGAGAAAGTCAAGCGTTGGCATGATTAACACATTCGAAGGAAGACTTTCTCTCATGATTAGAAAGTTTGCTTATTTAATGCTAAGTTGAAGCTATTTTTAGGAAAATTGAAAAGCAAATGGTCAGGACCATTCATCGTGAGAGCTGTGCATGACAATGGGAGTATTGTAATATCTTGGTTGTCATCTGACTCACATCCATTTGTTGTGAACGGACAGTTGCTGAAGCCATATCTAGATCATGATATATTCTCGTCCGTTGTTGATTCTATATCTATGGTATCGGACGATGATCTTTTGATTCCATCTTTTGCATCTGATACATGAGCTGACAACCTCTTGTATATCCATTCATTTCATTCTTTCTTATCCCGTTTTATCATCACCCCTTTCTGTGTGTATATATGCTATACTTAGGATGTGCTTTATCCTAAGTATGGGGAGTGAATGATTTGTGTTGTTCATATTCATCTTGTTCATCACTCTTATTGTTGCATATACTTAGGGATACTCTACCCTAAGTATAGGGGGAGTGATGTTGTTCATATCCTCTCTTTTGTGTTGTTATTCTTATGTTTTCTCGATTGTCCCCCAACTTGTTGACCTTCTATACTTAGGGCTATTCTACCCTAAGTATAGGGGGCAAGTTGAGTTGTTGAGTCCGTACATTCTCTTCATCGGTTTTTCCCTTTTGTACGTTCTTCTATACTTAGGATTACTTGATCCTAAGTATAGGGAGGATCACCGACTTCTATTCTTTTCATTTTTTCTTTGAGTTGTTGTAGCATAGGAGTCTTTTTACTTTTCTATACTTAGCATGAGTTATGTCTTACTTTCCCACTCTCTGATCACTATGAGGACATAGTTTGAGCTAAGTATAAGGGGGGTGTCGTATATATTGTATATAATTTAGACATAACTCGTACTTTTAAATATTCTTATTTTTTGGATATGCATATAAATTTGTAAAATCCACACATGTATATAGACTTTGATCACCTTTTATTAAAAAAATAAAACAAACAAAAAACAAAATCCTTGTATATACTTGTATATATTTTAGTAACCCCCTTTTCCTTTAAAAACATCCCTAAAAACTACAAAACCAAAAGTCTATAAAATTTACATAATTAAAATTTCAAAAAAATCTTTTACATGTGCATCATTTTTTTCTTTTTTTTCCAAAAATCGATAAAAAAATAAAATTTTAAAATTGTTTTAAAAATGCTTTCTTTTTGCATTGTACATATTTATTGCATTTGCATGTGCATTTTTTAGGATAGTATTGACATTTAAACTAAGTCTGGAATTAAGTTGAAGAATGGAGCTTAATTGGACCTTAATCCACTTAATTTCAGAGGAACCTTATAAGAACTGGAGTTAAGACTTTTCATGTCCTAGTGACTTTATTCTTTGAGTCCATAAGACTATGATCACATGTCATCTTGATTAGTCTAAGTAGAATATTTAAAAACACACGCATGATTATTTCAAACCGTGTCTTATCTTAGACAAGCACTCTACACGTAGCTCTTCATGGAGGAAGTAGTGAGGAGGCAGAATCTTTTGGCTTGGAGTAGCATACGAGGGTAGTACATCTAGGCGGAACCTCTCGTCTTCCTCTAGGGAGGGTTGTGCATCTCAACCTGATCTAGTACCATTGAGGTCTAAAGACAGGTTGCTATGGGGTTGCAATAATGCTTCAAAAGAGGGATAGTCTACTAAATCAAGACAAAACTCCTTATGTACATGCTGCACCTTGTATATATTTTCAAAAAGAGAGAGAGAGAGAGATAGAGAGAGAGAATGCAGAGTCTCCAAAAGTGGACAGACCTGATAGAAAAGTAAAATGCATGCTAGAGTGTTTATACACGTATAAAAAAATAAATAATAAGAGCTTCGAAGTCAAACTTTTGTAAGCTTGCAGCGGTTGACTTGGCTACACTGGTCATGCATCCAAGGATAGGTAGCTACACTGATTGCCGTCCATTCTCTTCTCCATCTCCTCTTCTTGAGCTGGTTGTACTTGAACTTAGAAGGGAATATCCTACTCCTCAAGGAAAGAGTTGCTAGACCGGGGGACTAGAGTTACCTTGTTGAGGAGGTTGTTTCTTTGCTACTTTTGAGATGGGGAGTTATATTTCACTTACACCGTACAAGTGAAGATTCATAGTCATAAGAATTTGTGTATGTAGACTTGTTCTGACCTGACTATTGAGGAGACCCGAATAGGAGTCTTGTGGAACTTAGAGGCTGTTAGGTTCATTTCCCACTAAGGTTCCGCGACACTAATAATCCAAAGGTCTGACAGAGTTCAGTACTACAATTTTATGAAGATAGGTTTAATACTCAATATTGTCCTAATTTCTTTATTTTTCATTTCTTTTTCGTTTATTCACTTATTCTTTCAAATAAGTGTTTGCTAAGGCACTAGCAAAGGTAAAGCGTAGGGGGATTATGAATATGCATTTCATCATCTTTATTCATTTATTTTAGCTCAAAATCCCTTATAAAACACCTGTATATAATACTAACTCCGTATTCTTACTAACTTGCATCTATATGTAAATATTGTAAATTTATTACTATTTTAACCTAAAATAAATTAATAAAGAAATAAAGGAAAAATAAAGAAAATAAAAAGAAGAAGAAACGGTATATATGTCATAGATACATGCTGACCCGAACCTCGAGAGAAGGTCAAGACCTGATCGATCAGGAATAAAGTAAGGGGGAGATAGGGTCTTTTGTCAGAAAATCTAAAAAAACGGTTTGTAAATACTTTTGAATTTATTTTGTATCTATTTGTATAAAAATTACACTATTTTATTTGTACATAAATTGACCTCAAATTAAATACTTTTAAAAACAAAAGTTGTAAAAAAAATTATTTCTAAATAATAAAAATAATTACAAAATAAAATCATGCACAGAATAAAAGCAACCACACTTGGAAAAAGACGTAAAGCGGTAATTGAAAGGCCAATTCTTGCTTCATATGAACTCAACTTAAATTAAACTCACTTCCATTGTATTCTAAGTTAAATTATCTTCAAATGATTATGATTTCATAATTTTTGGAGTTACGGTTGAAAAATCGGTTTTCTAGGGTGGTTTTTGCAATTTAACCATTTTTATTGTATTTATTATTTTATTTTTAATAATGGTAAATGTTGTTCATTATAATTTAAAGCAAATATTTTTTTAGAAAAATAAAATTAAATAAAAAAATATTTCCTTATTTGTACATGTGTGTGTATAATGTACAATATGTATATATGATACATATAAAATTAATCTCCATTTATAAAAATCACCAAAAAGTTAATATCTAACATTAATTAATTAAATTAATATAGTTATGAAATTTTGATTTATTGATTGATTTATTTGATTTGAAAACCTACCATGCATATATGATTTAATTGTGTACCTTAAATAACCACCATTAAGGTGGCTAATAATTTTTTTCCCATTAGTTATTTAATTAATTTATTTAATTCCAAATTTTGTTTTTAATTAATTAATTAATTTTATTTTATTTATTTAATTCTACCACTAACCTCCTTCCTTTTCTTCCTCTCATTTTAATTTTTGAATTTCAAATTCAATTATTTGATATTTAATTAGCTCCTTCTCCCTCATTTCTCCTTAATCAATCGTTAGATAGGAGCATATTTTTCTGAGAGCTATCTTGTTGAAGAAAGGAGCCGAACCTCCGAGCCGTCCGGTGACAACGAGGCAATACTCGTCGAGGTGATTACAGCATTTTTCCACTCTTTAGTGAGATCCATCATACCATTTTTTTATTTCAATCTTTTCATTAGGCAATTTTAGGATCAACTTTCATGTTTAATTTCATTGTCAATTTTTGTCAATTTTAAATCGTAGATCTGAATCATAGTGAATTATTCTAATCAATTTTCTAATCTGACTCGAGTCGAAATTTTCATCTCACATTCTCCGATCTCATCACGTTCATTTCTATCTCTCATGACCTCCCACCTCCGATCACGCACGATGGCCGAAGATCCGGATCTATCCATCACCATTCACCGGATCCGAAACCCGTTCACATATCTATTCTCTTTTTAGCATTTCGAATAATCAGAATCGAGCAGTCGTGCTCGCGTCCTCATTTGTTTATGCAGAATTTAAAAAAATAAAAAATATATTATTTTTCTAACATTTGTTTTGCAGGATAAAATAAAAAAATAACCAAAAAATCAATATATATATATATATATTTTCTGACATCTTCTGTAGTTCAAAATAAAAAAATAAAAAAATACATTTTTTTAGCGACACTTTAGCCACCCCCGCACCGCTTCACCTCTAATCACCGTCGCATGGAGCGGGGCGTATGTCACCCCTCCTCCTCCTTCTTCAGCGCCAACTGCCGTGAGCGTGACCCCAACGCCGTCAGCTCACCACTCCCATCTATGAATCCCTCATCTGTCATAGACCATCTTTGCTCCAAGCCACGCCAACTTGCACGACACACCCCAGATCACCACTACTGCAACCACCTGCAGCTCGGCTTCGCCTCCCAGTCCCGCGAGCACGCCAAGTGCGGCCACCACATGAGGCTTGTCCACCTCCACCCACAATATGCCAACATCGCCTTCACACACGCCCCTGCACGAGTCGCGTGATCTTCACTACCACTTTCACTAGACAGATGTCGATCACCATCAGAAAAGGAGAATATACCAGTCGCGGATTCTTCCTCTTCATAAACAGCAACATCCCGTTCTATTTTAAATCTTGTATTTCCTTCACCTAATTTGGACAACGCTATACATACTGATTCTTGTTGTCCTTTTGTACATGAGGATTCTACTTTGGATAATGGAAATGAACATTTGAATGTTTATTCTGATTCTGTGCCATTTCCTTCTGCTCTTAAATATAAAAAAGTTCAAAAATTAAAAACAACCCTATCTGATCCTCGAGTGGTTGAGATCTTACATAACATCTTTTTAAAGATGCCACTTCTTAAGGCCATGGAATACATACCTACAGTAAAAAAAGGGAATGAAAGAGGCATGTACACAAAAGCGTCAACCAAGGCAGAACAGACGAAAGGAAACAGAGAAACACATCTTGACCATGGCCACAGTTCATGCCATCAGTAACCTCCTGCCTAAAAAAAAGAGAAGGGAGCACCTCACATCCGTTGCCATATCTTTGATTAGGAATTTGATCGTACTCTTCTTGATAGCAGTTCCTTCATTAATCTCATGCCTTCCTCTTTACTAAATGAATTTCGATTACGGCCTCTTAAAACGATCGGGATGATCCTTCAGTTTATTGATAGATCGATTAAGAGGCCAAGAGGCATTTTAGAGGACGTCATTGTAATGGTGTAGGGAATGAAATTCCTTATTGATTTTGTTGTCATGGATATGGACACACCTGCACCGTTACTCCATAGCCCGATCATACTAGGTCGATCGTTCCTCCGAACAACCGAAGCAGCAGTTGATTATGGTACTAGAGAGATCAACTTTCACTCTCGCAGTGACAAGGTGAAAATTGAGACGATCTCTGATCCTAGACCATCACCGCCACCAGCAGTAGATGAGACAGAGAAAGTTATATCAGAGCCAGATGACTGTGATTTTCTTGTTGAATTCAAAGAGACAGATATTTTTACTGGTTTTATAGATACGCAGGAGTTCCTTTCCCAAAAGGACACTATGGAAAGCACATTCGACGTGAGTTCCCTTGGTGGTTCAGTTGAGCTGGTTGCTGATGTACAGTTTGAGATGATTTCTGAGGATCAATCTAAGTCTTTAGAGTTACCTTATGATATTCCTTTGACACACTTTTTTGAGATTACTGATAATAGGCCTCATTCTGAGAGTTCCGAGGTACAGATATCTAGCCATTCATTGAATTTTCTAAGTTATGCACATATGAGAGACAACATTCTGAGATTATTGCTGAGATATCTGAACCATTAATTGAAAAGAATGCTGAACACACTGATGAGCCCTTCCTTTCTGAGAAGAGATCATTCATTGCAGATCTATTAGATATTCTACTTGCTGAGCCGTTAGTAGCCAAGGTGGATAGTCCACAGAGTACATATCACATACCAAAGGAGCTCAAGGTTTTACCATCAATGTTGAAATATGCCTTCCTTGCACCCCCAAATGTTTTCGGTCATCCTTAGCTCATAGTTGACCTTTGAACAAGAATCTCGTGTGCTAGAGGTTCTTGAGAGAAACCGAAGGGCCATAGGATGGAATATATCGGATCTCTGTGTTATTAATCCAGCTTTATGCTTGCATCATATCTACATAGAGGATGACTGTTGACTCTCCCGTGAATGACAGCGCCATTTATATCCAAATCTAAGGGAGGTTTTCATGAAGGAGATCAGAAAATGGTGTGATGCTGGCTTTATATATCCCATTTCGGATTTCAAGTTGGTTAGCCCTTTACATGTGGTCCACAAGAAATCCGGGATTACTATCGTGAAGAATGACCATGGTGAGGAGATTCCGACATGGGTACCAACTTCATGGCGTGTTTGTGTAGATTACCGACACTTGAACTCGTCTACCAAGAAGGATCACTTTGCGCTACCCTTTATTAATCAGATTATTGAGAGGTTGGCAGGGAAAGAGTTCTTTTTCTTCTTAGATGGGTACTTAGGATACAACCAAGTTGCTATCGCTCCTGAGAATCAGGAGAAAACTACTTTCACTTGTCCGTTTGGCACCTACGCCTTTTGACGGACGCCCTTTGGATTGTGTAACGCCATGCTACATTCCAAAGGTGTATGTTGGCCGTTTTTTCCGACATGGTGGATAGTTTCCTTGAGGTCTTCATGGACGATTTCTCGGTCTACCGGGATAGTTTTGACACATGTCTTGCTCATTTAGACCGAGTTCTTCAATGTTGCCATGAGGTAAACCTAGTGCTCTCGTGGGAGAAGAGTCACTTTATGGTGACTAACGTGATTGTATTGGGCCATGTCATCTCCAAACATGGTATGGAGGTTGACTCGGCTAAGATTGATGTGATTTCTAAGTTAGAGCCACCGCAAAATTTGAAGCAGTTGAGGTCATTTCTGGAACATGTTGGATTCTATAGGCGATTTATAAAGGACTTCAGCAAAATCGCCAGATCTTGGACTGAGCTTCTATGTAAGGAAAGTGATTTTATTGTCGATGAGAAAGTCCTCCTTGCATTCAATCAGATGAAAGAGATGTTTACTAGTTCTCTTGTCTTATAGCCACCTGATTGGTCTCTTCCTTTCAAGATCATGGCGGATGCCTCAGATTTTGCAGTTGGAGCGGTTTTATGCTAGAGAAGGGATGGGATACCATTTGCTATACACTATGCTAGTGATGAATCTGCGATTCGTCATCTTTATTCATTTATTTTAGCTTAAATCCCTTATAAAACACATGTATATAACACTAACTCCATATTCTTACTGGACTTGCATTTGTATGTAAATATTGTACACTTCTTACCATTTTAATCTAAAATAAATAAAGAAAGAAAGAAAGGTAAAATAAAGAAAATAAAATAAAAAAGGAAGACTGTATATTTGTAATAGATACAGGCTGACCCGAACCCTAAGAGAAGGTCAAGATTTGACCTGATCGACCAAGAATAAAGTAGGGGGAGATAGGGTCCTCAATCAAAAAATAAAGAATCCAAAAAAAATTATGTGCTATGTATATTTGTATACTACACTATTTTATTTGTACATTAATTGACCTCAAATCAAATAACTTTCAAAACCAAAGTTGTAAATAAAAATGTGTTCTAATTAATAAAAATAATTGCACAATTAAATCATGTACAAAATAAAAGCAACCACACTTGGAAAAAGCCACTAAGCACTAATTGAAAGACCAATTCCGACTCCATATGAACTCAAATTGAACCAATCTCACTTCCATTGGATTCTAAATTAAATTATACTTAAAATGGCTATATTTTAATAATTTTTGGAATTACGAGTAAAAAGTTGGTTTTCTAGGGTGGTTTGTGCAATTTACCCATGTATTTTGTACATATTGTATTTGTATATATTTGTAAATATTTTTACTAATTATTTAAAATAAAAAAATTAATTAAAAAACTAACTTGCTCATTTACCCATGTATATAACGTCATATATGTATATAGTATATGTATATAGTTGCTATTCTTAATTAACCACAATAAAAAATAAAAAATAACATTTTTATTCAAATAAATAAAGTGACGAAAATATAAAAAAATAGTTAATTTTTGTAAATAATTTTATCTCTCTTTATCTTTATCTCATTTCAATTTTCATCTCTCTTTTCTCTTTAACCAAAAATTCAATAATTCAAATTTCATTCTCTATCTTTTCTATTTATATGCTTCCTTCTCCATCATTCCAACTCGATCAATCTTTGGTGAGAGGAGCCTGATCTCCGAGAGTCTTCTTATCGTAGAAGGGTACCTAACCTCCGAACCGTCCGGTGACAGCGCGTCGGCCTTCATCGAGGTGATCAAGGTCTTTTTCGCTCCAAGGTTAGATCCGTCATTTTCTTCATATTTTTATCCTAGATTAACCTTAGTTTAATTTGTCGCATCTTTATTTCACTATCATTTTTATTTAGATCCTAAAATCCATCACAATTTGATCGCAACCAACTCGATTTTTCATCTCACTTTCTCGACCTCTACGCGTTCTTTTCTACCTCGCACAATCGCTTACCTCCGATTGATTCCGTATTCATTCACATTCGCCATCTTCCGCGGAACTGCATTCATTCACGTCTTCCGTATGATTTGATTTGAGACTAAATCATCATGCTTGCTTCCTAATTTATTAATAAATAAAAACTATATAAAAAATTAAAAAAAAATAATTATATTTGTTTTCTTTCTCTCTAACATTTGTTTTTCAGGATCATCTAAAACAAAACTAAATAAAAAATTACTTCTGTTTACATTTTCCATTTCAAAAAAAAAGATTAAAAAATTCTTTTTAGTTTTGATTACAATACATACAAAATATATATATAATAAAAATAATAAAAAATGAAGCAGGTCGCGCTCTGCCCGCGGAAGCCCTCCGCCTCCTGTTGTCACCCGCCGACCACCCCGCATTCCAGGCGGCAGCGCCGCCCGCTCCTCCGCCTAAAGAGGATCTTCTCTACCTGCGCGGCGGCCCGCCACCAACACCGACCTCGACAAGCCGGGGATCTCATCCCTCTGCTCCTTCCGCGCTGGGCGGAACCCCGACCGTTCTCCATGGAAACGCTGCCACCGCCCTTCAGCCTGTAGCGGCCTTGAACCGCCACCCTGCGTGCGAGCTCCACCGACCCAGCCCTCCTCGCGGGCGGCAACCTCCAAGCCAACCACCCACACTGAGCGGACCACTCCTGCCGCAAAATCCCAGATCCGCTAGCCCTTCGACCGCAACCGCAAGCAGCGCCACCCTATCTGCCAGTGCCTCTTGCGCTGCCCCGTTGCGCGAGCTTCTCCTCCTCCGCCACGCCAGATCCGCCACGTTGCGTGGGCGGCGGCCCTTCCCCTTTCTCCTTTTTAAGAACGAAAGGCCAAAGAACCCTAGCTTGGGGTTTTGAAAAAAAGGAAAAAAAGAAATTTGGAAATAGTACACTGAAGTCCTCCGATCTCTTCAAAATTACAAAAATGCCCCTTTGCTCCAGAAGGTCATTTTATTGGTAATTTACATTTCTCTTCCTCTATTTATTTATTGTTCCATTTTAACACAAAAACTTTCGATATTTGCACTTTAGCCCCTGTGTTTTTAGAACTTTAATTGCATGCTCTTTTTGATGGAATAAATGCTTTTCATGGTCTAAGCATTTTCAAAAAAAATTTGTATGTTCCTGCTGTGGTTTTTATCATTGTATAAATTTTTATCAATTTTTATTATCATTTGATATTTTAAAAAAATCAAAAACAACATCTTTTTGTCTGTCTGAAGTTTGAAAATTCATAAAAATTCGAAAATTTGGCAAAAAATTCGAAAATAATTACTGTAGGTTTATTTTGGTATCTTTTTATATCTATCCAATTTTATGCTTAGATCATTTATAAAACCCAAAAAAATTGAAAAATACTATAATCTTATAAAAATCACAAAAATTTTAAGAAAATCCAAAAATAGTGATTTCAGTCTCTGTTTGTAGATAATTATCCTATTTTATCATAAAAATAATTGCCAGGAATTTTGGGCTTAAAATATTTTTAAGTAGCAAATTACTCCAAGCTATGCACTGTTTCTTATTTTTATCACTATTTGATTTTTAGAAAAATACAAAATATCTGATATTCTATAAAAATTCCCCAAAACATTCCAAAATATTTAAAACATAAAAATATTTTCTCTAAATTTTTCTGAGCATTTTTGTTATAATTGAAAATTACAAAAAGAGTTGGTGTACATATTTCTTATTTTGTGCATATTGTTCTTGATAAAAAAATTACAAAATTAAAATCACTAAAAAATTTGAAAATTAGAAAATAAAAAATTTTAAAAAACAAAATAAAAAAATAAAAAATCTATAAAAACCAAGGATAGTTTGCCTTTGAGATTCCTTCTTTTTCTTTTGATTGATTTTCGATTAATTGAATAACCCTCGGGAATTATAGCCTCCCTGAGTTCGATCATGTCCGCTATACAGGTAAATAAATTTGTTTGTTTGTCATGGGATTTTTGGGGATAGCAACGATGACACTTCATATCATCCATTAATTTTCGATCCTCATAGAGCTCGTGCCAACAAAATGGCACCGTTGCCGGGGATATAAAATAAAAAAGAATCAAAAACCCCATATATTCTGTACAACAAAATGGCACCGTTACCGGGGAGGCACAACGAGGGTAGTTAGTTTTCTCTTTTGACTTGTTATTCTTGGTTGTACATATCGGTTTATATTTTGCCATTCACTTCATTAGTCATATACACTGCATTTGTTTCTTTTTTTCTCATATTTGATAATTGTGTTTCTTACACATTCTCTTTCTTTTTCTTGCGAAGTCCCGCGGAGTGAAGGAGGTGATCCTAGGAGAGCCGAAACACCCAAACGACGTGGAGGCGGCTTGATTCTTCACCAAGGCGTAGGATAGCTTGAGAAGAGGAGAAGAAGAATTGATGGAGACGAGAGAGAGAGAGAGAGATTTTTCTAGCATTTGAACTTTGTAAAACAGACATTCATTTGTTGCGGGGTTTGTTTCGCCAAGTGCCGGTGCACTTGGGGGACCTCACTAATTTTGTTTTCATCGCCTTATTTTTCTTTGTTTCCCGCGGATTTCATGAGCTACCTCTTGATTGCTTTAATTAATTTGCTTGAGACATGTAATTAATTAGGTCCAAACACCCTAAATAAGAATTTCTGTACCTATAGAGTAGAGCGTAATTTGGACTTAGTCAAATTAACGTGTTATTGCCCGTTAATAGAAACTATCATCTAGGACGGTTCGCTTGCATCATATAGGATAGTTTATTTCAATTCTGCGCGGATCACTTGCATGTAGAGTGCCAATGACAAGGTACACATCTTTATCCCCTGCATCCATCATTGTTTTTAATCGCGCATTGTCATTTCCGATCTCCTTCCTTGTTTTCACTCACATAAGTTAAAAAGGAAATTGGACACTTGATAAACACAATTTATCGAAGGTCTAAATAGTATGTCTCACACAAGGCGGAGACAACCGAGGTCGCTGCGGTGACCCATAATAAACTGTATTTAATCAACAATTAACCCACACTATAGATCAAACAATTAGAAATAAATGTAGAGTTAAAATTTATTTTTAACTCTGCACAAAAGATGTATAGCAAGCAAGTATGCAGAGAGTTCGAACACAGGGAGCAAACAAGGTAGATCAAGTAAATATGTGTGTGAGTGAATGTGAGTGTTGTCTACACTATGCAAGCAA
Source organism: Ottelia alismoides (assembly GCA_037367405.1). Lineage (NCBI taxonomy): Eukaryota > Viridiplantae > Streptophyta > Magnoliopsida > Alismatales > Hydrocharitaceae > Ottelia > Ottelia alismoides. Next base: position 265,373 of record JAZKJV010009315.1, read on the forward strand.
ATGATTTTTGTGGGTTTTTTATTTTTAATTTTTTTTATTTTTAGTTTTGTATTTTGATTTTTAATTTTCTAATTTTTGTATTTTATATTTTTTTCAATTTTGGAAAATATAAACAAGGTAATAAAAGAGGTGCTACAATATTTATAAAAATGTGCAAAAATGGCCAAAAATTCAAAAATAAAATCTTTTTGGTATTTTTATAATTTTCTACTATTTTTGTGATTTTTGGGTATTTTTCAAAATATTTTTGGTATTTTTAAACACTGAAATAAAGCAAAACAATGAACTATCTACTGGCTGAGGCTAAAATGGGCAAGAAAAATATCAAAAGATTTCAAACTATTCCCAAATCAGTCTTAAAACAAAGAGAATAAAATAAGGAAGAAACAGGAACTGAGTTTTCAATTTTTGGAGTTTTGTAGAATTTTTTATATTTTTTAGAAGTTTTTGAGTATTTTTAAATTTTTAGGGTTTTTCTTTTGATATTTTTAGTGGTTTTTGGGTTGACACTAAAATAGGTTAAAATAGACAGTAGGGATTTTTTTGGAATTTTTTTAAGGTATTTTAATATTTTTTTGATATTTTCTAAGCTAGACACTAGGCAAAAGGCGAGTTTTTGATTTTTAATAAATATAAAAATGAAATAAAATCAGGAACTAAAAATAGGGCGTTAAAGTACAATGCAACAGAAGCTTAAGTTTAATTTTTGAGAACTTTTCGATTTAAAATGATGCTCCAAATAAATCATACAAGTTCACCAAAAATACCACAGCCTGGTAGGGGTATATATGCAAATATCAAAACATCCAGGGGTATCCAAGCAATTTCTACACAAAATTTTATACTGAATCTTGCATTTAATAGACTAAATAACAATTACAAAACCCGGAAGGGTATCGATGCAATTTCCCCAAACCCTACGTGTGACTTTCATGCGCGTGGGAGGACCTAACTGTAATATCCCAAACCTTCCAGGGCACGCATGCAAAATCTCCAAAAGTTTTACACTTTAAAACAAAATTCCGGGACTAGAGGTAAATAACTAAACCCCAGGGGGGTCCCTGCAAAATGCCCACCCCCTCACGCGCACAGGCACGAGAGGTGACGTGGCAAGGGGCCTAAGTGCAAATAAAAGAAGTACGAGGGTTCACATGCAAATTTTACAAAAACTTTTACACTACAGACGAAAGTTTGTGGACTAAATGTTAAATACAAAATGTGCGGGGTTAAAATAGCAAAATACCCCTTGTGCGCGATCCAACGGCGGAGACGATGCCACTTATCCACGTGGCGAGCTGCGAACGGTCGATGACGCTTCGACGATGCACGGCCGAGATCAGATCTCCTCGCAAGATCGGACGGTCAAGGCGTTGGAAGATCAAACGGACGTTGTGCAATCTGGGACTTCTCCACGATCCGACGGTTGGGAGACTAGGACCGAGAACAGCGAAGAACGCCGGCGAGGGCGAGCTTCGCCGTCCAAGATCTCCGTCCTCCGGTAGCTTCGAGACTTCAAAATGGACAAGGGAACTTCTGGAGGTCAGCTCTTCCTCCTGGGGGCATCAAAATACCACGGCGAAGGCTGTGGTGCTCGCTGGAGGGCGGCGGAGCTGGGAGGCTCGGTCGAGCTCCGGTGAGAGCCAAAATAGCTCCCAGGCTCGAGTCAACTGCATTTGACCTGCAAAACAAGGTGAGAGGGTCCAGGGCAAATTGCCTGGACCCCGCGGAGGAGAAGAGGTGGAGCAAAGCGATGGGTCGATGCTCGGCCGGAGTTGCGCTCCGGCGAGGAGATGGAAGTGGATGGATTACTCGATGGATCTCGAAATTTCTTAAGGGCTTTTGCTCCTACGACTACGGCTAAGCTAAAGAACGAAAAATAAATGGATGAAGTGGTCCTCAATGGCCGGAACTAGAGGAAGAGATGTACCTCGACCGCTGGGGTTGCGGGAGGTGGTGGAGGCGCCTCTGACCTCGTACGCCTTGGTTGATGAGCTCGCGGTGGAGCTGTCACCTCCAGGAAGCTTCAGAGCACAAGAGAGGCGGAGAGGGGTGGACCGAAGGGACTCGAATTCAAATGGAAAGTTGGGATTTCGTTATATTTGGTTTGACCTGAGGTGACAGGGGCTCAAAGATCAACGAATATCTCACAAATCTTGGGTCCAAACACCAAGATTATTCATGGGCGAGCTAGAGGGATGGTCGATGAACAGATTTGCAGAAGGATTCAACACCAAAACGTGAAATAATTGACCTCGAAAAATCCACCAATGTGGGTCAAAAACGAGGCTGGCAGAGCTGGCAGGAGGCTAGGACACCTAGTTGACCAGAGTCAACTAGGGTTTGCGCCCGGTTGGTCCACGTGGACCAACCAGGAAAAACCCTGATTAAATCTTTTTTAATTCATTTAAAAATAGAAAAAGGCTGAACTAAATAATGATTATTCAATAAAAAATATTCGTTATTTTATGTAGTATTTTATTATGATTTTTAATTAATTTTATGGGATATATTTTTATAAGTCACTTTAATACCCTATATAGGTATATTACCTATATATTGTACCCTTTTATTTTTATTTTGTGTATTTTAATTTTAATATTTTTATTTCTTATTTAAAATTATAAAATACTTTTATATACACAAATATATTTTTGTTTTTATTTTTCTGATATGTTTTGTATATTTAATAAAATATAAGTAAGTATTGTATAGGTATGTATATAGGTAAAATACATGTGCTTTGTGTATACAAGTATTTTTATTTTAAGTTTTCTTTCCATTTTTATTTTTATTTTAATGCACATAATTATTATAAATAATATTTACATAATTATAAAAATATAAAAATATACAAAAATAATGAATAAAAAATAAATTGAATATTTTAATCAGTACAATTGTACAATGTGGGTCCAAAACTCAACTTACAAACCGTAACTCCGCCAAATGCGAAACCACCGCCATTAAATAGATTATTTTATTCTATATACAATTAAAGTGAGTTTGTTGCATTTAGAGTTTTCATTTGTGAGATACGGGTCTGGGAAGTCGGGATTCTGGATTTCTATTCAGACCATAACTTTTTATCTGTATATTATTTTTAGTGAAATCAATTTTGTATTTTTCTTTACTTAATTATCTACAACTTTCATGAACAAAGTTTCTGTATTTTACGTATAAAAAGTGGAACCAAAAATAGGTCCCAAAATGAATAAAGAATGAATAGAATAATCAAGGTATTTGACCCTTATCTCCCCCTACTTTATTCCTGGTCGACCTATTCATCAAGATGCCTAGGTCTCGGGGTTTTGGGTCATAAAATATTTACAATATTTTATTCTTTTTCTTTTATTTTATTTATTTTATAATTTTGGCTTTAATTACAGTATTTTATACACTAATGGGGTGCACATGCATGAATGCTAAGATGCTATATTTAATGTTGTTTACAGGCATTTGCTTGGGTTTTTGGTGCCAAAATGATAGAATAAAGATGATGAAATGTGGATTCATCCCCCTATACTTTACCTTTGCTAGTCCTTAGCAAACACTTATGCAATAAGTGCAAAAAGAAAAAGAAAGAAAAGAAAAAGAAGAACTTGGATTTTATTTGATCGTCAAACTTGTCTTCACAAAATCAAAGTTTGGAGCTTAAGTCGGACCTTTGGAGTTTTAGTACAGGCGGAACCTTAGTGAGAACCGAATTTGAAATCCAACAGTACCTGAGAATCCCAAAACTCTGCTCAAGTCTCCTCAATAGCCAGGTCAGAAATATTTCAATTCATACGCAAACTCTTACGACTATGAGTCTGACTCGTACAGTGTAAGTGATGGTGGTTCTCCCCAACTAGAATGACAAAGAGACTGACTTCTCCAGTACGACAACCCAATGATTCCCCAATCCAATAACTCCATCCTCGAGGAGCGGGGTATTCCCTTCTAAGTTCAAGTGACAACCAGCTGAAGAGGAGGGGGTGAAGAGAAGAATGGACGGTAGCTAGTGTAGCTACCTATCCTGGGATGCAAGACCAGTGTAGTCAAGTCATCCTGCTGCAAGCTCACATATTTAACTTTGGAACTCAAGCTTTCTTATTGGTTTTACAACCTCTGTACATACTTTGCAGGCTTTTTATTTTTGTGCATGCCTGAACATTTTTTTTGAATACTATATACAGCAGCATTTACATAAGGAGTTTTTCCTCTTGAGCTAGTAGATTATCCCTCTTTTGAAGCTTTATCGCAACCCACAGCCTCCTGTCTTTAGACTTCCTAATCACTGGACGGGTTGGGGTGCACTTCCCTCCCTAGAGGAGGACAAGTGTTTCCACTTGTGTGCGTCTCATACCGGCAAATCCAATCACCTCACCACTCCAACTGAGTAGAGCCATGTGAAAGGTGCATGTGTCCAAGTTAGGTCATTATCAACAAGAGTCATGCGTGTGTTTCAAAATACTCTACTTAGGCAGTCAAGAATCCATTGAACTAAGTCCCGTGATCCTCAAAGAATTAAGTCAACTAGACCTGAAGTACCTCAAACCCAGTTCCTATAAAGTTCATGTTATTAGGTAGATTTTAAGGTCCAATCAATCTCCAATCTCCGGATTTTACTTAGACTTGTTCAACTTTCAAACTCAATCCAAAAAATGCTCATGCTATGCAATGCAGAAAAAAATTTTGTGATGCAATTTTCAAGAATTTTGAACTTTTTATGGATTTTTGAAAAGCTGATGATGCATATGCATTTTTTTGTCTTTTTCAAAAAGATTTTTCAAATGTTTTTGGATTTTAATTTTTGCAAATGTTTTTGGGATTTTTGAAAACAAAAAGTTTTTGGCTGAAATCTAGGTTAAAATATTTACACGGGAGTGCTTCTTATATATACAAGAAGTGGATTTTAAGAGTTTACAAGATTAAGTGATCAATTTTATACATATATATAATGGATTTTATTGAGATGTATGTATTCCTCAAACTTATTTGACACAAGCTCTTCACATAATTTTTGAAAACTCTAGTCCAAAATAATTTTTACAAACATGTTTGCAAACATGTACACACATTTGAAAATCATTTTGCAAAGATTTTTCAAAACAGTATATATAGATTTTTCAAAATATTTTTGCAACCATTTTTCAAACCATTTGCAAATCATTTTTCAAACATTTTATTTCACAAAGAAAATAAATTTTTGCAAACCACACATTTTTACAAAGGTTGATAACATGTAACAAAACATTTTCAAAATAGTTTTCAATAGATGTTCACAAAGATTTTCAAACTATTTTTCAAACATTTTGCAAAAAAAAATTCACCTGATTTATTAATCAGTATCTACAAAAAGATTTTGAGGAACAAAACACCTTTTTATTAAGGTTTTTAATGAATTTTAAAGACTTTTAATGAATTATTAGCCATATTATTAAGAAAAATACGAAAGTACGAGTTATGGCTAAAGTATATACATAGTATATACGACCCCACTATACTTAGCTTGAACTATGTCCTCATAGATCGGAGAGAAAAGAGAAGACATAACTCGTACTAAGTATAGACAAGTCTAAAAAATAAATCAATGAATCAATGAATGAGAAGTTGACCGTCCCCCCTATACTTAGGATCAAATAATCCTAAGTATAGCAGACTGTACACAACGCAGGGAGGGTCAAGGGTGGGAATGAACAGATCGTACTCAGATTGTCTCCCCCTATACTTAAGGTAAGATATCCCTAAGTATAGACAAGAAGAGGAGACAATGGAAAGGGTCAAAATAAATGAAAAACTCGGGGTGCATACCCCCCTATACTTAGGACAAAGTATGTCCTAAGTATGGAAAAATGTCTACAAGGGCGGCACCTTTTTGATAGATAAAGAAAATAGAAGAGGAAAAGAAGAAAAGAAGAAAATAAGAAAATAAATCAACAGATGAACGAGTGATATAGATAGATGGTCTGTACAGCGGAAAATGGAGTTGATCACCATGTATGAGATGCAGACGATATGAGTCAAAGAACACATCTCATACCAAAAGAATGGGGGCAACGTCAATGGTCGGTGGATCATGGTCTAGATATAGCTTCAGGCGTTGACCATTGACGCGGAAGGTAGAGGAAGATGACGGTTCGGATATGCTGATGCTTCCATTGTCATGTACCTTCCTGACCACATACGGACCTTTCCACTTGCTCTGTAACTTCCCTGGAAATATCTTCAGCCTGGAATCAAACAACCATACTCTCTGATCTGTCTCAAACTATTTATGGCTGGTATGGGAATCGTGCCATGTTTTCACTTTCTCTTTGTACTGTAGGCTGTTGGAAAAGGCTGTATCTCTCAGTTCTTCCAGGGCTGCCAATTCGGCTCTTCTCTATTCTCCTATGCTCTCAGGATCTAACAGTAACTCAGTGACTGCCCAAAAGGATTTGTGCTTGATTTCCACTGGCAAATGGCACAGCTTGACATAGACGAGACGAAAGGGAGATGTCCCCAATGGATTCTTGAAAGAAGTCCGATAGGCCCACAAGACCGAGTCCAAAAGCTGTGACCAATCCTTTCGATCTGGGCAGACAACTTTCTGCAAGATTGTTTTTACCTCCCGGTTCGATACTTCGACAAGACCATTAGTCTGAGGGTGATACGGTGTGGCAACCCGATGGTCAATGCCGAACTCGTATGCAAGGGCCCTAACCTTGTCATTGATGAAATGAGACCCCCCGTCTGAAATCAAGACTCTTGGTACCCCGAACCGTGAAATGATATTTTTCCTCAAAAATTTGCATACGGTTTTAGCATCTGCGGCTCGGACGGGAATGGCCTCAACCCATCGACAGACATAATCCACAACGAGCAAAATATGCTCGAATCCCTGACTCTTAGGAAATGGGCCCATGAAATTAATCCCCCATGCATCAAAAACCTCACAAAAGTGAATGGGTTGCATGGGCATCATGTCTCTTTGTCCGCAGGTTCCCATTTTCTGACAGTCAGTACATCTCTTCACGAACTCATCAGAATCCTTGAAGAGAGTAGGCCACCATATGCCGGATTGAAGCACCTTCTGTGCTGTTCTTTTTCCAGAATGATGTCCTCCTGCCTCAAGCTTGTGGCAGTATGTGAGGACGCTATGCTGCTCTTCTTGAGGAATGCACCTCCTCCAGATATTGTCCCCTCCTTCATGATAAAGGACGGGATCCTCCCCATGATAAAACTTGGCCTTCGCCAGGATGGTCTCGAGTTTCTGCCTGGGCCAACCTTGTGGGACCGTCTTGTCAACAAGATAGTTCACAATGTCGGCGTACCACGGGAGCGAGGTGATAGCCAAGATCGCCTCATCTGGAAATGTCTCTGTGATAGGTGCGATGGGCTCCGATTCCTCAAGATTCTCCAATCTGGAGAGATGATCCACCACCACATTCTTGACTCCATGCTTATCCTTAATCTCAATATCAAATTCCTGGAGCATAAGGATCCATCTGGTAAGGCGTGCTTTGGCATCCTTCTTAGCCATTAAATACCTGATGGCGGTGTGATCAATGTAAATTGTTACTCTAGATCTGAGAATGTAAGATCGATACTTATCCAGAGCAAAAACTACGGCCAGCATCTCTTTCTCAGTCACAGTGTAATTCCGCTGGGCAGCATCCAAAGTCCGGTTGGCATAGTGAATGGCAAAAGGTAAACCATCCCTCCTCTGTCCAAGCACAGCCCCAACGACAAAATCTGAAGCGTCCATCATAATCTCGACTGGGAGAGACCAATCGGGTGGCTGAAGGATAGGAGCTGAAACAACCATATTTTTGAGAGTCTCAAAAGATGCAAGACACTTATCATTGACAATAAACTCGGTGTCTTTTGTCAGCAAGTCAGTAAGCGGTCGGGCAATACGACTGAAGTCATGAATGAACCGTCGGTAGAAACCGACATGCCCCAGAAAAGACCGCAACTGACGCAAGTTGGACGGTGGATTGAGTTTTCTGATGATATCCACCTTGGCCGGATTGACCTCCATGCCCCTGTTGGAGATGATATGACCGAGGACCGTCCCTTGAGTCACCATAAAGTGGCTCTTCTCCCAAGATAAAACAAGATTGACCTCTATGCAGCACTGAAGCACACGGTCTAGGCAGTCAAGACAAGCATCGAACCCGTCTCCATAGACCGAGAAGTCATCCATGAAGACCTCTAAACAGTCACCCACCATGTCCGAGAAGATGGACAACATACACCTTTGGAATGTCGCCGGAGTGTTACATAGACCAAAGGGCATCCGTCTGAAAGCATACGTCCCAAACGGACAGGTGAATGGCGTTTTCTCCTGGTCTTCGGGCGCAATGGCCACTTGATTATATCCAGAGTACCCGTCAAGAAAGCAGTAATGAGTCTTTCCAGCTAGCCGCTCGATAATCTGATCAATGAATGGCAGCGGGAAATGATCCTTCTTGGTGGCCTCATTCAATCGTCTGTAGTCCACACAGACCCTCCAAGAAGTGGGTACTCGGGTAGCGATCTCCTCTCCAGACTCATTGACAACTGTAGTGATACCCGTCTTTTTGGGTACCACATGTAGTGGACTGACCCATTTGGAGTCGGAGATGGGGTAGATAAAATCGGCGCTCCACCACTTTGAAATTTCTTTCATGACTACGTCTCGAAGATTCGGGTTCAGCCGTCGCTGGAACTCACGCAACGGCCTAGCGTCATCCTCAAGATAGATGTGGTGAGAGCACAGAGCCGGACTAATCCCCTAGAGATCAGCTATACTCCAACCTATCTCCTTGCGGTTTCTTTCAAGAACCTCCATCAGACGAGATTCTTGCTCTCCAGTCAAACCTGCTGAGATAATGACTGGGTGCAAATCGGGCTCACCCGCAAGGAATCTATACTTCAACGACTGCGACAGAGGTTTCAGTTCTGGACAACTGGGAGGTGGCAGATCTGGCTTTTGATATGTCTGTGTAAAAGCTACCAGGTCTGCATGGGAGAACTCTCGCTCTGCATGAATATCTGATGAAGGGTGACCTGCTGAATCATCAATAAACTGCACTGGCTCGCACTCGGTCATGGCTGTTGGCTCAGAAGGAATCAGACAAGGCAAATAGTCATCAAAATCATCCCAGTCAATGTCTGAATCCGAGGGATCAGAAGAAGATGATCAAGAATGAAAATCATCAGCACCACTCGTCCCAACACTGTCAGCCTCAGGTGTATCCTCATCCAGGGGTGTGCTCTCCCGGCTCTCGACTGCCATGAGCTTGAGATACAGTGAATATGTAGGCAAGGCGAGGGTCGGTGCTACAGGATCTGTCCAGTTAGATTCATCATCTGTCATCAGAAAATCACACTCCTGGTGGATGTCTAGCTCTTCCTCGGTCATCTGTGCTGCTTCGCTGGACTGCTCCGAGCATTCAAGTTCTCTTGCTCTGGTTTCCTCGATCGTCTCTATTTGTATGGTTTTGCCCTCTACGCGAAAACATACCCTCCCACAATCATGATCGGTCACCGCTCTGGCTATGGCCAAGAATGGACGTCCGAGTATGATGGGGGCATCAGTTACCGACTCAGGGATCTCCATGCCCAACACAACGAAGTCCACGGGGAATTTCAGGCCCTGAATGGTAACGACCACGTCTTTCAATAACCCCTTCGGCCTCTCAGTCGACCTATCAGCAAACTGAAGGACTGTCCTGCTCCTAAGAAGAGGACCAAACTCGAATCGGTCGAGTAAGACTGCCGGAAGAAGGTTGATTGAAGAGCTGCTATCTAATAGAGTACGATCAAACTGCTGCTCCTGAATCTCGCATCTGACATAGGGAGCTCCTGCATCTGGTCGCTTGGCTGGCAGCTTGTTCTGAATGGTGCAGCAAGTGGAATGAGTGAGCACATGGCCGATCTCTGTGGTTCCTCCTCTTCCTGCGGACGGTGGTCTTCTCTTTCAAGTTCTTTTTGAAGAGGGGGATGTGCTCAAGTGCTTCCTGTAGAGTCAGCTGAATATGGAATCTGACTATCATCTGATTGTTGAACTCTACCTACTGATCTTTTTTAGGATTTTCTCTTTTATTCCCCTTCGTCCGGCTGAGTGCCTCAGGGAAGGGGATGATAGGGGCCTCCTCAGATGGAGGGCTAGGAATAGGTCCATGTGCCTGTGAAGGAGGAGAATCCATACAATCATCATTATGCAACACATATGCATCCGCAATATGAAAAGAAACCTTTCCTTTATTCATATTTTTGTTTTCCTTTTTGTTACCACAGTCCATAGATACAAAAGGTGGTAACATCACAGAGGGAGGCTCAACAAAAGTAGTTGTGGTGGCCTCAGTACCACCACCGGCACCTGTGTTCGCGGCATCAGCACCGCACTCTGGCTCTGCATCCAAAATGGTGGCATCAGCACCACCATCTGCATCTGGTCTCACGACGGCCTCAGTACCGTCGTTTGGATCTCCATCGTTGGTGGCCTCAACACCACCGTCTCCAGCATCGTCATTAACGGCATCAGCACCGCTACTCTGCTCCTCTGGCGCTCCTGGTTCAGCTGGTGGTTGTCGCTCAGAAGAGGCGCTGCTGGCTGGCATCCTACCGCTCCTAGTAGTCACAAAATCAGCATCATACAAAGAAAGAGATATGTCATTCAAATAGTCACTAGGAGATGTATCCTCTGTAAACTCTACCTGCTCAGACTTCCTTTTCAGATTGTTTGGATTAGGTTCAATCTGAGCGGGTATGGCGGCTTTGCCTTTGATTATTTCCCTCATCTCCTGCCGGAATTCATCCATTTCTTGCCTGAAGGATGCTCGCAGTTCGGAGAGAAAGAGGGTAAGACCATCGACAGCTGGGTTCTCAAAAACTGGGGCTTGAGAGCCGGATGGGTTTCCCTGCTGGAACTGAGGTTGTTGTTGCTGCTGCTGGTACTGGGGGTGATGGGGGTAAGATTGATGAGGCTGCTGACGCTGCCTCCACTGCTGTCCCTGATAGGCGGGATGAGGTCCATTCTGATACTGTTGCTGTTGGGCATACTGGGGCTGCCGGTGTTGCTGTTGCTGCTGGCTGCTCTGCTGTCCTTGAGCGGGATTCTGCTGCTGGGATGAGGAGCCACCGTTGCCCCAACGGAATCCTGGATGATCACGACGGATCCCAAGCTGAGGGTACCGGTCGTACCAAATCCCATTGACTTCCATCAATGGTTCCTGCTCGAAGGAGGGTGGAGGGAGAACTGTCAGTGGCTGCTCCGGCTGATAGACCACCATCTGAGTATCTGGAGATGGCGGTTGCGCTAGGTAGTACTGTAGCAGTGGAACCGGCTCTGCCTGTATATGGTTGACCTGGCGGTACGAGGTAGAGGGTTGGTTGGGACTGCTACTTCTGGGGTCAATCCGTGACCTGGAAGGCTGCTGGGAATGAGTTTGTGCCTCCTGTACGCAAAGGATCTGCGCCTTCAGGTCACTCATGGTTTTGGCGATCTGGTCCATCTGGGCCATGCCTTGCATCTGTTTCTTCTCGAGGATCTCGAGACGGTCCAGTTTATCACTAATGATGCCCATGTCGGCTGCGGCTGATTCTGCTTGGGCTACGGCTGCCGACAATGTGTTAGGACCGGCGTCGATGCGGGCGATCCTCTGGAATGATCCCGCTCCTTGCGGGGGCTTCTACTGTGTGTAAACACGGGCTTGGGCCATTATGGTTGAGTTTTCTGTCATGTCCTCGTAAATGGCCCAAAAGTACGACCCACCGCAAGAGGCGTTCACTAGCCCCTGCAGCTCCGGTGTCAGCCCACAAAAGAAGCTTTGAACTAGATTGGGCTTGGAGATATCGTGATGTGGACACCGGTCAATGAGCTCTCTGAATCGATCCCGGGCTTCATGGAATTGTTCATTTGGGATCATGACGAAGTTGCTGATCATTGCTCTAGCTGCATTTGTCCGGCCGAGAGGGTAGTATTTCTTCAAATACGCGGTCCGGAGATCTGCCCATGTATCGATGAATCGCCCCAGATGTTTGAGCCAGTATGTGGCTCTGTCAACCAAGGAGAACGGGAAGGTGATCATCTTGATCGTGTCCTCGGTCATCAGCCTATCATGGATCGTGCTGCATATCATCTCGAACTCTTGGAGGTGGAGGTGTGGCTCTTCGGTCGGCAACCCATGGAATTTGGGTAGAAGCTGAATGGTATGGGGCCGAAGCTCGAATTCTCCATGGATCGGCGGAAGTCTGATCCAACGATGAGTGAGGGATGCGGCTGGGCTGTGCAATTCCCTCATGATAGTTGATGGCGGTCTCTCTGCGTCGGGATCACCGCCTCCTGCATCAGGTCCTCCTCCTCCACCACCACCGCCACCGCCCCCAGGTCGGTTTTCTCTCATCTGTGATATCTCTCTCATGAGATCACCCATGAAGGTACCCTGGTCATGGATCTGTCTCTGCATAGTCTCCAGGGATGCAAGAAGTGAATTGTTGATAGTTGCATGATCAATGAAGAATGGCAGGTGATCATGGTCATCTGGATGCTCGCCTCTGTCAGCCATCTCGGGATTCTCTGAAAAAGCAAAAGAGGCCATCTCAGGTGTTGTCGAATGTCCTGAACTCTATGATGCACTGAATTCTGAAACTATTGGACTGAGAGAAGGAGAATGGGAAGGGTGGTCGAGGGGGAACAGGGTGGAGGTAAACTCAGGCTCGGAGAGCGGACTATCCGAGGTAGTCCTAGATGAATGAGGAGGAGTGCTAGATAGCGGTGCCGACAGAGTCGTCCTAAGAGATCTCCGTCCCATCATCTTGATTATTGAGAAGAGCAGGGGGAATGCAGAAGAAGAGGAATGAAGGAAAAGCAAATTGCGCACAATTGTGATGTGTTTTTGATCTTGACCTAAATAGAACTAGCAATCAAACACAAAACATGGGTGAGTTCACCAACTCAACACATGAAGCCATGAAGGTTCGGCTTTTATCTTGTCGGTTTTAGCTTGAATTTAGGAATTAATCTTTTCACGAGTCCTTAGAGCGATACGCCTAAAGGAGAGAGAGTACTTCCAGAAAAGTATTCCCGTACTTGTCCTCCTCCTATGTAACCTGTAACTTGTGCTTTTTAAGGTCCTTGTAACCCTTCCTGGATCCCTACTCAGCCAAAGAATAAGAGGGAGGAAGCCGATAGGCGAAACCGATACTTTGGACCTCGCTCGCAACGGAATCACCCGTGAGCGTGCAAGATCCTACTCGGACGCAGACGGTGAGACAGACACACCCGTGAAGGTGTGGCCTATGCTCGGTACTTCGGACAAGGTCGATGCTCACACAATAGTGAGTCACCAATGGCGACCAAGCCCTACTCTCCTACGTACGATAGTAGCGCCAATACTTCGGAAATCCAGGCAATACACAAGGCAGCCACAAGTTGGGTTTTGGGCTCTAATCCTTACGAAGCACTCTGCTCACTTGGAAGGAGACCTTCCCATGCAACCTGAATACAAGTGAGGGTGTTACTCTCCCTAATCAATGAATCCAATTACCGATTTTATTTTTGGTCAAGGTTTTTAGCAGTCCCTTTTTTATTTTTTTTGGTGTTATCGCTTCTTTTGAGTAGATTCAAACAAGCGCCTAACGGTTTTTATATTTTCTTGATCCTACTTTGTCCAAAAACAGAGGGAGAATAGAGTCGGAAAAGCCAATGCAAGTCGACACCAAGGTGGAAATCTCACCTTTGTGCCTAAATGATGGATGCAAAGTGAGAAGACTTACAGCGAATCCCAGCTCTCTCCATGCGGGATGCAAAGCAGAATTTTATAAACCTAATCTATATGCTGGTATGCAATGCAGAAATCATCCTAAGGTAGGCAACTTCTAGCGTTAAGAACCACGAGTCAATCACCGATCTCCAATCCTAAGGTCCGGTCTAGGCTCACCCTCCTTCTCTCGACACATCGAGTTTAGAAGAAGCGCTTGGCGGGATGAGCTCGCGGCGCGGCGGATCAAAGAGAAGTGAATTGACTATTTAATTAAACTAAGTCCAACTACGAGCTATAGGTGCATGCAATGGTTTTTAGTGTGTTTGGACCTAATTTAATCGAACAAGCAAGGCCTATAACTAAGGGCTCAATCCACAAAAGAAATGAAAATGAAAACAAAACCGGAAAATGACAATCGGAAAAATGCGATAAAAGCCGCAGTGAGCCCCCGGGTGAACAAACACCCGGAAATTAGGCCTGGTAGTCTGAGTGTCCAAGTCCTGTATTATTACAAATTAATCACTCTCTCACAAATTAAAATGCAAGCTAAGCTAAGCACTCTCTCACTCCTCCTGCTCTCTCCTGTCGGCTTGGCTAAAGAAAAGCCGGCTTCGCTTCCCAAGGATGCTTCGGATCCCCTAGGCGATCCGCCTCGCTCCACGGTCCCTCGCAAGAAGACAAGAAAAGAATGGTCAGAAAGCTCAACAGTATATATCAAAAATAAGAGAGATACAAAAGCAAGCAATAATGAAGACAACAAACACAATCAAGCAAAGATATGAACTACTCACTGTTGCTCCCCGGCAATGTCGCCATTTGATAAACACAATTTATCGAAGGTCTAAATAGTATGTCTCACACAAGGCGGAGACAACTGAGGTCGCTGCGGTGACCCACAATAAACTGTATTTAATCAACAATTAACCCACACTATAGATCAAACAATTAGAAATAAATGTGGAGTTAAAATTTATTTTTAACTCTACACAAAAGATGTATAGCAAGCAAGTATGCAGAGAGTTCGAACACAGGGAGCAAACAAGGTAGATCAAGTAAATATGTGTGTGAGTGAATGTGAGTGTTGTCTACACTATGCAAGCAAATGATTTTTGTGGGTTTTTAATTTTTAATTTTTTTTATTTTTAATTTTGTATTTTGATTTTTAATTTTTTAATTTTTGTATTTTATATTTTTTTCAATTTTGGAAAATATAAACAAGGTAATAAAAGAGGTGCTACAATATTTATAAAAATGTGCAAAAATGGCCAAAAATTCAGAAATAAAATCTTTTTGGTATTTTTATAATTTTCAACTATTTTTGTGATTTTTGGGTATTTTTCAAAGTATTTTTGGTATTTTTAAACACTGAAATAAAGCAAAACAGTGAACTAGCTACTGGCTGATGCTAAAATGGGCAAGAAAAATATCAAATGATTTCAAAATTTTCCCAAATCAGTTTTAAAACAAAGAGAATAAAATAAGGAAGAAACATGAACTGAGTTTTCAATTTTTGGAGTTTTATAGAATTTTTTATATTTTTTTAGAAGTTTTTGAGTATTTTTGAATTTTTAGGGTTTTTCTTTTGAGATTTTTAGTGATTTTTGGACTGACACTAAAATTGGTTAAAATAGACAGTAGGGAATATTTTTGGAATTTTTTTAAGGTATTTTAATATTTTCTGATATTTTCTAAGCTAGACAGTAGGCAAAAGGCGAGTTTTTGATTTTTAATAAATATAAAAATGAAATAAAAATCAGAAACTAAAAATAGAGCGTTAAAGTACAATGCAACAGAAGCTTAAGTTTAATTTTTGAGAATTTTTCGATTTAAAATGATGCTCCAAATAAATCAGACAAGTTCACCAAAAATACCACAGCCTAGCAGGGGTATATATGCAAATATCAAAACATCCAGGGGTATCCAAGCAATTTCTCCACAAAATTTTATACTGAATCTTGCATTTAACAGACTAAATAACAATTACAAAACCCGGAAGGGTATCGATGTAATTTCCCCAAACCCTACGCGTGACTATCACGCGCGTGGGAGGACCTAACTGTAATATCCAAAACCTTCCAGGGCACGCATGCAAAATCTCCAAAAGTTTTACACTTTAAAACAAAATTCTCGGACTAAAGTTAAATAACTAAACCCCAGGGGGGGTCCCTGCAAAATGCCCACCCCCTCACGTGCACAAGCACGTGAGGTAACGTGGCAAGGGGCCTAAGTGCAAATAAAAGAAGTACGAGGGTTCACATGCAATTTTTACAAAAACGTTTACACTAAAGACGAAAGTTTGTGTACTAAATGTTAAATACAAAATGCGCGGGGTTAAAATAGCAAAATACCCCTTGCACGCGATCCAACGGCGGAGACGATGCCACTTATCCACGTGGCGAGCTGCGAACGGCCGATGACGCTTCGACGATGCACGGCCGAGATCAGATCTCCTCGCAAGATCGGACGGTCATGGCGCTGGAAGATCGATCGGACGCTGTGCAATCTATGACTTCTCCACGATCCGACGGTTGGGAGACTAGGACCAAGAACAGCGAAGAACGCCGGCGAGGGCGAGCTTCGCCGTCCAAGATCTCCGTCCTCCGGTGGCTTCGAGACTTCAAAATGGACAGGGGAACTTTTGGAGGTCAACTCTTCCTCCTGGGGGCGTCAAAATACCACGGTGAAGGTCGTGGTGCTCGCTGGAGGGCGGCGGAGCTGGGAGGCTCGGTCGAGCTCCGGCGAGAGCCAAAATAGCTCCCAGGCTCGAGTCAACTGCGTTTGACCTGCAAACCAAGGTGAGAGGGTCCAGGGCAAATTGCCTGGACCCCGCAGAGGCGAAGAGGTGGAGCGAAGCGATGGGTCGGTGCTCGGCCGGAGTTGCGCTCCGGCGAGGAGATGGAATTGGATGGATTACTCGATGGATCTCGAAATTTCTTGAGGGCTTTTGCTCCTACGACTATGGCTAAGCTAAAGAATGAAAAATAAATGGATGAAGTGGTCCTCAATGGCCGGAACCAGAGGAAGAGATGTACCTCGACCGCCGGGGTTGCGGGAGGTGGTGGAGGTGCCTCCGACCTCGTACGCCTTGGCTGATGAGCTCGCGGTGGAGCTGTCACCTCCAGGAAGCTTCAGAGCACAAGAGAGGCGGAGAGGGGTGGACCTAAGGGACTCGAATTCGAATGGAATGTTGGGGGTTCGTTATATTTGGTTTGACCCGAGGTGACAGGGGCTCAAAGATCAACGAATATCTCACAAATCTTGGGTCCAAAGACCAATATTATTCATGGGCGAGCTAGAGGGATGGTCGATGAACAGATTTGCAGAAGGATTCAACACCAAAACGTGAAAGAATTGACCTCGAAAAATCCACCAAGTTGGGTCAAAAATAAGGCTGGCAGAGCTGGCAGGAGGCTAGGGCACCTAGTTGACCAGAGTCAACTAGGGTTTGCGCCTGGTTGGTCCACGTGGACCAACCAGGAAAAACCCTGATTAAATCTTTTATTAATTCATTTAAAAATAGAAAAAGGATGAATTAAATAATGATTATTTAATAAAAAATATTCGTTATTTTATGTAGTATTTTATTATGATTTTTAATTAATTTTATGGGATATATTTTTATAAGTCACTTTTATACCCTATATAGGTATATTACCTATATATTGTACCCTTTTATTTTTATTTTGTGTATTTTAATTTTATTATTTTTATTTCTTATTTTATAAAATTATAAAATACTTTTATATACACAAATATATTTTTGTTTTATTTTTCTGATATGTTTTGTATATTTAATAAAATATAAGTAAGTATTGTATAGGTATGTATATAGGTAAAATACATGTGCTTTGTGTATACAAGTATTTTTATTTTAAGTTTTCTTTGCATTTTTATTCTGATTTTAATGCACATAATTATTATAAATAATATTTACATAATTATAAAAAAAATAAAATTATACAAAAATAATGAATAAAGAATAAATTGAATATTTTAATCAGTACAATTGTACAATGTGGGTCCAAAAACTCAACTTTCAAACCGTAGCTCCGCCAAATGCGAAACCACCACCATTAAATAGATTATTTTATTCTATATACAATTAAAGGTGAGTTTGTTGCATTTGGAGTTTTCAGTTGTGAGATACGGGTCTGGGAAGTCGGGATTCTGGATTTTTATTCAGACCATAACTTTTTATCTGTACATTATTTTTCAGTGAAATCAATTTTGTATTTTCTTTATTTAATTATCTACAACTTTCATGAACTAAGTTTCTGTATTTGATGTATAAAAAGTGGAACCAAAAATAGGTCCCAAAATGAATAAAGAATGAATAGAATAATCTAGGTATTTGACCCTTATCTCCCCCTACTTTATTCCTGGTCGGCCTATTCATCAAGATGCCTAGGTCTCGGGGTTTTGGGTCATAAAATATTTACAATATTTTATTCTTTTTCTTTTTTTTATTTATTCTATAATTTTGGCTTTAATTACAGTATTTTATACACTAATGGGATGCACATGCATGAATGCTAACATGTTATATTTAATGTTGTTTACAAGCATTTGCTAGGGTTTTTGGTGCCAAAATGATAGAATAAAGATGATGAAATGTGGATTCATCAACACTTAGTAGGCGAGTCTTTGAAAATATTTTAACCAAGTGACAACTACCTAAAATACGGGACTGCTAAAGAAAACTCGACTCTAAAAAATACAAGGAAAAATCATTGTTTTGGGGAGAGAAACCCCCTCATTGTTTGTTTTTCTTGAGAGAGAGAGCGACCCCCGCACTGGGATAGAACCACACCCGAACTCTTTTCAGACTACTATATTGGGTTAGTCGTTCTCCAGTGAGGATCTCTCCGGTAGCCGGTAAAGCGGCCCGCGACGTCCTTAACAGATTGAATTGATCGGGTAGACAGTAAACGGTCCGTAATTCACACTGGATGGGAAGGATCTAACTTTAGGATTGGGCCAGTCTCCTGAGAGCATTGAGTTCCTAACAGCTCGCTTTAACCGCTCTGATAGATTGTATTCTCACCAAACTCTAAAATTGACAAGATAATTGATCGAACCTTCACGGTCTTCACATTGAGTTGGTGAACTGGGGGTTTGTATTGTGTTTGCTTGCTAGTGATAAAGATCCTTCTGTGTAATTTGCGCCTTCATTCACTTTCACTCTTGCATTGACCTTCGTGTTCTCGCATCCTACCTATTGATTTCGAAAATGTTGGACTGGAGCATTTCTCTTTCGGACTCTGCGAACTCATTCTACACTCTGAGCCATTCACCTTCTATTCAGGGAGACTCACTTCCTGAATATTCCTCTTTCTCCACTTCACCCTTCATAACATCCACCAATCCATTATTTGAGATTGTCTTTAATCTTGGATTAATATCAAAGACTCCATTAATTATGAGCACTAATCGAGTATCATGCACATTTTCAGAGTCAGACACTGAACACTTGATGCCACCAAAGGGAAAGGGAATCATGTCGGAGAAGAGCGAGATCAACAACACCCTGTTAGCCTCCATACAGACAATTCAAGCCCAGATAGCAGAACATGCTAATTTTCAAACCGCATTGAGAGACATGATCCTCGATCTGAGACATGAAAGAGAAGATAGGAGAGAGGGTGATGACAGAAACCCTGGAGGTGGGAATGGGGGAGAAGAACCTCACATAGAACCTGGGGCTAAGCCTACACTAAAGGATTCTTATAATCCAGGGGCAGGATAGACAAATTCTTGGATACAAATCCTTGCGGTTCATGGGCATTTTGAGCTTAAGCCTACTATTTTACCTCTTCTTCCAATATTCCATTGAAATATTAATGAAGAACCTTATATACACCTCCATCAGTTCGATCGCATTTGTAGAATAGTACACTACCCAAATATCCCATTAGAGGTAGTGCAGATGATCATCTTTCCATTCAGTTTGATGGGAAAAGCTTTGTACTGGTTAAACCACTCGGGGAAGTTTGTCACTACTTAGGTTGAAGTCCGCATTTCTGAATAAGTATTATACACTTGGACGACTCAACCAAATGCGATCCTTGATTGCTAATTTCTCCCAGATGTCCCAAGAGCCTATTCACGAGGCATGGGAAGGATTCAAAGATCTGACGGAGAAATGCCCCCATCATGATATTCCAAAGACCATCCTTGTACAAAATTTCTTTAGGGGTTTAAGCATTGAGAATCATAAGCTGGTAGATATTGCTTGTGGTGGAAGTCACTTCAATAAGGACAAGAATGTCCTTTACCAAATTTTTGAGGAGATGGCGGAAAGTTAAGCAGCTCTTTCTTCTTCACGTGCTTTTCAGAAGCAAACCATCACCGCCCCTGCAGTACCCCACAAGGATATCAATATGACAGCAACACAAGAAGTGGATAAGGTGGATAGCACTATCCTGGCCATCATTGGAAATCACCTATCCAAAGTGGACATTATTGAAAAGCAATCCCAGGAACTTGATAAGCTTCATGTGATCGAGCAGAGGACAAAGAATTTGGATAAGTTGGATGAGATAACAAAGCACCTGGAGCTTCTTGTGAATACGATCAGTGCAGTCCACAGTACGAGTGCAGCAGCCAATACCTCTACTAGGGAGCAAATTTCTTCCACCAAGCAGAGTAGCGTATCAACATGTCTACTACGTGCATACTCCTGATCAGGTTCAACAACATTCACATCAGATAGTTCCGTATCAATAGGAAGTAGCCTATATTATTGAGCAGTAGTCTCCACCTCCACCTGGTATTCAGGAGGTGAATGGTATCTGGTTCGATCATGAGCGAAACCAGCCCCGTCCGTCAGGGCAAGGCCAGTTGGGTTCACAGCAGGGTCAGAGACCCACCCACCAATTTCAAGGAGGCAGACAACAGCAGTACCAGTACCAGTACCAGCAGTTCCAGCCTCGGTATCAGTCTCCACCTTAGTTCCAAAGCTGGAGACAAGGCCAGCCACAACAACAGTCCATGTATTTCCCTCATCCAAACCAGCAGCATATTGCATACTATGGATAGTATTCTCCCCCTCCTCCTTCTCATTATCAGAATCCATATGGGTACCAACAGCCTCCGTACTATCAACCTCAGTGACAGCTAGTCAATGAGCAATCTGAGGCCCCTTTAGTCAATCCAGCATAGGACCAACTTACACTACTTAAGAAGAACATGAATGAAAAGACTTAGCAGATCGACGACCTGACCACCACCACGACACTAATTCCAGTACAGGTTGAAGCCAACCCCAACAACTTCAGACATAAGGAGCAGGTAGTCAATAGCCCACCCACCCCCGAGACACGTATGACCCTTGATTTTACATGTTTATTTGATGCCGTTCATCTCAGGAGCGGTACGAGATTGCAGCCGCCTACGCAGCAGTTGGGGTTGGAAGATCGATCCACTGAGAGAGCATCATCTTCTACATCATCTCCTTTACCAGCAATCGAGAGGCCCAGTGTAGTAGCACCCAAATCTGGAGTTTCACCACCTTCACCACCACCTTCACCAAGCAGATGTAGATCACCATCAACAAGGGAGAATATACGAGTCGCAGATTCTTCTTCTTCACCGGCAGCAACACCTCGTTCTGTTTTAGATTCTGTTTTTCCTTCACCTAGTTTGGATAACACTGTACAGACTGATTCTGGTTGTCCTCTTGTACATGAGGATTCTACTTTGAATAAAGGAAATGAGCGTTTGCATGTTTATTCTAATTCTGTGCCATTTCCTTCAGCTCTCAAAGCTAAAAAGTTCAAAAAATAAAAATAGCACTATCTGATCCTGGAGTGGTTGAGATCATACAGAACATCTTTTTAAAGATGCCACTCCTTAAGGCCATGGAATACATGCCTACAGTAAAAAAGGGAATGAAAGAGGCATGTACCCAAAAGCGTCAACCAAGGAAGAATAGACGAAAGAAAATAGAGAAACACATCTTGACCATGGCAACAGTTCATGCCATCAGTAACCTTCCGCCTAAAAAGAAAGAGAAGGGAGCACCTCACATCCGTTGCCATATCTTTGATCAAGAATTTGATCGTACTCTTCTCGATAGTGGTTCCTCCATTAATCTCTTGCCTTCCTTTTTATTAACTAGATTCCAGTTAGGGCCTCTTAAAACAACTAGAATGATCCTTCAGTTTGCTGATAGATCGATTAAGAGGCCAAGAGGCATTTTAAAGGATGTTATTGTAACGGTGCAGGGAATAAAATTCCCTGTTGATTTTGTTATCATGGATATGGACACACCTGCACGGTTACTCCATACCCCGATCATACTAGGTTGACCGTTCCTCCGAACGGCTGAAGCAGCAGTTGATTATAGTACTCGAGAGATCATCTTTCACTCTCGTAGTGATAAGTTGTAAATTGAGACGATCTCTGATCCTAGACCATCACCGCCACCAGCAGATGATATAGAGAAAGTTATATCAGAGCCAGATGACTGTGATTTTCTTGCTGAATTTAGAGAGACAGATCTTTTCACGGATTTTATAGATACCCAGGAGTTCCTTTCCCAAAAGGACTCTCTAGAAAGCACAGTCGACATGAGTTCCTTTGGTGGTCCAATTGAGATAGTTGCCGATGAGCAATTTGGGCAGAGTTCTGAGGTCTAGATATCTGAGCCATTCGTTGAATTTCCTGATTTATGTATATATGAGAGACATCTTTCTAAGATTATTGCTGAGATATCTGAGCAGCTAATTGATAAGAATATTGAACATCCTGATGAGCCATTCCTTTCTGAGCAGAGATCATTCATTACAGATCTATCAGATATTCTGTTTGCCAAGCCATCAGTAGCCAAGGTGGATAGTCTACAGAGCACATATCACATACCGTCTACCAGTACAGTAGCAGAGGTTATTGCAGAGCCGATTCAGACCCACCTGAGCTCAAGGTTTTACCATCAACTTTGAAATATGCCTTCCTTGCACCCCCCCCCCCCAAATGTTTCTGGTCATCCTCACCTCGCAGTTGACCGCTGAACAAGAATCCCACGTGCTAGAGGTTCTTGAGAGAAACCGTAAGGCCATAGGATGGAATGTCTCGAATCTACGTTGGATTAATTCGGTGTTGTTCCCGCATCATATCTACCTATAGGATGACTGTAAACCCTCCCGTGAATGTCAGCGTCGTCTAAATCCAAATCTAAGGGAGGTTGTCATGAAGGAGATCAAGAAATGGTGTGATGTGACTTTATATATCTCATTTCGGATTCCAAGTGGGTCAGCCCTTTACATGTGGTCCCGAAGAAATCTGGGATTACGATCGTAAAGAATGACCATGGTGAGGAGATTCTGACTCGGGTACCTACTTCATGGCGTGTTTGTGTAGATTACCGACCCATGAACTCAACTACCAAGAAGGATCACTTTCCACTGCTCTTTATTGATCAGATTATTAAGAGGTCAGTAGGGAAAGAGTTCTTTTGCTTCTTGGATGGGTACTCGGGATACAACCAAGTTACTATCACTCCCAAGGATCAGGAGAAAACTAGTTTCACTTGTCTGCTTGGCACCTACGCCTTTAGACGGATGCCCTTTGGATTGTGTAACGCCCCCGCTACATTTCAAAGGTGTATGTTGGCCATTTGTGCCGACATGGTGGGTAATTTTCTTGAAGTCCTCATGGATGATTTCTCGATCTACGGGGATAGTTTTGACACATGTCTTGCTCATTTAGACCGAGTTCTTCAACATTGCTGTGAGGTAAACCTAGTGCTCTCGTGGGAGAAGAGTCACTTTATGGTGACTAATGGGATTGTATTGGGCCATGTCATCTCCAAACATGGTATGGTGGTTGACCCAGCTAAGATTGATGTGATTTCCAAGTTAGAGCCACCGCAGAATTTGAAGCAGTTGAGGTCAGTTTTGGGACACGTAGGATTCTATAGGCGATTCATAAAGGACTTCAGCAAAATCGCCAGACCTTTGATTGAGCTTCTGTGTATGGAGACCGATTTTGTTGTCGATGAGAAATTCCTTGTTGCATTCAATCAGATGAAAGAGATGGTTACTAGTGCTCCTGTCCTACAGCCACCTAATTGGTCTCTTCCTTTCGAGATCATGACAGATGTATCAGATTTCACAGTTGGAGCTATTTTAGGACATAGAAGGGATGGGATACCATTTGCTATACACTACGCTAGCAAGACTCTGGATGAAGCACATCAGAATTAAATAGTTACAGAGAAGGAGATGTTAGCAGTTGTGTTTGGGATAGAAAAGTTCAGATCTTACCTCATTGGTTCACACATTATTGTGTACATGGATCACAATGCCATACGATACTTGCAGGCAAAGAAGGATGACAAACCACGACTTATTAGATGGATCCTTCTTCTTCAGGAATTTGATTTAGAGATTCGAGATAAACCTAGACTGAAAAACGTTGTGGCAGATCACCTTTCCCGTATCACAAATACATAGACCTCTGAGCAGAACGTGATTCCTATTTCCGAAACCTTTCCAGATGAGACCATTTTATCTGTGGACTCACTCCCATGGTATGTTGATATTGGAACTATCTTACCTCCAAGAAAGTTCCACAAGATTGGTCAAAGTACAAGGTAGATAGATTTCTGTCAAAGATTCATTATTACCAGTGGGAGGATCCTTACCTATTTCGCAAGGGTGCAGCTTATATTTGAAGAAGGTGCATTCCTCAGAAGGAACACACCAGTGTACTTGAGCACTGTCACAAACTAGAATCTGGTGGGCTTCATTCGGGAAAACGCACGACAGCAAAGGTTTTGCAGAGTGGCCTATGGTGGCCCACATTGTTTAAGGATGCTGCAAAGTATGTTCGAGGTTGTACTGAGTGTCAGAAAATGGGAGGAACTATTGGTTCCAAAGATACCATGCCCCTAAGATATATACAAATTTCTGATATTTTTAATGCTTGGGCCATAGACTTCATGGGCCCATTTCCTGTCAGTCAGGGATTTCAGTACATCGTGCTTACTGTGGATTATGTTATTCGATGGGTGGAGGCTATCCCCACCCGAGCTGTAGATAGTCGTACAGTGTGTTCCTTGCTCAAGGACCATATTATTGCGTAGTTCGGTATTACCAAAATATTGATTTCAGATGAGGGAAGTCATTTCATTAATAGAGAAGTAAAGAATCTTGTGAAGGAGTACGCCATTGAGTACAGAGTTGTGTCTCCTTACCACCCTCAGACTAATGGCTTGGAAGAAATTTCAAATAGGGAGATCAAGACGATATCGCAAAAACTCGTATATCCAGATAGGAAGAACGGATTCCAAATGCTTGATTCAGTTCTATGGGCTTATTGGACGTCATACAAGTCTCCTTTGAGTATGTCTCCCTACAGATTGATGCATGGAAAGCCTTGCCACCTGCCAGTGGAATTAATTCACAAATCTTTATGAGCACTCCGTGTTTGCAATTTAGATTATGAGAAGGCATGAAAGAACATGAAGTTGGATTTGAAAAAATTACTGGAATTCCGAGACTTTACATATGATAATTCACTTATGTATAAGGAGAAAGTCAAGCGTTGGCATGATAAACACATTTGAAGAAAGACTTTCTCCCCTGATCAGAAAGTTTGGTTATTTGATGCTAAGTTGAAGTTGATTCTAGGAAAATTGAAAAGCAAGTGGTCAGGACCGTTCATCGTGAGAGTTGTGCATGACAATGGGAGTATTGTTATATCTGGGTTGTCATCTGACGCGCAACCATTTGTTGTGAACGGACAGTTGCTAAAGCCATATCTAGATCATGATATATTCATGTCCATCGTTGATTCGATATTTGTGGTATCAGATGATGATCTTTTGATTCCATCTTCTGCGTTTGATACATGATCATCCACTCCTCTTGTATATCCTTTCGTTTCCCTCTTTCTTCTCTCGTTTTATCATTCACCCCTTTTTCGTGTGTGTATGTGTATATAAGCTAAAATTAGGATGTGCTTTATCCTAAGTATGGGGGGGTTAGTGATTTGTGTTGTTCATATTCGTCTTGTTCATCACTCTTATTGTTGCATATACTTAGGGATACTTGATCGGCTCGCTGAGCACGTGTTTTATGGGCTTGTTATAGTACGTGTACTTAGCAAATCGTTCAAAACCGAGAGAAGATCTCTGTGAAGAGTGTCTTGGCTTTACTTTATATCCCGGGCAACTCCGGTGTTGAACACAGGGAGGCAAAGGAACAACGTCGGGCTAATTCAAAAAAACTTAGGTTTAGGTTTCCACACGGATTTTTTTAATTTTTTATGCAAAAAGAGTACAAAATGCAATATGCGAGTGAATTAAGACACTAAGAAAGCACACAACTTAGCCAACTTAATTTTAATAGGAAATAAGTCCAACTTAGCCTAATTATATTTTTCCTAAAATCCTAATCCAATGATGAGTACGAAACACATTTTTTGGAATCTTAGGAAATAAAATGCAATAAATAAAAATGAACACTTCTTATGGGTTTTTTAGCAATTTTTCACACAAACAGAATGCAAAAATTATGAAAATTTTACTGAAATTAAAACATGATGCAAGAATGCTACAGTATTTTTTTGGATTTTTCTGACAAAATATGATTTTTTATGGATTTTGTAATGAAAACATAATGATAGTGAGTAATTAATTCCTAATAAATCCACAGTAGCAATTTATCTAGAATGCGAATTATCTCACAAAGGTAGTTATACATGCAATCCAGGAGAGTTGAAATTTCGTAAAAATATTATGTGTGGATTTAAATAAAAAATCAAATATCAAAATCACTCTACAACTTATTTAAGGCTCAGGACAACTCTACTTTATGTGAAATTTAAATAGTAATTAAAGCACAATTCAGAGCATCATTTCTAGTTTTTGTGAAATTTTTCGAGCAACTGCGAGTGAGATGAATTTATGGGTCTAGAATGGGTAAAATATGAAATATTTCAGTTAAACATTTTTAACTAATTACCCACGTCACACAAAAATCTAAATAAATAGTCAGATGGTAGACAATTAGTTGCTCAACACAATGATATTTTTCATTGAATGAAATGATGCAAAATTTTGGTCCAAATTAATACATAAATAGAGGGTTATCCATGCGAAACTGAAATAAACTTAAACAAAACAAAATAAGAATAGGGATTGTTTTGTAATTACAAAAACATAAC
Source organism: Ottelia alismoides (assembly GCA_037367405.1). NCBI lineage: Eukaryota > Viridiplantae > Streptophyta > Magnoliopsida > Alismatales > Hydrocharitaceae > Ottelia > Ottelia alismoides. Next base: position 292,258 of record JAZKJV010009315.1, read on the forward strand.
GGGAAGTATATGCAATTTTTACAATAAAAAAAATTTGGACCTTCTTCTTTCCAGGCGTGCGCGTGGCTCGATGGGGACCTGGGTGTGGGCGACGCTGCCTACGTGCAACGACGACGAGGAGGTCCGTGCGGCCGTGCGGGAGGCCGAAGGGCGGCGGAGAGCCGCATGATGGAGCTCTGCGCTTGGTTGGCGGTGCATGAATGGAAGGCGAGCAGTGGTGCATAGCCGGAAGGGGAAGCTGTCGCCTGCGGCTACGTCAAGGAGCACAGAGGGGCGAGTGGTGAAGGGCTGCGGGTGGGAGCAACCGGTGGCTGCCGTGGAAGAAGGAGGGGGCGGCGGCAGAGCCGCTGCTGCTCCCTCTGTTTCTTCTTTAAAAAAATTTGTTTTGTTTTAATAATTTTTTGAATTTTTTTGAACAGAATATGAAATAAAAGAAACAAAATAAAAAAATAAAAATAGTGGTAGAGAGGGATGACGAAGAAGATGATAGAGGTAGTGATGGTATGATGTGATATAAAAAAACAAGGAAGAAAAATGTTAGATGAAATAAAATAACAAGAGAAATGAGGAGAAATACTTACCTGATGTTAATTTATTGATATTATAAATATTTATTAGGGAATTTATGCGGGGATTTTGCTAAGATCAAGATATTGAGATGATGAATTGTGGATTCATCACCTCCCTATACTTAAACTTTGCTAGTCCTCGAGCAAATAAAGAATGAATAAGTTGGAATAACCCCTGACTGTGCATGTGAATACAAGACTTGATCTGTTCAAGAACTCCCGGTTTCAGAGATCGGAAAATTCTAAGCTGAACCAAGCTCTAGTCTAAAGGTATCCCATTTCCCTAATCATCAGACTCTCTCTGTATACATATATAGTAGGGATATGACTTAAGTGTGGACTGCAATTACAAGAGTAGAGTCGCAACGTCACCCAAGGTTCCAGTCCAATAGACTCTCCTAAGAACTCAATCCTCTACACTAGGGAATAAATCATTTCTTGCATCCAGTTCACCGTCTCTTTAGTTGTTAGACTTGAAAGTGTAGATGATGGCCAGTTGATGGAGGGCATAGGATTTTGTCATTTCTTCTCTCCCTCTCATTGGAACAAGGATTCTCTCAAGTGCCTTATTACTCAATACATATTTTTGTTGTTGATCAGTGCATCCGTCAAGAGAAGTTGCAGTCGTCTGCACTTATTTTCCTGGGAGTACACCAGGGTGTGCCTTTTTTAAGTACCTATCGTACCTTCTACACCCAGACTTGTAGCATTTACAATACAGAGCCCTTTTTGGTGCAAGCCCGACTCCTGGTCCTAATAGCGGTGGTCCAAGTGGACACTTTGAAATAGTTGGGAGCGCTCGCCTTTGGTGGAAGCTCTTTGATATTTGACTTTGTGGAATGAGAGTTTTCTTTAACATTTCATTGCTTTGTAATATTTTTGGCTAGCTCCACTGCTTTTACCAAGAGTTGGTGCACACTGATCAATATTTTTTATTTTATCACACCCTAGAACTTAGGTAAATGTCAAGAGATAGTACAAGAACCATGTTCTTATACTGGCTAAAGGTGCTTACACTCAGGTTTCATGAAGCCTTCATTGATTTTATCTCATCCTCGAGTATTATCAAATCAGGTCCAAACTCAAATCCCTCATCCTAGTTCCTCAGATGAGATTTCAACTCATCTCATCATAACTGCAGTTGTGTATGTGAGGTGCTGATCATATTCTTAAGGTAGAGACTAAGTATGCAATATAGCACACAAATCTTTCAAACCAGAGAAATGTAAATAATTTAGTCAAAGACCCTAATGACTAAGGCTGGTTAACTAAAAATCTCACGACCTCATAAATCAAGTGTTCTTGAACATCACTAGTCTTCTGTGAATGTGAATGTGTCAGGGATTAAACCAACTTATTAGTTAGTTTTTTCTTCTTTTGATTTTTTTAAGAGTTTTTTTGTTATTTTTTTGTTTTTGTTATTTTTTTGAAAAACAAAGGAACAGAAGAAAGTTTTTTTGTTACAAAAAGTTTTACTTCTTTTTTTCAAAAAGTTTTTTTTGAAAAGATAGGTAAATAATAAAGGACATTTTTTTGAAAAAGTTTTTTAAAAGCAAATAAGGAAAAAAGAAAAAAAATAAGCTTTTTTAAAAGGTTTTTTAAAGAGATTTTTTTGAAAAAGATTTTTTACCCACCCCATAATTATTGTATAATATATACAAAAATACGTGAAAGTACGAGCTATAGGTAAAGTATATATGTAACACGCCCCCTATACTTAGCATGTGCTATGTCCTCAGAGCACAAGAAGCGAGAAAAAAATAGCTCGTGCTAAGTGTAGGATGACTAAAATAATAAAAAGTATAGAAGTCGATCCGCCCCCCTATACTTAGGCTCTGATCAGCCTAAGTGTAGAAGAAGAGCAAAAATGGGGCGGACGAGGTAAAGAGGAGAAATGGATAAGTATATACACATGGCGGGCATCGGTTCCCTCTATACTTAGGCTCTGGTCAGCCTAAGTATAGTAAAGGAGTAAGTGTGAGAACCGATGTGATCTGGAGAATATACAAAGAAGGGAGAATGTACAAGAGTGATTGAATCGTTGAGCACGTGATATATAATTTATGTTCATTGTAGTATCTGTACTTAGCGAATCGTTCAGAACCGAAAAAAGATCTACATGAAGAGTGTCTCGGCTTTAATTTATATCCCAAGCAAGTCCGGGGTCGTACGCCGCATCCATTGGTTGTTAGACCCCAACATTGAGTTGTCCTAACTAAGCTCTCAGTAATGGGTGTTGTAGCTCAGATGCAGCTAATCTAGCTAGTACCATTCTCATTATGTCCTCGGGGTGTTCTTCTTCCTCTTCTTTCTTCTTTGGAGGCATTTTTCTTATATCTTCTTTAGATCCTGAATAAGCAATGTGGTCTTTATTAGAAGAGGATTTATGAATCAAGATATTCTCACCGAGGCGAAGGTCTTCCTCGGTGAGGTGGGAAGAGAGAAAGGGAATGGTTTGAGAGTAACCATCCCGAGAGTGAGTGATCCTGGGCTCAAGAGGGTCATGAGTCCAGGTTGGTCCAAGTTGCGCTTGGACCTTTGAAGATGTACTTTTTGGAGGGTTGAACGAGAGATTCGCAAAGTTCGAATAAATATCCCCCAATAAGTCATCTTCGCTGTCAAAAGAATAGATTAGAACACGATATTCAATAAGGCGCTAGTTCTACGGTGTGCGTAAATGTGCGGAGTAAACTCACACAATACAAACACAATTCAAACCCTCAATTTCACCAACTCAACACGTGATTATCGTAAGGGTTCGGCCGAGTTATCTGATCAATTTTAGTTGGTGAGAAATACAATCTTGGAAAGATTAATGAGTTGTTAGGTGCCCGTATTTTCCTACAGACTGGTCCGATTTTTATGACTAGTTGGACCTACTTTCAGCCAGTATAGGAGTAACTACGGACCGTATAAATACGGATACCCGTTCCTTGAGGACTAAGGCATCCTCTAAACCTCCCACTCTGCTAAGGAAATCCGGACCGTTTTCCAGCTACCCGTAGATCCTCATTGAAAAGTAGCTAATCGCCTAAAAGTAAAGAACCTGTAGTAAGTGAGAAATCCTGACTTGGCTCTATCCTAGGGTCATCTTTCTCTCACTTACAAGTAAAACAAATAATGAGGGCTTTATGCACCCGAGAATATGGGTTCTTTTTATTCCAATTATTTTAATTAACCTGCTCAATTTAGTCCCAATTTTAGAGTTAGGTTACCATTTGAAATTTAATCTGAACACAAAAGCACGTCTACCGTTCAATCCCAATTTCCTTTTTAACCTTAAGTTGTAAAACAAGAGGGGAGTCGGAAATCAAAATGCAAAAGTGAAACTATGATGCATGCTCGAAGAAGGTATACTTACAGTGAATCCCAACACTCTCCATGAGTTATGCAAAACTGAATTTGTAAATTTTACTCTAAATGCATGCAGATCGAGAAAATCATACCTAAACAGTATACTATTAGCGGGGAAGAATTAAGTTAATTTGAGCTACATAGTACGTGTCTATGTGCGTCTCATTATGAATCTTATCAGATGTGTGAATCTTATAAGATGTGTGGCCTAAATTACGATGGGCACATACAAATTTGATGCTAAACCACCATGTGCCTATCCTTAAATTCGCCACTCAAGTCGAGCCCCACTCTCACCGAAGAGTGAAACAGGTCTCGACATACCACAAATATAATGTCCAAGTCTTTTTTACACGTGCGAGCTCTCAAACAAGAGCTGCTACTAATGACAAAATTATCTAAATTATTACAACACAATAATTAAAAAATTTACAAAAATAAAAATGCTCTCAAAATAAATTAAATTCCTAGCTCTTCAGCAGTCGGCACGCGTCGCGTCCGTCAACCTCCGATGCACACCAAGTTCACTGGGCCCTCACAAGGAAAATAAAATTTATCTTAGAGAGTTCAAAAGATATATACAAAAAATGAGTAGAAAATAACTGAGAGAAAAAATGGAATAAATACAAGGTGGCTCGGGGGTCAGACTACCCGAGTGAATGAAAATCTAAATCTAATTTTCCAAATTAATCCCTTAGTCGTTTGCCTCCCCTTCAACGGCACCATTTGATGAGCTCACTGAACATGTGTTTTAATTTGGGCTCGTTGTAGTACATGTACTTAGCGAATCATTCAGAACCGAGAGAAGATCTCCGTGAAGAGTGTCTCGGCTTTAATTTATATCCCGGGCAAGTCCGGGGTTGAAAACATGGAGGCAAAGGAACAACGTCGTGCTAATTCAAAAAAACTTAGGTTTAGGTTTCCACACGTATGTTTTTAATTTTTTATGCAAAAAGAGTACAAAATGCAATATGCGAGTGAATTAAGACACTAAGAAAGCACACAACTTAGTCAACTTAGTTTTAATAGGAAATAAGTCCAACTTAATCGAATTATATTTTTCCTAAAATTCTAATCCAGTGATGAATACAAAATACATTTTTTAAAAATTTTAGGAAATAAAATGCAATAAATAAAAATGCACACTTTTTATACTTTTTTTAGCAATTTTTCACACAAACAGAATGCAAAAATTATGAAAATTTTACTGGAATTAAAACATGATGCAAGAATGCTACAATAGTTTTTTTTGTATTTTTCTGACAAAATATGGAATTTTTATGGATTTTTTTAATGAAAACAGAATGACAGTGAGTAATTAATTCCTAATAAATCCATAATAGCAATTTATCCAGAGTGCGAATTATCTCAAAAACATATTTATACATGCAATCCAAGAGAGTTGAAAATTCATAAAAATATTATGTGTGGGTTTAAATAAAAATCAAATATCAAAATCACTCTACAATTTATTTAAGGCTCATGACAACCCTAATTGATGTGAAATTTGGATAGTAATTAAAGCACAATTCATAGCATCATTTTTAATTTTTGTGAAATTTTTCGAGCAACAGTGAGTGAGATATGAATTTATGGGTCTAGAATGGGTAAAATATGAAATATTTTAGCTAACCATTTTAATTAATTACCCATATCACTCTAAATAAATAGTCAAATGGTAGACAATTAGTTGCTCAATACAATGATATTTTTCATTGAATAAAATGATGCAAAATTTCGGCCCAAATTAATACAAAAATAGAGGGTTATGCATGCAAAACAGAAATAAACTTAAACAAAACAAAATAAGAACAGGGACTATTTTGTAAATTACAAAAACATAACAGGAAGTATATGCAATTTTTACAATAAAAAAATAAAAATTTGGACATTCTTCTTTCCAGACGTGCGGGTGGCTCGATGGGGACCTAGGCGCGAGCAGCGCTGCCTACTTGCGGCAATGACGAGGAGGACCGCACGACCGTATGGGAGGCCGGCAGGCAGCAAAGAGCCGCAAGATGGAGGTTTGTGCTTGGTCAGCGGCGGAGGAGTGGAAGGCGAGCAGCGTGCGTGGCTGGAAGGGGAAGACACCGCCTGCGGCTGCGTCGAGGAGCACGGAGGGGCGAGCGGTGAAGGGCTGCAGGCGGGAGCAGCCAGTGGTTGCTGTGGAAGGAGGGGGCGGGGTAGAGCTGTTGCTGCTCCCTCCATTTCTTCTTTTTAATTTTTTTTGTTTTATTTTTTTTAAATTTTTTTGAACAGAACATGAAATAAAAGAAACAAAATAAAAAATAGTGGTAGAGAGGGATGAAGAAGAAGATGATAGAGGTAGTGATGGTATGATGTGATATAAAAAAATAAGGAAAAAATGTTAGATGAAATAAAATAACAAGGGAAATAAGGATAAATACTTACCTGATGTTTACGGGATTTGCGGAGCAGCTACGCTGGACTCCTGTCTTCACTTCGATCCGATTGGTTAAATAAAATTCGGAGAAGCTACGCGAGCTCGATGGGGAACTCCTGACGCGGAGCGGAGCTTCGCAGATCTCGCCTGAAGGAGGTCGTCGCTTGAGGAAGACGCATCGTCGCTGTCACCAACAAAACACTCCAAGCTCTCTCTTTTTCTATTAGAATGGTGGATGGAAAAAATGTGGATGAAGAGATGAATATAAAGAAAAGAGAAAGGGAGGTTAGAATGGAGGTGGTGTTGAATGGGAGGTTAGATTATTGGTGGAGTTGAATGGGAAGTTAGATGAAGAATATGGGGTGGAATGGAAGTTGATGGTAGAATAGAAGTTATTGTAGAGAATGGGGAAAAAATAAAAGGAAAATAAAATAGAATAAAGTAGACTACTTTAAATACAATAAAATAAAAGAGAAGAAAAAGAGTGGGGAATTTACAAAATAAGACAAACACTAAGTACATTTTTTTTGCTTTTCTAATTTATATATTTTTTATCTTTTAAATAAGAGATATTTACAACAGAAAAATACAATAAAATACTAGAATCAAAATACAACACAATTAGGATTTTTTTGGATTTTTTAGTAATTAAGAAAGATAAAATAAAATTGAAGAAAGAATGAATATATACATAATATACAATGTACATCTAGGTCCCAAAACCCAACTCTTGCAAGTGATCTCGGATTTTAATGAAACCATTTCCTTGGATAGATAATTTTCTTACTTGAACTTTAAAAGTGAGTTTGGTGAATTTGGAGTTCATACGGAGCGGGAATTTGGCCGGAAAGTTGGACTTTACGGCTTTTCTCTTTGGGATCTAGGAGCATTTATTTAAGGTGAAATTTATTTTGTATTTTTGTATTTTTATGTACAATGTTATGAACAAGTTAGAGAAAGAATTAGCCAAAAATGAGTTGAAATGAATTTATTAAAAATATATGAAGTTCTAGGCTATTATAGGTGAAAAACTCCTTTAATTTTGTGGCCTTTTATTGTTAATTTATTTTGTACAATCTAATATACAATAATTAGTGTGTTTTATTTACAAGAGTCATTTTGTTAATTTATTAATTTTATAAACTTTTATTAGGGAATTTACGCGAGGATTTTGCTAAGATCAAGATATTGAGATGATGAATCGCGGATTCAACAATACTCTACCCTAAGTATAGGGGGTGATGTTGTTCATATCATGTCTTTTTATTTTTTTAGTCTTTACATTCTCTTCATCGGTTTTCCCCTTTTGTACACTCTACTATACTTAGGATTACTTGATCCTAAGTATAAGGGATCACCAACTTCTCTTCTTTTTATCTTTTCTTTGAGTCGTTGTAGCATAGGAGTCTTTTCACTATTCTATACTTAGCATGAGTTATGTCTTCCTTTGTCGCTCTCTGATCACTATGAGGACATAGTTCGAGCTAAGTATAGGGGGTGTCGTATATAATGTATATATACTTTAGACATAACTCATACTTTTAATATGTTTATTTGGGGGGTTATGTATATAATTTTGTAAAATCCACTTGTGTAAAAATACAAAACAAAACAAAACAAAACAAAACCAAAAAAAATAAAAACAAAAAAACAAACAAAAACCAACCCAAAAAAAACAACAAACAAAACAAAACAAAAAAACAAACAAAAAACCCAAAAAAAGAAAGGAAAAAGGAAACAAAATTTGTATGTACGTGTATATATTTTACTATCCCTTTTTCCTTTTTGAAAAAAAGGGATTTTTATTCGGCAGCCCCTATAAACTTTGTCAATCACCTCCACGACCTTTGAAATAACCTTATTTCTCCCTTGATCCCGTAAACTTGTCAATTCTTACCCCATGAACCCTTTGGATAATATGTTTTAAGCCCGTGAGGGTTCTTGAGGTAATTTACAGGGTCGATGAGGTAATTACATTGTGCAAAAGGTCGTAGAGGCATTTTAAAACGTCTATAGGGTCTGTTGGGTAAAAATCCCAAAAAAACTATAAAAGTAAAATCTATAAAAACTTGCATAATTCAAAAAAACTTTCTTTTACATCTGCATTTTTCTCCAAAAAAATCGATAAAAAGTTCAAAATTAGAAAAATATTTTAAATAATGTTCTTTTCACATGTGCATCATTTTTTTCAAAAAAATGCTTTCTTTGTATTATACATATTTTCTTGCATTTGCATGTGCATTTTTCAGGATAGTATTGACATTTAAACTATGTCTGGAATAAAATTGAAGAATGGAGCTTAGTTGGGCCTTAATCCGCTTAATTTCAGAGGAACCTTATAAGAAATGGAGTTAAAACTTTTCAGGTCCTAGTGACTTTATTCTTTGAGTCCATAAGACTATGTTCACATGTCATCTTAATTAGTCTAAGTAGAACATTTAACAACACACGCATGATTCTTTCAGACCGTGGCTTATCTTGGACATGCACTCTACACGTAGCTCTTCATGGATGAGGTAGTGAGGAGGCAGAATCTTTTGACTTGGGGTAGCATATGAGGGTAGTACATCTAGGCGGAACCTCTCGTCTTCCTCTAGGGAAGGAAGTGCATCTCAACCTGGTCTAGCAATGTTGTGGTCTAAAGACAGGATGCTGTGGGGTTGCAATAATGCTTCAAAAGAGGGATAGTCTACTGGCTCAAGAGGAAAAACTCCTTATGTACATGCTGCACCTTGTATATGCTTTCAAAATAAAGTATGGAAAAATGCAGAATCTCCAAAAGTGGACATGCCTGATTGAAAAGTAAAATGTCTGCCGGAGTGTATATACAAGGATAAAAAAATAATTATTGTAAGAGCTTCAAAGACAAATTTTTGTAAGCTTGCAATGGATGACTTGGCTACACTGGTCATGCATCCATGGATATGTAGCTACACTGGTTATCGTCCATTCTTTTCTCCATCCCCTCTTCTTGAGCTGGTTGTACTTGAACTTAGAAGGGAATATCTGTGCTCCTCGAGGAAAGAGTTGCAAGACCGGGGAACTAGAGTTACCTTGTTGAGGGAGGTTGTTTCTTTGCTACTTTTGAGATGGGGAGCTATATCTCACTTACACCGTACAAATAAAGATTCAGTCATAAGAATTGGTGTATGTAAACTTGTTCTGACCTGATTGTTGAGGTGACCTGAATAGGAGTCTTGTGGAACTTAGAGGCTGTTAGGTTTTAAATCCATCTCCCATTAAGGTTCCGACACTCTAATAATTCAAAGGTCAGATAGAGCTCCAAACTACAATTTTAAGAAGATAAGTTTAATACTCAATGATGTCCTACTATCTTTATTTTCCCTTTCCCTTTCTTTTTCTTTACTTACTCTTTCAAATAAGTGTTTGCTAAGGGACTAGCAAAGGTAAAGCAAAGGGGGATGATGAATATGTGATTCGTCATCTTTATTCATTTATTTTAGCTTAAAATCCCTTATAAAATACATGTATATAATATTAACTCCATATTCTTACTAACTTGTATTTGTGTGTAAATATTGTACACTTCTTACCATTTTAACCTAAAATAAATAAAGAAAGAAAGAAAGGAAAAATAAAGAAAATAAAAAATGGAAGACTGTATATTTGTAATAGATACAAGCTGACCCGAACCCCGAGAGAAGGTCAAGATTTGACATGATCGACTAGGAATAAAGTAGGGGGAGATAGGGTCCTCAATCAAAAAAAAAGAATCCAAAAAAAATGGTGTGATGTGTATATTTGTATACTGCACTATTTTATTTGTACATCAATTGACCTCAAATCAAATAACTTTCAAAACCAAAGTTGTAAATAAAAATGTGTTCTAATTAATAAAAATAATTGCACAATTAAATCATGTATAGAATAAAAGCAACCACACTTGGAAAAAGCCACTAAGCACTAATTAAAAGACCAATTCCGGCTCCATATGAACTCAAATTGAACCAATCTCACTTCCATTGAATTCTAAATTAAATTATCTTTAAAATGACTTTATTTTCATAATTTTTGGAGCTACAAGTAAAAAGTTGGTTTTCTGGGGTGGTTTGTGCATTTTTCCCATGTATTTTGTACATATTGTATTTGTATATATTTGTATATATTTTTACTAATAATTTAAAATAAAAATAAAAATAAAAATAATTTAATTTAAAAACTATTTTGCTCATTTACCCATGTATATAATGTCATATATGTATATAGTATATGTTTATAGTTGCTATTCTTAATTAACCACCAAAAAAATAAAAAAAATAACATTTTCATTCAAATAAATAAAGTGATGAAAATACAACAAATTAGTTAATTTTTGTAAATATTTTTATCTCTCTTTATCTTTATCTCATTTCAATTTTCATCTCTATTATCTCTTCAACCAAAAATTCAAAAATACAAATTTCATTCTCTATCTTTTCTATTTATATGGCTCCTTCTCCATCATTCTAACTCGATAAATTTTTGGTGAGAGGAGCCTGATCTCTGAGAGTCTTCTTGTCGTAGAAGGGTGCCTAACCTCAGAGCCGTCTGGTGACAGCACGTCCGCCTTCTCGAGGTGATCAAGGTCTTTTTCGCTCCTAAGGTGAGATCAATCATTTTCTTCGTATTGTTATCCTAGATTAACCTTAGTTTAATTTGTCGCATCTTTATTTCACCATCATTTTTTTATTTAGATCTTAAAATCCATCACGATTTGATCGCCACCAACTCGATTTTTCATCTCACTTTCTCGACCTCTACGCATTCTTTCTACCTCACACGATCACACACCTCCGACCACGTACGGTGGTCGGAGATCCTCTTCCATCCGCCATCTTCCGCGGAACCACATTCATTCACATCTTCCGTACGATTTGATTTGAGACCGAGTCATCATGCTTGCTTCCTAATTTGTTGATAAATAAAAACTATATAAAAATTTAAAAAATTATTTATATTTGTTTTCTTTCTCTCTAACATTTGTTTTACAGGATCATCTAAAAAAATAAAAAAACTAAATAAAAATTTTTTTTTCTTCTGTTTACATTTTCCATTTCGGAAAAAAGATAAAAAAATCTTTTCAGTTCTGATTACAGTACATAAATATATATATATAACAAAAAATAAAAAAACAAAGCAGGTTGCGCTCCTCCCGTGGAAGCCCTCCGCCTCCCTTCGTCGCCCACCGACTACCCTGCGCTCCATGCGGTAGCGCCGCCCGCTCCTCCGCCTAAAGCGGATCTTCTCTGCCTGCGCGGTGGCCCGCCACCAACGCCGACCTCCGCACATCAAGGATCTCATCCCTTTGCTCCTTTCGCGCTGGGAGGAACCCCCGCCATTCTCCGTGGAAACGCCGACACCGCCCTTCAGCCTGCGGTGGCCTTGAACCGCCACCCCGCGCGCGAGCTCCACCAACCTAGCCCTCCGTCGTGGGCGGCGACCTCCAGGCCAACCACCCGCATTGGGCGGACCACTCTCGCTGCGAAATCCCAGATCTGCCAGCCCTTTGACCGCAACTGGCAGCAGCACCACCCCATCCGTCGGCGCCTCCTGCGCTGCCTCATTGCGTGAGCTTCTCCTCCTCCGCCACGCCAGATCCGCCAAGTCGCGTGGGCGGCAGCCCTTCCCCTTTCTCCTTTTTAAGAACGAAGAGACAAAGAACCCTAGCTTGGGGTTTTGAAAAAAAAAAGAAATTTGGAAAAATTACACTGAAGTCCTCCGATCTCTTCAAAATTGCAAAAACGTCCCTGTGCTTCAAAAGGTCATCTGTGTGGCAAATGTTTAGTTGGTAATTTACATTTTTATTCCTCTGTTCATTTCTTGTTCCATTTTGACACAAAAACTTTCGATATTTGCACTTTAGCCCATGTGTTTCTATAACTTTAGTTGTATGCTCTTTTTGATGGAATAAATACTTTTCATGGTCTAAACATTTTCAAAAAAAGTTTGTGTATGTTACTGTTGAGGCTTTTATCATTGTATAAATTTTTCATAAATTTTAATTGTCATTTGATATTTTTAAAAAATCAAAAACAACATCTTTTTGTCTGCCTGAAATTTGGAAATTCATAAAAATTTGAAAATTTGGTTAAAAATTCCAAAATAATCAGTCTAGTTGTATTTTGGTGTCTTTTAATATCTATCCAATTTTTGTGCTTAGATCATTTACAAAACAAAAAAAACTGAAAAATACTAAAATCCTATAAAAGTCATAAAAAGTTCTGCAAAAATCCAAAAATAGTGATTTCAGTCTCTGTTTATAGATAGTTTTCCCTATTTTGTAAGAAAAATAATTGCTAGGAATTTTAATTAAAATATTTTTAAGTTGTAAATTACTCCAGGCTGTGCATTGTTTCTAATTTTTGTCACTATTTGATTTTTAGAAAAATACAAAAACATATGAAATTCTACAAAAATTTCCAAAAAACATTCCAAAATCTTTAAAACACAAAAATATTTTCTCTAACTTTTTTTGAGCATTTTTGATATAACTGAAAATTACAAAAAGCGTTGGTGTGTGTATTTCTTGTTTTATGCATATTGTTCTTGATAAAAAAATTGCAAAATTAAAATCACTAAAAAATTTTGAAAATCAGAAAAATTTTTAATATAAACAAAATTTAAAAAATAAAAAAATCTACAAAAACCAAGGATAGTTTGCCTTTGAGATTCCTTCTTTTTATTTTAATTGATTTTCGATTAATTGAATAACCGTCGGGAACTGTAGCCTCCCTGAGTTCGATCATGTCTTCTATACAGGTAAATAAGTAGCAAAAAAATAAATTTGTTTGTCACGAGATTTTTGGGGATAGCAACGACAACACTTCATATCATCCATTAATTTTCGATCCTCAAAGAGCTCGCGCCAACAAAATGGCGCCGTTGCCGAAGAAATAAAATAAAAAGAATCAAAAACCCCAAATTTTCTGTGCAACAGCTAGCAAGACTCCGGATGAAGCACAATGAAATTATACTGTTACAGAGAAGGAGATGTTAGCAGTTGTGTTTTGGCTAGAGAAGTTCAGATCTTACCTCATCTGTTCGCATGGTATTGTATACACGGATCACACTACCATGAGATACTTGCAGGCAAAGAAGGATGCCAAACCACACCTTATCAGATGGTTCCTTCTTCTCCAAGAAATTTGATTTGGAGATTCGAGATAAACTTGGAGTGAAAAATGTTGTGGCATATCACCTTTCCCGTATCACAGATACAAAGACCTCTGAGCAGAACATGATCCCTATTTCTGAAACCTTTCGAGATGAGGTCATTTTGTCTATGGACTCACTCCCATGATATACTGATATTGTGAACTATCTTGTCTTCAAGAAAGTTCCACAAGATTGGCTGAAGTACAAGGTAGACAGATTTCTGTCAGAGATTCATTATTATCAATGGGAGGATCCGTACCTATTTTGCGAGGGTGCATATTGTATATGGAGAAGGTTCATTCCTCAGGAGGAACACACTAGTGTACTTGAGCACTGTCACAAACTAGAATCTGGTGGGCATCATTCGAGGAAAAGCACGACAACAAAGGTTTTACATAGTATCCTATGGTGGCCCACATTGTTTAAGGATGCTACAGAGTATGTTCGAGGTTGTACTGAATGTCAGAAAAATGGGTGGAATCGTTGGATCCAAAGATATCATGCCCCAAAGATACATACAAATTTCTGATGTTTTTGATGCTTAGGCCATAGACTTCATGGGACCATTTCCTGTCAGTCAGGGATTTCAATACATCCTGCTCGTCGTGGATTATGTTAGTCGAGCCACAGATAGTCATACATTGTGTTCCTTTCTCAAAGACCACATTATTGCACGGTTCGGGATTCCGAAAATAATGATTTTAGATGGGGAAGCCATTTCATTAATAGAGAAGTAAAGAAGCTTGTGATATACCATTGATCACAGAGTTGTGTCTCCTTACCACCCTCAGACTAATGGCTTGGAAAAAAATTAAATAGGGAGATCAAGACGATATTGCATAAACTTGTACATCCAGATAGGAAGAACTGGTCCCAGATGCTTGATTCGGTTCTATGGGCTTATCAGACGACGTACAAGCCTCCTTTGGGTATGTCTCCCTATAGATTGGTGTATGGAAAGCCTTGCCACCTGCTAATGGAATTAATTCACAAATCTTTATTGGCACTTCGTGTATGCCATCTTGATTATGAGAAGGTAGGAAAGAACAACAAGTTTGCATGTGATAACTCACTCATTTATAAGGAGAAAGTCAAGTGTTGGAATGATAAATACATTCGAAGGAAGACTTTCTCTCCTGATCAGAAAGTTTGGTTATTTGATGCTAAGTTGAAGCTGTTTCCGGGAAAATTGAAAAGCAAATAATCAGGGCCATTCATCGTGAGAGCTTTGCTTGACAATGGGAATATTGTGATATCTGGGTTGTCATTTGACGCACAACAATGTGTTGTGAATGGATAGTTGCTGAAGTCATATCTAGATCATGAAACATTCTTGTCCGTCGTTGATTCTAAATCTATGGTATCAGACAATGCTCTTTTAATTCCATCTTATGCGTATGATACATGAGCTGACAACCTCTTGTATATCCTTTCGTTTCATTCTCTATTCTCCCATTTTATCATTCACCCCTTTCCGTGTGTATATATGCTATATTAGGATGTGTTTTATCCTAAGTATGGGGGGTGAATGATTTGTGTTGTTATATTTGTCTTGTTCATCACTCCTGATGTTGCTTATATTTGTGGATACTCTACCCTAAGTATAGGGGGAGTAATGTTGTTCATATCGTCTCTTTTGTATTTTTATTCTTATGTTCTCTCGATTGTCCGCCAACTTGTTGACCTTCTATACTTAGGGCTATTCTACCCTAAGTATAGGGAGCAAGTCGAGCCGTTGATTCCGTACATTCTCTTCATCAGTTTTTCCCTTTTGTATATTCTTCTATACTTAGGATTACTTGATGCTAAGTATAGGGGGGATCACTGACTTATATTCTAATCATCTTTTCTTTGAGTCATTGTAGCATAGGAGTCTTTTCACTTTTCTATACTTAGCACGAGTTATGTCTTCCTTTCCCACTCTCTGATCACTATGAGGACATAGTTCGAGCTAAGTATAGGGGTGTGTCGTATATATTCTATATATACTTTAGACATAATGATAATCTCGGAAATCGAACGGTCTTGTGTTCCACACAAGGCGGGAATACAGTCGAAGTATCGACCAATCAAAATCTGAATTTAATCAACAATTAACCCACACTAAAGATCAATAAATTATAAATAATGTGGAGTTAAAATTTATTTTTAACTCTGCACAAATGGTGTATAGTGACAAGTATGCAAAGAGTTCGAACACAGGGAGCAAGCAGGGTAGTTCAAAAATTGTGCACAAGTGAATGTGTGTGATGTGTCTACACTAAGCAAGCAAACAATGGAATTTTTGTGGTTTTTTTTAATTTTTAATAAATTTCTTTTAATTTAATTTTAAATTTTGTATTTTGATTTTTAATTTTCTGATTTTTATAATTTTTATATTATATATATATTTTTTTATTTTCTTTTTCAATATTGGAAAATAAGGACAATATAATAAAAGACAAGCTAAAGTATTTATAAAAATGTGCAAAAATAACCAAAAATTCAGAAATAAAATGTTTTTATATTTTTAGGATTTTTTACTGTTTTTGTGATTTTTGGGGATTTTTCAAAGGTGTTTTTGGTATTTTTTAAAGACTGAAATAAGAGAAAACAGTGGAAAATGTGCTGGCTGTGAGTAAAATGAGAATTAAAATTAGCAAACAGCAATCAAAATTTTTCACACTATTTTTCAAATAAAGAGAACAAAATATGGAACAAACAGAAACTGAGTTTGTGATTTTTGGATTTTTCTTTGATTTTATATAATTTTTTGAAGTTTTTGAGTGTTTTTAAATTTTTAGTGTTTTTCTTTTGAGATTTTTAGTGAATTTTGGACTGACACTAATATGATAAAATAGACACTAGGTAATTGTTTTGGAATTTTTCGAAGTATTTTAATATTTTTTTGGCATTTTCTAAGCTAGACAGTGCATAAAAAGCAAGTTTTTGATTTTTAATAAATATAAAAATAAAATAAAATCAAAAACTAAAATTATAGCGTGGAAGAATAAGTGTCCAGGAACTTAACCCTAATTTTGTGGAATTTTTGGAGTTAAAATGATAATTTAAACAATTACAACAAGCATCCAAACAATTAACAGGCCTATCAGGGGTATATTTGCAATTTCTCAAACATACAGGGGCTCACATGCAAAATTTCCACAAAAATATAAACTGAATATTCAATTTTAAGGGCCAAACAGCAATTACAAAACCCGGAGGAGTATCGATGTAAATTGCCCACCAGGGCGCGTGACTCGCACGCACCTGGCAGGGACCAAAATGCAATACTTGACACCATCAGGGGGGTCGATGCAAAATATCCCAAAGTTTTACTCTGTAATACAAAATCTTGGGACTGAACTGAAATAACTAAACCCCAGGGGGGTCCTTGCAAAAAGCCCACTACCTCACGTGTACAGATCACGTGAGGTGACGTGGCGGAGGACCTAAGTGTAAATAAAAATAAGTGCAGGGGCTTTCATGCAAATAGCCCAAAGTTTTTATACTACAGACGAAAGTTTAAATACTAAACAGTAAATACAAAAGGCGCAAGGGTTAATGTGCAAAATACCCTTGGCGCGTGATCCGACGGCTGATGGCAAGCCACTTAGACATGTGGCAGCATATGGACGGCCGATGACGTTTCGCGGATGTGCGGCTGAGATCAGATCTCCAAGGGTGATCGACGGTTAATGCGTGGGAAGATCCAACGGCTGGCGTGCAATCTGGCGGGCTCCAAGATCCGACGGTTGGAGCGGCAGGTGGAAGAACACGGCGGAGCTCCGATGGGGCGAAGTTCCTCGAGCCCCTCCGTCCAGCTCCGACGACGTATGGGCTTCAAAATGGACAAGGAGCTTCCTGGGGGCCTTCTCTTTCTCCTGGGAGCTTCAAAAAGCCACGGCGACGGCCGTGGCACTCGCAAGCGGTCGGCGGAGCTGGAGGGCTCGGCTGATCTCCGGCGAGCAACAAAATCGCGCCCAGGCGCGAGTCAACGACCTTTGACCTGCAAAAAGGGTTAAGAGGTCCAGGGCAAATTGCCTGGACCTTAGGTGGACCGAATCGAAGCGAAAGGCGAAGTGGCGTCGGGTGGCCGGAGGTGCGCTCCGGCGAGGGGGTGTGATTTGGCGAAGGAGTCGACGAAACTCGAAATTTCTTTGAGGCTAATGTTCCTAAACCTAAGGCTAAGCTACTGAGCATAAAATAAAAGGTGGAAGGGGCCCTCAATGGCCGGAGCCAGAGGGAGAAGGGTTACCTCGACCGCCGGGTTGCGGGAGGTGCTGGGAGCTTCTCCGACCTCGATCACCTAGGCTGAAGAGCACAATCGGGAGCTGTCACCTCTAGGAAGGTCTTGAGCGCACGAAGGTGGAGAGGGGTGGTCCGAAGGAAGTCCAAAAAATCAAATTCAAAGTGGGGGGTCGTTATATCTGGTTTGACCTCGAGTTGCAGGAGCTCGAAGATCGACGATTCTGGAGCGCCTCATTGATCCTTGGCCCGATGTAAACACCTGGCGGGCAAGAGGGATAATCGATGAAGAAGATCACAGAAGGAATCGAGATGAAATGGTGAAAGATTCGGCTGGGAAAAAACCAAGAAAGTGGCTCAAAAACCAACTTCTGACAGGGGTGCAGGGGGTAGGGCGTCCAGTTGACCGAGGTCAACTGTTGACCCCTCCTGGTTGGTCCACGTGGACCAACCAGGAAAAAACCCTGATAATTTATTTTGTAAAATCAATAAAAAATAGAATTAGGTCGAATTAATTAATAGTTATAAAATAAAAAATGCTTAAAATTTTATGTAGTATTTTATTATGATTTTTAATTTATTTTATGAGGTGTATTTTTATAAGTTTACTTTTTAGCCCTATATAGGTATATTACCTATGTATTTTAGTATTTTATTTTTATTTGTGAATTTTATTTCTATTATTTTCATTTCTTATTTTCTAAAATTATAAAATACTTTTATATATATACAAATATATTTTTTTTATTTTTCTGATTCATTTTGTATATTTAATTAATTATGAGTAAGTATTGTATAGGTATAGGTATAGGCAGTGTACCTATGTGTTCTTTATACAAATATTTTTATTTGTATTTTCTTTGCATTTTTATTCTAATTTTAATGCACATGTATATTACAAGTAATATTTACAGAATTGTAAAAATATAAAAGTACAAAAATAATGAATAAAGAATAAATTGAATATTTTAATCTGTACAAGTATACAATGAGGGTCCAAAACTCAACTTTCAAACCGTAGCCCCGCCAAATGCGAAACCACCATTATTGGATAGATTATTTTATTCTATATTCAATTAAAGGTGAGTATGTTGCATTTGGAGTTGTCAGTTGTGAGATACGGGTCTGGGAAGTTGGGATTCTGGATTCTTATTCAGACCATAACTTTTTATCTATACATAGTTTTTCTGTGAAATCAATTTTGTATTTTTCTTTATTAAATTATCTATAACTTTCATGTACAAAGTTTCTTTATTTGATGTATAAAAAGTGGAACCAAAAATAGGTCCCAAAATGAATAAAGAATGAATAGAAGGTGTAGGTATTTGTACTGTGTTTCTGACCTTATCTCCCCCTACTCTATTCCTTGTCGACCTATTCATCAAGATGCCTAGGTCTCGGGGTTTCTGGTCATAAAATATTTACAATATTTTATTCTTTTTCTTTTCTTTATTTATTCCATAATTTTGACTTTAATTACAGTATTTTATACACTATTATGAGGCATATGCATGGATGCTAAGATGATGATTTTAATGCTATTTACAGGCATTTGCTAGGGTTTTTGATGCCAAAATGATAGAATAAAGATGATGAAATGTGGATTCATCACATAACTCGTACTTTTAGATATGATTATTTTTGGGATATGTATATAAATTCGTAAAATCCACATGTGTATATAGGCTTTGATCATCTTTTATTAAAAAAACAAAATGAACAAAAAAATCCTTGTATATACTTGTATATATTTTACTGACCCTTTTTCCTTTAAAAAAATCCCTAAAAACTAAAAAACCAGAAGTCTATAAAAATTTACATAATTAAAATTTCAAAAAACAAATATTTTACATGTCATCATTTTTTTCTTTTCTTTCTTTCCTAAAATCCATAAAAAGTTCAAAATTAGAAATTTGTTTCAAAAAAATGTTTCCTTTTTTCATTGTACATATTTCTTTCATTTGCTTGTGTATTTTTCAGGATAGTATTGATATGTAAACTAAGCCTGGAATTAAGTTGAAGAATGGAGCTTAGTTGGACTTTAATCCACTTAATTTCAGAGGAATCTTATAAGAATTGTAATTAAGATTTTTCAGGTCCTAGTGACTTAATTCTTTGAGTCCATAAGACTATATTCACATGTCATCTTGATTAGTTAAGTAGAATATTTAACAATACACACATGAATCTTTCAAACCATGGCTTATCTTGGACATGCAATCTACACGTAGCTCTTCATGGAGGAAGTAGTGAGGAGATAAAATCTTTTGGCTTGGTGTAGCATACGAGGGTAGTACATCTAGGAAGAACCTCTCGTCTTCCTCTAGGGAGGGTTGTGCATATCAACCTGATCTAGTAGCATTGATGTCTAAAGATAAGATGTTGTGGGGGTGCAATAATGCTTCAAAAGAGGGATAATCTACTAGCTCAAGAGGAAAATCTCCTTATGTACATGCTGCACCTTGTATATATTTTCAAAAATAAGAAAGAGAAAAATGCAGAATCTCCAAAAGTGGGCAGGCCTGATTGAAAAGTAAAATGCCTGCTGGAGTGTATATACAAGGATACAAAAATAAATAATAATAGCTTCAAAGTCAAAATTTTGTAAGCTTGTAGCGGATGTCTTGGCTACACTGGTCATGCATCCAAGGATAGGTAGCTACACTGGTTACCATCCATTCTCTTCTCCATCTCCTCTTCTTGAGTTGGTTGTACTTGAACTTAGAAGGGAATATCCCCGCTCCTCGAGGAAAGAGTTGCTAGACCGGAGGACTAGAGTTACCTTGTTGAGAGAGGATGTTTCTTTGCTACTTTTGAGATGAGGAGCTATATTTCACTTTCACCGTAAAAGTAAATATTCATAGTCATAAGAATTTGTGTATGTAGACTTGTTCTGACTTGACTGTTGAGGAGACCTGAATAGGAGTCTTGTGGAACTTAGAGGCTGTTAGGTTGTAAATCCATTTCCCACTAAGGTTTTGCCACACTAATAATCCAAGGTATGACAGAGCTCCATATTACAATTTTATGAAGATAGGTTTAATACTCAATATTGTCCTAATTTCTTTATTTTTCCTTTCTTTTTCTTTTATTCACTTATTCTTTCAAATAAGTGTTTGCTAAGGGACTAGCAAAGGTAAAGCATAAGGGGATAATGAATCTACATTTCATTATCTTTATTCATTTATTTTACCTTAAAATCCCTTATAAAACACCTGTATATAATAGTAACTCCATATTCTTACTAACTTGCATCTGTGTGTAAATATTTTACATTTATTACTATTTTAACATAAAATAAATAAAGAAATAAATAAAGGAAAAATAAAGAAAATAAAAAGAAGAAGAGACTGTATATATGTAATAGATACAGGCTAACCCGAACCTTGAGAGAAGGTCAAGACTTGACCTGATCGACCAGGAATAAAGTAGGGGGAGATAGGGTTCTTTTATCAGAAAATCTAAAAACAATGTTTTGTAAATACTGTTGAATTTATTCTGTGTCTATTTGTATAAAAATTATTTTATTTGTATATAAATTGACCTCAAATTAAATATTTTTCAAAACAAAAGTGTAAATAAAAATGTTTTATAAATAATAAAAATAATTGCAAAATAAAATCATGTACATAATAAAAGCAACCACACTTGGAAAAAGTCGTAAATAGATAATTGAAAGACCAATTCTGGCTCCATATAACTCGAATTAAATCGAAATCACTTCCATTATATTCTAAATTAAATTATCTTTGAAATGGTTGTGATTTCATAATTTTTGGAATTACGATTGAAAAATCTATTTTCTAGGGTGATTTTTACAATTTGACCATATTTATTGTATTTATTAGTTTATTTTTAATAATTGTAAATGTTGTTCACTGTAATTTAAAGTAAATATTTTTTAAAAAAATTACATTTAAATTAAAAAATAATATTTCCTTATTTGTACATATGTATAATATATATGATATGCATAAAATTAACCTCCTTATATAAAAATCACCCAAAAAATTAATATCTAACTTTAATTAATTAAAATAATATAATTATGAAATTTAATTTCTTTATTTATACATTTAATTGATTTGAAAACCTACCATGTATATACAATTTAATTGTGTACCTTAAATAACCACCATTAAGGTGGCTAATTAATTTTTACCAATTAATTATTTTATAAATTTATTTAATTCCAAATTTCGTTTTTAATTTATTTAATTAATTAATTTTATTTATTTAATTCTACCACTAACCTCCTTCCTTTTCTTTCTCTCATTTCAATTTTTGAATTTCAAATTTAATTATTTGCTATTTAATTGGCTCCTCCTCCCTCATTTCTCCTTGATCAATCCTTGGAGAGGAGCCTATTTTTCCGATAGCTATCTTGTCGAAGAAAGGCACCCAGCCTCCAAGCCATCTGGTAACAGCGGGGCAACACTCTCGAGGCGATTATGACATTTGTCCACTCCGTGATGAGATCCATCATCCCATTTTTTATTTCAATCTTTTCATTAGACAATTTTAAGATCAACTTTCGTGTTTAATTTGGTTGTGAATTTTTGTCAATTTTAAATCATAGATCTGAATCATAGTGAATTATTCTAATCAATTTTCCAATATGATCCGACTCGAATTTTTCATCTCACATTTTCCGATCTTATCACGGTCATTTCTATCTCTCACGACCTCCCACCTCCAACCATGCA
The DNA here is from genome assembly GCA_037367405.1 of Ottelia alismoides. Lineage (NCBI taxonomy): Eukaryota > Viridiplantae > Streptophyta > Magnoliopsida > Alismatales > Hydrocharitaceae > Ottelia > Ottelia alismoides. Next base: position 314,673 of record JAZKJV010009315.1, read on the forward strand.
CGATGGCCGGAGCTCGGATCTATCCATCACCATTCATCGGATTCGAAACCCGTTCACATATCTATTATCTTTTAGCATTTCGAATAATCAGAATTGAGTCGTCGTGCTCGCGTCCTCATTTGTTTATGCATTATTAAAAAATAAATAAAAATATATAATTTTTTCTAACATTTTTTTTGCAAGATAACAAAAAAATAACAAAAAAATTTAAAAATATACAATTTTTCTGACATCTTCTGCAGGTCAAAACCAAAAAAATAAAAAAAAATTTGGGCCGGCACCGTAGCCACCCTCGCGCCGTTTTACCTCCAATCACCGCTGCCTGGAGCAGGTGTGTGTCGCCCCTCCTCCTCCTTTTCCAGCGCCAGCCGCTGTGAGCGAGGCCCCAACGTCGTCCGCCTGCTGCTCCCATCTCCGAAGCCCTCGTATGCCATCGACCATCTCAGCTCCAAGCTGCACCAGCCCGCGCGACACACCTTAGATCACCACTGCCGCATCCACCTGCAGCTCGGCTTCGCCTCCCAGCCTTGCGAGCACGCCAAGCATGACCACCGCATGAAGCCTGTCCACCTCCACTTGCAAACCGCCGACAATGCCTTCACACTTGCCCCTGCGTGAGTCGTTTGACCTCCACCACGCGAAGCGGACATGCCATCTCCGCCACCTCGCAGCCAAGCCACCATGTGTCGTGACCACCGCCATCATGCTCCTCCATTTTAGAGAAGGATTGTCGCCGATCATCGCCGACTCGCGCCGTCCCTAAAAGCCCGCTACGATTCTTATGCCATCCGCTGACTTGCTTGGAGGAAGAGCAGGGTGGTGGTGCCCCTGTGTACCCCTTTTCCTTTGCTTTGAACATAGGAGAGAGAGAGTGAACATAGGAGAGAGAGAGAGAGAGAGAAACCCTAGGGGTTGTTACAAAGAATATTGGAAAAATTACATTTCGCCCCTCAGTGATTTCTCAAATTACGCAACAACCCCGCCAGAGCTCAAGCACGTGCAACGCACGTACCCTTTCTAGGTAATTTATGACTTTTTCCCTTTATTTATTTCTTATTAATTTTAGGTTATAAAACTTTGAATAATTGCCTTTTAGTCCCTCTATTATAGATATTAATTTTGTTTGCTCTTTTCACTGAAATAAATGTTTGTCATTGTCAATAAATTCTGTGAAAATTTTGTGATACTCCTGATGCGTGTCTCTTTCTAGCATAAAATTTTTATTACATTTTATCATCATTTAATATTATGAAAAAATAAAAAACAACATCACTTTCTCTGCCTGAAATTCAAAAATTCATAAAAATTCAAATATTGCGTAAAAAATTCTAACATAATTAGAGTATTTTTATTTTTGTGTGTACTTTCCTGTCCAATTTTCATATATTAATTATTTATAAAACTAAAAAATAGAAAAATTCACAAAATCTAAAAAAACATATAAGATTGTAGAAAAATAAAAAAAATTGATTTCGGTTCTTTTTGTAGATAATTTCTTGTAGTTTTTTAAGAAAAATCATTTTTAAAATTTTGATTTCATTTCATATTTTTAAATTACAAAGTAATCCTGTTTGCTCACTGTTTGTGTTTTCTTCTATTTTTATTCATTTTAAAATCATAAAAAAATCTAAAAATCATTGAAAAATTACAAAAAACAGCGAAAAAAATCATAAAAACACAAAAAGATTTTCTTTATACATTTTGAGCATTTTTGTTATATTTAAAAAATCCAAAAAGAAAAATTGCATTTCTTTTGTGCATGAATTTGTTTTAAAGATCATATTTTAAAAATTAAAAAAATGCAAAAATTAAAATCACTAAAAAATTGAAAATATGAAAACAAAAAATCAGAAATAAGAAAAAAATAAAAATATAAGAATAGAAATTTCGAAAAACCAAGGTAGTTAGCAATCGAGATTCCTTTTTCCCTGAATTGTTTTTTTCGATTATTTAAATAACCCACGAGAATTGAAGCCTCGCTGAGATCGATCCTGTAGCTATACAGGTAAAATAAGTAGCAAAATCTCCTGCTACATTTTCTTGTAATTATTGGATTGAGAATAAAAAAATAATTTTTTGTGTGACGCTTGATTGGGTTGCAACGACATTGTTATTAATTCTTACAACTAAAACCCCGAGAAAAGTGTGTTAACAAAATGAGCCGTTGTCGGGGACACGACGGTTGGCACTGGAGAAGGAGGAGGAGGGGCGACACACACCCCTCTCCAGGCGATAGTGACTGGAGATGAAGCGGCGGAGGGGTGGTTACAATGCCACCCCAATATTTTTTATTATTTTTTATTTTGACCTACAGAAGATGTCAAAGAAATATTATATATTATTTTTTGTTTTTTATTTATTTATATTTTATCATGAACAAATGTTAGAAAAAACTATATATATATATATATATATATATATTAATTTGGCATAAACAAATAAGGACGAGATCACGACGACTCACTTCTGATTATTCGAAATGCTAAAAAGAGAACAGATATGTAAACAGGTTTTGGATCCGGTGAATGGTGATGGATAGATCCAGATCTCCGGCCACCGTGCTTGGTCGGAGGTGGGAGGTCATGAGAGATATAAATGAACCTAATGAGATCGGAAAATGTGATATGAAAAATTTGAGTCGGATCAAATTAGATAATTAATTGGAATAATTCACTATGATTTAGATCTACGATTTAAAATTGACAAAATTTGACAACGAAATTAGACACGAAAGTTGATTCTAAAATTGTCTAATGAAAAGATAGAAATAAAACAATGGGACGATGGATCTCCCCACGAAGTGGACAAATGCTGTAATTTCCTCTATGAGTATCTCCTTGATGTCACCGGACGGCTTGGAGGCTGGGCACCTTTCTTCGACAAGATAGCTCTCGGAAAAATATGCTCCTCTCCAAGGATTGATCAAAGAGAAATGAGGGAGGAGGAACCAATTAAATAACAAATAATTGAATTTGAAATTTAAAAATTGAAATGAGAGGAAGAAAAGGAAGTAGGTTAGTTGTATAATTAAATAAATAAAATAAATTAAATAATAAATTAAAAATGAAATTCAGAAATAAATAAAATAATAAAATAGTTAATTGGTAAAAATTAATTACCCACCTTAATGGTGGTTATTTAATGTAAATAATTAAATCGTATATACATGATAGGTTTTCAAATTAAATAAATAAATAAATCAAAATTACGTAATTATATTAATTTAATTAATTAATGTTAGATATTATTATTTTTGGTGATTTTTATATAAGGAGGTTAATTTTAAACATATCATATATACATAATGTACATTATACACTTTTACAAACAAGGAAATATTATTTTTTAAATTTAAATTTAATTTTTTTAAAAAAATTTATTTACTTTAAGATACAATGAACAATATTTACAATTACTAAAAATAAAATAATAATTACAATAAAAAATGGTCAAATTGCAAAAACCACCCCAGAAAACCGATTTTTCAACTGTAACTCCAAAAATTATGAAATTATAGTCATTTTAAAGATAATTTAATTTAGAATACAATGGAAGTGAGTTTAATTCAATTCGAGTTCATATGGAGCCGGAATTGGTCTTTCAATTATCACTTTATGGCTTTTTCCAAGTGTTGTTGCTTTTATTCTGTACATGATTTTTTTGTAATTATTTTTATTATTTATAAAACATTTTTATTTACAACTTTTATTTTGAAAACTATTTAATTTGAGTTCAATTTATGTACAAATAAATATTGTAATTTTTATACAAATAGATACAAAATAAATTCAAAAGTATTTACAAAATATTTTTTTTAGATTTTCTGATAAAAGACCCTATCTCACCCCTACTTTATTCCTAGTCAATCAAGTCAAGTATTGACCTTCTCTCAGGGTTCGAGTCAGCTTGTATCCATTACATATATATACAGTCTCTTCTTTTTTTCTGTATTTTTCCTTTAATTTTTTATTTATTTTAGGTTAAAAATAATTATAAATGTACAATATTTACACATAGATGCAAGTTGGTAAGAATATGGAGTTAGTAATATATACATGTGTTTTATAAGGGATTTTTAGCTAAAATAAATGAATAAAGATGATGAAATGCAGATTCATCAGTGCCCTAAGCTCAGTACTTCGAACCAAGTCGATGTTCCACACAAGGAGGGAACACCATCGCTGACAGGGCCCTACTCGGTCATGTATGATAGAAGCGCCAATACTTCAGAAATCTAGGCGATACACAAGGCAGTTACATACTAGGTTTTTGGCTCTAATCCTTAGCGGGTTGTGCCTCGCTTATGCGAAGGGTTTTGGTCCCCTCCTAAGGTACCTGAAAACAATGAGGGCTTTATAAACCCAAGGCAATGAAGTTCATTACAGATTTTAATTAAGGTCAAAGTTTATTTAGCAGTCCCCTTGTTTTAGATTTTTGGGTTTTCACCTTTTTTGATATTTTGCATACAAGCACCTAATGATTTCGTAGATTCTCATTTAAGTCATAGGTGCTCAAAATTAGAGGGAGATAGTGAAAAAGTCGTGCAAGTCGATTCGATGATGAAAATCTCATCATTGAATCTAATGATGCATCCAGAGTTAAGAGGACTTGTAGTGCTTCCTAGCTCTCTCCATGTGTTATGGAAAACAGAATTTTAAACCTATCTACATGGCGGTGTGCAATCGACAAAATCACCCTAAAAAGTAGATGTATTATACGTGAAGAACCATATGTTAATTATTGAGAAATAAACCCTAGGGTATGATCTTGGAGACATCTCGGTGCCCACCACAATGGGTCCTACTAGGATGTATGATGCCTCTCTCAGCATGTGGTTTAAGTACAAATAACTAAAATTTATTAATTTGACTAGATCCAAACGTAAGAGACTATAGGCACATAATTCTTATTATTCATTGGACCTAATTACGGATTCAAGCAACCTAAAGTCCAAGGGCTCCATGAACACAAAACAAATAAAAAGAAAGGTAGAAAACTCAAAACATCGAGAAACAAAATAAAACAAGGCAGTGAAAACGCGAGAAAACCACGTCGAGGACCCCAGGTGAACAATCACCCGGGCACTGGACCTCGTAGAGAAGAGTAGCGTCCAAGTCCTTAATTATTTCAAATTAATAATGAATGAATGAATAAATCTCTATCTCTCACCAAAACAAAAGAAAATCTAAACTAATTATTCTCCTTTCTATTCCTATTGCCTCTCCAACTGGTCACATAGGTGAAGGACCAATCTCCACCTTGCTTGGCTACATCGCCCTCCTAAGAGGTCATTCTCGTGTAGCGGGTCCTCACAACAAACACTACCGAAGAGATGCATTAGCACAATGAATCAAATAGTTTATAAAATATGAAATGAGGTTTATAAATAAGAGAAGGAAAATAAATGAATCAATTAAATATATACAAGGAAATGAATGAATAAATCAATTAATAAAAGAAAAAAATTAAGTACAAAATAGGCTACACTACGTTGCTCCCCGCAGGGGTACCTTTTGATGAACAGGACTTTGTATATAAAAATAATAAAATAATAAAATAAAATATATAAAATAAAAATAAAAATGTATAAAATACAGGTAAATATACCTATAAATACACTATTAAAAACTAACTACTAATAAAATACACCAAATAAATAAATAAAAATCATAATAAAATACTAAATAAAGTAGTAAACATTTTTTACTTCATAATCAAAAATTAATAAAATCATTTATTAGGTTTAATTAACAAGTCAATAATTGGTCAGCAGGTTTTGTCATTTTGTGCTGACGTGGTCCAATCATAGGCCGTCGTCAGTTGACCGCCGATCAACTCCCCCTGCTCATGATTTGACATGAATTCATCGCTTCCCATGATTTCTGCCATTTTTCCCGGCTGAGACATCGCTCAATCGACCTCGCATCTTTCATGAAAAATAATCATGAGTCATCCCGGATTCACGCTAGCCTTGTAGATCTCCTATACATATCACCGATTAATCGCATTTCTCCAGCCAAATAAGGGTGCCGCTATGTCTATAAATAAGAGACCTCTGCTCCTCCTTGATTTTTTTGGTCACTCTCAGAGTCTTCGAGCCCCTGGAACTCGGCCAGCATGTATCCCCGTGATAGGGGGAGTCCCTGAGCTTCCACAGCGGTTGGAGGAGGAGGACGTGCACCCAGGCCACCCACGCTGACGACCTCTTCTCCTTGCCGATCACAGCATGTATGAGCTACGCATTTTAGTCTCTGTAGCTTAGGATTGGTTGTAGGTTTAATTATACACCATTTTTTTCGTATTTTAGTAAGTTAATTAGTTAGATTAGCTAGGTTCATAGTTTACCGGAGCACACTGAGTTTTCGCATGTTACTGCCCCGCTGACCACCTCCATTTCCTTCTCCTGTCGTTTCCCCATGCCTCGCACCTCTTCATACCCCAGATCCATCATGGATCTGGAGCTTAGCTCCTTCACCTCTGCCGCTCGTCGGAGGAGCTCCGCCCGCACCACCTTTCGCCCCCATTTCAACTAATAACCCCCCCAGTGCCCTTGGTTTTCATTGTGTATTCTTCCTGTGGGTGCTGACGCCCCATGAGATCCCAAGGGGTTTCAATTTGCCAAAGGAAGAGCACCTGGAGCTCCACTTGCTTCCTCGACATCATCTAATCACGCCGAAGCTCTAGGTGCCCAGTTGAAACCATCGATCAGTGCAGAGGACTCTCAGGAACGAAGAGAGACGCTCGACGATAATGGAGACGGTCGGTGACGTTCGCGATTCCAGATCGAAACTCGTCCAGGACAAGTTCTTCTTCCATTCTTCTAGACCCTTCCGTTGCCGTTGGATGAAGGAGGAGTCTCCGGGTTGCATCAGTGCCATTGGATCATGCCATGCATCAGCCATCAAATCGCTCGATGCGATCTAATCTTCACGGTCGATCCATGAAGCGATACGGGTTGATACGATGTTGACATGCGGATAAGTGAATCGCGCCCCGCCATTTGATCCAGCCTTTGATGGGGTAATTACATATCTTTCCCCAGCACTTTTTTGTATTTATTATTTAAATCTGTAAATAAAGTGTAGCTTTATAAATAAATTGGATATTATGCAAATAGACCCCCATAGGTTTGCTATTTACATTTGGGGCCAGTCTACGTCACATCACGTGCCGTCCCACTTGATGTAGAAAAATTGCAGGGACACCCTTGTACCTTTTTGTATTTATATTCTGTCCAATAAAATGAAATGAACGTTGTATATTTTTGTAAATTTTACTGGAAGGCCCCTATACTTTATAGTATTTACATATTGGTCCCTCCCAAGCTACAACACGTGTAATCCCACATGATGGTGAAATTATGTTGAAGCCCTGGCGGGTTATGTAATTATGAAAAGGTATTTCAATATTAAATAATTGTATTATTACGTTGGCAAATTTGCACCTGTGCCCCTGTCATTTATTTTAATTGTAGAAATGCCCCTGACAGGACTTTGATTTTTCTGTGTTTTATCTATTTATTAAAAATATCTATTGAGCTCCTAAAAATACAAAAAAAATAGAGTTAAATGCTCTATGCCATGTACTTTCACGCCATTATTTTTAATTAGCCTTTTTTACATTTAACATATTTATTAAAAATGAAAAGGAGCCTATATCTTCCATGTTTAACTAAGAAAATCCCAAAAAATATGAAGATGTCTCTAAAAATTCCAAATATATATATAGTATATTTGGACCTATTTTAATTACAGACCAAAAATCACTAAAAATGGAAAAACAAAAAACTTAAAAATCGAAAAAACCTAAAATATTTTAAAAAATTTAAAAATTTGTAAAAAATCTAAAAATATATTTTTTATTTTATAATTTTATTCATATAAATATTTATACATTAAAATTTATTTGGGTAATTTTGGAGTTTATTTACTATTTTTTAAATCCAATCCAATTTCAGGTATTTTATTTATTCCCTTAGTTTGGATATTTTTGACTTTAAAAATACATAAACATTAGCAAAAATTCCTGGAAAATAAAAAAAATACAAAATACAAAAAAATCCAAAAATAATTTATTTTATGAATTTTGTCCATATTTATCTATATTTATAAATAGACTACTATATATCGTATATATAAAGCCTTATATAAGCTATATTGTTTATATAAAAAATAATAAAAAAAGATATATAAAAAGAAAATATAAAAATTGGAAAATATAAAAATATAAAAAAATAAAAAAATAAATGCAAAATTAAAAACCAACAAAAACAATAACATGGACAAGAGATAAAAGGCCAATTTTTAGCATTATTTGTGCCTCCTCCTCCCATATGTTCCATGTGTTCGACCTCTACACGTACTTACATGCTATAAACATTGTTGTAGAGTTATAATAAAAATTTTAACTCCACACACATTTTTTATTTTCATTGATTTATTCTTGTTGTGGGTTAATTATTGATTAACCGGGGTTTTTGTCTGAGGTCACATCAGCGACTGTCCTTCCGTCTTGTGGAATGACACGACTTCAGCTTAATTTCTCGTTTATCAACTATACATATACAACATATATCACAAAATAATGCAAATAAAATGCAAGCAAAAATGCATGTGAAACTCATGCAAAGTCATGCATACAATGAATGTGAAGTATTCTGTTTTTATTTTGGTTTCTAAACAATTAAAGATGATGTAGTAATGCTATGATGTATGATGATGCAAATACAAATATAACCTAAATTAGTCAGATTCATTGAGAAATAGACAGAGATCCAATTTTGTTATCAGTTTAAGCGCACAAATACATCAAAGTTCTAAGAATGGCATTAACAATGAGGAGGAAATGACACATAAAATATCCAAAATTTAGCATTTTAAATCAAGTGTCAAATCAGAAAGATAATAATGCCATCATGAAGAGCTCAAAATAATCATCAAAATGAAATTGAAATCAACCCAATAGGAGTTCAGATGCTCAATATATGAAATAAAGAGTCCAAGGGCATAAATGTGAGGAAAACATGAAAATAAATGGATAAACTATGCAATCTGGTACATGCATGGGCATTTCTGAAATTAAGAAGACCCGACGGGGCCTCCTTGCAATTCTCTTAGGTGCTCACGTGGGGCGCATGTGCTTGGGAGGGACCTAGTTGCGAATACTACAAGCGGTGAGGGGAGAACTGCAAATATCCCATCCTGCATGTGCACCTCATGGGCCAAGCTCCTGAAGGGGCGAGGCTTGGATGATGGTTTGGACGGTCGCAGGAGGCTCAAACCACGTGGGTGGCAAGAGCTGCCTTGGCAGTGGCTCGGTTCCACCAATCCTACATGGGAAAAACGAATCGAGGAGAGAAGGAGGGTCTTTCAATCATGGGATCAGACGGTATCTGCTTTTCGAAGTCGACTTCCCTTCTTCAGGATGTTGGCAATGTGAATAAGCCTTTGGCGAGGACCCTCCTCCTCCTCCTCCCTATTCTGAGGCTTAGCCCAAAGGTCGACGAGGTCTCCTGGGGCTTCGCGAAGAGGCTAACAGTGAGAGGAAGGATCAGAAGTATCTGGCATGGCGAGGTAGAGGCACTTTGTCGGAGGCGGAGCTCTAGAACGGAGCTTCATCGAGGCTTCCATCCATTGAGGGGTAACTTGCAAAATGTGTTAGGTGGTAGCCAAAGCATGTACGTGGGTGGAATGGAGTGAGCGAAGGGCGGCGAAGATGTAGAAGGTGGTGCCCATAATTTGTCCTCCTCCTCCTTCGGCGGAGGAGGAGGACTGGAGTGGATCAGGTCATGGAGGGGGGGGAGAAGGTGAGTGTGGTTGTTGACAAAGATGTTTCCGGTGCGGTAAAGGTGTATACGGGGAGAATTAAAGGTGGGACGAAGTATATGTGTGGGAGAAATAAGTAGAAATTAGAGAAAAAGGTGAGAAGCTTACCTAATCAGAGAAGAAGAATGGCATAGTGACAGAGGTTGTGGCCTAGGCTGAAGATCCTTGGGAGTCTCCGGTCGTAGCATAACATGCTCGGCCGGGGCATGGTGCTTAACGGCGGATAAGGTGCCATGGTTTGGCTGGTGAAGCCAAGGGTCAACACCCAGGCAGATCGACCGTCATGGCCCCCTCGATCTGCCTCCGTAAGTCACAGGGAGGTGGAAGGTGTTGGACATGCGAGCCCACGGTGAGCCATTATGCAATAAATGTTATTGCACATATCATTCCCTGATCTGAAATGAAGAATAAATAATTTGCATAATAGGTCCCTCTGTACAATTAGGGTTATGTACCATGTCCATCTTGATGATCATATAGCTGTTGATTCATCAATTGAATCATAGGGGTTGGTGTTTGGATGAATATCTAAAAGAGTTAGATAGAGGACTCATCAAGCACCGTCAAATGATTACTAAGAGATGATCTCCAGCCTGAGTAGGAGATGGCAATCCTTTCTCACATAGGCTGATATCTGATCGACCTCTTGATGCAGGTCCTCTGCATGGGAATAGTGATTCGGAGGTGTCAGATTAGTTAGGTCAAAGGGTTGATTTAACGAGATCGAGATAACCTAAGTCCTATGTTGAATGCTATCACAGCATAGGCACACATCCTCTGACCAGAGACAGATATATTACTATATGTCTGAGTGTGTGCATTTGGCAGACCAGTAGGTTGATGACCTAACCAAGGTCTATACATCGGCGAGCTGGTGTGCATGTAAGGGCATATAAGTAATACGATCTCTCAAAAGGGATCATACAGGTTCACTTATGAACCGGAAGACATGAGCTCACTCATGAGGTATTGGGACCGATCAAATTCCATGCATTGTCGTCGTGCTTTGGAAGCATGACAAGAATTTGAAGGTATGATATATGCTTTGGGAAATCATATGATCGATACCAAATCCCAATGACCAAGATTGAGAAACTTGGTGATCAAACCCTGAAGAAGACAGTGTAAAATTGATCTTCATCTTCAGGTTGATCATTGGTCTTCCAATATGCAGGATGTGCAGGTATTGGGAATACCTGAGGGTGATGTGATCATAAACGATTGTATAACCATGACGCTTCCAGTCCGAGGGAGTGATGAAACATGTCTGGATTTTAGTGATCCTCTCAGTAGAGAAGTAACTTGATCTTAGTCCAAGTGTTGAACATTGATCTGAATGTGATTCAGATGCAATGAGAAGATTATATATACGGACTTGATTTAATCAAGCATCTGTGGGAGGTCCGTTAGATCTGGATTTGAGATGAGATCTCAACATCCAAGTCACTATACGTGGAACAATACAATCGCCCTGTCCTTATCTCTAAGTATCTGCGGAGAAAGCACATTATTCTTGAAGGAGTTCAAGAATAATTCCTATGATGAATTTAGTATCCAAACAAGAAGGTCTTGATGATTAAATGAGATTTAATTATCAAGTATAATATGAATGAGATTTATATTGTGAGAATGATTATCCAAGATAATTAGATGGGATTTAATTATCAAGGATAAGCAGATCGTGGATAGTGCCACCCCTAATATTTGTGTATATTATAAATGAGATTTATGATATATCAGAGAGAGAAACATAGTAAATAACATTTTTTAATTATTAATGTGGATTGGATTCACATTAATTAATTAATTGGAAATGTAATTTAGAAATTAGTTTGGGATGTGAATATGATTCACATATTCTTCAATGGCATGATTGAAATATTCACAAATTAATTTGGAATTAATTTGGTGGATATTATTGCAATAAAAGTTATTGCAAATTATTAAGAAATAATAAAATAAAATAAAAGGAGACAAAAATACCACCAATTAGAGGTGACATCACCTATGACTTAGTCATAGGTGATGCCCCTAATTTTTAGGGTGGTTTGTTGTCTCTCCTTTTTTGTTATCATGTTATCTCTTAATAATTAATTTATGGTAATTAAATTGTGTTGATAATAATTCAACATATATTTAATTTGATATAAATTAATGTTGTTGGTTTTTAACCAACAACAATCATAGCCATTGATTGGCACATGGATTACCATAGCCGTTGGATTCATGTGAGCCGTGGATTGAGATCCATTAGATCCCAAACTAATATATAAGGAGGACAACCATAGCCCTTGAGAGTACATCAACACAACACAAGAGTAGACACCTACTCTTCCTCTCTCTCTCTCTCATTCTCGTCCTCTCTCCCTCTCTCTAAGGTGGCCGTCCATCTATGTGTTGAGAGAGAGAGAGAGCTTTTCGCCTTCGCCTTCGCATACTCGAGGATCTCCATCTTCTTTGGGGTTGCTTGCTCTAGAGGAAGATGACGGATTTCGTTGGACGAAATCAGGAGATTCAAGGCTTGGATCTTCATCGAAGATTGCGGGAGTCACGCGTCTCATCATCGCGCCCGCAAGTGCTGTCTTCGTGGATCGGACTTGAGACAAGAGGATCTCTTGCTCACACCCTTTTCCCAATTGATTTCGATCCTGATTTCGATCAGGACTAAAGCCCACACCCTTTTCCGCAACATATTTCGATCAGGACCAAAGCTCACACCCTTTTTCCAACTTACTGAGGGTGACGCCTGTTGTCTTCAACCTATTTTTCTTGTTGTGTTTTTACAACTGCGGATTGGTGGTGTTTGTTCTTCCTGAAACTCGTTGGTTGCTGAGAACTTACAGAGATGGTTCACTTCAGGATTTCAAAATTGTATCACTTATCGTGGAATTTATATCGTGGGAATGAGAGTGTGTGTCTTGAATAACATTTCTTTTATAATGTGCATTGACCGAAGGTGTTTGTTTTCTTGACATCATTCTTCCTCAAACCTCCTCTGATTCTTGCAGACGAACTTCATTTTCTTGAGAATGCAGAACTGAATAACAATGCAAAACTGCATGACGTTTGCTGTGATGCATATGTTCTTGTTGACTTTGTTCCAGGGATAGTCTAATGGCTTCAATTGTATTGGACTATTCAAGAGAAATAGAAAATAAGAGTGCACAAATAGGAAATGCACCGTGTCTTGAGCACATGCTTATGATTTCTCCACATGAAGCTTAATGGACTATAGTTTATGGAATCAGAGATTGACATTTGGAGCTTTATTTTAATTTCCAGTTTGTGGAATCGGAGATTGACATTGGACCTCTATTTTAGTTTCTAGAATGCTGCAACGAGCGGCCTACATTCTTACATTGTTCAACTAAAGACTTCTATAAGTTACATTATTTGTTGTAGCAATCCACGGGCACCAATAGGTACCCGTTACCTGTTCAATTATTCGGGTACCCGTTAGAATCAAGTACCCATTTGAACGGGTCAGGTCGACCCGTTGACCCAGCTATAATGGGTTGGGTCAGGTCATGATCGAGTGGGACGGGTACCCGCCCTATGAACACCCCTATTTGGAAGAGCAACTTGTCTCCTTATGGTAGCATTAATAAGCTCTTCATGTATTCCTCTAGTGATGCATCTTCTTGCTTCAGTGAAGCTACGCAAAAAAACCTTGAAGTAAATTGATAAAGCGAGACATGATTTCCTTTGGAATGGAAATACTTAAGGTGTAAATAGATACACAGTGGCTTTAGAAATATGGAGGCCAAAATCATATAATGGTTGGTGAATTCTAAATCCAAATTTTTTTATTAATACTATGCTCCAAGATAATGACTATGGAATGATCCTTTTAGTTAACTATAGATGTAGTCAAAAACTCTTAATCCAAAGGAAAATAATACTCCCTTTCATTGAAAATCGCAATCAGAGATTCATATTTATGGCGAACATGCTTGAAAGATTTAGTTTATAGAAGATTGTGCGTTAGTATGGAAAGACAATTTCAATGGGGAATCATGGTAGATAGAAATGACAAAATTGCTTTTCCAGAAAGGGTGGATGGTGAAATTGGTCGTTCCTTAGACAAACAAATCTACATCCTCTTTCAGTATGGTAGGGTATCCAATTTTGATTGAAATTTTTAATGTAAAAAAATTCAAGCGAAAAAGTTTTTTTTTCACGTGGCTGACTCTAAATAAAACATTTTAGCATTTTTTCACGGTTGTGCTCCTCTTAGATTCTACTATTTCACTTATGTTCCTCCTTATTTTGCAACTGTAGTCGTGCCCCTACCTTCTAGGGCAATTAATTGTTCCGCCCCTTGGTTAGTTTCCATACATTCCCTTCCAAAACAGATGTTATCGTAAGGGTACAAGTGTCATTGGAAATGAAAAAGAAGGGTATGCACGTAATTTTGTGAAATTGTAGGGATCAACATCAAGAAAATTTTACTAAATCAGATTTTGGTTTGTATATACCATGGTTTGGTTTTATTTAACTAACGACAAAACTAACGAAAGGGTACACGTGATAATGATGTAAGAAGGTAGAGGTTCAAACAATCTTGCAAAAAATGAGGGGTATAACTGATATTGTAGAATCTAAAAGGGTTACAATTGTAAAAATTCTTTCTTTTTACTCAAGATAACCTTAAATTTGGTACTAGTTTAGCAAATAGATGTCATCTCTTTGGAACATAACTAATGAGTGTGAGTTTGGGGCCAAAATATTATAATACCCAAACTGCAATCCCTTTTTAAAAAGTTATCAATTATTCCGGATGGAGCTATCACAATCACTTCGTTAAGGCAGATGACATCAAATTAGTAGTTGATCTGCAAGGACAGCATTAGAAGGACCTTTCCAGGGTACTTATCTAAGCATCACCACCATTCACCGAGCTCCGATAAGAGTTGACTTATATTTATACCCTTTTTTGATTTTGATATTTATTTGCATTATTGCTTGAAACCCTTAAAAAAGTAAATGGTATTATTGTCACGTAGATGAAGAAAATAAAATCGAGCACACACAAAGTGCTAAGTAAGAAACCTCTTATATCAAGCAATAAATGTTGTACACGGTCGAAGATCCTTTCATGGAATATCTTCGAACATCTCTCTTTTTAGGTCAACCACCGTATTGATGTCTGAATGACAGATATCTACCAATAGGACGATGGATAGGCTTGTAAATTGTGATGTTCAAAATATTCCTCAAGGGTTCCCAAGAAATTAGAATAGTTAAGTAGGGTAAACACATAGTAAGTAAAGGGGCAATGTAGAAGGAGCCGCGGTATTGTCTCCGCTGTTGATTAGGAAAGTATGCATACATTTATGATTGGGGTGCTGGGAAATAATAATTTGTTTTGTGCCCTGAGTTTTTTGTGGCAAAGTAAACATAGAAATAGGGAGACTCAAGGATGGAAGGGTGACCAAAAGCGCGGGTTTAGTTTAACGTGTATTCCTCTGTAGGCTAGCATGTTGTATAGTTGATTGGAGAGTCTTAGGTTCGACGATCGGTCTGGAATGGAGTGCATGTCTTGCATATTAGGATGGGGTGTGAGGTTGCGTAGAAAATCCTTAAGTACCAAAATGTCTATGTGAGAGTGTGATCCTTTATCTAATGCCTTAAGCCAATTTTGTTTGGCTCTCAAGATAACATAAGTCTTTAGAAACCTTTT
This sequence comes from Ottelia alismoides, assembly GCA_037367405.1. Lineage (NCBI taxonomy): Eukaryota > Viridiplantae > Streptophyta > Magnoliopsida > Alismatales > Hydrocharitaceae > Ottelia > Ottelia alismoides. Next base: position 330,180 of record JAZKJV010009315.1, read on the forward strand.
TGTTTCTTGCGAAAGCCCACAACTCGGGCTAGGTTTCTTTGAGAGAGGTATTTCCTCCTATGCAATCAATCCACAAGAGAGAAAACTTGCCCGATCCTAACTATCGTGAGCTAATGTCCCGAATGCCACAAGAGCCCACTTTAATGGTGAATCAACAAGGATAATCTCGATCGTTTAGAAGTTCTAGAACATGTCCAAGTCTTGAGTTGTGAAATTGGGATATGATCAAAGCAGAGAAGAGAGAGTTCGAGTTTTCTTGTATTTTTATCCTAGATTTGGATAATATAACATTATTAAAGATTTTCAAGTTCAGGCCCCAACCATCATTTTCTCTATGGCAGCAAATAATTTCCCATTGAGCTTGGTGGCGGTGTTTGGTGTTTGAGGTACCCTTCCAGAGGAAGTTCCATCGAACTTTAATGATCTTGAGAAGAATGGTCTTCATGATCTTAAGAGGCCAGCGTGTGGTGAATATGTAGTGCATGGGAGGAGTTTAGTAGGGACAACATGGAGGTCAAGGATAACATGCACGATTTCCATTGAGTAATTTCTATTCGAATTTGGTAATGACAAGGAGCCAATCATTGCGGTTCAAGGGTTTTGGTGATAGTGGCATCCTTAGATAGGACAGTGGGAAAATTTCTAATTTTTAATTGAAAACTAAGGCAACAGTGAGGGTTTTGGTATCTGAAAGGTTTATAGCATGGATTGACGATTTGTCATTATTTACACATAGGGTACATATTTTCACAAAGACTTTAGGGTGAATTTTCAACGGTCATGATCCACCTAGCTCCAGCATGTGTATCGATGTGATCTTTACATGCCACGCATCTGTCTCCTCCCAACAATTGGATCAATCTTGATCCAACGACATATGACCATTCATCGTCTTCTTCTAGCCTCTCTCTGATCAAGCACCACCCGCTCTTCCCCCAATCTCTCTGCCAATGTCGCTCTGTTGCACCTTCCTCCTCTGCATCTCCACCTCGTTGTCAAGAGCACACCCTAACCCAATCAAACCTTCAACCGTTACCCATCTCCTCAACCTCTGATCATTATACCCAACACCACCTCAGATCCAAGCAACCTTCGCATGTGTAACCTCTTCCTAGCTGCATGTAACACTGCCACCTCTGAATGCCTCTCTTTCCAGCCGTTACTCCGTTCCTCATATAAAGCTCGACCTCTACCTCTAGCTCTGATTATCCACCAAACCATAAAATTGAACCTCCAGCTTGATCCTTTTCTCGGTGAAAGCAGGCGGAGCGGATCCTCACCGACGATGAAGAGGTGAATAATTTGGTGCGATCCTCGACCATCTATATCCATGTAGCTGCTCCATTCAATAGCAGATCTCATACTCTCATTTTGACGAAGTCCTCAAAGCGACGACCTCAGCCTGCTAAGGAGATCCATCTGCTTAGACTTAGGCGATACACCTCGCACCTCAGCCACCACTCTCCGATCTCGGTTCACCCCCAGGTACCCTTTATTTTCTTTCATATTTTTTTGTGTTCATATTCGATTCCATTCTGCAAAAAATCAATTCTCCTTTGACTGATCACCATCATTAGATCTGTCCCTTCGCTTCTCCTCCTCTGCCAGACCTCCCACCTCATGCTTTGCATAAGCTGGAGCTTCAAGCTCCATTCCCCCACCCATCGATGGAGCTCCGCACCCCCTTTATTTTAATAATGCTTGTAGGTCCAAGTCATCACCTAGAGCATCTTCTCGATTCTCATGTCGACCACCATTAAAGGCAGAGCTTCGCTTTACGCCTGAACCATCCTTTGATCGTCCATCTTCCAGAAGCTGGAGAGATTTTTTTATTATTGAAGGCCATGCATTGATCTGAAGGAGGATTGAACCCCCTTCCTTCTTGATTCCACTAGAGATCGTCGACAAAAAAATGAAGAACTTGGAAGGGGTGACTTCTAGGTCCAAGCTACAACCTCTGATTGATAAAGAACAAGGAAGATCAAGGTCGTCGATTGATGCCCAATTTCAATCCCTTGGACGACCTTCATCAACTCTTCTTTACTGTCCATCAAAGAGGATCCGAGCCTCAAGCTTCGGGTTGACTCGAAGCTTCAAGAAGCAACCACATGGAGAAGCGACTCCCAAACCTAGCTCACCTCCCGAGCCAGACAAGGACACGTGTGCTCCATACGTGATCTGAGCAGTTTGCGCCCGAGTCCCCCACGCTTCCAGGCATTTACGGAAATGTCCACCACACGTTTTATACACATGACTTGGGTAATTTATATAAGACACCCCTCTAGGTATTTATATTTATAGGAATACCCTCGTGACGAACCCAAAATTCGGCCTCTTAAAAGTGTAGAATTAACACTTCGAATGTCATTGTAGTCGGTCGAATCGGATCTATTAAAGACCGCTTGATTAAAATTATCAATCAATCAAAAGCGATTGACTTTATTTTTTACTTGGACGAGCCCAAAGTCAAACTCAAGGACACGAGCCTCTTAAGTGTTATCTAGATTCTTAATACTTAGATTAAGCGATGAATTAGAAATCCGTAGGTCAATAAATGCACGTGAAGACACGATGCAGAAACATGTAGATATGCAATTTGTTTTTTATTTTTAATGTGCAAGGAAATGTAATGTTATACAAAATAATTGATCAATTGAATAGTAGTCAATTTCAGAAACAAATGACTAAGCAAGTTCCATTGAAGTATTGATTCAAGGCATACAAATCATTATATAATGGACAAAATTAATCATTAAACTCTAAAGTATCAAATCAAAAACATTTTATGCCATAAAAAGACAATGGAACAAGCTTCGAAATGCAATTGAAATCAACTGAATTGGAGTTTGGATGCTCAAGATATTCACATAAGAAACCAGGGGCATAAATGTAAGAAAATATGAAAATAAAATAGCAAACAGGTCCCGGAAGGACCTAAAAGTAATTAACAAAAGTCACGAGGCCTTCCCTTTAAATTACCCACACGTACAGGAGTATAATTGCAATTATTAAAACCCACGTGGGTGGGTTACAAATTACCTCAGGCGCATGTGGATCGCACGTGATGGCTGGACCTGTTTGCAATTATAAAAAGTATGCGGGGCCTCCCTGTAAAATTGCCCACCCGCACATGACGAGGCACGTAAGGGGCGAGGCTCGGTAGACGCTAGAGGCTTGGACGAGGCTCGGTCGTTGGTTCAACTTCGGATCTGGCTCGGGAAAGGCTCGAAGGTTGTCGCTGGCTCGGAGCAGGCTCGGCCATGGCTCGAGATTTCCGAGCCTAGAGGTATGGTGCTGCCACTCGGAATTGACACGTGGCTCTGCTTTGGATCATCCGATCTTCGAAGATCAGACGATGGTTGTACGTTCATGGGGGAGTGGCGCGACCGATCATCCACCGTTGGATGGCCACCAACACATGTACACCCTGGATATTATCCCTCCATCGCGGGGATGGTGGCGAGAACAGGACTCCGACGACGCCACTTATGCTCTGCCACCTCTGATTGAGCTCGGTGAAGATCTCCAGCAACTCCTGAATGGTTAGATATCATCATGGAAGTTTGGCGAAGCAGCTGGGCTGCTGGTAAAGGTGGAAGATGCACGTACGCCGGAGACAAAGCTCGCAAAATGAGCTCCGATGAAGCTCCGGTTATTGATGAAGGTGACCTGCAGTGTTAGTGCCCATAGCCGAAGCGTGCACATGAACTCGTGAGTGAAGTGAGGTGATGTGGAGGCCTTGCAGGGCGAATAAGCTAGAGGCCAGGTCATCTTCTCCGGGGTGATCGGAGAAGAGATGGGTCAAAGTGGGAGGAGGTTACGGAGGATCGAGGGGATGGTTGAAGGTGTGTGCGTGAACAATGGATGCGCGGAGGAGCTTAGTAGATGGTCAATGGATGGTGAAGGTGCGTAAAGGAGGCGAATTAAATCAGACAAATGAAAGGGAAATTAAACGTGGGAGTTGACGAAGCCGCATTTCATCATCTTATTCTATCATTTTGGCATCAAAAACCCTAGCAAATGCGTGTAAATACCCTTAATTCTCGTATCTTAGCACCCATGCATGTGTATGTAAATAGTGTATAAAATACTGTAATTAAAGCCCAAATTATAGAATAAATCAAAGAAAAGAAAAAGAATAAAATACTGTAAATATTTTATGACCTGAAACCCCGAGACCTAGGCATCTCGATGACTAGGTCAACAAAGAATAAAGTAGGGGGAGATAAGGGCCAGAATCTAATAAAATTCCTTTATTTAATTCATTTTTTTCCATTTTGGGACCTATTTTTAGTTCCACTTTTTATACTTCAATTAAAGAAACTTTATACATGAAAGTTGTAGATAATCAAATAAAGAAATTATAAAATTGATTTCACCCAAAAATAATATACAGATAAAAAGTTATAATCTGAATAAGACTCCGAAATCCCAACTTCCCAGACTTGTATCTCTCAAATAAAGACTCAAAATCTATCAAATTCACCTTTAATTATATATAATTTTTAATAATCTATTTAGTGAAGGTAGTTTCGTATTTTTCGGAGTTACGATTTGAAAGTATAGTTTTGGACCCCTTTTGTACAATAGTTTACGCCTTTTTCTTTCTTTTGTATAGATTCTTTTTTTAACTCTTTTTTTTCTTGTGATTTCAATTTTATTTTGTTAGTTGTATAATCTAATTTCTATTAAAAATATAAAATCAATTAAAAATATAAAATAAAAAAAGATACAAAAATATTTTTTCTCTATACAAGTCAATTTGGCTTGTATTCTATCTTTATCACTTTTTCTTATTATCTTACAAAATTAAAAATCAACAAAAATATTTCAAGTTTTCTATATTATTAACAAGAAAACAAGACTAAAAATCATAAAAATCTAAAATGGGTATTTTATACCTTCAAAAAAATATGTTTTTAATTTACATCTTTTGAAAAAAAAGGTTTCTTCTGCAATATTCTAGATGACATTATTTTCAGATAGTTTCATGATTTGAGTTTATTTTGAGGTCTCTTGTTATTCGAATATATTTTCATTGGGAAAGACCTCTCTTTTTTGATTAGTACACATGAGCATAAAGACAATCACTAGTGTCCAAAAAATTTGAAATAGTCCACTCCCATTGGTGGAGGCCTCCCCCAATAGCCATCATTTCTTCCATTCCTCCACCAAATAAAAGAGCTTCATCTCCCATTTTTGAATTCATCCACCATAAGAGTCTTCATTATAGCTCCTCCACCTCCATTGTGACAGAGTGAAGGTTGGAGACGAAGCCACGACGAAGGGAGGATTTGTAACGTCCCGGGCTTAGGTCCCCGGTCCGTTATCGAGGAAAACTGGCCCTGACAACTTGTTGGGTTCGGGCCCAATTGAACCCGTTGACAACTACCCAAAATGCTTAAGCCCAAGTTGTCAAGTAGTAATCCCCATCACTTTATAAACCACACCCACACTTCGTGAGTTTTAGGTATGGCACTATGTTTGGGGCTGGGAGTGTTACAACCTCCCCCACTTATATTCGCAACGTCCTCGTTGCGATATGGCCCATCACTTATTCTCAGTGATAGTGGCGGCTGCACGCTCCGGGTAGCCATTTCCTCCAACCTCTTTGTAGGGGTGGCTCCACCACTTGGGTAGCCCTTTCCACTATTAGAGAGAACCTGGCTCTGATACCATTTGTAACGTCCCGGGCTTAGGTCCCCGGTCCGTTATCGAGGAAAACTGGCCCTGACAACTTGTTGGGTTCGGGCCCAATTGAACCCGTTGACAACTACCCAAAATGCTTAAGCCCAAGTTGTCAAGTAGTAATCCCCATCACTTTATAAACCACACCCACACTTCGTGAGTTTTAGGTATGGCACTATGTTTGGGGCTGGGGGTGTTACAGGATTCTTTGGCGTGATCCCTTGATGTTCTTGCTCCATTGTATCACAAGCTCTTAGCTTGTCAAGCCTCTTCTTTGCCGGAATCGAGGCCATGACCGATCATTCTCATCGGAGAATCGATCACCATAGGCGACTACCTTCACATCCTACGTTTTTCTTCTTGTAGGTAACTTTTGGATTTAGTTTTTCTTCTTATTGTAGTGTAACAACCCATTATCTTCAATTTTTCTCCATCCTCATTCGTCGCGGCTAACCACCTCATCGCCGCCTTCATCCACTTCTTCGTACTCCCTTCACGCAACCTCAACCAATTCCGACCACGCTCGGTGGCCGGAGACCATCTCCTTCTACCATTTTCGTAGGAGAACCCATACACCCCATATATTTTTTGTGTGCATAACGCAAGCCGAGCCCACGCTCGAGCTTTCATTTCTACTCGCAGGTATCCGTCCGGACGTCCTACAGCTGCATCACCATCTCTCACGCAGAGCTCCACACCGTGGCACTTCGCCGGCCCTCGGATTGGCGTTTTTGTTGCTGTTTTTCAAAGGAAGAAGAAGAAGGGAGGGGGTGGATAGCAGCCACCGTTGGATCTATCCCCCTACTTTTAATCTTAACCATCCAGCCAAGGGGTAGAAGTTTTATACATAAGCCCTCACCATTTTGAAATTTCACGCACATACCTTTAATGACCAAGAGGAGCTTGATGCCACGTAGATAAGTGGCAAGTTTTGCGGCTATACCCCTGCATTTTTGGTATATTTCAAGAAGTTTTCGAGTATCTTTTGAACTGCAGTTTCGTTCTTATATTTTCATCTGTACCCCTGCACTCAAATGCTCATAACTCGTTCATATGAACTCCGCTTCACGTGAGATTTGTTTTATTAGAAAGTTATTTAAGAGTTCTACATCATATCCAAATTTCAGAATTTTTTGATGTACGAACTATTTATGGAGAATTTATGAAGTCAGAGTACTGATTGGGCTTGTTTTATTGATAACGCTTGAAATACTCAATATCACTTGCTCATTTTTGGATATGTTGTAGTAATTAGCAAGGCCGAATTTGGGTTCAAATTTCAACAAAAAATATTGTGATTTGTGTCCTGTAGAATCTCTACAATATTTTTAGTGCTTGGTTTATTTCTGGAGCATCTTTCATCTATTAAAAATGTAAAAATATGTCCATGTGCCTCTAACTTTGTTCTATAATCAGAGATTTTTGTTGTATTTTTATCTTTTTGTTTGAGTAGTCAAAACAATCAAAAACATCATTTTTACCTTCCTGCAGTCTTTTATTTTTAATATATTCATTACCTTTTGAAAAATTCCAAAAAAATTATATTTTGTTTGTTTCTATATGTTTTAACTTCAGACCAGAAATCATTAAAAATTTCAAAAGAAAAATCCTAAAAATTAGAAAACACCTAAAAACTTCATAAAAATCTAAAAAACCAAAGAAAATCCTAAAAATATAAACTCAGGTTCTGTAGTTTCTTTATTTAATTGACTTTATTTTAAAATTAATTTGGGAAGATTTAGTTACTGTTTACTATTTTTCATTCCCATTTTAAATTCGACCAGAACCTTTGCTCACTGTTTTCTTATATTTCAATATTTAAAAATATCAAAAATTTTTAGAAAAATCCCCAAAAATCACAAAATATCTTAAAAATATAAAAAGACCAAAAATATCTTATTCCCTGATTTTTGAGCATTTTTACCTATATATATCTCCTCTCTCTTGTATACATATATTCTTTATATAAGCTATATATTCTATTATTGAAAAAGAAAATATAAAAATATAAAAAGAAAATACAAAATCAGTAAAAAGAAAACCAGAATACAAAAATATAAAATCAAAAATAAAATAAAAAAATATAAAAATTAAAAACCCACAAAAGAAATTTGCATAGTTTTAGACATTTGATCACATCACAATTTTTGTGCATTATTGCTTGATCTATCATGTTTGCTCCCTGTGTTCGAACTCTCTACATACTTGCACCTATACATCTTTTAAGTAGAGTTAAAAATAAATTTGACTCCACATTTGCTTGTCATTGTTTGATATTTGATTGTGGGTTCATTGTTGACTTTAGTTGGGAGTTTTGCGTAGTCAACGCTTCGACTGAGTTCCCACCTTGTGTGGAACTTAAGACCACCGAATTCCTGCTAAATCAAATGGCGTCGTTGCGGGGAGCAACAACGCGTAGTTCGGGTGTTTGCTTCGTGATTGTGATACTTGTCTACATTTTTGCTTCCTTTATTTGCTCACTTATTTGATATCATTGCTTGACTTGTCTAATCACTCTTCCTTGTTGACTTTGTGCGAGGAACCGCGGATCGAGAGAGACGCTCTACCTTAGGCGTTGGTGCACCCACGTGAAGGCGGCAGGAGACTTCTGACCTAGCATCAAAGAAGGCAGGGAGGACTTGAGAAGACAGTCGTATTTTTTTGAGCATTTTTGTGTTGTATCTATTTTTGTAATTTTAAGTGAGAGAGAGACTATTTATTTGTAATAATACAGGTACCCCCGGACATTTAGACTCTCGAGCCTAATTTCCGGGTGTTTGTACACCTGGGGGCTTGCCGTGGTTTTTACGGTTTTTCTTCGCATTTTTTTACTTTGTTTTCTGATTTTTCAATTTTATTTCTTTTGTGTGATTGAGCCCCTAGTTTTAGGATTGCTTGCGATAGATTAAGGCCAAACATCTAATATCTTTGCATGTGCCTATAGTATCGTTTGGACTTAGTCAAATTATAAACAGTCGCTTCACCATCTTCGGGTCGTCGCGCCGTGAGCTCTCCCTGCCAAGCGCTTCTCCTGAACTCGATTTGTCGAGAGGAGGAGAGGTGAGCCTAGACCGGACTCTTGGATTGAAGATCGGTGACCGACTTGTGGTGCTTCCCGCTAATAGCAATTTCTGAACTTAGGGCGATTTCATCGGATTGCATTTACATATAGATAGGTTTCAATTCTGCTGAGCATCTTTGCATGTAGAGTGCTGGAGGCAAGGTGAGCATTTCTCTTTAGCATTCATCATCGATTGCCGTTTGCATTGCTTTTCCGACTCTCCCTCTGATTTTGCCAACCTAGGTGCTAAGTGAAATTGACTCATCGTTAGGCTCGTGCATTTTTCACTAAAAATCCAAAAAAGTGATAACCAAATAAAATCGGGACTACTAATATTACTTGACCCCAAAACCGATCAAAAGGAAAAATCTTGTATTGGGGTGAGTAATCCCCTCATTGTCTTCATTTTACATTACTCGCGCACACACTAAGGTTAGAGCCCAAATCCTACTTTCAGCCCCCTAAGTGTTTGCGTAATTTTGGACTTCTCACCTAACTCTAAAACAGACAAGATAAAAAGACTGACTTTTCGGTCTCTACCGAGTTGAGGAGGTGAATTGAGGGTTTGTCTTATTTTCATTTTTGCTTGTGATGGTTTTGTGTGTGTCCTAGATCGCTCTTGCGCACTTGCGCTTTCTTCTTCACTCGTTTGACTTGACCTTCGTGCTCCCCCAAATCATTTCCTTTTGTTTTCAAGATGGACCCCTGGAGTGCATTTTATCCAGACTTTGCGGATCCTTCCTTCGCTCCAGTCGGTCCACCTCCCTTTTACCAGGAGGATCATCCTCCTACTTTTTCTGTTTTTTGTACATACTCGCCTCCGCCACAGCATCAGACTTCGGACTTCTACCTGCATCCACCTCCACCTATATATTACCCACCTCCACATTCACACCCACCCGAGTCTGACCTATTGGAGTCACCTCCCTCGATCTTTATGAGTGATATCTTGAACCGGATGACAGCACGCATTGATTTGATGAATGATCATCTTGCTATATTGAGGAAAAATCAGATGAATGCTCCTTTTGTCAGGGATACGGCTTCACTTGTAGGTGATCATGGGAGCTTGCAATCGCCAAAAATACAAAAAATGAGAAAAATTTAAAAATCCAAAAAGAGTTCGGGAGACACTTGGTTGATTCAGATTGTGAGGAGAGAGTCCACTTGCCAGAACCCTTGACCACACATCCATTCACACCTAATCCCACCTTTGACCCCGAGGATGCCATTGTACAGACTACTCTTGGCACACCTCGTGTACATGTTGATTCTGACTTCCTCCCTTGTATGGAGGAGGTCCAAAAATTCAAAAAATTGTTGACTGAACCCGAAGTAGTGGCTACTATTCATGAGATTATCCGTGCCCCACTTCAGCAAGCCATGACCCAATTATCTGCTCCTCTTCCCAAGAAGAGAAAGCGGAGGAGCAGATCTGAGCGTCACATTCTGACCATGACCACTGCCCACACCATCACTCTGAAGGATATGGAGAGATCCTCAAGCGCATCACGGAAGCGTGAGCGTCGTATCGGATATGATGAAGAACGACTAGTCATACTAGTTGTTCGGTGCAGCGGAATTTAAAAAAATTTATTCGATGAAACCACATGATCCAAGAACCATTCTCGGATCGTTTCATCTATAATCACAACAAGTATAATGCAATACCTCTTAAAGCATGGTTGATCGAGTCTCTAAGAGAAGAGACCTCCTGTCTCAAGTCCGATCGTCGGAGAGATCGCTTGCGAGCGCGGGGATGAACCGTGGAGTCCTCGCAATCCAAGAAGTTGATCCAAGCACGGTTGCTCCTGATCTCGTCGCACGAGATCGAACGTCTCCTTCGTAGGCGAAGCACTCGAAGTAGACGAAGAACCGCAGAGCGTCGAAGCGGTAGCACGAGGGCGCGGGCGACGACGATTCTCTCCACCAAGGTGGACGGCCACCAAGAAGAAGGGGGAGAGAGGGCTGTCGAGTATGAGAGAAAGAGAGAGAGAGTTTTGCTACAATAGCATGTGTAAAGAGAGAGCCAAGAATGCCTCTCTATTTATAGGGTTTTGGGATCCATGGATCTCAATCCATGTGTCATATAAAATCAATGGTTGAGATTGATTTATGACAATCCAATGGTCATGATTGTTGTTGGTAAAAGCCAACAACTTGTGATTTAATTTTGATTAAATATATTTGATAAATCAAATAAATATAATACCAAATTAAACCACACAAATAGAGAGAGAAAATAAGGGAGATACACCTTCCTCTTTGGAAGGTGGGGACGGCCACCAATTCCCTCAAGGAATTGGTGCCGCCCCCTCCTTTCCAAAAGGGGAGGGTAATCTCCTTGATTTTCTCTCCATCCAATTTCCAACAACAATTTGTTGGTATTTTAATTCTCCAAAATAATTCTCAATTAATTTTGGGAATATTGCAATCTTGACATTGAATTATTGTGAATCAAATTCACAACCCAAAACAAAATGTAATTTACATTTTCAATTAATTAGACAATGTGTATCCAATACACATTAATAATTAATCTACTAATATAAATTATAGTTATCTCTCTCTAATACATTATAAATCACATTTATAACATATTATGAATAATTGGATATTACTATCCACATTATTCTTATCTATAATAATTAAATCACATTTAATTATATTGGATAATATCTCATACATCATGATAATTAAATCACATTTAATTATCAACTTCTCTTTGCTTAGATCTCATGGAATTGTTCTTAAACCATTTAAGAACAATGCTATTTCTCCTCAGATACTTGGAGATAAGGATAGGGCGACTGTATTGTTCCACGTATAGTGACTTGGATATTGAGATCACATCTCAAATCCAGATCCCATGGACCTCTCATAGATGCTTGATTAAATCAAGACCGTAAACCTAATCTTCTCATTGCATCTGAATCTCATTCAGATCAATGTCCAGTACAAGGACTAAGATTAGGTCACTTCTCTAATGAGAGGAGTCACTAAAATCCAGACCTGTTTCATCACTCCCTCGGAATGGAAGCGTCATGGTTATACAATCGTTTATGATCAAATCACCCTTCAGGTATTCCCAATACCTGCACATCCTGCATACTGGATGACTCATGATCATCATGAAGATAAAGATCACTTTTACACTGTCATCTTCATAGTCTGATCATTAAGTTTCTCAATCTTGGTCCTTGGGATATGGTACAGATCATATGCTTTCACAAAGCATATATCTTACCTTCAAATTCATATCATGCTTCTAAAGCATGATGACCATGCATGGAATTTGGTCAATCCCAATACCTCATGAGTGAGCTCATGTCTCCCGTTCACAAGTGAACCTGCATGATCCCTTTGAGAGATCATATTACTCATATGCCACTACATGCACACCAGCTCGCCGGTGTGTAGACCTTGATTAGGTCATCAACCTATTGGTCTGCCAAATGTACATGCTCAGACATATAGTAATATATCTGTCTCTGGTCAAAGGATGTTTTCCTGTGATGTGACAGTATTCATCATAGGTCTTTGGTTATCTCGATCTCGTTAAGTCAACTCATTGACTCAACTAATCTGATACCTCCGAATCAATATTCCTATGCAGAGGACCTGCATCAAGAGGTCGATCAGATATTAGTCTAATGAGATGGGATTGCCATCTCCCACTTAGACTGGAGATCACTACTTGTTAATCATTGATGATGCTTGATGAGTCCTCTATCTAACTCCTTAGATATTCATCCAAGCATCAGCCTCTATGATTCAATCATTGAATCAACAGATGTATGATTATCAAGTTGGCCATGGTACATAACCCTTATTGTACAGAGGGACCTTATAGTGCATTCATTCATTCAATATCAGAAAGGGAGTGAAACAAAACATCAATAACTTTTATTGATAAATCATTTATTACAATAACATTTATTGTAGGAATGGTTCGCCTCGGGCTCACATTGCTAACACACTCATCATCCCATTCTCAGAAAGAAGAACACAGCTACACCTTTCATCACTTGCTCCATCTCTGACTACACTTGTGATCGCACTCTCCTGGACGGCGGTGCATCTATTAACATATTACCCTTCTCGCTGGTACAGTCTCTTCATCTAGGGCCTCTCAAGAAAACCAGGATGATCGTACAGTTTGGTGATGGATCCATCAAGAGGCAGAAGGGTATCCTTGAGAACGTCATCATTTCTATTCAGGGCACGAGCCACCATGTTGATTTTGTCGTACTGCCCATGGAGAGCTCCACAAGGGAGCCATCTCCAATCATCCTGGGATGACCATTCCTCGCCTATGCGAGGGTCATTATTGACTATGGATCAGGAGAGATTCGCTTCTGTCCTGTTGACGAGAGCGAAGTGTCGATCACCGCACCCACAACTGACCAGAGACCTGCACCTGATACACCTTCACTGATTCTAGCTGACTCCGAGGCATGTGACCGATCTGATGGTATTAGAGATGTTTGCTTAGCGACCCCTGATGAGACCCGACGAATTCCACGAAAGGGGAGGAAATCGGAAAGCATAGACCTCATTGTTCCTCCTTCTGGTGTGTGGCGATGTGTTGATGAAATCCAAAGCATTTACGTGATTGATCCCATTGAGCGGCGGGCAGATACCAAGACTAGACAGGATGGACCTGGTTTGACTACTTCCACTGATAAGTCTGTTCCTGGTCATTCAAAAGTAATGATGATTGAGGTCGGTTATGATGCGGATGTTAAAAAATTTTGGCCTCGAGATGAAAAAGGTGATTCAGGTGAGATTCTTGAGGACGAACAGAGCTCGTATACTTCCACTGATGATTTCGTTCCTTTCGATTTTGACCTGGACGATCCCTCGCAGGACGACTCTGATTACACTTCATCCGATGAGGATGAGTTTGTCCCATTCCACTTTGCTATCAGCGAGACTTCCAAGGCCGGACCTAGCCGAACTTCTTCCACTCACTAGTCTGTGCCTTCACACCATAGGACCACCAAGGGAGAACCTAGCCATACTGCTTCCATTGATCAGTTCGTCCCTTTTCGATTTGATTCCACTGAGGGCCTTCACCGTGTCGACCCTGATCGGCTTCCACCCACCGTGAATCCCGATGTCGACATACACCACACAAGATCTATCCCTCAGCGGTCTCGCAAGAAGGTTAGCTTTCGGCCTTCTTGATCATATGTACATCCACCTCTGTTGTACATTCTCCTTTGTTCATCTATGTCTCTCCCGTGTTGCTCGTCCACCCATTCTCGTGTTGGCCTTGGTTAGGACGTACTTTGTCCAACGTATAGGAGGGGTGGACGAGCCGAGTGCTCTTTCGTCGTTCTGTTTCATCACTCCTGTTGTTGCCTATACTTAGGGCTTCCTTTACCCTAAGTATAGGGGGAGTGACGTGTACATCCTCACGATTTTTTCTTTTCTTCTTTTCTTCTTTTCTTCTTTTCCTTTTCTATTTTCTGTATCTATCAAAAAGGTGCCGCCCTTGTAGATAGTTTTCCATACTTAGAACGTACTTTGTCCTAAGTATAGGGGGGTGTGCACCCCGAGTTTTCTATTCTTTGCGATCCTCTCCATTGTCTCCTCTTCTTGTCTATACTTAGGGATATCTTACCCTAAGTATAGGGGGAGACAATCTGAGTACGATCTGTTCATTCCCACCCTTGACCCTCCCTGCGTTGTGTACAGTCTACTATACTTAGGATTATTTGATCCTAAGTATAGGGGGGACGGTCAACTTCTCATTCGTTTGTTCATCCATTCCTTTATTTATTTATTCTTTAGACTTGCCTATACTTAGTACGAGTTATGTCTTCTCTTTTCTCTCCGATCTATGAGGACATAGCTCAAGCTAAGTATAGGGGGGGTCGTATATACTGTGTATATACTTTAGCCATAACTCGTACTTCGTATTTTTACTAATAATTATGGATAATCATTCTTTAAAATTCATTAAAAATCCTAATAAAAAGATGCTTCATTCCTCAAATTCTTTTTGTATATACTGATTAATAAATCAGGTGAAAATATTTTTTGCAAAATGTTTGAAAATTAGTTTGAAAATCCTTGTGAAAAATATTTTGAAAACTATTTTGAAAACGTTTTGTTACATGTTTTCAACCTTTGTAAAAATATTTTGATTGTAAAGTTTATTTTCTTTGTGTGAAATAAAATGTTTGAAAAATGATTTGCAAATGGTTTGAAAAATGGTTGCAAAAATATTTGAAAAATCTATACATACTGTTTGGAAGACCTTTGCAAAATGATTTTCAAATATGTGTACATGTGTGTAAAATTGTTTGTAAAAATTATTTTGGACTATAGTTTTCAAAATTATTTGAAAAACATGTGTCAAATAAGTTTGAGGAATACATACATCTCACCAAAATCCACTCTATACATATTGACCACTTACCCTTGTAAATTCTTAAAATCTACTTATTGTATATATAAGAAGCATCCCCGTGTAAATATTTGTACCTAGTTTTTGGCCAAAATCTTTTGTTTTCAAAAATCCCAAAAACATTTGAACAATTAAAATCCAAAAACATTCAAAAACTCTTTTTGAAAAATACAAGAAAATGCATATGCATCATCATCATCTTTTCAAAAACCCATAAAAAGTTCAAAATCTTTGAAAATTGCATTACAAAAATATTTTCCGCATATCATTTGCATGACATTCGCATTTTTCGGATTGAGTTTGATAGTTGAACGAGTCTAAGTAAAATCCGAAGATTAGAGCTTGGTTGGACCTTAAATCTACCTAATTAACAGGAATCTTATAGGAACTGGGATTGAGGTAGTTCAGGTCTAGTTGACTTAATTCTTTGAGGATCACGGGACTTGGTTCAATGCATTCTTGACTGCCTAAGTGGAGTATTTCGGAGCACACGCACGACTCTTGTTGATAATGACCTAACTTAGACACATGCACCTTTCACATGTCTCAACTCAGTTGGAATGGTGAGGGGGTTGTATTTGCCGGTATGAGACGCACACAGGTGGAAACATTTGTCCTCCTCTAGGGAGGGAAGTGTGCCCCAACCCGTCCAGTAATGATGAGTTTCGAGGATAGGAGATCGTGGGTTGCGATAAAGCTTCAAAAGAGGGATAGTCTACTGGCTCAAGAGAAAAAAACTCCCTATGTAAATGCTGATGTATATAGTATTCAAAAAAATTGCAAAAGCAAAAACTCCAAAAAAAAGTGGACAGACCTGTACAAAAATAAAAATGCCTGGCGGAGTATACATATGTTGTAAAGTAAAATAAGCAAGCTGGTGCTTCAAAGTCAAATCATGTGAGCCTACAGCTGGATGACTTGACTACACTGGTCTTGCATCCTAGGATAGGTAGCTACATTGGCTACCGTCCATTCTTCTCTTCACCCCCTCCTCTTGAGTTGGTTGCCACTTGAACTTAGAAGGGAATACCCTGCTCCTTGAGGGATGAGTTGTTGGATTGGGGAATCATTGGGTTGTCATATTGGAGAAGTCAGTCTCTTTGTCATTTCAGTTGGGAGAGCCACTATCACTTACACTGTACGAGTCAGCTTCATAGTCGTAAGGGTTTGCGTATGAGTTGAAGTATTTCTGACCTGGCTATTGAGGAGACTTGAGCAGAGTTTTGGGTTTCTCAGAGGCTGTTGGATTTCAAATCCGGTTCTCATTAAGGTTCCGCCCGAACTAAAATTCCAAAGGTCCGACTTAAGCTCCAAACTGAGATTTTGTGAAGACAAGTTTGATAATTAAACTTAATCCATCTTCTTCTTTTTCTAGGGACTAGCGAAGGTAAAGTATATGGGGATGATGAAGCCACATTTCATCATCTTTATTCTATCATTTCGGCATCAAAAACCCTAGCAAATGCGTGTAAATACCCTTAATTCTCGTATCTTAGCACCCATGCATGTGTATGTAAATAGTGTATAAAATACTATAATTAAAGCCAAAATTATAGAATAAATCAAAGAAAAGAAAAAGAATAAAATATTGTAAATATTTTATGACCCGAAACCCCGAGACCTAGGCATCTCGATGACTAGGTCGACAAAGAATAAACTAGGGGGAGATAAGGGCCAGAATCTAACAAAATTCCTTTATTTAATTCATTTTTTATTCATTTTGGGACCTCTTTTTAGTTCCACTTTTATACTTCAATTAAAGAAACTTTATACATGAAAGTTGTAGATAATCAAATAAAGAAAAATATAAAATTATTTCAGCCAAAAATAATATACAGATAAAACGTTATGATCTGAGTAAGATTCCAAAATCCCAACTTCCCAGACTTGTATCTCTCAAATAAAAACTCAAAATCTATCAAACTCACCTTTAATTGTATATAATTTTTAATAATCTATTTAATAAAGGTAGTTTCGTATTTTTCGGAGTTATGATTTGAAAGTTGAGTTTTGGACCACTGTTATACAATAGTTTACGCCTTTTTCTTTCTTTTGTATAGATTTTTTTAACTCTTTTTTTTTCTTTTTATTTCAATTTTATTTTGTTAGTTGTATATTCTAATTTCTATTAAAAATATAAAATCAATTAAAAATATAAAATAAAAAAAGATACAAAAATAGTTTTTCTCTATACAAGTCAATTTGGCTTGTATTCTATCTTTATCACTATTTCTTATTATCTTACAAAATTAAAAATCAACAAAAATATTTCAAGTTTTTATATTATTAACAAGAAAATAAGACTAAAAATCATAAAAATCAAAAATGGGTATTTTATACCTTCAAAAAAATATGTTTTTAATTTACATCTTTTGAAAAAAAAAGGTTTCTTCTACAATATTCTAGATGACATTATTTTGAGATAGTTTCATGATTTGAGTTTATTTTGAGGTCTCTTATTATTCAAATATATTTTCATTGGGAAAGACCTCTCTTTTTTGATTAGTACACATGAGAATAAAGACAATCACTAGTGTCTAAAAAATTTGAAATAGTCCACTCCCATTGGTGGAGGCCTCCCCCAATAGCCATCATCTCTTCCATTCCTCCACCAAATAAAAGAGCTTCATCTCCCATTTTTGAATTCATCCACCATTAGAGTCTTCATTCTAGCTCCTCTACCTCCATTGTGACAGAGTGAAGGTTGGAGACGAAGCCACGATGAAGGGAGGATTCTTTGGCGTGATCCCTTGGTGTTCTTGCTCCATTGTATCACAAGCTCTTAGCTTGTCAAGCCTCTTCTCCACCGGAATCGAGGCCATGACCAGTCATTCTCATCGGAGAATCGATCACCATAGGCGACTACCTTCACATGCTACATTTTTCTTCTTGTAGGTAACTTTTAGATTTAGTTTTTCTTCTTGTTGTAGTGTAACAACCCATTATCTTCAACTTTTCTCCATCCTCATTCGTCGCGGCTAACCACCTCATCGCCGCCTTCATCCACTTCTTCGTACTCCCTTCACGCAACCTCAACCAATTCCGACCACGCTCGGTGGCCGGAGACCATCTCCTTCTACCATTTTCGTAGGAGAACCCATACACCCCTTATATTTTTTGTGTGCATAACGCAAGTCGAGCCCACGCTCGAGCTTTCATTTCTACTCGCAGGTATCCGTCCGAACGTCCTACAGCCGCATCACCATCTCTCACACAGAGCTCCACACCGTGGCACTTCGTCGGCCCTCGGATTGGCGTTTTTGTTGCTATTTTTCAAAGGAAGAAGAAGAAGGGAGGGGGTGGATAGCAGCCACCGTTGGATCTATCCCTCTCCTTTTAATCTTAACCATCCAGCCAAGGGGTAGAAGTTTTATACATAAGCCCTCACCATTTTGAAATTTCACGCACATACCCTTACTGACCAAGAGGAGCTTGATGCCACGTGGATAAGTGGCAAGTTTTGCGGCTATACCCCTGCATTTTTCGTATATTTCAAGAAGTTTTCGAGTATCTTTTGAACTGCAGTTTCGTTCTTATATTTTCATATGTACCCCTGCACTCAAATGCTCATAACTCGTCCATATGAACTCCATTTTATGTGAGATTTTTTTTGTTAGAAAGCTGTTTAAGAGTTCGGCATCATATCCAAATTTCAGAATTTTCTGATGTACTAACTATTTATGCGAATTTATGAAGTCAGAGTACTTATTGGGCTTGTTTTGTTGATAACGCTTGAAATACTCAATATCACTTGCTCATTTTTGGATATGTTGTAGTAATTAGCAAGGCCGAATTTGAGTTCAAATTTCAACAAAAAATATTTTGATTTGTGTCCTGTAGAATTTCTACAATATTTTTAGTGATTGATTTATTTCTGGAGCATCTTTCATCTATTTAAAAATCTAAAAATATGTACATGTGCCCCTGACTTTGTTCTATATCAAAGATTTTTGTTGTATTTTTATCTTTTTGTTTGAGTAGTCAAAAAATCAAAAACAACATTTCTACCTTCCTGCAGTCTTTTATTTTTAATATATTCATTACCTTTTGAAAAAATCCAAAAAAATTATATTTTATTTTTTTCTATATGTTTTAACTTCACACCAAAAATCATTAAAAATTTCAAAAGAAAACCCCTAAAAATTAGAAAACACCTAAAAACTTTATAAAACTCTAAAAAATCAAAGGAAATTCTAAAAATATAAACTCAGATTCTGTAGTTTCTATATTTAATTGACTTTATTTTAAAATTAATTTGGGAAGATTTAGTTATTGTTTACTATTTTTCATTCCCATTTTAAATTCGGCTAGAACCTTTGCTCACTGTTTTCTTATATTTCAATATTTAAAAATATCAAAAACATTTAGAAAAATCCCCAAAAATCACAAAAATATCTTAAAAATATAAAAAGACCAAAAATATCTTATTCCCTGATTTTTGAGCATTTTTACCTATATATATCTCCTCTCTCTTGTATACATATATTCTTTCTATAAGCTATATATTCTATTATTGAAAAAGAAAATATAAAAATATAAAATATAAAAAGAAAATACAAAATCAGTAAAAAGAAAACCAAAATACAAAAATATAAAATCAAAAATAAAATAAAATAAATATAAAAATTAAAAACCCACAAAAGAAATTTGCATAGTTGTAGACATTTAATCACATCACAATTTTTGTGCATTATTGCTTGATCTATCCTGTTTGCTCCATGTGTTCGAACTCTCCACATACTTGCACCTATACATCTTTTATGTAGAGTTAAAAATAAATTTGACTCCACATTTGCTTGTCATTGTTTGATATTTGATTGTGGTTTCATTGTTGATTAATTACGGGATTTTGTAGTGGTCAAGACATCGACTGTTGATTCGCCTTGTGAATCAATACGACCGCTCTCAATTTCGTGGTTATCAAATGAAAGGGAAATTAAACGTGGGAGTAGAGGAGCTTACCTGGGATAATGGCGGAGCGAGGAGCTTGAGCTTGAGGTCCTAGGTGGACCTCGGGTCATCGCTAGACCCCCACAGCAACTAGGGGTAGCTAGGCGGTGGCGGAGCACCACAAACCTGGCCTACCATGGCCAGGGGTCAACACCGGAGGCTCCGCTGTCGTTGCGCCATCTATCGGTCCTCCCCCTGTCACGGAAAGGAGGAGTGGTGCTGGGCGGACCCCACCTACAAGTGGATTAAGAGACATTGCGGTGGCTATGCGGCATTTGAAGGGCGGGGGTTGGCAGTTCCGATGAGGATTGTCGTGGTTTGAGTGGGTGGTGTGGAGCGAAGGAGATGAAATCAAGGATCGAGTGGGGTCCGCGAGGAAGAGGGAAGAATGGTCTACAACGTAAGCTGGTTCGTGAGTGGAGAAGATGGCGGAGAAGGGAGGGGAAATGGAAAGGGTGAAGCGGTCACGCAAGGTGGGCGACATGGGCGAGGAGGAGATAAGAGGTAGGGGACGACTCCTCGACCGTTGGATCTCGCGATCCAATGGTCGAGGGAAAGATGTTAAAGGACGGTGCCGATCGGATCGATGGTGGGCAGATCGAAGGTTGTGGAGCGCATCACGTGTCGTGAGTGGGTGCGGGAGGAAGCAAACGACCGAGATGGAGTATGGGCCTGGATCGAATGGTGGGCATTCAATACAGAAGGTGACGTCTAAGATTGAGCACTACAGAGAAGATTGAGCGGTTATGGTCAAGACACGAGGCGAGCAGAGGAATAGGCGGTGGCGAACGACCGTGATTTGAGCTGGAGAAGCATCGGAGGGCTCGGAAAAGATGCGGGATTGGACGGTCGTGATGAGGGCGCCAAGAGATCGATCGGGCGGCAGGAGAATTGAAACATGGATGAAGGACAAGAAGGCGGGAGCAGATGGAGGAGATGTGATTAGAGCTTGATCTGGCGATTGAGAAAGGATGCGAGAATGAATGGTTGAGATGGAAAGAGGAGAAGGGTGCGATCTAATGGCTGTCGGTGAAGCGTTTGTGGCATGCAACGAAGCGGGTCACATGGCACAACCAGAAAGCGTCACGTGGCCCAATCAGGTTATTCAAACAAGGAATGTGAAATATGAGGGAGAAGGAGGTCGAATTTGGAAAAAAAACTCAAAACAAGAAAGTTTTAGATCTCGTTGAATTCTACAAGTTTCATGTTGACCAAAAACAGAGATGAGGTCAAATGAAGGGAGAAGTATTTTTACGAGCCTTTTTAAGGTCTTAAAAACCCTACGAATTTTAGTTTTGTTATTTTTTTGTATTTTTAATTTATTCCAAGAGTTAGATATAAACAAGGACTTCTTTGATTTTTATTGACACTTAGTCTAAGCTAGGGGTTTAATATTTACGAATTATGACAATGAAATCGGGTTTCATCACCCTGCCTAGGGGAAAATTATAAGGAATGCCCAACAGCTTTTGAGAATCACAGATAAGTCCCCTCTCGAGGCTATATGGAGATGTAAACTTATTTTATTTGCATTCTAGTCCCCAAATCTTCATCTTTGCATAACTCTCTCATTTTTAATCCATTTTGTGCTTATTTTATGTCATTTTGAAGGTTGATGTATGTTCTTTCCTATTGCATACCTTTGAACATATTAGAGCATGATTGAGTTGAGATATAAATTAAGGAATCATTTGATCTACATAATCTTACCTTGACATATTTTTGCTATCATATTTTGAGAAAAAAATGATTTATTTTGTAGAAGCATTATTGAGGACATTTGATCGAAGATATATGATCAACCTTCATTAAGGATTAAAGATAGGAAACTCACGGATCTTGTTCTTCACTTCTCTTTGTTTATTTGCATTTTACATTTACTTTCTAACATAAAGATCATTGTTGCAATTATTTAATTACCAAGATTAATTTGAAACCATGCAACTAAAAAGCACTGTTCTCTGAGTTTGACCATGGTACACCTACCAAGTTAAAAATACTCCACAATAATCAAGATTTATGGTTTTTGATAGATCGTTTTCCATTACCTGCACTACAATTCTATATTAGTAAAAGAGGTCGATTTCATTTCATCAGATGCCCTCTTCGTGCACTGACGAATCTCTGATTAATCATCACTATATTCTCTTTTTATCCTCAAAGCATAATCATCTTCATCCAAATCTTCATTAATTCCACATCATTAGCAATAAGCCCTTCTCCTGTGATTAACCCTAATTTTGTATATAAATTAACCCTTTTATTTTCTTTATTTTATTCCCTATTAAAACTCCCTAAAATTTAGATAAATAATGTAGATATTTGTTTAAGTGTTAAAAAGAAATCAAAAAGACAAAAAATAACAAAACATTACAAAGCAACGCTTTTACTCGTTAAACATGCTTCCAAAATTTGTATGTTGTCTATTTAATTTCTTTTGATTTTTGTCCAACATGAAACTTGTAGATATCCTCGAGACCTACAACTTTCATGTTTTGACTTTTTGCTAATTCGGCCTCCTTTTACTTCTTTTTGAATTTCTCTTTATTTCTTCTTTTTCCTTAATTTCATCAGGCCACGTGGCGCTCCCTAGAGCCGCCACATAGCCCAGCTCTTTGACTGCCATGTGCCTCCTTCCTCTACCCTTGGATCTCCTTTCCTCGCCGTCATCTCTGTCGTTCATCTTCGCTTCATTCATAGCCATCATATCTCCTTCTCCTAAGGCCATTGTAGCTGCCCCTTCTGGCTTCTTCCTCGACCGTTGGATGGCTTTGTCATCCAACAGTCCACTTCCTCAACGTCACTAAAACTACCTCCACCCTTGGATTCAACCTCGGATCTCATCCGAGGTAATCGATCCCACCTCACTCTCAACCACTCGATCAGATCATCAGATATGATCCTAGCCCTCACCTCACACCTACTTCCTGGTCATTGGATCGCAAGATTCAACGGTTAGAACCACGTCTTCCTCCTCCAGCTCCCTTCATTCCCGCAAGTTCTCCACGCCAGACTCATCGTCCACTTCCTATTTTAGATCCCAATCCTCGCCACCTTTCCTCTACCTAATTACGCCTCCATGTCGCCCTCACTCCCCTCATTCTTACCCTACCATTACTCACTCACGTTCTGATCTTCATGGCCAACGCCAGCTGTCGCAATCACCCCCTCACCTACTAAAATGACTGGTGTCCCTCCCCTTTAAAACCCCTGCTCTGCCTCCATTTCTCCTCATCCACCACTATACGGGCTTAGGTCTAGCTCCCCTTTGCCCCTCTGTGACATAGAATGGGAGGAATTGGGATGAGCGATGACGACCTCAGCCCAGGTGCGACCCTTGGCCATCCGGCCAAGCTACATCTGCTCTGCAGCTGTTCAAGCCCCATGCTGTGGCTGGGCATGTTGAGCGATGACTAGAGCTTCGCAAGAAGCTCAGCACAAGCTCCTCCTCCATCTGATGACCTCCTCCGACCAGGTACTTCTTTTCCGATTGTTTGTTATGTTTTTCTTTTATTTCTCACAACGCATACGACCCTCCCCTTAGATCACCGACCATCTCCCTAGCTTCACTTCACAACCATGATCTTTGTCGACCGACATGTTCAATGCCTCACTTCCTCTACAACCTCCTCCATCCCGGGCCATCGCCTACGTCGGAGGCGAAGGAGATATCCCTTCGGGCTTCTCCTTCTCCACTCTCAGCCCGCCATCCATGTCCATTATGCTTCGGCTATGCAAAATTAACCCTATATAGGTCTAGTTCCTCAATGATGGGATCCTCCTTCCTTGCTCTAGTCTAAAGCCTTCTCGCCAGCAAGCATGCATTGCCTAGACTCTTCAGGCCTCCCTGTATCACCTCTCTCCGACCAGCAGCTTCGTCAGACCTCCAGCGAGCTTCCCTGACCCTTCCCGCATTTGCATGAGGTCGGAGGAGCTCTAATGGGCTCGCCTACGCTCCGCCTTCGTCGTCGCGCATGAATACGATGTAGCGGAGCACAATGCTATAGGTGTCATCCAATCATCTTGATTGGACGACCCTCATTTCATGCAAGCCTCAGTCCCGCTCTAGGAGGCTCAGTGGTATCATGGTAAGGAATGAAGCTTCAGGACACATCACGTGTCTCGAACCTGCAATCGATCCAAGCCTACCTCTCGAACCTGGCCCGTGCACGTCCGGAGCGTGTGCGGTCTGGAAAAATTGCATCTCTGCCCCTAAAAGATTTTGTAATTGCAAACAGGTCCATGCCCAAGCGTGTGTACCTTACGTGTCGCGCTTGGGCAATTTGCAAGAAGGCCCTGTCAGGTCTTCTTGATTGTAGAAATGTCCCTATCAAGGACCTATTTGCATATTTTATGCATTTTATCTTTATGTTTTTAATACATTTATGCCCTTACACTCTTTATTTAATTTCTTGAGCATATGAACTCCGTTTTCAATGATTTCAGTTTCATTGTGTTGCTAATTTATTCTCTTCATGAAGGCAAATTTTATTCACCAATTTGACACCTTATTCTACATGCTAAATTCTGGGTGCTCAATGTGTTAGTTGTTCCTCATTTTGAGGCTATTAATGATATTTATGCTTCAATTAATCTTGAAATTAGAACCTCTTTGTTTATGCCGAATGATTAAATAATTTCAGGTTATATTTTCGTACATTTGTCCATATCATTTGCTTGCATGTTCATATTGCATTGCAGGTCATCTCACATCATTTTAATTGTTTTAAAAATCAAACAAAAATTGCATATTGCTCATTCTTGCATAATATTTCTTGGTATAACATTTATTCTGCATACAAATTGATAAAATTGCATCTCTCATTTTGTATGCATTATTATTTATTTATCTATTTAATTTCATCATTTATTTCATGCATATTGTTTGTGATTTTTGATGTTCATTGAGTCCGCATAAGAAGACCTAGATTAGATAATTTAATCGCTCTTATTTAATCGATAATTTCCGATAAATCGATGAGGAGGCTTGTGTCCCTGTGTTCGACCTTGGTAGTCTTGCCAAGTAAAATAATTCTCAACCTATTCAAAGGGGTGGCATTCTGCATGAAAACCAAGATCGTCTCCTATACTATGATATGATGAAAACGACAAATTAAGCAGGTGATTTTTTGATTCATCAGATGGTGTCATTACTGGGGACATGTCTCATCCTTATTTATTTATTGGATTTTATTGTATTATTTTTGAGTTGACTATTTTAAAAAATAGATGTCTTCTTGTTGTTTTCGTTTGCATCATTTTGTTTGATCAATTTTCTTGCTATTTTTCTGACTTTTTTCTTTTGTGGCAGGGCCCGTGGATATGGAGGATGCTTGATCTACATGGAGGCATGGAGTTGGGAGCTCCTACTGCAAGGAGTCATGGAAGAAAATGTCTAAGTTCTCGAGGATTTTAATTAACAAATAATTCCATGCATTTCCAACGGTCCTCATTCGAGGGCTCGCATGTGTAGCATGAACTTGAACCTTGCATGTGTTATGTGTGAAGCCTGTTTCACCCCAGTCCGGTGGGGCTTCACTTGAGTGTTCAAACCTAGGGTTAGGTACATGACTCTCCAAGCTTCCTTCATTTCAAATATCTTGTGCTTGATCATAGGTTAGGACACACAATAAGAGTTGAGGAGATTCACTCCGTTTCCTTGACTCATTGAAATACACGTAAACATCGATCTATCTATCAATATTTAAATCCAATTATTCTCGCTACTAGACTCATGTTTAGGTGCAGTTTCTTTGACTTGCATGCTTGTAGCATAAAATTTAAATACAGTCCTGCACTTGCATGAAGATTGCTGGAGGGAGTGTAAGTATTCTCTCAAGCATGCATCATGGTTTTCACGAATGCATTGGCTTTTCTCGGTCTTTTCTTGATTTATCGCTTCGGGTAATATAGGAAATTAGGAATGGCCGATTAGATGTTGATTGCTCATGCTCTCACATTAATATAGTGATAACCTTAAGCAAAAATATGGACGATAATGCAAGTTGACAAAATAAATAGAATAAAATCTACCTTGGATTATGAGAGAGCAATACTCTCATCGTACACAGCTTGTGATGGATTTTGAGAGGTGAGAACGTATCAATAGGATAGTGCCAAATACCTACCTCTATGCCATGCGTGATAAACTTGAATTTTTGGATAATCACTAACTAAAACAGACAAGGTCGAACCCTCATGATCATCATGTGTACATTGGTGAAATTATGGGTATAATTGCTTGCTTGATTGAGCCTGAATGTGTATTCGCCCAACCCTCCCGTAACCCTAGATGATCCACCCCTCCCACATCTCTACAACAGTCATTCATCTCTATAAATCCACTCACCCTTTAACCCTTACTAATCACAGGTTCCCTGATGAATCTCATATTCATCATGCTAAAATCAAATTATTAATCCCCAAGCTTAAACAATTCAATAAAAAACACTAATAATCCAATGTTATTAACTTGTATTATATTGTATATAAGTATATAACTGTGTATAATTAACCTATATTCTATCCCTATTTATTGTATTTTATAACACTTTTTCTATTTTATTAAAAACTCATTAAAATTAGAGTAAATATTGTTTATATTTATTTTGGACTTTAAAAGAAATTAAAAATACAAAAATCTCAAAACCTACAGCTGTGTTTTTACCCTTTAAAAATACCCCCAAAAATACACTTTTACAATGACCTCTTTTGGCTTTTTATCCAACATGAAACTTGTAGATCTCATCGAGATCTACAACTTTCATGTTTTGACTTTTTCCTAATTTTGCATATAATTATTTCTTTTAAATTTATCTTTGTTTTGTTTTTTGATTGAATTTTCTAAAGCCGCCACGTGGCGCTCTCTAGAGCTTCCATGCGAACGCTCCCTCTTCTCGCCACCCGGCTTCATTCCCGGCCGTCTGATCTTCCTAACTCACCTCTATCCTCACCGCTCATCATGCCTCTCCTCTCCACCATTTGATCAAGCCCTCTGATCTGATCCTAGCCGCCCGCACCCGCTTCCACGTTCGCCATCAGATGGATTATCATCTGAGGGTCACGCAACCTCGACGTCACCTAGTTAATCTCAACCCTCAGATTGTCACCTCTTCTCCATCCTAGCCATGAAAAGCTGCTCATCCCCTAACCGTTCGATCAGATGCTAAGGATCTGATCGCTGCCCTCCACCCACGCCACTATCTGGACTGTTGGATCGGGAGATCCAACGGCCCACAAGTCTCCTTCCTCCTCCAGTCACCCCTTTCCCTTGTCCTTATACCTCACAATGGCCCTCCCCTTTTCCATTTTTGTGTTGCCATCAGTACACCTATCCTCGTCCTAACGGCTGCCCTACATCACCATTACCTCCTACATCCACGCGTAACCTCCAATTACCTCTGCCTTCGCTCCCAGACTGCATTACAGTCGAATCAAAACGTCGCCACCATCGCTTACCTCCGCCCGCCTCTTCCTATAAAGCCCTCTCCCCTGTCCACTTCTCACTTCGTCCACCACTTCACGACGCTCCCCCGAGCCCCTCCCCTCCTCGTGATAGGAGGAGGCGGAGTTGGTCGGCGATAAAGGCCAGAGTGCCCAGGTGTCACCCGTGACCATCCGGCCACGTCGCGTCGGCTACACCACTGCTGAGATCCTCGGAGTGGCTGCCCGAGTTTGAGCGACGACCCAAGGTCCCTTGGACCTCAGCACAAGCCAATACCTCCGCCTACCTTCCCCCTCTGACCAAGTACTCTGTTTCCTCACTCCTCTTTCATTTTCTTCCATGTATCCCGCCGCCTACACTTACTCTCACCGCCACCTGACCACTCTAAGACCTCCGCCACTCATCTCCCATCTTCGATGCACCTTCTGATCGCCCTCCTCCCTTCTCCGCAACCTCCACCACTTCTGCCCCCTGTCTCTTCCCCTTGCCGGAGAAGAACCCCACTAGTGTCACCATCCTCTCCAGCCCCACGACCCTCCGCTCACCTCACTTCACTCTCACACGTGCAACGAGTCGCTTTGGCTATACTAACAATACATGATTTGTCGATGGTTGGAATTCCAAGTCCACCTCCGATCTCAAGCAGCCTCTCCGGTGAGGTGACATTGACCGCCTTCTACAGCTATCCTCGTAGCTTATCCTCGATTCGGTTGTCATCGCCTGATGATCAAGGAGCTACAGGGATCTCCCACAGATGCATAGGAGCATGGAGGAGCTCTGGTAGTCTCGTCGGAGCTCCAATTATGCCACCCCTCCTCCGACTGAGGACGAAGTGCAGGCATCGTTGTATGGCGCCCTCGCAACGGCCATCCAACAACTCAGGGACGGCTACGTCGCCTCCTCCTAAGCAAGGAAGCTTGGATAGCTGAGCCTCTTCCTGAGCCACCATCCACTGCCACGTGGTCATTGAGCCTCGCCGCCTCTTGAGCATGGCCCCTCGTGTGCCATTCACATGGGGAGGTTGGGTAATTTACAGTTATACCCTTGTACCTTTCTAGAATTACAAGAAGGTCCCAAGCACATGCCTCGTATGCGTGCATGGGATAAATTGCAACAATACCCTATCAGGAATGGATAATTATAGAAATGTCCCTCGACACCAAAGGAAAAATTACGGAGGCCCCTGCTGGTTTTTAGTTATTGTAAATAGGCCCTTCCAAGGACCTATTTTCAATTATTTATCCTTTATTTTTATGCCTTTTATTAGAATTATGCTCTTGTACTGTTTACAAGCATCTGAGCTCTATTTTTATTGATTTTAGTGTCGTTTTGAAGTTTGTTTCATCATGTACCTAAAGGCATGTTTAATTTTATGATTTAACACTGAATTATTTATGTTATATTCTGTGATCTATAGTGTCTCTTGACCTTTCATCTCAATGCTAGTAATCATCCTTATTGCTCAATTCGACTCTGAATTTGAATTACAACTTGTGCTCAAATTCTATAGGGAATACTTGGATTATTCTTTTGCATACATGTCCCTTGCATTTAATCATGCATTATGTTCCTGCATAATCTTATAATTGCATTGAAAAATCATATAAAATTACATGCATCATGATTTATGATTCTAGCTGCATTTCTTTGCATTGTTGTATCTGCATTTTGTTGTGCATGTCCATGAAGACCTAAAGACGTAGAAAATAATCTCACATCAATTAATCGTCAATATTTGATAAATAGACGAAGAGGCTCGTGTCCCTGAGTTCGACCTTGGTAAACTTGCCAAGTAAAATAATGTCCACATATTCGAAGATGTGGTCCTTGTTGACCGTAATCAGCCTCCTATACTATGATAATTCCACATTCTTATATAGGTCGATTTCACGTTCATCAATTGGCGTCATTGCCAGGGACACAACTCATCTGTATCATTGTATCAAATTTTGTTGAAATTTTTTAACGTTATCTTTTCATCATGTTATTGATTATTGTTCTTGATATTTTCTAACATTATTCTTTTGTTGCAGGGCCCATGGAAATTGAGGATGCTTGAGCTCCATGGAGGTGTGGAGCTGGGAGCTTCCGTTTAGAAGGCCACAAATGAAAATCAAGGAGGATTTTGAGAACTTTAGTCAATACTTTCATTCATGCATTCTGTTGTAAAAAAGTTGTATCATGTGCATTTCTAGCAGTCCTCGTTTGAGGGCTCACATGTGTAAAAAAAGGAAAAAGAAAAAAGAAAGAAAAAAAGAAAATAAAGAAGTAGATCACTTGGTGATCTACCCCCCGACACACACATATTCACATGCACTCTGTATATCCACGGACTCACCATTCTGTATATTCACATACACTCAATACCCCGCCTCCCGCAAAAAAATCATCCCCTCCCCCATCTCCATGACATATGTACCCTAACAGCCTAGGACCCCAGCCAATTTCCAGATGCTTTACTTAGGCTATTTTCAGCCAAGTATACGGGGGACCCGACCCATCATTGCTCCCTCTACATGTTTTCCTATACTTAGGTCATTTTTGACCTAAGTACATGGGGACCATCCAATCAGTTCTGCATATCACCTTGTATTTAACTAGATCTATGGCTTCATATCACTTGTGCTATGAAGACATAACAAAAGTTAAGTATAGGGGGTATATCGTATATTACTGTATATATACTTTAGCCATAGCTCGTATTTTAAAATTTTTGAAATCTTTTTAGGCTTGGTTTAAGTTGACCCGTGAACTGATTTTTGTAAAAAGTCTTGTAAAAATCTTTTGAAAAATTGAGGTATTAACTTTTTGTAATTAAAATTAACCTTTTTCAGAAACTCCATAAAAATCTGAAAAATCAAAAATCTTCTTTGGTAAAGAATATGACTACTAAACTTAAAAAGGAGTAGCTACTCTTCAGTGAGGGAACTTCGGTCTCCCTTAGCAGAGTGGGTGGTTTAGATAACACTATCTATGACTCCATCCTCAAGAAACACGGGTCTGTCTAACGGTCCGTACTTACACCCATACTGGCTGGAAGTAGATGCAACTATTTATACGAGCTTGGGCCTGTTATTGTCTCTCAAAGGAATTAAAAAAAATGAAAAATTAAAATTCATAATAATTTGCAAAAGATAAAAATCACAAAAATCACTAACCGAGGAGTTAGAGTATTCCTGACACATTCACTCAAGGCTTGAGGATTTGAGGACACTTGATTCCTGAGATCTTGAGAGTCTGAGTTAGTCAGCCTTAGTCATTAAGGTTTTACACTTAATAATCCACACTTCCCTAGTTTGAAATATTTGAGCGCTATATTGCAGTCTTCATCTCTACCTTCAAAAGAATATGATCAACACATCACTTCACAACTGCATGATTGATGAGATGAGTTGATTTATCACTTGAGGAACTAGGACTGGAGAATTGAGTCTAGACCTGATATAATGATGCTCGAGGATTGGATAAAGTTAATGAAGGTTTCAAGAAACATGAGTGTTAGCAAAAACCTAGCCAGTATGTTACATAGGTAGATATCGTTTGAAATCTACCTATGTGCCAGGGTGTGATGAAATCTAATTTAATTGTTGATCAATGTGCGCCACTTTTGGTAAAAGTAATGGAGCTAGCCAAAAAGAAAAGAAAAGAAAGAAATATATGAAGAAAAAACTCTATCCTCCAAAGTCAAATTACAAAGAGCCTCCACCAAAGGCAAGCTCTCCCAACCATTTTCAAAGTGTCCACTTGGACCAAACACTATTAGGACCAAGGAGTAGGAATAGCACTATAAAAGGGCTATGCATCGTATAGTGATAAAAGTCTGGGTGTCGAAGGTATCTTAGATACTCAAAAGAGACACACCCCAATGTATTCCCAGAAAAACAAGTGTAGATGACTCTGAATTCTTTTGACGGACACATTGATCAACGAAATAAAATACACATGTGTTGAGTAATAAGGCACTCGAGAGGCCCCTTGTTCCAATGTGAGGGAGAGAAAAATAGACACAGTCCTATGCCCTCCATCATCTGACCATCCATACACACATTTAAGTTTGACAAAATAATGAGACGGTTGACTGAAGCAAGAATAGACTTATTCCCTAGTGTTGAGGATTAGGTCTAGAGGAGAGTCTCCTTGACTGGAACTTTGGGTGATGTCTCGACTCGACTCTCATGATTGCAGTACACTAAGTTTCATATCCTTATATTTTATGTACAAATAGAGAGTCTGATAATTAGAAAAGTTGGATTCCTTTTGACTAGAGCATGGTTGAGCTCAGAATTTTAGGATCACTCAAATGGTCTTCGAAGAATTGAGCCTTGAATTTCCACATGCACTGTCAGGAATTAATCTGACTCCTTCATTCTTTAGATGCTTGAGGACGAGCATAGTTGAAGTACAGGGGTATGATGAATCTCAGATTCATCCTGCTAAAATCAAATTATTAATCCCCAAGCTTATATAATTCAATAAAAATCACTAATAATTCATTATTATTAACTTGTATTAAGTTGTATATAAACAGTGGCATAATTAACCTATATTCTATCCCTATTTATTGTATTTTCTAACACTTTTCCTATTTTATCAAAAACCCATTAAAATTAGAATAAATATTATCTATATTTATTTTGGCCTTTAAAAGAAATTAAAAATACAAAAAATCTCAAAACCCAAAGCTGTGTTTTTACCCTTTAAAAATACCCCCAAAAATACACTTTTGTACAAATGGCCTCTTTTGACTTTTTGTCCAACATGAAACTTGTAGATCTCATCGAGACCTACAACTTTCATGTTTTGACTTTTTCCTAAATTTGCCTCTAATTATTTATTTTAGATTTATCTTTGTTTTTGTTTTTTTATTGAATTTTCTGGAGCTGCCACGTGGCGCTCTCTAGAGCTGCCACGCGGCTGCTCCCTCTTCTCGCCATCCAGCTCCATTCATGGCTATCTGATCTTCCTAACCCACCTCTATCCTCACCACTCATCACGCCTCTCCTCTCCACCATTTGATCAAGCCCCCCTGATCTGATCCTAGCCACTCGCGCTGCTTCCATCTTGGCCATCGGATGGATCGTCATCCGAGGGTCACGCAACCTCCACGTCACCTAGTCAATCTCAACCCTCATATCATCACCTCTTCTCCATCCGAGCCGTTAAAACCCGCTCATCCCCTAACCGTTCGATCAGATTTCGCTGCCCTCCGCCCACACCACTACCTGGACTGTTGGATTGCGAGATCCAACGACCCGCAAGTCTCCTTCCTCCTCTAGTCACCCCTTCCCTTGTCCGTTAAACCTCGCAATGCCCTTCCCCCTTTCCATTTTCGCATCGCCATCAATACACCCCTCCTCATCCTAACGTCCGCCCTACATCATCGTTACCTCCTACATCCACGCGTAACCTCCAATTACCTCCGCCTTCACTCCTAGCCTTCATTCTAGTCGAATCAAAACGCTACCATCATCGCTTACCTCCGCTCACCACTTCCTATAAAGCCCTCTCCTCTAGCCATTTTTCACTTCATCCACCACTTCACAATGCTCCCCCTAGCCCACCCTCCCCTCATCGTGACAGGAGGAGGCAGAGTTGGCCAGCGATAATGGTCGGAGTGCCCAGATGTGACCCGTGACTATCCGGCCACGTCACGGTGGCTCCGCCACAGCTGAGCTCCTTGGAGCTGCTACCGAGTTTGAGCGACGACCCGAGGTCCCTTGGACCTCATCACAAGCCAATACCTTCGCCTACCTTCCCCATCCGACTAGGTACTCTATTTCCTCACTCCCCTTTCGTTTTCTTCCATTTATCCCACCGCCTACACCTACTCTCACCGCCACCTGACCACTCTAAGACCTCCGCCACTCATCTCCCATCTCCGCTGCACCTTTCGATCGCCCTCCTCTCTTCTCTGCAACCTCCACCACGTCTGCCCCTTATCTCTTCCCCTTGCTGGAGAAGAACCCCACTAGGGTCATCGTCCTCTCCACCCCCACGACCCTTCGCTCACTTCAATTCACTCTCACACGTGTAACGAGTCGCTGGAGGGGGGAGTCCCGCGGTGGCCTCCGGGGAGGGGAGGGAGGCATGCGGTGGCCTCCGGGGAGGGGGGAGGCCCGCGGTGGCCTCCGGGGAGGGGGGATCCCTGCGGTGGGCTGCGGGGAGGGGGGAGGCCCATAGAGGGATCCGACGAGGGGGGAGGCTTGCGGTGGCCTTCGAGGAGGGGACGAGGACCGCGGTGGCCTCCGAGGAGGGTGGGGCAGGCCCGCGGTGGCCTCCGAGGAGGGGGGGAGGCCCGCGGTGTTAGTTGTCTTAGATACTCAAAAGAGACACACCCCGGTGTACTCCCAGAAAAACAAGTGCAGACGACTCTGAATTCTCTTGACAGACACATTTATCAACAAAAATAAAAATACATGTGTTGAGTAATGAGATACTTGAGATGCCCCTTGTTCCAATGTGAGGGAGAGAAAAATAGATACAATCTTATGCCCTCCATCATCTGGTTGTCCATCTACACTTTCAAGTATGAGGAGCTAATGAGACGAGTAACTGAAGCAAGAATAGACTTATTCCCTAGTGTTGAGGATTAGGTCTAAAGGAGAGTCTCCTGGACTGCAACTTTGGGTGATGTCTCGACTCGGCCCTCATGAATGCAATACACTAATCTTCATATCCTTATATTTTATGTACAAATAGAGAGTCTGAAAATTAGAGAAGTTGGATTCCTTCAGACTAGAGCATGGTTGAGCCCACAATTTTAAGATCACTTAAATTAAGGGTCTTCAAAGAATTGAGCCCTGAAATTTTTACATGCACTGTCAGGAATTAATCCGACACCTTCATTCTTTAGAAGCTTAAGGACGAGCATAGTTTAAGTACAGGGGTATGATGAATCTCATATTCATCATGCTAAAATCCTAATTATTAATCCCTGGGCTTAAACAATTCAATAAAATTGAAATTAAAACACCGATATTAACTTATACTATATTGTATATAAACTGTGTATAATTAACATTATATTTATTGTATTACTAACCTATTCCTTGTTTTTTATATTTTATTGAAACCCCCTTAAA
Source organism: Ottelia alismoides (assembly GCA_037367405.1). Classification (NCBI taxonomy): domain Eukaryota; kingdom Viridiplantae; phylum Streptophyta; class Magnoliopsida; order Alismatales; family Hydrocharitaceae; genus Ottelia; species Ottelia alismoides. The sequence continues at coordinate 364,823 of JAZKJV010009315.1, forward strand.
AATTAGAATAAAAATTGTCTATATTTGTTCTGACCTTTAAAAGAGATAAAAAAATACCAAAAAATCTCAAAACCTAAAGTTGTGTTTTTATCCCTTTAAAAATACACTCAAAAATACACTTTTGTACAAATGACCTCTTTTGGCTTTTTGTCCAACATGAATCTTGTATATCTCATCGATATATACAACTTTCATGTTTTGACTTTTTCCTAATTTTGCTTCTTTTTTATTTTTCTTTATTTTATGATTTATTGAATTTTCTGATTGGGCCACATGGCACCCTCTGGGCTGTCCACATGACCCGTTCCCCTTCTTCCACCGGCCACCTCTGTCTGACTGTTGGATCCTCCTCTGGATGTCTCCATCTCCACCGTCTGTGACCTCTTCACTCACAGCCATCAGATCTAATTCCGGATCAGATCTTATCCGCTCGTTTCCACCTTTCCACCTTTCCCTCAACCGTTGGATCAGCCCCCATCCAACAGCTCCCCTCGCTCCATGACACCTCTACTTCTCCTACCGTCAGATCCCCCCCATCTCCATCCCAGTCGTTAAAACCCGCTCGCCCTTTAACTGTTCGATCAGATCCTAAGGATCGGATCACCGCCGCACACCCGTGCCTCCATTTAGACTGTTGGATCACACGATCCAACGGCTCTCTCTCATCGTCCTCCTCTGGCCATCTCCCGCTCCAAACGTAACACCTCGACGCACCCCTCTCCCTTTCCATTTTAATACCACCATCACGCCACCTACCCATGACCAACCGCCCTCGTGCGTAGCCCTATCTTCCTACATACCCACGTGCCTCATCAACACCCTTTTCATTACTCCATTCACTTAAAATCGATAGTTCAAAATCATGCTCCACCTCCGATAACCATCCTACCTCCACCTATAAAACCACTAGCTCTACTTTCATCACCTCCATCCACCAACTCCGAGCAAGAGCCTAGCCCCTCCTCCGCCTCCTTGTGACAGACGGAGGTCGGAGGAGGGCCATCATGGTCTCTCCCTGTTCCGGTGTGATCCATGGCTTAGCCGGCAATGTTGCGATGCCTCCAGCATCGTAGAGCCCCCTGGACTGGTCGGCCCGGTAGAGCGAAGACCCGAGGACCGCCCCAGGTCCACAGCCTAGACCGCCACCTCTGCCACTTCTCCTCTCCGATGAGGTACTATGCTTTCTACTTTTCTCTCGTTTTCTATGAATTTCTCCGACAATCACACTTCACTTCCATTTAACCATCTTCCAAGCTTCACCACACCGCCTGCATCTTCGTGCCACCTTCCGACATCACCTTGCCTTCTCCATGACATCGTACACCTCTGCCACCTTCACCTATGCTTCGTCGGAGGTGAAGACCATGGTCCCTCACTCCAGACGCCTCCACGGGACTCCACTCCACCCCTCTTCACTCGCACGCACCTACACTGTTTTGGCTGTAAGCTAACCTTGCAGGAATCCTCAATGGTCGGGGTCTTCACTGCCTCACCGATCACGAGCACCTCCTCTGGTGATGCGACGTCGATGGCCATCTCCAGCTACCCTCGTGTCTTCGCCTCCGGTCAACCACCTGCGCCAGACGTCCAAGATCCTACGGCGACTATCAGGGAGCACGGGGGAGCCTGACGAAGCTCTGGCGAGCTCGTCGAAGATCCAATTACGCCGCCTCTCCCCAGTGGAGGAAGAAGTGCATGCGTTGTTGGATGGCGCCTCTTGGCAGCCATCCAATGGCCCTAATGGAGCCACATCATCAGCACCGAGGCAAGGAGGCTCGGACCGCCTAGCCACCCCCCAAGCCACCAGACGACTCCACTTGGCCTGAGCCTGAGCCGCCTCCTGAGCCTTGCCCCCTCACGTGCCTCGCACATGCTGGGTTGGGCAAATTACACTAATGACATTGGAACTTTTTGATATTACATTTAGGTCCCCAGGTGCGTGCCTCACGTGTGCGCTTGAGTATTTTACAGGGAGGCCCTTGCAGCTTTATAAAATCTCAGAAATGCTCCTGCGCGCAATGGAAAAATTACAATGAGCCCCTGTTTGTTTTTGGTATTTGCAAATGGGTCCCTCTAGAGACCTATTTGCAATAATTATCTTTACTTTTCCTGCATTTTAATTACATTTATGCCCTTGTACTGCTTTTAGCCTATCTTGAGCATTTTAGGTCCAATTTAAATGATTGCAATGTCATTTTGATGCTAGTTTCATTCTCTATCTAATGGCTTGTTTAAATTCTGGATTTGACAATAAATTAAGGGATGAATTTTAATTTTATATAGTGTCTCTTGTTTGACAACTCTTGCCATTATTGGAGGCTTGCTCTTGATTTTTGTGCTCAATTCAACTCTGGAATTAAATCAATTTATGCTCATTGCTTCTATATTATATAGGGCATATGTGTAACTAATCTTGTGCATATTGTCCTGCATTCCTTTATTCGTGCAATATATCATGCATCATCGTATAATTATAATGAAAAATAAAATAAAAATTGCATCTCTTTTATGCATTATTACTCGCATTGTTTTTCCTGCATTTTGTTGTGTGTATGCATGAAGATCTAAGATTGTAAATATTTACTCATTAATTAATGGAAAATATTTGTAAATAGAAGAATAGGCTCATGTCCCTGAGTTTGACCTTGGTAAACTTGCCAAGTAAAATAATGTCCACATATTAGAAAGTGTGGTCTTTGCTGAATTGAAGATCGTCTCCTATACTAAAATTCCTTGTTATTAAAGAGGCAATTTCGCGTTCATCAGCAGCCCGAGGACTGGCTGCATGGCATCCCTTTCCTTCCTCCTACGCACCTCCTCCCCTTGTACATGTCTTCCTCAGGCGACGCGCAATAGTCGATCATACTCCCCTTGCACCTCTGTATTGATCGCAACCGCCACGAATGAGACCTCCTTCTCTCTTCAATCATCTCCCCAAATTCTCCTTCCCCACTCTTGTATCCTCTCCCTCTTCTCTTTCTCTCGTCTGCGACCCGGCCAACCCTTTGCATTTAACCACAGCATAACCCGTACGCCCCTCGACTCGGCCCACCTCCAACCACCCTCGCTCCCCACAGCGTCTCTCCCTCTCACAAACTCGCATCGTCCCAACCATCCCGCACCTCCTCCAACCGTACATAAAAGCATGGTTTCCTCCCCATGTGCAAGCCATCCGCCACGGGAGTGGGGGAGATCTAGCTTCGTTAAGCTCTATGGTGACAACATCAGAGAATTTCTAGAAGGCGACAACAACCTTCTACTTCTGTCACGACGAGATACAAGGGTGCCACCACCCCTCGTAGCAGCAGCTCTCCGATCTCGTTGCTCGAGCTTCAGAGGACCCACCACCTTTTTGAAGAGATAACTACTGGGGCTCAAGCTCTAGCATCTCATGCGGCTATTAGATCCACTCCAACCATCCTCATGTATACCCTCTTTCTTCTTCTCCTTGCTCTTTCTTTTCCTCCTCGTTATGCTACAGTATCACCCATATCCCCCACTTCTATTGAGATACCATTTTCCACAAGATCTCGCTTTACCTTCATCAACACTGGCCGCCTCCACTTCGATCGAGCGATCCTATCACCTTCGATTGTTGAAGCTCCTCCAGCCGCTTCCACCACAACCTCCGCGCCCTCTGGCCTTTCATCTTTCGTCGGCCCCATCACAACTCGCATTCCTTCTCTGCCTACCCTCACCAACCATTGTCGCTTTGTCACATTAACATCGACCTCTCCCATCTCCACCTCGATATCCATGTTCCCTACCACCGGTCTGCCGCCCTCCAATGACTTCATCGTAGTCAATGACATCAGCCTCCACCTCAATCGGAGCTCCTGCTCCTCCGCAATGTGTTGCCTCAGTTGGTGTGACGAGCATCACCTCAAGCCTCCTCGACCCACATGTCCGTCGCCATCGAGCTTCCGTAGGCGAGCCCGTCATACTTGCAGTCGGCCTGCTCCGCATCGCCACCACCCTTTGTCCAGCCTCAGCAGCAATGCCCTGCCTCAGGCAACGTGCCACCCCAGCTCTCCCCCTCATGTGAGGTGTACATGGGGAGGGGGAATTTTGCAGAGAAACCCCTAAGTTCAAGGATTTCACGCCTGAGCCCTAGGCGCACGTGATTGCATGTGGCCCTGCATGCATCATTAATTCATAATAAATTTTGAGAAATAAATAGGTTTGCTCATTATTATAATTAATTTATAGAAAAATCACCATGCATGCATCATTAATTCATAATAAATTCATTTTGCATTAGAAATTCCAAAAAAATACAATGCATTAATTCATCATTTTCCAAATCCTGGCCAAGTTTGAGGATTTTTTGATATCGTTTGATTAAAAAATTTATTTTAGCCCCTAAACTTTCCCAAATTGCATCTGATAATTAATTGCATTAAAAATTACAAAAATGCTTCTCTGAAAACCTAGCTTCTAATTCGACTATTAATCGACCTAAGAAGACAGTGGTCCCCTAACTTCAACCTTGGGCTTGCCCAAGTAAAATAAAAATCAGACCGCTCGCTTTAATTGCTAATTAATTTAGTGGTATTTTTTATTAATCCTAAGTGTACGACTAATACAACAAAATGACAAAATTAAAAATAGGGTATCTTAGCGGTTCTTCAAATGGCATCATTGTTGGGGTGGAATAGCTTAGGTTGATTTTTAGAGAATTTAGGTATTAGGTTTTCCCTGGGTAATCTGACCCATGATCTTATTATTGTATTTATCACTCTATTATTTTCCTTCATTTTGATTTTATTTGTTTTATTATCTTTATTTTATTTTGTGTATCTCTCTGGCCACCATCTTATTTTTGTATGAGGGGCCTGATGTGACGGAGCAACTGCTTAGGTGGTCGAGCATCTCAGGAGCATTGGAGGCCGATTTTTCTGGGATTAAGTTGTACAGAGTCTAGGGATTTTATTTCTACATTTATTTGATTTCTGTAATTAATTTGTAAAAATTTAGATAATTGCTCATTTCTAGCAGATTCCATTTGGGATCTCGCGTGTGTACCCGGACATTTGGATACTTATTTTTTGTGGGGTGCCGAGACATGTTTCACTCTCCGATGAGGGTGAGGTTCGACTTGAGTGACTCATAGGTTAGAACTGCACTTGCAGCTATTAGAACTTTATTAGGTCAATATTTGCTTGTGCTTGTAAAATCTAATACCACATTTTTTCACATTTAATAAGATGCACTTAGAATGTTCTACTTAGTCAAATTATATTCACATTCTTCCTTACTAATAAAAGTTCCTACTGGGTGCGGTTTCATTGCTTGCATTGCATATTAGCATAAAATTTTCAATTTTGTATTGCATCCCACATGTAGAGCGTGAGGATCACTGTAAGTCTTCTAAACTGGGCATGCATCATTAATTTTATCATTGCATTAGCTTTTCTCGACTCCCTACCCCTGGGTTTTACAACTTAGATAAAATGAAATCGGGACTATTTGTTAGATGTGCCTTGTGTGGTGGATTTAATTCAATGATAATCAAACTTAAAATCGGGAGTGCTAATACAATTTTGACCAAAAAATTGAACTAGAATAGGAATTGTATTTGGGAGAGCAGCCCCGTCCTTATACACAAGTACTTACCTCCAGATAGAGTGGGTAAGGATGCAAACACTAAGGATAGACCCCAAAATCCTGGACTTGCCTTTTGAGTCTCCATTTTTTACTCTTACAGATTTTGGAGCTGCAAGGGCTTGCCTTCAACCTTAGTGTACATTTCACTTGTGTAAGCTTGTGTGTCTTCTTTGGGTGTGATATTGAACCCGGCAGCCCAGGAAGATCACCTCATTGATCGGGAGCATACAGGAGCAACTGTTGGGTGTAAGGTGACACCCTGTGTGTAACGAATTACAGTATTGTTTTATCACTGACTAAAGTTGGCAAGATAATTCGGTCGAATCTTTACAGCCTTCACCGTGTGCATTTGGTGAATTTGGAGATTGCTTTGTGTTTTTATTCAGGGGTGTGCGTTCAAAGATCGTGATCTTAGTGCCTTTCCTATCACTCCTTGTTTCACATCATGCTCTTGATTCGAGCCTCTTGACATAGAGATTGGTGGATGGGGGTGAATTTTGCTCCGACTTCGTGAGACTCTCGCTGACCACTCCAAACCGATTGTCCTCACGGGTTCAGGCACACTCCCTTTGAATCCCCTCAGTTTTATGGAAACTCTTCCCATGAGACTAAGTCCAATAAGTCATTCTTCATTCTTAAGGGTGGTCAGACCCAGATCAACTCTCTCTTCTCTCACCACATCAAGGAAGACTCACCTCGATGCTTCTAGTTTGCCTTCTTACAACTCTATTAATTCAAATCCTTTGTATTCTGAAGGTGAAGAAACACAAGATAACAGGATTCCTCACAAGAAGAACCTACATGATGAGGGAGATAATGATCCACTAAAGGAAATCCTAGCTAGACTTGCACAAGATGAGCAGAGAAATGAACTATTCATACAAGAGCTTGGTCAGTTGAGAGATGAGGGGGAATCCATGTGAGATGCCTACAATCCCAATACCGCACAGAACGAGAACCAGCTTAGGCCGGTTGTACCACCAAATGCAGGAAAACTAAAGTATCACTTTTTGACACTCCTACCAAAATTTTATGGCAATGCAATAGAGGAACCATACATGTTCTTGCAGGAGTTTGAAATGGCATGTGACAATCTAGGATGACCCAGTGTCTCATGGAACTACATACGTCTTAAACCTTCCCCTTCGTTGTGATGAATCTCCATTTCATCACCTTTATTCTATCATTTTGACCATTAAACCCTAGCTAAATGCATATAAATAGCATTAATTTGTACAGAATAACATTTATTGTTTATTATATAAATAATGTATAAACTACTATATTTAAAGCCAAAATAGAAGAATAAAGAGAAGAAAAGAAAAAAGAAATAAAATGCCAAAGGTATTTTATGACCTTAAATCCCGAGACCTAGGCATCATGATGATTCGGTCGACAAGGAATAAAGTAGGGGGAGATAAGGGTCAATCAATAAAAGAAGCCCTAATCCATAAATCCCAATAATTCACTTTTGAGACCTATCTTATTCTTTATTATTTATACCTGAAATAAAGAAGCTTTGTACATGAAAGTTGTAGATAAAGTTACATAGAAAAATAAAAAACTTATTTCACATTAAAATAATATATATATTGTACATTATACACTCAGAGTGAAAATCCAAAACCCAAACTTCTTGGACCCTTATCTTCTCCATACAAAATCAAAATGCATCAAAATCACATTTAATTGTATATAACTTTTTATTAGCTATTTAATGAAGGTGGTTTCACTTAATTAGGAGTTAAAATGCAAAAGTTAGGTTTTGGACCCCTATTGTACAATATACCTGAATAAAATATTCATTTTATTTATTCTTTATATTTTTCACTATTTTACATTTTTATAATTTTGTAAATATTCTCTATAGTATATGTACATAAATATAATGAAATAAAACCATTAAAAATACACCAAATAAATAAATATACAAAAAATACAAAGATGATTATACTATACCTATACATATATGATTAATACCTATATTTATTTAGATATACAAATAACATCAGAAAAATACAATAAAAATATGTGTGCATATTTAGATAAGTTATAAATACATAAATTATGAGTATAAAATAATAAAATTTAAAATAAAAATAAAATAAAACATAAATATATAGGCAAATATACCTATGAGTATACATGTAAATATTGCCTTATAATAAATCATCTTGATAAATTAAAAAGAATATAAATTAAATACTACATAAAATAAGATACAGTTGTTATGTTTTCAGCAAAAAACAGTAAAATCATTTATTATTTTCTATCTATTTAATAAAGCATTTCAGCCTTGGATTTTTTTTTGTTGGTCCACGTGGACCAACCAGAATTAAACCCTAGTTGACCAGGTGTCAACTGCCCCCCTCTCTCCTCCAGGCATGCCAGACCCATCAACTCCCCGATTTTGCTCCATTTTTCCATGGCGTCTCCTCACTTATTTTCAATCTATCTTCATGCAAATCAATCATCTATCGACCGTAATATACGCCTAACCCTTAAACTCTTTGTACATAAGCCTGATCATCTTGTAATCGTTGGTCAATAAGCTCCCCCTCCATGTCTATAAATAACAACCATAGCCTCTCATCATAGTTTGATCCCCTTTTTCCTAATTGAAACCCCTTCCTTCGAATCATAAGAGCTCCAGGTGGCAGTTGGGAGGCTCACGGAGGGTGGTGCGTGGCGTAGAGCGATGGAGGAGGTGCGATCCAGGTGGAGCTCTGGCGACACCTCTGCTCCCTGGAATATCTAGGTAAGAGTTGTCTTTACCTAGCATTTTACATCGCATTTTCATTCCATAATGTATTCATAAGTTTAGTTTCTTTGATTTAGCAGTAGTTTAGGTCAAATTTTAATATCTTTGATCGCCAGTGCTCTCTGCTCGGGCCATGTTCCGTCGTGCAATCGACATGTTCCGACCTGCCTTCTGTGCTCATCTTGTTCCCCCTTACCTCCTGCATATGTTCCACCCCTTGATCAATCCATGTCCTTCTTGGATCAATGAACCAGAGATCCTCCTCCAACCTTCATCGGAGCTCTTCCATCCCATCCCATTTCGATGCGCAACAGCTTTATGTTGGCCTAAGGCGAGTCGCCTCGAGCCCGGAATTCTTTTTCTGCAGGTACGAGCCACAAAGGACTCGAAGAGGGCCGATTTCAGTGAAGGAGAAGCTCCCTAGGTGCCTAAATCCTCATCGAGTTCCATGTCCCTCCCCAACGAGGCTCAAACCCTCTTGATGGCATCAGTCGACGGGGAGCCCTTCCAAGAAGCCTTGGAGTCGATCATCGACGAAGAATGTGGCTGGAACGAGGAGCTACGCAAGATCAAAGGGACGACAGGGAAGTGATCTTCCGTGTTCTTCCTCATACCCCCATAGCCGTTGAAACTCAAGCATGACCCAGATCTAATCTCGGTCATCGACATCAAGCGAACTGGTGCCTCCATCCAGCCACCCAATCTGTTCAAGTACACCCACGTGGTGCGCTCCTAACTGTTGGATTCCGCAAAAAAAGATAAATTGTACAGACATCCCCCACTTTATTTTCTTTTATTTTTAATCCTATAAATAATCTTTGTAGTATAAATAAACATGTGAAATTTTGCATGAACCCCATGTTCTTAATTATATTTGCTTAGGGGTTTGTGCCAGCTCACCTCACATGGGCGGCCATGTGAGGTGGGAAATTTGTAGGGGTACACCCCTGATTTTTGTAATTTTAAATTAGTTAATAAAATATAAATATCAATTCTAAGATTTTGGGAAATTTACATGTAAACCCATGCCTTGTATTCAAAATAAAAATAGTACATTTATTTTCTATTTGCTTTAAAAAATCTAAAAATATATAAAATAATATTAAAAATTCCAAAAAAATAGTATTTGTTTATTATTGTATATTGTACCTCTAGACCAAAAATCCCTAAAAATAGAAAAAGAAAATCACTAAAAATTAAAAAGCTCCAAAATCCTTATAAAAATTATAAAAAATCTTTTAAAAATCCAAATATGTATATTTCAGTCTCTGAATTTTCTTTATATTATATATCATCTATAAAAAAATTTTGGAAAATTTTGATTCTATTTAGTATTTTTAAATTCTAAAATAATTTAACCTATTTAAAAAGTCCTTGATTTTGTGTATTTATGACTTTAAAAACACCTAAAGGTAGCAAAAACTCTTGAAAAATCACAAAAACATTAGAAAAATACCACAAACACACAAAAAATATTTTCTTTTCTGATTTTTGACTATTTTATTTATATTTATATCCACTGTATCCTCCTTGGACTATATATATAGTATTATATACCTACTAAATTATTATAATAATTATAAAAACCTTATCAATATTTTAAAACCTTTAGAAAATAAGAAGGATTGTTTTGTAGTTATTTTCTGATTTTTCTATATTTACTATATAATATGCATAATACTTATATATAGTTATATATATCTTTATTATGTATTAAAAAGAAAAAAGGAAAATCAAAAAATTATAAAAAGAAATAAAAATTATAAAATTAAAATTTAAAAAATATAAATATAAAATATTAAAAAAGAATTATTTTATTTCATTTAAAAACCCACAAATGCATTTATTGATTAACTAAGTAAAAATTGTACAAAATACACATTATTATTTATTCATTATTTATTTGAAAATAATAATATTGCTACACCGACTTGTCTCCCTGTGTTCGACACCCTGCTCTACTTGTCACTATATGCATTTCTTGTAGGTTATAATAAATTTTGATTGACACATGCTTATTTATTGCTTGGAATTATTGTGTGGGTTAATTGTTGCTTGGTCGCTTGGTCTCTGTGTCACCACATCGACTGCGCTCCCGCCCTATGTGGAGTGCAAGACCCTCCTAACCTGATCAAGCTTGGCCATTCAAATGATGTTGTTGCTGGAGCAACGGAGTGTAGCATTTTCTTTTTGTACACATTTATCTGCACATATTTATCTGCACATAACTTCTCTTTTTATTTATTTACCTTTATTTGTTATTTTTTAGTATATGTGCTAATACATTTCTTTGTTATGTTTGATGTGAGGGCCCACTATGCGAGGACGACCTCTTATGAGGTCGATGCAGCCAAGCTTCGTGAAGACTGACCTTCTTGCCCAAGCCAGTAGGAGAGTCAAGAGACAAAGCAAGGAGCCTTGTAGCATATATTCTAGCTTAGATTTTAATTTTATTTTGTACGGAGAGTGCCATTTATTTATTTTTTGTAAATAATTTGTAATAATTATTGGACTTGGACACTAGTCTACTTAACGAGGTTCACTGCCCGGATGATTGTTCACCTGGGGCCTCATCGCAGTTTTTTTGTATTTTTCGACTTTATTTTATTTTGTTTCTCGTGATTTGAGCTTTGCATCTTTATTTTCATTTTTTATGTGATTGGAACCCTTAGATCTAGGCTTGCTTACATCGGTAGCTGGGTCCAAACACCTAATAGAAGTATGTACCTATAGTGATATATGTTTGGATTTAGTCAAATAAATTAATTGTCTACTTCTTGAACTTGAAACCACTCACCGTGAGGGACTCCATACAATGCTTTCAAGACCCATTGTGGTGGGCACCGGGGAGTCCCCAAGATCGAACACTTAGGATGCACTTTTGAGAAGTTTGCATTTTTGTTCTTCCTGATAATAGCAAGCATTGTTTAGGATGGTTTCATCGCATGCCTATCGTCATGTAGTGTAAATATTTCAATTATTTCTTGCATCCCGCATGGAGAGCGTTGGGAAGCATTGTAAGTCTTCTTACTTTGCATGCATCATTAGTCACTAAGGTGAGATTTCCATCTTGGTGACAACTTGCATTACTTTCTTGCCTTCTCCCCTTATGTTTATATCATTTAGGACTCAAAAGAAAATACAAGAAAAAATCGTTATGTCATTTGCCTTGAAAAATACTCAAAAAAGTGAAAACCAAAAAATCTAAACATAGGGGACTGCTAAATAAACTTTGACCTTAATTAAAATCTTTAATGGACTTCATTATTTTGGGTTCATAAAGCCCTCATTGTTTTCATGTGCTTTCTAGACAGAGCGAGGCGTGACCCCTAAGGATTAGAGCCAAAAACCCATTCTGCGATGCCTTGACTATCACATGGGTGCAGCGAAGTATAGGTGCTTCTATCATGAGTGGACTAGTATGACTTGGTCAATGATGTTGTTCCCACCTTGTGTGGAACACAAACCCTATCCGAAGTACTGAGCTTAGGCCACGCCCTCATGGGGGTATCTATCTCATTGTCCCGTGTCCGAGTAGGGCCTTGCATGCTCACGAGTGATTCTGTTGCGAGCTCGGTCCGAAGTATTTGATTTGCCACTATCGGCTTCCGCTCTCTTATTCATTAGCTGAGTAGCCCCCCAGGAACGCCATTATCAGCTTCCCCTCTCTTATTCATTAGTTGAGTAGCCACCCAGGAACGAGATCAAGGGCCTTTAATCGTTAGAGCACATGTTACAAAGGAGGTAGAATAGGTATGGGATACTTTTATGGCAGTACACACACTCCTATAGGGTTAGTCGCTAAGGACTCGTTATCATATTTGCCTGAAACAACAACAAAATTGAAAGATAAAAATAGCTGATCTCTTACGGCTTCACATTATGTTGAGTTGGTGAACCCAATTTCGTATTGTGTTTGTAAGGATCAAGATTAAGGCTCAAAGGTCACGTCCCATACATTTGTGCAAATTTTGTTCATGTTTTCTCTCTTTGACCCCCTGCTCATTTCGAGCCTTCTACTGTTTTGCACTCCTTTTATTCCTTGCTAACCCTCGTCTATTTCTTCCTGCATCGATCTTCTTCTTATTCCTCCAAGATGTCGACTCATGGATGGTTCAGTCGGTACTCTGTCGACACCCCCATCGATTCCATGACTCTAGCATCTTCAATAAATTTGAGGTGATTCCTGAGAACACAGTTCAGATCTTGTGGACTGATCTCCAGACTCCTCGTCTTCTTTCCATTCTACTTTCTAAATAAGTCAGGATCACTCTTGTCCCATTACCGCACATTGTGAATGGAGGTCGATTGCAGTCCATATCAAATGCTTCATTCACATCTATATGGGATTACCCTTAAATCTCATATCCATCTAGTCAACTGGTGCTTTCTTTCACAACTGGTTTGATTGGGATACCTTTCGTATTGCAGATTGAAGTCAAAACCTGGATCCCAATCTAGAATTTGTGTCGTCTGACTCAGACCTTGAGATGGCTCCTCCAGGTGGGAAGGGAAAATGACAACCGCCTCCCCAGATGGAGTAGGGCCAACCACCCGATCAGAATCAAGTGAATGCTCAATTTCTCGTGTCCATCCAAGCCATAAAACAGCATCTAACTGAGCAAGCACTGGCCCAAATTGCATTTCAAGAGATGCTAAATGATTTAAGGAGCAGACCATGAGGAGGGGGAGAGAAGATGAAGCACTCCGCGATGACTGAGAGGAAGAAGAACATGAGGTTCCAAAGCCTATGTTGATACAGACTTACAATCCTGGAAACAACCAGATGATCGAGTGGATTCACATTCCACCAGTGCATGCTCACTTTGAGCTCAAGCCTCAGCTCCTTGCTCTTCTTCCCACATTCCATGGGAACACCAATGAGGAACCCTACATTCACCTACAGCAGTTTGCTCGCATCTGTGGAACCACGCACTACCCTAACATTTTGTTAGGTGTAGTCAAGATGATTGTGTTTCCCTTCAGTCTCCAAGGTAAGGCCTTGTACTAGGTTAACCATCTAGGGAAGGTCGTGATGACCTAGGAGGATCTTAAGTTTGCATTCCTCCACAAGTTTTACCCTCTTGGTCGATTCAACCAGATGCAATCCCGGATTAGCAGCTTCTCCCAAGCAACCCATGAGTCTATTCATGAAGCATGGGAGAGATTCAAGGATCTATAGGAGAAATGCCCCCACCATGACATACCGAAGACCAGCATGGTCCAACACTTATTTGAGGGCATGACTACATAGAGTCAGAGTCCAGTAGACGCTGCATGTGGTGGATCCTATTTTAACAAGGATGAAGATGTTGTATGGCAGATATTCGAGGAAACGGCCAAAGGAGAGGCATCCCTCTCTTCATCCCATGCATATCAGAGGCATCCCCAGAGCCTCCACAAGCTTGTCCACATGGCAACATCTCAAGAAGCGGACATAGATGAAATCTCCAACCTCAGCATCATCGGGGGCCATCTATCCAAAGTGGACATCATTGAGAAATGATCACAAGATTTGGAGAAACTAGCAGTGTGATGAATCTGCATTTCATCATCTTTATTCATTTATTTTAGCTTAAAATCCCTTATTAAACATATGTAAATATCAATAAACTTTTTTATAATTCTTTTTTTTTGTAAATATTGTGTAGAAATCATTATTTTTAACCTAAAATAAATAAAGAAAAATAAAGATTGTATATATGCAATAAATACAGGTTGAATCTAACCTTGATGAGATCAAGACTTGACCTGATCGACAAGGAATAAAGTAGGGGGAGATAAGGCCTAGTGTATAAAAATAAAGAAAATAAAAAATCATTCTCTCTTCATGTACAAATTGCACATATACTGCTTATTTTGTATATAAACCTTCTACTATTGTATTTATCTTTCTATTCATTCCAAATAAAAATGTTTGCTTCTTGAAAATTGTACATCAAAATAAGTTGTAAATATTAAAAATAATTTCAAGAAGTTCATCATTCATTGTGTAGACAATGACACTTTGAAAAAACCGCAAAACCAAATTTTCCAGACTCATATCATCTCCATAAATAATCAAAATAATGCAAACTCATTTTCATTGTACTTTAAATAAAATAAGCTTCAAAATGATGGTGGTTTCATTAAAATCAGAGTTAAGATGAAAAATATGGTTTTTTTAGAGTGTAATGTGCAGTATACCTATATTATCTATTGTGTGAATAGTGCATTTTGATTATTTATTGTATATATTTGTGAATATTATATTTTTAAATACTTGTAAATATTATACTTTATTCAATAAAATATAACTAAAAATTACAAAAATCAAAATCACCAAAAAATAGTGTAAATATTGTACATTTACCACTATGTATATTGTGAATACATATATTTTATTAACTTATTTATTCTGTAAAAATAAAATAAATATATACTTAAAATCTTTGTAAAATACTGTAAATAAAAAAATTAATAAATTATCTAATTATATGTAAAGATAATTAATTAAAAATCATCTTGTTGTATATATAGGTATATTTACCTATGAATAAAGAGATATTTATTTTTAACTATTAAATTAATTTATTTAATCTATTAAAAATCGCCATAATTAAGATTATTTGTTTTTTAACATTTTCTATTTACACTATTTATTTATTTAATGTCATTTACAAATTTATTTCCAATTTATTTAACTTTATTTAATTTTTATCTTTACTAGATTTTGTATTATTCGCAGACACAACTGATTGGAGGACCCAGGTCTGTTGACCCGGGTCAACTCCTTTGTTACCCTCTAGACCCGATTAACATTCTCACTGGACCATTTTCCCCATTTTTCTTGCTCTATCTGAGCGTCAATAAATTTTGATTCCTTCTCAAACTTTCTTGCCTGAATAATCAACACATTCACCCAAATAAGAACTACTCCAGATGTGCCTCGATCCGCACGCATTTCATCTCTTAAATCCATCGGACCTCATTGCATATAAAATCACCTCCCTCCTATGTCGATCAAATTAATCCATTTTTTCTCAAATTCTTGGCATGAGATCAAGTGGCGAGTGAGAGGCCGTAAGAGAGGCCCTTCTCTACGATTGGGAGTGCTAGGATTTGAGCGGAGGATGTGATTCACTATGATCATCGGAGATCGCCTGCAGCATCGAGCTTCTCCGCCTGACACAGCGGATTGAGGCAATAATCTTCTCCCTTCCATCCTTAGGTAAACCTAGGTAATTTGCTTTTGTTTTCTGTATTTAATCCATGTATATTTCATTTGAATCGCGTAAATCAGATCCATCATCATCTATGCACCGATATCCTTGATCGGAGCTCTCTGATCACCAATCCGCTCATCTGGTCATCTCCACACATTCGCATCATATTCTCTACTCTCTTCCACAACCTATCATCCTCAGATCACATCGGATCTGAGTGATCGGCTCCCTTCTGTCCATCGCCACCGGAAGCCTCTTCATTCATGACCATTTCTTCTCGATTTCACCTAATAACCTCGATCGGAGTTCCATCCGAGCGGCAGCTTTCATTTGTAGGGTTCAGGTGCATATTTGGGAGATGAAAGGGCGATCTGGAGCAAACTTCCACCGTTAGACCAGATTGAGCTCCAAATCTTTGTGTGGTGTTCTTCGAGCTTCATTGTTCTAGATGATCACCAGAGGAGAGCCCAAGGAGTGATTCAGAGCAATCAGGAGCGAGAACCGGTGGAGATCTGCCCAGATTTGGCAGGTGAAGCTCGATTCTCCGCACCTTCAAGCCGGTTCTTCCAGGAAGGTCAAGGAGCATCTGATCAAGAGCGTTGATGCCCGATTAGATCACAACCATCCATGAAGCCCCAATTCAGAGTCGTATATCGACATCCAGATTAGATTGAGACCTTCGAGACGTGATTTCACATCCACCAACCGATCAGCTTCCAGATTCATCGCACCCGTCGATCAAGCCATGCATATAAAGTGTATATCTACACCCTAAACCCCTACAGTTATTTTAATTTGCAAATAAGTGACAAAAAGACACGTGTCATGGCATTAGTCTACGAATAATTACATTAGTATACTCTTTGTTTGTTTAATTTGCACTTTAGTCCTTGTTGCATGTATAAACATGTGTTGCATGTGATATTTTGGTTAATTTGCAATATACATCTTCTGGTTTATTACTATTTTTGGCCTCTTAGAATTATAATAATGCTAAAAAGGTTTGTGTCTGTGCACCTAACATGCACCGACATGCCTTAATTGGGTAAATTATGGGGTAAGCCCCTACACTTTTTTTTGCTATTTATTTTTCACTCTTCTAAATAAAGTTTTATTGCATAAAGACGTATGTGAGCCTGACTTAAATTGTGTTTCTTAATCAATTTTAAAAAATTCTATAAAAATTACAATAAATTCATGTTAATCACTATTAGCTACAATAAATTTTGTTTTGATTTTTAATTGGTTTTGTTATTTATGAAAAATAAAAAACTATCCAATTAGTTCCTATTCGCAAAAAATAACTCATTAAAAATATAAAAAATCTTTAAAAAATTCTAAAAAAATTGTGGTTGTTTGTCTTTATTTGTTTGAATTTCAGTATAAATTTCATATTCTAATTCCTTATAAAACCGTAAAAAATGTAAAATACCAAAACACATAAAAATTGATATAAAATCATAGAAAATTCATAAAAATCTAAAAAATACCTTGTTGAAAACCTAAAAACATTTCCTCTATTTCTGTATATATTTCAAATATTTTAAAAATATAAAAACATTTGTACTATTCATTATTTGTTATTCTTTATTCTAATTGTTTTAAAAATCTTAAAAATCTAAAAATACTCTGAAAATCACAAAAACATTAAAAACCATCTAGGAATACAAAAATGTTTTTTTTAGTTTTCTGTGCATTTTTGAGTTTTTTGAACAATATAAAAATTGTTTTTGTTCTTTTCTTTTTATTTCTGTTGCCTTATTTGTGTTTTCTTTTATTTCAAAAAAATCGAAAATATTTGCAAAAGTTAAAAATTCATAGAAATTGTATAATCAAAAAACCCAACATCTGAACTAGTTGGATCATATCACCAAGCAACTAGAGTTGTTGATGGGTACCATCAATGCTTGCCAGTCGGGTGACACCGTCGTTCGAGACTCCAACTGAGAAAAAAGAAGAGCAGCCCATGCAGCATCAGCCTCAGCCCAGTCCACAACAGCCAACGATCCAGCACGTGTGTTACGTGCAGACTCCCGACCATGCACCGCAGCAGCAGCAGTTGGTGGTATACCAGCCAGAATACTAGTCTTCTTATGATCCATTCTTCCCTCCACCGCCTCTCATTCAAGAGGTGAATAGAGTTTGGTCTAATGATACGCAGTTGGCCCGTCCGGGCGAACCTCAACAGGGCCAGCTTGCAAGTTCTCGTCCATTCTGTCAACATCAAGGAGGGAAATTTATCCAGTCCTCTCGGCCTCAGTACCACCAGTCTCCACAATATCATAATAATTGGAGACAGAACCAACAGTACCAGCAGCCGCAGTACCCCAGCATCAGTTGTATCATTCATATGAGATTGCACCTCAAGAGCAGTATCCCCCTCCTCACTACCAGCAGTATCGGCTTCCTCCACCTCAGCATCATTATCCATCCAACAACCAGCAACCCCAGCATAATCAGCCACATCGTGGTCAGTACATTGAACCATTCGAGGCAATTCTTGTGAACCCGAGCCTCTATTGCTTGGCCCAGTTGGTAAAGGGTGTAACATAGTGATACCGCTCCCGCACCCTTGGTTAATCCGGTCAGATTAATGTCAAAATTAATTATAAGTGTTCGTTGCAGTCGGATACGAGAGGGAATATCAAAAACCACTTTTAATTAGATTCAAGTCAATTTCAAACGGTAATTTTTTTACTTGGTGAAGTCCAAGGTCGAACTCAGGGAGGCATCTGTCTCCTTAGGTGAATTTGAGCAAAGTCCAAGTGTTAGATTTTCGGGGATTTTTTTGGACTTTTTTAAATTTCTATGCAGACACATGCAAAAATCAAGCCAATTTAAAATTAAATCAGTTAAGGTATCAAATGAAGTTCAAAAATTATAAAAATTGTCCAGATGATGAAATATGGTGAAATTAAGCTACCCTAATGTTTTTGGAATTTTTCGACACTAAATGAATTTACTGTGAATTTAAAATGAATGCAGGGTGATTTTCACTAATTTATTTTTAATAAATATAAAATCACAAAATTTTAGGGAAATAAAATTATCCTAGATAGATATAATGATGAGGAATCTAGGAAAATTGTCAAACCTTAATTTTAATGTGAAATGGACCTATTAAAAATGAACTAAAAATCACCAATTAATTTATTCATGCCTCGAGATGTGTGCAAATGAGATGAAATTTTTATGCAATGTTAAGTTAACTATTCTAGAGCTACTACAATTTTTTGAGAATTTTTGGAGTTACGGAGAATTAACTATTAATTAAAAGGTCCAAATGGGCAAAATATCATAGAAATAAACCAATTAATTAATTAATAATTCTACTCATACCACAAAAATTTAACAAGTGTCACAACAGATGAAGGACAAGTTAAGCTACAACATGCAATTTTTGGAATTTAAAAAATGATGAAATATGACACCTAGGGATGCGTGTAAAGGCAGGGGTGTAATTGCAATACAGGAAATAAAAATTACATAAAAATAAACATGCTGACAGGGACTTAAATGCAATTACCTAGAATGCTGGGGGGTGGAATGCAATTTCTCCATGGACTCACGTGCTCCTCATGTGGGGGCGCTTCACAGGGACCAATTTGTAATTTCTGAAAGTTACCATGGCCTCAGTGCAATTAACCCAGGCCGCACGTGCTACTCACGTGGGGTGGCCTAGGCTCGGGTGGCTCGCGGCTCGGTTCGAGGCTCGGGGGCTTCTGGAGGTTCGGCTGAGGCTCGGCGAAGCTTCGGGTAGTCCGAGCCTAGAGGTTGGGGAAGAGGCTCGGACCCGATGTCATGGCGTGATCTGGAACCGTTGGATCAAGGTTGATCCAACGGCTGGCGCATCGATGATCAACAACCGTAAGATCTATGCTGATCCAACGGTGGATGACGCTCGCTGAAGATGCCGACATGGCATGCTCACAACCGTGCGATCCCGGTGAAGATTGACGGTCGATGTGGCTCAGACTGATGTCGATGTGGCTGTCTATGGACCGTTGGATCTAGATGGATCCAACGGTGATGTGCTGCTCCGGTTGTGGACGACGTGGATGGCGCTGGACCGTTCGATCAAGATAATCAAATGGCGATTGTTCTTCGTCCTCAACGGTCCTCTGCCACTTGCGGAGGAGTTGGCGGGTCTTCGACGAAGGGGGGTCTGCTCCGCCCGATCCTTCTGACATCAGTGAAGCTCTCCGGGGGCTCGAATATATCCCGGAAAATACGTGGTGGTGCGGCGAAGCTCCAGGTGGCTTCAGAAGCGGAAGAGGGGTGCTGGAGCACCATGGCGATGAAGCGCAAAAGTAGCTCTGATGAGCTTCCGGCCGATGGTGGAATTGAGTACCTACAGGTTTTAGGGGTAGCCGAAGCACGTGGGGGAGTTCGTGGAGATGTGGGAAGTAACGGCGAGGCCTAATCGAAATGAAGGGATGTCCGGCGATGGTGCTCCGCCCAGGTGGCGGAGCTGGAGCTGATGGAAGGTGAAGTGAGGTGTCGGAGGGCAATAAATTTACTGCGAAGGTCAGAGCTCCGTCACGGAGCTCGGCGAGGTGAAAGCGGAGGGAAAGGATGAAGGTGGAGCGCGAATAAAATGGGAGAACTCAAAGGGAAAGTTAAAACGAAAATCAAAGGAAGATGGAGGGGGTTACCTGGGGTTTGGAGCTCGGATTGGAGTTCTAGATCATCGCTCGAGGGATCGGTAAGGTCCCGAGCTCAAGCAGCTTCGCGGAGGAGGTGCTGCGACACGGCGGCGACGCCGTGGATCTCGCCGAAGAAGAGAGGATGTCTTCGCTCAAGGAAGCTCTCAATTTCTGTCACCAATCAAACGCTCCGAGCTCGAGGTTCCTCTCTGGGGTGGCGGATGGGCGTGAAGTTGGCCGGAGAGGGTGTATTTATAGGATGAAGTCGACGGCTGGGCTGGTGACGAGGTGATGTTCGTGGGGTTTGTGGTGCGTCTCCGGTGGACATCGTGGAGATAGAGGGAGTTGGCGAGGATGAGGGAAGACTGGGGGTCATCGTGGAGGTGTTGGCAGTCGGTGAGGGTGGCTGGAGTGTGGACAAAAATAGAAAGGGGCAACGTGTGGCGCAAGGTCGAGATCGTGGGAGAGAGAGGGTGTCGGAGGTGGAAGACGAGGCTCTCACCGTTGGATCTTATGATCCAACGGCGGAGAAGGAGGGATGGAACATGTAGGATCAGATCTAGGGCGAGGCGATCTGAGGGATGTGATGGAGCCACGTGGTGCGATGGGGGCGAAGCGCGAGCGGGCGGCTGAGATGGTGAAGGCGTTGATCGAGTGGCGCAAAGAATCGCCACGTGGCGTGATGGGAGCGAGGCACGCACGGGCGGTTGAGATGAGGCCCTGGAGATGATCATACGGTGGACGTGAAAGGCACATGTGGAGAACAACTGGCCGTTGGATCTAGAGAGAAATCCAACGGCTAGAGGCGCAGGCGGCTTGGGCAAGGGGGGCGGGCCGCGTGGCGCAACCAAAGGGCGCCACGTGGCCAGCTGTGATTGGCTGAGAAAAGAAATGGATAGAGAGAGAGAAGGAGGCTGAATTTGGAAAAACTCAAAACATGAAAGTTGTATATCCTGATGAGATCTACAAGTTTCATGTTGGCCAAAGACAGAGATGAGGTCAAATATGATACAAAAATACAAATATACACAAATATAGTATACATAGTGTACATGGAGGCCCAAAAACCCAACTTTTTCATATGAGCTCCAAATTGGATGAAATTAGTCTCATTTTAAAGGTCTTTTAATGTGTAATAAACTGAAGGTGAGTAGACCTATTTTGGAGTTTGTATGAGAGAGCTATGGGTATTTTATGGTCCAAGAGGTCTAGGGCTTTATTGGATATTTTACAAAGGGGATTCCTGATTTTCTTCCTTATATTATTAGCTACAGGTGTACATAATATAAGGGAGGTATTATTTTAATAGGTGAATAATTTACAAGTGATATTGGCTTCTTATTTAATGCAAAATGTGAATGCTAAAATGCATGTATTATGAATGCATGTATGAATGCTATTTATGCATTATAAAGGGAAATATGCCTCTATTTACTTGGGAACAAGCTTCTATTTTCAACTTTTAGAGTGATGAATCACGGATTCATCAACCCCCTATACTTAAACCTTGCTCATCCCCGAGCAACTAAATGAAATGCAAGAGTGAAATGATTTTGGGTTCCATACCAAGGTCATGAACAAAAGTTGAAAATGGAGCTTGACTCGACCTTTGGATTAATTGTGTGGCGGAACCTTATTGGGACCTGAACTTAAGACCTAATAGACTTCAAGTTCCACAAGTCTTCTATTCAAGACTCCTCAATAGTCAGGTCAGAACAAATCCTCAAACGCATATTTCTGATGACTATAATTCTTACTTGTACTGTGTAAGTGAAATATAACTCTTCACATCAGAAATGACTCGGAACCAGCCTCCTCTAACAAGGTAACTCAATAACCCGGTCCAGTAACTCTTTCCTCGAGGAGCGGGGTATTCCCTTCTAAGTTCAAGTGCGACCAACTCAAGAGGAGGGGGTAGAGAAAAGAATGGACGGTAGCCAGTGTAGCTACCTATCCCGGGATGCCTGACCATTGTAGCCAAGTCATCCAGCTGCATTTCTTTGCTAATATACAGACTCCGACAGGTATTTTATTTTCACTTGGACCTGTCTGATTTTTTTGGAGTTTTTGCATTTTTTTTCAAACTCATACAAGGTGCAGCATGTACATCAGGAGTTTTTCCTCTGTAGCCAGTAGACTATCCCTCTTTTGAAGCATTATTGCAACCCACAGCATCCCATCCTTAGACGTCAACACTACCAGACTAGGTTGAGATGCACTACCCTCCCTAGAGGAGGACGGATGTTTCCACCCGTGTGCTACTCCAAGCTAAAGGATTCTACCTCCTCACCACCTCATCAATGAAGAGCTATATGCATTGTGCTTGTCCAAGTTAGGTCACTGTCTATAAGAATCATGTGTATGCACGAGATATTCTACTTAGACTAATCAAGATGACATGTGAACATAGACTTGCGGACTCAAAGAATTAAGTCACTTGACCTGAGAAATCTTAACTCCAGTTCCTATAAGGTTCCTCTGAAATTAGGTGGATTAAGGTCAAATCAAGTCCATCCTCAATTTCTACTCATAACTTGGTTCAGAATCCACTAGCTTTTCACCTTGCATATGCAAGATATGCAGATGAGATGAGATGTCATGCTATGAAGATGAATGAAAATGCAAGACTCTTTTTCTTTTCTTTTCGATGCAGAGATGATATGTAAGAGTAAATAAGAAGCCTATTTTATTTTCAATTTTTTCCATTTTTATCCACCCGTAATTATTGCAAAATATATACAAAAATACGATAAAGTACGAGCTATGGGTAAAGTATATATGTAATATATACATGCCCCCCTATACTTAGCGTGTGCTATGTCCTCAGAGCACGAAAAGCGAGGAAGAAGACATAGCTCATGCTAAGCGTAGGAGAGCGAAAGAGACTGAAAAAAATGTTTAGAAATCGACCGGCCCCCCTATACTTAGGCTCTGGTAGCCTAAGTGTAGAAGAAAGTCAAAAAGTGGGGCGGATGAGGTCAAGAAGAGAAGAGGGTGAATATACAATGCGGGCATCGGTCCCCCCTATACTTAGGCTCAGGTCAGCCTAAGTGTAGGACGGAAGTGAGTATGAGGACCAATGTGATCTGGAGAATGTACAGAGAACCGACTCAGGTAACTCATCCCCCCTATACTTAGGATCTGGTCATCCTAAGTATAGTCCAAGATAGTGATTTGATGAGGTGGGGATGGGTTACTAGAGTCGCGGGGGAGAAAGGATAGAATGTACAGGAATGCTGGTATGTACAAGTGAGTCGGTCTGAATCTTTCAAGATGCTGCTGATGGCTGGAGCTCACTGCTGCAAGGTCTCATACGCGGCTCGAGGTGTATCTGCTGAATCTGTCTCGTACATGAATACAATCTCCTCAACATGGACTAACTGCTCATTGGATTCGACGAAGTGCTTCAACAGTTGTACATTCACTAGGAATGTCGGTGTGTCTTCTGCGAGATCTGAGATCTCGACACATCCACTATCATGCACCGTACGGACGACAAATGGGCATGTCCACTTGGACTTTAACTTGCCTTGGAAGATCTTCAGCCTAGCATTGAACAACCATACCTTCTGTCTAGGAACAAAGGTCATTCGTCTGATATATCTATCATGCCAACGCTTCACCTTGTCCTTGTACACCAAAATGTTGTCATATGCACGGTTTCTGACTTCCACAAGCTCATTCAGATCCATTTATCTCTGCTTCTGCCCAAGGTGTGTGTTCCAATTGACCTTCTTTATTGCCCATTCTGATTTATGCACTAACTCTACGGGCAAATGGCACGGCTTTCCGAATACCATTCGGAATGGGGAGGTTCCTAACGGTGTCTTGTAAGATGTCCTATACACCCAGAGGACTTGATCCAAAATCTGAGACCAAACCTTCCTGCCCGGGCGGACAAGATTTTGCAATATAGTTTTCACCTCCCGATTTGACACCTCAGCCATACCATTGGTCTGTGGGTGGTAAGGGCTAGTGACACGGTGTTCGATGTCGTAGTCCTTCAGGAGTTTCTTCACCTCTCGATTCACAAAGTGGCTACCCCCGTCTGATATCATCATTTTGGGGATCCCAAACCTAGAGATGATGTGCTCTCTGGTGAATTTACAGACAGTCCTGCTGTCTGCGGCTCGGGTCGGGATAGCCTCCACCCATATGGATAAATAATCTACCGCTAGAAGGATATACTCGAACCCGTGGCTAACAGGGAATGGGCCCATGAAATCGATGCCCCAGGCGTCGAAGACATCACAAATGATGATAGGCTGCATAGGCATCTCATCCTTGGAACCAACGGTTCCTCCCATTCTCTGTCATACCAGGCACGACTTCGTGAAGGCGATGGCATCGTGAAACAGAGTCGGCCAGTAAAAGCCACACTGAAGTACCTTCCATAAGGTCCTCTTCCCGGAGTGGTGTCCTCCTGCCTCTAAGATGTGGCATAAAGAAAGGACACTCTGGTATTCCTCTTGAGGAATACACCGTCTCCAGACACAATCCGGTCCTTCGAAGAAAAGGTTCGGATCCTCCCAATGATAGTGTCTAGCGTCCGACTTCAGTCGATCGATGTGGCTCTTGGGCCAATCTTTGGGAACCTTCTTGGAGACAAGATAGTTCACGATATTGGCGTACCATGGGAGTGAGTCGACAACAAAAATCGACTCGTCAAGGAAGGAGTCTCGAATTGGTGAATCCTCGGAAGTATTAAGATCTTCGAGACGAGAGAGATGATCGGCTACTGCGTTCTTCTTTCCAGGTTTATCACGGATGTCCAAATCAAGCTCCTGGATAAGTAAAATCCACCGAAGAAGATGCACCTTCGCGTCCTTCTTCTCCATCAGATATCGCAGCGCCATGTGGTCAGTGAACACAATTACCTTGGATCCAATTAAGTGAGATCTGAACTTGTCCAAGGCAAACACTACCGCAAGCATTTCCTTTTCCGTAACTGTATAGTTACGCTGAGCGGTGTCAAGCACTTTGCTTGCATAGTGGATTACGAACGGGACGCCATCTCTTCTTTATCCTAACACAGCCCCAATAGCAAAATCTGAGGCGTTCGTCATGATCTCAAAAGGTAGAGACCAATCTGGGGCTTGTAGGATAGGTGCATCCATTATCATTCCTTGCAATAGCTTAAAGGCTTCAAGACATTTGTGATCAACAACAAACTCCATGTCTTTGCCTAAAAGCTCAGTTAGCGGTCAGGAAATCTTAGAAAAATCCTTAATGAATCTCCGATAAAATCCAATATGCCCGAGGAACGACCGCAACTGTTTGACGTTGGTTGGTGGCTGGAGTCGTCTGATCACATCCACCTTGGCAGGGTCAACCTCCATTCCTCTCTTGGAGATGACGTGCCCCAACACAATGCCCTCCGTCACCATGAAGTGACTTTTCTCCCAGGAGAGCACCAGATTGACCTCACAACATCTTTTGAGGACTCGGTCCAGATTCCTAAGACAGGAATCGAAGGAATCGCCGTGGACCGAGAAGTCATCCATGAAGACTTACAGGAATTCGCCGACCATTTCGGTGAATACAGCAATCATGCACCTTTGGAAAGTACCTGGAGCATTGCATAACTCAAAGGGCATGCGCCTGAAAGCGTAGGTACCAAAGGGGCATGTGAATGTGGTCTTTTCCTGGTCCTTTGGAGCTATGGCTACTTGGTTGTAGCCCGAGAACCCATCTAAGAAGCAGAAGAACTCTTTCCCTGTCAGTCTCTCTAAGATCTGATCAATGAACGGTAGGGGGAAATGATCCTTCTTCGTCACGGCATTCAGGCGTCTGTAATCCACACAGACACGCCACGATGTGGGCACTCGCGTCACGATATCCTCTCCGTCCTCATTGGTGGTCGTCTGAATTCCCGACTTTTTCGGGACAACATGGATTGGGGCCACCCATTTAGAGTCGGAGATTGGGTAAATGAAACCTGCGTTGCACCATTTCTCTATCTCCTTCTTCACGACCTCTCGTAAATTTGGATTCAACCGATGTTGGAATTCACGAGAGGGTTTGGCTTCATTCTCCAAGTAGATATGGTGCGAACACAGAGCAAGATTTATCCCATGGAGATCGGAAATGCTCCAGCCTATTTCCTTATGGTTTTTCTCCAAAATCTCTAGCAAGCAAGATTCCTGCTCCTCGGTCAATCGCGAACTGATGATGACCGGATATTTCTTGTCCTGACACGCAAGGAAGGCGTATTTTAATGTTGTGGGTAAAGGTTTGAGCTCAGGAATAATGTGATCATCTAAGAAATTTGGCTCAATCTGATCTGGTTCGGTGTTGGAAGTGGCTGGATCTTTTTCTGTGATAGCTGCCACCAAGTTGTTTGGCTCTGGAGTCGGATCGTCAAAAGTTTCCATGCAATCGGCAAAAGCCTTGTCCGACTCGTCATCATCATCTTCCGATTGTCCTAAAGATGTAAGGACTGGCCTCTAAGTCATCGAAGATGTAGGGAGATGCAGGTTCAGAGATGTACTCATTCCTGAGGACCTCGCAAACTGACTCATGCACTGGATCATCTCCGGAGGGGATGGACTCATCGGTGCTGGATGGGTTCTGTCTCCATGGCCCAACTATGTCTACATGATCGCAGACTGCTTCGGTTGAAGAGTACTCGGTGACGGATTCTGAATCCAGTCTCTGCCATCTTGTCTGCTTCATCTCAAGTTCCTCATCTCCGCCTGGAGTTTGGAACTGGATCTTCCCGATCTTATAATCAAACAAGGCCCTCGCTGTTCTGAGGAAGGGCCTGCCTAAGATGATCTGGGAGTCTCTCCAATTACGAGGGGTTTCCATATCTAGGACAGTGAAGTCCACCATGTATTCCCGCCCCTCGACTTTGATCACAACATTCCTCAATTCTCCTTGGGACCTCTTGGTTGATTTATCAGCAAACTGTAGGAGGGCTCTAGATTTCCTAAGAGGTCCGAGATTAATCCGCTCATAGAGGGTTGTAGGCATTAAGTTGATTGAGGAACCATTGTCCAGGAGAGTGCGTGCAAACGCGATGTCATCAACATGACTCACTACATAGTGTGCACCCATGTCCCTTCGTTTCCTGGGAAACGAGTTCTTTATTGCACAAGTCGTGGCTACTGATAGAACGAGTTTCTCAACACGGCTTTTGGTCTTCCTGCTAACCCTAGTAGGTGTGCATCTCACCTTAAGGTATTTTTGGAATGCAGGGGTCATCTCCACGTACTTGTCAAAGGGGATTGTGACCTTGATGTGTTTGTTGCAGAACTCTACCATCTCAGGGTCATCTTTTTGGATTTTTTTTTAGTTTTCTTCTTTCCACCCTTGAGAGCTCGAGGGAAAGGGATTATTGACTCCAACTCATGTTCGGAAACTGAAAGATTTTCATTAACTTCTGGAACTGAGTTCTGTACATGACTCTGACTCTGAAACAGATTCTGACTCTGACTCTGACTGAAAGAAAAATGCTGAGGTGAAACCGATGATGCATCTTCCGCGACTTCTGGACAATCCTCCTCGGATGGAGGTGCGGGCTCCTCATCGGTTCCGTCGGACTCTATGCTGACGCGGGACTGCTGCTTCAAGAACTCAGACATCCTCTTCTTCTACCAGTGATGGTGGTGGTGATGCTCCTCCTCTTCCTCCAAGTTCTCCTCAAGCAGAGACTTGGTGGCTCCTTCCTTCTGTGCCCGTACCCGATCAGGCATGGTCACGGTCCTTCCGCTCCTGAGGGACATATGATTCACATTATCATATGAAAGGATCTCATGTACAGATAAATAATTATCTGAATAATAAACCTGATCTCGAGGTCGGTTTTGGCCATGGTTTAAGCTGTTAGGATTGGCCTGAACCTGTGTGGGAATTGGGGTCTTTGGCGCCATCTGTTGGTCCTGGGTACGAGAGACACGATTAATATCGGTTCTCATATCTAGATAACGTTCTGCATCTGTTGGACCCTATCAGACAGGGTCTCGATCGCCAAGGTGATGGACTCCAATTGGGTGGGCTGGGTTGGCTGATTTGCGGACGAGGTTCTGTAATGGCCCTGCTGGCCATGCCGATACTGCTGCTGGTGGCGGGACGGTGCTGGGCCCTGCTGATATGTGCGCTGCTGCTGCTGGTGTTGCTGAGGCCGGTGCCCTTGTTCTGGCCTGGACTGAAAGCGCGGTGCGGGGACAGAGCTGGTTTCTTGGTAAGCTGGGGAAGGTCGGTGAAGCTGACCATTCCCCATCCCCGACTATCTACTGATGGGGTCACGGCTGTACCACATCCCATTGATCTCGAACACCTGCGGAGGCTCCTCATATCCGGTCTCCACTTGTGGGGGCGCATGCTGGTCCTGCTAGGTGTAAGTCTGACCCTCCACCCAGCCACTCTGAGGCCCCGGTGCCTGTTCCTATACAAGATGGACTTGATGTACAGGGGCAGGTGGTGCAGAAGGGGCAGGTAGCTTCATCTTAGCTACCTTCTCAGTAAGTTCCTCCACTTGCTTCGGTAGACGTGAGAGAGACTCAAGGTCAGTGACCCTCTTGTGGATCTGCTCGATCATGGTTAACTTATCAGCAATCATCCCCATGCTGGGGATGAGGTCCTCGGTCAGATCCGCTACAGTCCTTCGAGTTGTCTCATTGGATAGGATTGAGGGAGACAACTGGTAGGCCCTGGTGGCCTGCGACCTGCCGGTTTCCGCCATCTTCTCTAGGATTTTCCATACGGCATGCTCGTTCTTGTTCAGATAGCTTCCTCCACAGGCTGCACTGACTAACCCCTGCATCTCCAGGGTTAGACCACAGAACAAGGTCTGGACTAAGATCGCCTTAGAAATGTCGTGGCAGGGGCATTTCTGCACTAAGTCATTGAACCTATCCCAGGCATCATGGAAAGGTTCACTAGGTCCCTGTGAGAAGCTGGCGATCTTCATTCTCATTTGGTTAGTCCTACTGAGAGGGTAGAACTTTTTCATAAAGAGGTCCTTGAACTGCATCCAGGTTGTACATATCACCCCTAGGTTTTTCAGCCAATGTGTTGGCTTATCTCTTAAGGCAGATGGGGTGGCTTTCAGTCTAATGTAATCTTGGCCAACATTGGGATGGCTAAGATTGTTGCAAACCAGCTTGAAGTCTCGGAGGAAGGTATACGGTTCTTCATGGGCATTCCCGTTGAACTTCGATAGCAGGCTAAGGGAGTGGTGCTTCAGCTCAAATGCTTCGGCAGGAACCGCTAGGGTCAACCAATTCTGTATCTCATTTTCCATTGGGTTGTAGGCATCGACCATTGATCGGTCGATTCCTCCTGCTACTATAATTTGTCCCCATCCGAGCCGTGAGATCTGCATTTCTTTGTTCGACTTCAGCAAGGCGATTAAGAATCTGTCGT
This sequence comes from Ottelia alismoides, assembly GCA_037367405.1. Lineage (NCBI taxonomy): Eukaryota > Viridiplantae > Streptophyta > Magnoliopsida > Alismatales > Hydrocharitaceae > Ottelia > Ottelia alismoides. The sequence continues at coordinate 394,411 of JAZKJV010009315.1, forward strand.
AGTTGCTCCTCATCCGGTGGTGGCTGCATAGGCGGCATCTTGTCCTCTATTCCTGGGTGTGAAATAAGATCGGTGTCAGAGGACAAATCAAGGAAGGGATTACCGAGGCGATGGTCTTCCTCGGTAAGCTCGGAGGAGAGGAAAGGGTTGGTTTGAGATTAACCACCCTGGGTATGAGGGAACCAGGACTCAAGAGGGTCATGAATCCTGGGTGGTCCCAGGTGTGCTTGGGCCGATGAAGAGGAGTTTCGTGGGGGACTCATAGAGAGATTGGTGAATAAAGAGTCGAGATCCCCCCAGTCACTCATCTTGATGTGGTGAGAAGAAGATAGGATTTTACTCCTACCTGAAGCAAACAAATCAATCCAAGACCCTGGGTTCACACTCAACACAGTGAAGGACTCGAAATCGAGTTCAATTAATCTTGTAGGTTTTAAGTGTGATTTTCAAGCAAAATAGCAAAGATTACACGGCCTATAGGGACGTCGGCTCAGAGCCGGATGTGTCTTCCATGTTTAACATATCGCCTAAGATACCGTCGGTCCTTCCTTTCTTCGCTCCTATCCCAAGTCAATGGATTCAAAGACCACACCCCTATCTACCTGCAAGCAGGCGGAGGCTGACAAGGCCGAAACTTCACCCTGGGGGGTTGCTGGCAGCTTGTTGCAAAGTACCACAATTTTGCCCCTATCTACCTGAGACAGGCAGAGGCTACATGGTACTAGTCAGTGAATCTGAAATTATTCGACTTGTGATATTTGCTAGGACTAGTCGGAACGTGATATGGAAGGCGGGGATTTAGGCTCTGCCTTAAGGTGTTCACATACTCTCAAGTACCCTCACTCAGCCTGAAAACAAGGTCGGGGATTAATCTCCCGCAAACAATTTTCCAATTTTATTGATTTTTTTGGTCAATAATGTTTAGCAGTCCTGGTTTTAAGTTTAGTTCTCACTGATTTAATCCAACCACACAGCACGCCTATGGTCCAGTCCTAGTTTCCTTTTAATTTAAATGTGAAAAATCAGAGGGGGAAATCGAGAAAAGCCGATGCAAGATAAAAACAATTATGCGTATGCTGAGTTCAGGAGACTTACAGTGATCCCTTCGCTTTTTTTATGTAGGATGCAAAACAGAATTGAAATCTTTTTAATCTAAATGCAAATGCAAGCGATGAAAGCCGCTCCTAGACAAGCAGTTCTATTAGCGATGGAAGAATAGTTTGATTTGGCTAATTCAGGCAGTCTAAGTGCATCTTTTAAGTAATTTGTGTGGTCCTAAGGATTACGAGCACAAGCAATTCCTAGATTGGCTCGAGGAGCCGCTAGTGCAATCTAAATTACCATTCACCCACATAGCACACGGGGACACAGTTCCACTATATTTACACGTGCGAGAACCCAAACGGGAACCGTTGGAAATAATGCGAAAAAGAAATAAAGAAATAAAATGAAAATTACAAAGCCTCTCTATTCACTCAATATTAAATGCTAGATCATCGAAGTGTCTTCGACTCCTCACGTTCCTCGCATAGAAACAGATTGAGGTCAGAGAAGGACACAGGAAAAATGCAAAGAAATAAAAGAGAGAGAAAATAATTACAAGAAAACCGGGGGTCAGACTACCCGGGGAGAGAAAATCAAACAATCAGAATTATACTGCAAATTAACCTAAGCCGTGCCTCCCCGACAACGGCGCCATTTTGATACCGCTCCCGCACCCTTGGTTAATTCGGTCAGATTAATGTCCAAATTAATTATAAGTGTTCGTTGCAGCCAGATTCGAGAGGGAATATCAAAAACCACTTTTAATTAGATTCAAGTCAATTTCAAGTAGCAATTTTTTACTTGGTGAAGTCTAAGGTCGAACTCAGGGAGGTATCTGTCTCCTTAGGTGAATTTGAGCAAAGTCCAAGTGTTAGATTTTCGGGGATTTTTTTCGGTCTTTTTTTAATTTCTATGCAGACACATGCAAAAATCAAGCTAATTTAAAGTTAAATCAGTTAAGGTATCAAATGAAGTCCAAAAATTATAAAAATTGGCCAGATGATGAAATATGGTGAAATTAAGCTACCCTAATGTTTTTTTGGAATTTTTCGACACTAAATGAATTTACTGTGAATTTAAAATGAATGCAGGGTGATTTTCACTAATTTATTTCTAATAAATATCAAATCACAAAATTTTAGGGAAATAAAATTATCCTAGATAGATCTAATGATGAGGAATCTAGGAAAATTGTCAAACCTTAATTTTAATGTGAAATGGACCTATTAAAAATGAACTAAGGAAATCACCAATTAATTTATTCAGGCCTCGAGATGTGCGCAAATGAGATGAAATTTTTATGCAATGTTAAGTTAACTATCCTAGAGCTACTGTGATTTTTTGAGAATGTTTGGAGTTACAGAGAATTAACTATTAATTAAAAGGTCCAAATGGGTAAAATGTCATAGAAATAAACCAATTAATTAATTAATAATTCTACTCATACCACAAAAATTTGATAAGTGTCACAACAGATGAAGGACAAGTTAAGTTACAACATGCAATTTTTGGAATTTAAAAAATGATGAAATATGACACCTAGGGATGTGTGCAAAGACAGGGGTGTAATTGCAATACAGGAAATAAAAATTACATAAAAATAAACATGCTGATAGGGACTTAAATGTAATTACCTAGAATGCTGGGGGGTGGAATGCAATTTCTCCACGGACTCACGTGCTCCTCACGTGGGGGCGCTTCACAGGGACCAATTTGTAATTTCTGAAAGTTCCCAGGGCCTCAGTGCAATTAACCCAGGCCTCACGTGCTCCTCACGTGGGGTGGCCTAGGCTCGGGTGGCGTCACGGCTCTGTTCGAGGCTCGGGCGCTTCTGGAGGTTCGGTTGAGGCTCGGCGAAGCTTCGGGTGGTCCGAGCCTAGAGGTCGGGGAAGAGGCTCAGACCCGATGTCATGGCGTGATCTGGAACCGTTGGATCAAGGTCGATCCAACGGCTGTCGGTGGCTGGTGCGTCGATGATCAACAACCGTCAGATCTATGTTGATCCAACGGTGGATGACGCTCGCTGAAGATGGCGACGTGGCGTGCTCACAACCGTGTGATCCCAGTGAAGATCGACGGTCGTTGTGGCTCAGGCTTATGTCGACGTGGCTGTCTATGGACCGCTAGATCTAGATGGATCCAACGGTGATGTGCTGCTCCGGTTGTGGACGACGTGGATGGCGCTGGATCGTTCGATCAAGATGATCGAACGGCGACTGTTCTTCATCCTCAACGGTCCTCCGCCACCTACGGAGGATTTGGCAGGTCTCTGGCGAAGGGGGGTCTGCTCTGCCCGATCCTCCTGACGTCGGTGAAGCTCTTCGGGGGCTCGAATATATCCCGGAAGATACGTGGCGGTGCGGCGAAGCTCCAGGTGGCTTCAGAAGCGGAAGAGGGGTACTGGAGCACCGTGGCGATGAAGCGCAAAAGTAGCTTCGATGAGCTTCCGGCCGATGGTGGAATTGAGTACCTGCAGGTGTAGGGGTAGCCGAAGCACGTGGGGGAGTTCGTGGAGATGTGGGGAGTGACGGCGAGGCCTAATCGAAATGAAGGGATGTCCGGTGATGGTGCTCCACCCAGGTGGCGGAGCTGGAGATGATGGAAGGTGAAGTGAGGTGTCGGAGGGCTTACTGCGAAGGTCAGAGCTCCGTCGCGGAGCTCGGCGAGGTGAAAGCGGAGCGAAAGGATGAAGGTGGAGCATGAATAAAATGGGAGAACTCAAAGGGAAAATTAAAAGGAAAATCAAAGGAAGATAGACGGGGTTACCTGGGGTTTGGAGCTCGGATTGGAGTTCCAGGTCGTCGCTCGAGGGATTGGTAAGGTCCCGAGCTCAAGCAGCTTCGCGGAGGAGGTGCTGCGACACGGCGGCGACGCCGTGGATCTCGTCGGAGAAGAAAGGTTGTCTTCGCTCAAGGAAGCTCTCAATTTCTATCACCAATCAAACGCTCCGATCTCGAGGTTCCTCTCTGGGGTGGCGGATGGGCGTGAAGTTGGCCGGAGAGGGTGTATTTATATGATGAAGTCGACGGCTGGGCTGGTGACGAGGTGATGTTCGTGGGGTTTGTGGTGCGTCTTCGGTGGACATCTTGGAGATAGAGGGAGTTGGCGAGGATGAGGGAAGAGTGGGGGTCATCGTGGAGGTTTTGGCGATCGGCGAGGGTGGCTGGAGTGCGGCCGAAAATAGAAAGGGGCAGCGTGTGGTGCAAGGTCGAGATCGTGGGAGAGAGAGGGTGTCGGAGGTAGAAGACGAGGCTCTCACCGTTGGATCTTGTGATCCAACAGCGGAGAAGAAGGTGGGATGGAACGGGTAGGATCAGATATGGGGCGAGGTGATCTGAGGGATGTGATGGCGCCATGTGGTGCGATGGGGGCGAAGCGCGAGCGGGCGGCTGAGATGGTGAAGGCGCTGATCGAGTGGCGCAAAGAGTCACCACGTGGCGTGATGGGAGCGAGGCACGCACGGGCGGTTGAGATGAGGCCCTGGAGATGATCAGACGGTGGACGTGAAAGGCGCACGTGGAGAACAACTGGTCGTTGGATCTAGAGAGAAATCCAACGGATAGAGGCGCAAGTGGCTTGGGCAAGGGGAGCAGGCCGCGTGGCGCAACCAGAGGGCGCCACGTGGCCAGCTGTGATTGGCTGAGAAAAGAAATGGATATAGAGAGAGAGAGAGAAGGAGGCCAAATTTGGAAAAACTCAAAACATGAAAGTTGTAGATCCTGATGAGATCTACAAGTTTCATGTTGGTCAAAGACAGAATTGAGGTCAAATATGATACAAAAATACAAATATACACAAATATAGTATACATAGTGTACATGGAGGCCCAAAAACCCAACTTTTTCATATGAGCTCCAAATTGGATGAAATTAGTCTCATTTTAAAGGTCTCTTAATGAGTAATAAATTGAAGGTGAGTAGACCTATTTTGGAGTTTGTATGAGAGAGCTATGGGCATTTTATGGTCCAAGAGGTCTAGGGCTTTATTGGATATTTTACAAAGGGGATTCCTGATTTTCTTCCTTATATTATTAACTACAGGTGTACATAATATAAGGGAGGTGTTATTTTAATAGGTGAATAATTTACAAGTGATCTTGGCTTCTTATTTAATGCAAAATGTGAATGCTAAAATGCATGTATTATGAATGCATGTAGGAATGCTATTTATGCGTTATAAAGGGAAATATGCCTCTATTTACTTGGGAACAAGCTTCTATTTTCAACTTTTAGAGTGATGAATCACGGATTCATCACATAGATGACACAGAAGATGGATGACATGATGGCCACCAAAACTCCAATTCCGGCCCAGGTTGAAACCAACCTTAATAATTGTAAGCAAGGTTTTAAAAACCGAACCGAACTGACTGGTTGAGCTTGTTAAACCAAGAATCGAAGGAAAAATGATCCAACCACCCGGTTTTTATTCAGAAAATAAAACCAGTCAAAACCCGGTTGGACCGCTTAAACCCGATTGAACCAATTGAACCAAACCATCGGTTCAACCATCTATTTTTTTAACAAAAAGTAATTTCCAATAAATCAACAAATACAAACTTTTTCAGAAATATTTATAATCTAGTTTCATTCTAACCCATATTATAATATCCCCTTTTATTTCTTCTCCTCACATGTGCTAATGACTTGTTATCGCTTGTCCCTTCATGTCATATGAGCATTGCCTCTCTCTTCCCACATTGTGTATGATGTTGTCCACTTACAACAATAACAAATGAAGAAGACATTGACATAGTCATACTATAAGAAGTAATAACAACACTTGACATTAATTAGACTTTAAATAGTTTTAAAATTATTAATTTTTTACATCTCACATATATTTTTATATAAATTTTATGAAATATGATCATTATGCACTTTGGAGTCTTTTTAAGAAAATTTATACCCCTAATTTTAAGCAATTTCACTTGTGCTCCTATATTTTTAAAAAAATCACAATATCATCCTTATTTTAGTATAAAATGGGAGCACAAGTGTAGTAATAAAAGGACACTACTATTGATTTTGTAAAAATATAGGGGACACATGCAATTGTATTGAAAATAGGGGTATAAGTGTTATTGGAAAAACATAGAAGGACAAGAGTAAACAAATTCTCGAAAGATGTGATGTAGAATTTTTTATATTTATTTGTATGATATACCGGTCTAACTCGGTTCGAGCCGGTTGAACTGTACGAACCAAACCTACAACACAACGGTTCGATCTTTTCCGATTTCTTTGAACTGCTGATGTCATAACCGGTTCGACCAGTCGGTCCCATTGGTCCGACCATAAAAACCAAAAACCAATACATGCTCGGTTTGATGTCCGGTTCGATTTTTAAAACCTTGATTATAAGTGAAAAGAGAAGGTAGAATGTGATATCTTATCTATGCACGTAGAGTCAGATGATTACGATTTTGTTTTATCAAATGTTGTTACTCTCAGGAGCGGTAGGACCTTGCCTTAGTCAGCCACCGTGAAGGGTAAGAATAAATCTTTATATGGTGAATCATCGTCTTCTGCATCAGTCGTGCCAGCCACAGGTTTGGGTGATGAAGAAGGAGGAGAAGGAGTAACGTCAGCTAGTCACCACCAACCAGCAAAAGAATAAAAAATCAGAAAAATGAAAAGATAAAAAAACGATTGCAATCGAACTGAAGCCACACCAGCCATGAAGGAGACAGCTCCTACAGCCGATCCAGTACCATCCGACGGAGCAGAGATCGCCATTTTTGGATGTCCACCCCATGCTCAAGATTATTCACCTTTTTACATTCCAATTGTACATGATGTTATGGACATGAATACTGACGTAAATAAGAATAGTACTTTTGATTTCCCTGTAAATATTCCTTTTCCTGATGCAATTGAAAAATCCAAAAATTGTAAAATGAAAAAGTTCATTATCTGATCCAAGTGTTATGGATATCATTAAAAACGTGACTGATGAATTGCCTTTGATGAAAGCCATGGAATATATACCTGCAGTCAAGAAAGAATAGAAAGAGGCGTGTATAGCAAAGCATCAACCCCACAAGAACCGATGCCACAAAGTAGAGAAGCACGTCTTAACCATGGCTATAGTCGCAGCATTCAGCAATCTCCCAGAAAAGAAGCCAGATAAGGGAGCACCTTTAATCAGATGCAAGATTTTTTACTAGAGTCTTCAAGCAAACTCTGCTTGATAGTGGCTCTTCAATCAACCTCTTGCCATCATCATTACTTCTGGATTTCAGGTTGGGTCTGTTGAAACCTACAAATATGATTCTTTGGTTCGTTGATCGATCAAGCAAGCGACCCTGAGGTATGTTGGAGGATGTTGTTTAACATTGCAGGACATGCAGTTTCCTGTTGATTTTGTAGTCCTTGATATGGACTCTCCTACACCATTAATCCATACCCCTATCATTCTTGGCCAGCCATTCCTGCGAATTGTAGAGGTTGTAGTTGATTATGGGTATGGAAAGATCACATTTCGCTCGAGTAGCAACAAAGTAACGATGGGTATGGTCAGTGAACCAAAGGTCATATCTGGTGAAAGCAGAGCAGCACCGTCTGAAGCAGAATGTGACATTATTACAGAAATCAGAGATACTGAATTATCTTTGAATGACACATGGACCCTAGAAATCCTCTCTCCTGAGGAGGACCTAGAAAGCACGGTCGACACATGCTCCAATGTCAACTAGGAGGATAACTCTCACTTGTTGATGGGCCTTTTTGATTCAGAAGATTCATGCTAGTCCGAACATGATGAATTCATTGATGACTTGTTCAACACACTATTAGCTGAGCCACGAGTGACTGAGGTGAGCAACTCCTCAAAAATTCTGGTAGATCAAACACCTACCAGCATTGTTTCCAAATTGTCCGAGAAGCAAGTTCGATCAGAACCTGAATTAAAGCAGCTTCCAGCAGGACTCAAGTATGCTTTCCTTTCAGGTGCAGAGAAGATGTATCCTGTCATAATCAGCAGCAGGCTAACCTCGGATCAAGAATCTCGACTTCTCGAGGTTTTAGAGAAAAACCACAAGGCACTTGGTTGGTGTGTATTAGACCTCCGAGGGATCAATCATGCCATGTGTTCACACCACATTTATCTGGAAGATGATGCCAAAATGTCTCAAGAATTTCATAGAAGACTGAACCCTAACTTGCGGAACGTCGTCATGAAGGAAATCACGAAATGGTGTGATGTAGGCTTCATTTATCCCATCTCTGACTCCAAATGGGTGAGTCCCTTACATGTAGTTTCAAAGAAATCGGGGATCATCGTGGTCACCAATGAAAGAGGAGGGAGATTTCTACTCGGGTACCAACATCATGACATGTGTGTGTGTGTGGATTAGTGTTGCCTGAATACTGCAATGAAGAAGGACTACATTCCCTTGCCATTTATTGATCAAGTGTTAGAAAGATTGGCTAGTAAGGAGTTCTTTTGTTTTCTTTATGGGTATCAAGTAGCAATCGCCCCAAAAGACCAAGATAAGAACACATTCACTTGCTCATTCGGCACTTATGCTTTTAGGAGAATGCCCTTTGGTCTGTGAAATGCACTTGCCACATTCCAGAGGTACATGCTTGCAATTTGCACCAATATGGTTGGAAGTTTTCTCGAGGTATTAATGGATGACTTTTCGGAGGATAGCTTCGATTCCTTTTTTGGGCACCTGGACCATGTGCTTCAGAAATACCATGAAGTAAATCTTGTGTTATCATGGGAAAAGAGCCAATTCATGGTCATCGAAGAAATTGTGCTGGGCCACGTCATTTCCAAGCGTGGTATGGAAGTCGACCTGGCAAAGGTGGACGGTATTGTTAATCTTTAGCCACCTCAGAATATCAAGGATGTGAGGTCATTCCCGAGTCATGTTGGCTTTTATAGACACTTCATCAAGGACTTTAGTCACATCAACCAACCTCTCACTGAGCCACTCTATAAGGAGATCAAGTTTAATGTTGATCAATAGGTCCTCCAGTCATTCAAGTAGTTGAAAGAGCTAATCACTTAGGCTCCTATCTTATAGTCACCTGATTGGTCTCTTCCATTTGAGATCATGATGGACACATTAAAATTTATTGTTGGGGTTGTCTTGGGATAAAGAAGAGATAAGATGCCCTATCCCATTCACTACGTCAGCAAAACATTAGATGAATCTCAAAGAAACTATATTATTACATAGAAAGAGTTGATGGCTATGGTTTTCACCCTTGAGAAGTTCATATCATATCTTCTTGGATCTAAAGTCGCAATTTATACTAACCACGCTGTTATCTGATATCTACAAAAGAAGAAGGATGCGAAGCCTCGATTAATCATATGGATCCTTCTCCTCCAGGAGTTCGACTCAGAAATAAAGGATAAAATTGAGTTCAGAATGTGGTAGCAGATCGCCTCTCCAGAATTGAATGTCAAGAGCCTCCACTGAACAATAACCCATCACAGAAACCTTTCTTGATGAATCAATTCTCAATGTGGCAGCACTACCTTGGTATGCCGATATTGTGAACTACCTCATTTTGGGTATAGTCCCACAAGATTGGAAGAAGATCAAGAAGGACATGTTCTTGTTCACCGTTCACTTCTACCAATGGGAAGATCCATACTTATTCAGGGAAGGAGCGGACCGTATTTGGCATCGGTGTATCCCTCGGGAGGAGCATCATAGTGTTCTCGAGTATTGTCACTCGCTCGAATCTGGTGGACTCCACTCTGGAGACCGAACAGCAGTAAAAGTATTGTAGTGTAGCCTCTGGTGGCCCACACTATTCAAGCATGCAGCAGCATATGTCAAAGGCTGCATTGATTGTCAAAAAAAGGGATGAACCCTCACAACTAAATACTTGATGCGCTTGAAGTTCATTCAGATTTCCGATGTGCTCGATGCTTGGGGCATTGATTTCATGGGGCCCTTTCCTAACAGTCGGGGATATGAATACATCCTTTTTGTCATTGACTACATTATTTGTTGGGTAGAAGCGGCCCTCACCCAAGCCACCAATAGCCATATGGTTTGTCAGTTTCTGAGAGAGAACGTCATTACACAGTTCGGGATACCAAAGATTCTGATATCTGACGAGGACAGTCACTTCATCAATAAAGAGGTCAAGAAGTTATGAAGGAGTACAGCACCGAGCACTGAGCTACATGTCCTTATCATCCTCAAACCAATGGCTTGTTTGAGCTATCAAATAGAGAAATCAAGACCATCTTGCAAAAGTTTTTAAAGCCGGACAGAAAGAACTGGTCCCAACTCTTGGACTCAGTGTTATGGCATACATAACCGCTTATAAGTGTTATGGCATACATAACCGCTTATAAGTCTCCCTTGGGTCTGTCGCCCCAACGTCTTGTGTATGGAAATCCTTGTCACTTCCCTGTAAAATTATTTCATAAATCATTATAGGAAGTGAACATTTACAATCTAGACTCACAAAAACGTGGTCAGTAATGAATAGTGGATCTGAATAGGCTCCTAGAATTCCGAGACTACGCGTATGATAACATGTTGATGTACAAGGAGAAGGTTAAATGCTGGCATGATTGGCATACGAAAACCCTTTGAGACTGGGAAGAAAGTGTGGCTATTCGATGCAAAGTTGAAGATATTCCTAGGAAAATTAAAGAGTAAATGGACAGGGCCACTCGTGGTAAGAGAAGTGTGTGACATTGGAAGCATCTTAATATCAGACTTGTCGCCTGACGCACAGCCTTTTGTTGCCAACGATTAGTTCTTGAAGCCTTATATCGAGCATGATACATTCTTGGTCATTATCGACTCAATTCAAGTGGCAATCAATGAAAAATCCTCCATCGTCTCAGCAACATCAAAAGATTCAGATAATGCTCTTTTAAAACTCTTTCTTTATTTTTCTTCCTTTCTTCTGTTATTTTCTTATGTTCATTTTTCTTTTGCTTCTTTCTTTCATTCCTCTCGGTCATCACTGTTATACTTAGGATATGCTTCATCCTAAGTATAGGGGGGATGATTGGGTCCAACCGTTCATTCTTTGATCTCTCACCTGTCTCTTCTCTTGTTAATATCCATCTCTATACTTAGAGATATTTTACTTTAAGTATAGGGGGAGACAGGACGAGTCGTTGATCTATTCATTCCCACCCACAACCAAGGTTTTAAAAATCGAATCGGACATTGAACCAGTTAGTCTTCGGTTTGGTCCAACCGGGTCAAACTGTCGGGGTCGAACCGATGATGATGTCAGCATGATGTCATCATTCCTATCGACTCAAAAAAACCATACCAGGCTTAATTTACTGGTCCGACCGGTCGAACAGTTTTTTTGAACTGATAAAATCGGATACAGATATGTAAATATGTATTTATATATCAATGAAATAATCATTTAAAATGTCAAATCTTTCAATAGATAATAATATGATTGTCTATATCAAGTAGAACTCTACAAAAGGTAGTCACATTTTCTAGCATTATATATGAATATAATATTATAATAATTTATTTATAGTTGTTTCTAGAAAATTACTCTAAGAAAGTAGTGGCACAAGTTATATTCCAAATGAGAGAGGGACATAACTAAAATTGCAGAAGTTAAGGAGGACGCAAGTGATAAAAACTCTATTATTTCATTATTTAAACATTTATTTTTTTAAAATATACTAAACCATCAAACCCGGGTCAATTCGGGTCAACCTGGTCCAACCATCCGAGTCAACTCGGTCTGACCATCGGTCAGACCTCATTTTTTATCTTCTTTTTTAAAAAAAAATTATTACATAAAATCGGTCGAACCAATCTTGTCGGGGTCGGTGCCCGGTCCAACCAGTCTGACAGGTCGATACGAACTGATTTTTTAAACATTGCCCTCAACCCTTCCTGCATGTATATACAACATGTTATACTCAGGATTATTCTATCCAAAATATAGGGGGATGGTTAACTTATCATTCATTGATTCGTTATTATTTAGTCGGTGTAGTATAGGCTCATATAAACTCGGTACTAGTTATGTCTTCTCTTTTCTCTCTGATCTACGAGGACATAGCTCAAGATAAGTATAGGTTGTCATATATACGTTGTATATACGTTAGCCATAACTCGTACTTTCGTATTTTCAAATAATATGGCTAGTTAATAAAATATTTATACACATACAATAAATTCTGTGTATATATTGATTAATAAATCAAGTTGAAATTATGTTGCAAATGTTTAAAAAATGGTTGGAAAATATTTTTGAAAATCTTTTGAAAATTATTTGGAAAATGTTTTTTAAGATTTTTTCAACCTTTGTAAAAATGTTTTGGATTAAAAACTCCTTTTATTTGTTTGAATAAAATGTTTTGAAAATCTATTTGCAAATGATTTGAAAAATGGTTGCAAAATTATTTTGAAAAATCTATATGTATTGATTGAAAAATCTTTCCAAAACAATTTCCAAATTTTGTAAATGTTTCAAAATTTATTTGTCAAATTATTTTTCAAAATAAAGTTTTCAAAATATTTGCAAAAATATTTTCAAATTATTTTGAGAATCATGTATATAATCCAAACAAGTAAAAGGTTTGACAAACATTGTATATACAAACCTGTAAATTCTTTGCTAAAACCCTTGTAAATAATAAAATGCACTCCCGTGTAAATATCTGCAAATAATTATTTGACAAAACTCTTTTTGTTTTGAAAACTCCCAAAAACATTTGCAAAATCTTTTCAAAAATTGCATAAAAATTTGCAAACCTTTTCAAAAATCTATAAAAAGTTCAAAATCAGACATTTACATCACAAAAATATTTTTTTTCATTGTACATAGCATCTGCACTTTTCGGATTGATAATAACAACTAAACAAGTCTAAGTAATATCAGGAGATTGGAGCTTGGTTGGACCTTAATCCACTTAATCACAGGAACCTTATAGGGACTGGAATTAAGATGCTTTAGGTCTTCTAGACTTAATTCTTTGATACCACGAGACTTGGTTCACTATCGTTTTGACTGCCTAAGTAGAATATTTCAGAAGATACACATGACTCTTATTGATAATGACCTAGCTTGCATAACTGCACCTTGCACTTTTCTCACCTCAATTGAAGTGGTAGAGGGATGGATTTGCTGGCACGAGACACAAGCTAGTGGAAACATCTGAAGTCACATATATGTGGCCATTATACCCCAACCCGATCCAGTGGCGATAAGATCCAATGACGGAATGTTGTGGGTTGCAACAATGCTTCAAAAGAGGGATAGTCTGCTATCTCAAGAGGAAAAAGACCTTATTTAAATGATGTTGTATATAGTATTCAAAAAATATAGAAAAATCAAAAACTCCAAAAAGAATAGACGGACAAAAGTCAAAGAAAAATCAATTCCCATCACAGTATGTATATATTTGTATAACAAATAAGCAAGCTTGATCTTCAAAGTCAAATATATGTGAGCATGCAGCTAGATGACTTGGCTACACTAGTCAAGCATCCTAGGATAGGTAGCTACATTGGCTACCATATATTCTTCTCTCCACCTCCTCTTATTGAGCTGACTGCACTTGAACTTAGAAGGGAATACCCCTCTTCTCGAGGAAAGAGTTGTTGGATTGAGGAATTAGGGTGACCATTTTGTAGAAGACTGACTTTTACCACTTCAGCCGAGGAGGCTACATATCACACACATTGTACAAGATAGACTCATAGTCATACGGGACTGCGTATGACATCAAAGTATTCTGGCATGGCTTTTGAGGAGACTTGGGCAGGATTTTGTGACTCTCAAAGGTTGTTGTGTTTCAAATTTGTTTCCTAATAAGGTTCTGACCAAACTTAAATTCCTAAGGTCTGATTTAGCTCCAAACTTTGATTTTACGAAGACAAGTTTAAGATTTAAAATCAATCCAAGTTCTTTCTTTTTATTTTTATGTTCTTTTCTGCACTTATAGACATGAATGTTTTCTAGGGACTAGCAAAGACAAGTATAGGGGTGATGAATCTCCATTTCATCACCTTTATTCTTTCATTTTGGCCTTTAAACCCTAGCTAAATGCATGAAAATAGCTTTAATTTGTACAAAAATAGCATTCATTATTTATTGTACAAATAATGTATAAAATACGGTATTTAAAGCCAAAATAAAAGAATAAAGAAAAGAAAAAGAATAAAACGCCAAAGGTATTTTATGACCCTAAACCCCAAGACCTAGGCATCATGATGAATGCGTCGACAAGGAGTAATGTAGGGGGAGATAAGGGTCAACCAATAAAAGAAACCCTAATCCATAAATGCCCAATAATTCACTTTCGGGGCATATTTCATTCTTTATTATTTATACCTCAAATAAAGAAGCTTTGTACATGAAAGTTGTAGATAAAATTACATAGAAAAATACAAACTTATTTCACATTAAAATAATACATATTGTACATTATACACTCAGAGTAAAAAGCCAAAACCCAAGCTTCTCAGACTCTTATCTTTTCCTTATAAACTCAAAAAGCATCAAAATCACCTTTAATTGTATATAACTTTTTACTAGCTCTTTCATGAAGGTGTTTTCACTTAATTTGGTGTTAAGATGCAAAAGTTGGGTTTTGGACCCCTATTATACAATATACCTGAATAAATATACGTTTCATTTATTCTTTATATTTTCACTATTTTACATTTTTTATAATTTTGTAAATATTCTCTATAGTATATGTGCATATTTAGAATGAAATAAAATCATTAAAAATACACCAAAATAAATAAATATACAAAAAATACATAGATGGATATATTATGCATTACCTATATGATTAATACCTACATTTATGTAAATATTCAAATAACATAGAAAAATATAATAAATATATGTGTGTGTATATTTAGATAAGTTATAAATATATAAATTATGAGTATTAAATAATAAAATACAAAATAAAAAGTAAAAATAAAACATATAATTAAAATAATAAAATACAAAATACAAAATAAAAATAAAACATATAATATATAGGTAAATATACCTATGAGTATACATGTAAATATTACCTTATAATAAATCATCTCGAAGCAATAAATAAAATATTAAGTAAATACTATAAAAATAAAAAACATTTTTTAATATTTTCACAAAAAATTAATAAATTATTTATTATTTTCTATCTATTTAATAAAGCATTTCATCCTCAAATTTTTCTGGTTGGTCCACGTAGACCAACCAGAATCAAACCCCAGTTGACCTAGGGTCAACTATCCCCCCCCCTCCAGGCGTGCCACACCCGTCAACTCCCTGATTTCGCTCCATTTTTCCAAGGCGTCTCCTCACTTATTTTCAATCTAATCTTCACGCAAATCAATCCTCGATCGGTCGTAATACATGGCTAACCCTCAAACCCTTTATACATAACCACGATCATCCTGGAATCATTGGTCAATAAACTCCCCCTCCATGTCTATAAATAACAGCCATCGCCTCCCAGCACCGTTTGATCCCCTTTTTCCCACTTGAGCCCCCTTCCTTCGAATCTCTAGAGCTCCATGTGATAGCTGGGAGGCTCGTGGAGGGTGGTGCACAGTATAGAGCGACGAAGGAGGTGCGATCCAGGTGGAGCTCCGACGACACCTCTGCTCCCTAGAATAACCAAATAAGAGTTGTCTTTACCTAGCTTTTTACATCGTATTTTCATTCCATAGTGTAGTCGTAGGTTTAGTTTCTCTGATTTAGCAATAGTTTAGATCAAATTTTAGTATCTTCGATCATTGGAGCTCTCTACTCCAGCCATGTTTCGTCGTGCAATCGACATGTTCCGACCCATTTTCCATGTTCATCCCGTTCCCCCTCGCCTATTAATGAATCTCGGATTCACCACTCTAAGTCTCATTAATTAAGCTCAAGTCCCTCAAAATCAACTACATTTCGGCATTTATTCTGCATAATTGGCATTCATGCATGATTTCATAAGAATTGCATTTTAGCATTAATTTCTGCATAAAATAAGAAGCCAAAAATCCAAGCCACAGTTGACCTGTAAATAGCCTAATTTCTCATATTTTTAACTCCTCCATGCTGACACCGCATAACCCAAAACCACCTCCACTGTGTACATATCACTAACAAGAATAAATAAAAAATACAAAAAAATAATTAACCCAGGTAAGTGGACCAAAAACCTAAACCCTAGTTTCAGGATTTTCGGACTAAAAGCCACATATCTTCTCCATCCAATGTCCGATTTGATCCTACTCACTTTTTAACTAATGTACATTCAATTACCTTCAAAACAAGACCAAGTTCAAGTGAATCGGAGCTCGTATGTGAAAGTTGGGTTTTGGGCCTCTTTTGTACATTGTATATTTTAGCGGTTCTCTGACCTATATTTTATGTACATATTTTCTTTATTAATAAAAATCCAAAAAAATAGATTAAGGTGTCTTCTATTTATCTTTGAGTTTTCCATATTTTTCGGATTTTTTATCTTGTTTTAAAAATGACAAAAAATTAGAAAACCCAAAAATCAAGGTATTCTATGTACATGGGATACCCCAAAAATTCACTTTTTACATTTGATCGAATTTGGTTTGATGTCTTCATGAAAGTTGTAGATCTCATCGAGATGAGCAATTTTCGTGAAGGAACTTTTTTGATTCGAGGTCATTTGATATTTCTTTTTGATTTTACAAAAGATTTTATTTTCGGATTTTTCTAGAGCTGACACGTGGCAGCCCCAGAGGCTGCCACGTGTCAGCGGTTTTTGGGCTCCTTTATTAGTCATTTTTAAAAAAAAAATCGGCGCACGTGCGTTGCACGTGCCACGCTCTTCCCTCTCTCTTGACCGCCATGTGGTGCGATCTCGGCCGCTCGACCTCGGCCGATCGAACGGCCGTTGATCGTCGTCTTCACCAGGTCCTTCTCCCTCCCCAATCCTCGCAACCTCCTCCCGCAACGGCCTCGCCGACCACAACCATCCCCGAGATCTTCGCCAACCACCTCGCAACGGCCGCTCCGTTATCCCCACGCCGACCCTCTGCATCTTCCGCCGATAGCTCCACCCCCCGATACTATTTAAAGGACCTGGACGCAACCCCCGACGGCCATCCGCCGACCTCCGCCCTAGGAAACCTTCGAGGTGGTGACAGCCCTCCGACTACTCCACTCCGGCGAGATCCAAGCTCCTCGAGCTTGTCGCAGCCTCCCCCTCTAGCGAGCTGCTTCGCTCCGGCGTCGCCGTTGAGCCCCAGGTTCTCTCTTTCTCTCTCTCTCTCTCTCTCTCTCTCTCTCTCTCTCTCTCTCTCTCTCTCTCTCTCTCTCTCTCTCTCTCTCTATCCCTCTCTCCGCCTCCGAGCTCTTCGCTCCGCTCGGAGCTTTCCCTCTCCTCCGCTTCGCATCATCGTCATCAACATCACCACCGACCATCATCTTCTCCGACGACTTCACCACCTCAGTGCTTCACCGACCTCCGACTACGCCCCGACAACCGCCTCCAGCGCTTCGTCATCAACCCCTCAACCGTTTTCTCCGACGCACGCCGATCTTCGTCTTCAATGCCAGCTTCATCGACTCCACGCCATCGACGATTCCCTTTCGACCACCTTCTGCACCAGCCAAGGCCACAGGGGCTTCTCCCCCGCCCGAAGCTACGCCACCGTCTTCCATCTACGCCGCCGACTTCATCCTGATCTTCGTCAACTTCACCGAGCTCCGTCACTCTGCCCCCTCTTGGCCGTGTATCGGCCAGAGGAAAGTCAACGTCTCCGCCTCGATCGCCTCCAGCAGCTTCATCTCAACTCCACCGAATACTTCCGCCAACGACATCGACAGCTCCGCCTTCGACACGCCTCCGCCGCGACAGCCTCCGCCTACGCACCGCCGGCCGGGTCCAGGGCCGAGACCCCTCGCACACGTGCGAGGCACGTGCGTCCGAGGGGGACGTCAACGTGATGTCAGCACCCAGGTCACGTGCAGTGCACGTGACCGTGGGTTATTTACAGAAGCACCCCCGAAGTCTCTCAAATTGTGCAGAAGTCCCCACCGCTAGCGGGCATGTGCCGCTCTGGGAAATTTGCATATAACCTCCCAAAAGTATAGGTAATTACCCCTAGGTCCCTGTCTGCACATTTTTATTTATTTTATTTATATTTATTGCATTTACCCCCCTGTGTTCTCCCTCTGTTTTGAACAACTTCTAGACCTCATTTTATTTATACAAAAATAGCACTTTGTTTATCGCTTAATTCTCTACATTTTGAGATACTGTGGATATTTTTGTGATTAACAGTTAATTAATAAATAATTGTTTTGTGGAAATTGGTATATTTTGCCCAATCTGTGCTATTAGATTTGCCATTAATTAACTGTTGCTCTAAAAATCTCCGAAAAATCACATATTGTAGAAATTATTTTGCTTGACATTGTGCCCAAAAATCTTTGCATTTGCACGCATATTTTGTCCTGTAAAAATCATTTTTCATATTTCACTATTTAATTTTTAATAGGTATTAAACCTCACATTTCCGAGGTCTAGGATTTTTCTAAGATCCATTACCTAGTGATAGATCTTAGATAATTTTATTTCTCAAAAATAAGTAGGTTTAATATTTATTATAATTAAATATTAAAAATCATTTTGTTTTCATTTAAAAATTCATAAAAAATTCATTCTGCATCCAAAAATTCCAAAAACATTAGAGAGCACTCATTTCATTATCATTTACATTGTGGCCAAGTTTCATATTTTTCGGACATCGTTTAAATGAAATTTATATTTTAGTCCCTAAAATAGGCCGAATTTGCATCGTGCATCCCTTTATTGCATTAAAAATTCCAAAAAAAGACCGCCTTGAACATACGACAACACAAAATTGGATAGACATATCTCTAGGTTGTTCCTTTGCCTCCTTGTGATCGACCTTGGGACTTGCCCAAGTAAAATAAACATAAAACCACGAGATTGAAATTGAATAATTGTTTGTGGTTATTTTCTTGACTGTTTCCGATCGCCGCCTACAACGAACGACTTTAATTATTTTCACTCATGAACATAAAAACAACCTTTTTACACGTGCGATTCCGGACCTGTCAGATGGCGCCGTTGCCGGGGAGGCAAACGGCTTAGATTTTGTGTTTTGAAAATTTTTGTTCGCATTTCCGAATTCGGGTAGTCTGACCCCCGAATTTTTCATTGTAAATCCCATAATTTTTTCCAGCATTTATTTTCTTATTTTATTATTTTTTGAGTCACTCTCTGACATTCTCTCTCTTATTTTTCTTGCGAGGTACCCGGTGCACGTGGAGCGGTTCTTCAAAAAACCGACGCATCTTCACCGACATCCGAAGAGACCGCAATTAATTTAAGATCGAGTCGAGTCGTGATAGAGCGTAGAGTCTAGGTTTTAAATTCCTGCAAATTTCCATTTCTGCTCATTTATAGCGGTGTCCGTTTGGACTCTCGCGTGTGTAAAAAAAAGATATTGGACTCTATTTGTGGTGTGTCGTGGCATGTTTCACTCT
Source organism: Ottelia alismoides (assembly GCA_037367405.1). NCBI lineage: Eukaryota > Viridiplantae > Streptophyta > Magnoliopsida > Alismatales > Hydrocharitaceae > Ottelia > Ottelia alismoides. The sequence continues at coordinate 413,925 of JAZKJV010009315.1, forward strand.
CCGGTGAGGGTGGGGCCCGACTTGAGTGGCGATTAGGATAGACCTGCACATACGGCTCTCAGAGCATTTTTTATTTTTGATTGTGCTTGTAGGATCTTAAGCCACACTTCACATTAATCAAGACGCACATAGATCGTTCAACTTAGCCAAATTTAACTCAATTTTTCCCCGCTAATAGAACTTTCTGCTTAGGTGCGGTTTTCATCGGCTTGCATTCATTTAGAATAATTTTTAAAATTCTGTCTAGCATCCCACATGGAGATAGCGAGGATTCACTGCAAGTCTTCTAACTGAGCATTCATCATAGTTTTCCGCGTGCATCGGCTTTTCCCGAATTTCTCCCTCTTGTTTTATCACATAAATCTAAAGGAAATTGGGACTGGACGGTAGACGTGTATTTGTGCTCATCTAATTTTTTCAGTGATCACCTAATTAAACTGGGACTGCTAAATATTGTCGATTTCAAAATAACCCATAAAATCAAGAATTTCTGCGGGAGAGCAACCCCGACATTGTTTGATTTTATCTTGCAGCGAGGAGAGAGACGCACACTAGGATAGAGCCCAGCTCCAAAACCTAACAGCTCGTTTAAACGGCTTGCAAGACTTGAATTCTCACCAATTAAAACTGACAAGATAATTGGCTAGACTCTTACGGCCTTCATTGAGTGAGTTGGTGAAAGAAATCTTTGTATTGTGTTTGGTTTGTGCGTAGAAAGTAAGACATCAACGAATACTGCACATTTGTGCCTACATCATAAACCGCAAACCTCTTGTTGACCTCGAGAATGGAAGATTGTGGTAATTCTTGTTCGGATTCTATGAACCCTTCTTCCTCTACCACAAACTCTCCAGTCTCAAAAGCCCAGAGAGACTCTTACTCTGGACCTGCTTGGCCTCCGGGAAACCCTTTCCAAGAACCCTATTCCTACGATTCCTTCTTCTTCCTAGAAGGAGGACATACTCACACTGTCTCTTTCTCACCAGAAAAGATTAAGGATAACTGCTACATCAATTCTTTCCAATCTATTAACTCAAACCCTTTATATTCTGAAGGTGAAGAAAAGGAGATGCCACCCAAGATGTCTTCCAAGAAAGACCCTGAAGATGAACATAATGAAGATCCAATGAAGATGATTCTCACAAGACTGGCTGCATCTGAGCAGCAACAGCAGTTACTGAGGGAGCAGCTCGAACAAATGAATGCTGGGGAAGAACTGCCAATAGAAGCCGCATACAACCCTGGATAGTACAGATTGTGGAATTATTTGCAGCCACCACAGCCAGAGATCCAATATGAACTAAAGCCACATTTTGTCAGTCAATTACCTCAATTCCATGGTAATATGACTGAGGAACCATATGAATTCTTGAGGGACCTGGAGCTGATATGTTCTAATCTGAGGCACCCACAAGTCAGCCAAGACTACATTCGTCTCACTGCACTACCTTTCGCCTTGAAAGGGAAAGCAGACTTCTGGGTGAAAAACTTGGGGGTGACTGTGACGACTTATGAGAGGTTCAAAAACCTCTTTCTGAAGAAATTCTACCCCTTGAGCCGGACCAATCAAATGAGGACCCGCATCACCAGTTTCTCTCAAATGCCCAATGAACCACTCTGTGAGGCGTGGGATAGGTTTAAGGACCTACTACAAAAATATCCCTGCCATGATCTGGACAACAACATCCTAGTCCAGTCACTCTACTCTGGCCTCAACCACGAAACTCAAGGGTTAGTTAGTGCTGCCTGCGGAGGGAATTACACATCACGTGGAGCTGAGACCGTCTGGAAAATACTGGAGCAGATGGCAGAAACAAGCCGGTCTCAAATTGCGAGTAGAGCATACACTGATTCCCTGAACACCCTTCAAGCCAAAGGCGGGAAGCAGACGGTTGCAGAAATAGCTGAGGACTTAATTCCAAACATGCACTTTATTGCTGATAAATTGACAATAGTGGACAAGAGAATGAACGATATCGACAGTAGGATTTCCCAATTCCCAAGGCAGATGGAGGAGCTCACCGAGAAGGTGTCCAAGATGGGGATGCCTAGTGCACCTACTGTCCCGATCTATCATGTGCATCATGTCCAGGAGCAGCCAGGAGCAGAGCAACAGCAACCATGGGCTCAGGATCAATCCTATGCCCAATTTTCCCAACAGCCGCCCCCACCGACTGAGACAGTCAAGGAAGCCCCGCCTCTGACATTTGAAGTAAATGGCATCTGGTACACCCAGGACACTACCCGACAGGGTAATATGGGGGACCGTCAGACTTATCAGCGTCCACCCACCTTCTATAATGCCGCATTTCCTTCACAGCGCACTACATCTTTCCAGCAGCCGAAGCAGCAACAACCCTACAATCGCCAGAACCAACCTCAGCAATACCGTCTGCAATCTCAAGCCCCCAGACAGTCAGCTCAATCGTCCACACCTCCAGAAGAACCGATCGACATCCAGAGACAAATGCTTGAAGAGTTTCGCCACTTCCGAAATAAGCTGCAAGATCTACGGGTTGATGTCAACCGCTTGTCCTGTTGGAAGGATAAGCAGACAGCTCCAGCCACAACTATTCCCGCCCAAGTTCAAGCTAATCCCAATAGCTTGAACAAATTCCACTCATCTCAACACAATAACCAGGTATACTATTTAGACTTTTCCACATCTGAAAATGAGATCCTTTCGTTTGAGAAAATCAATGCCAGGTCACTCAGGAGCGGAAGGACCGTAGTCGTACCTGACCGGGCAAGGGAATCGGACCATGAAGACTCGGAAGATCAACCGGAGGATGTTTCTGAGGAGGAAGATGAAGGACGCCCGAAGATCCCAGCAGTAGATAAAGGGAAAGCATCTATGGAGTCTGTAGAGGACCTTGAACCTCTGGTTGCTGCAAAAATACCTTTGTCACCTTTTCAGCAACCTGATTTTGATTATTATGATTGTAATAAAAACTCCAAGTCGAATAAAGATGCTCTTATTTATGATTCTGGCCCTCTATCTCCTGTCTCAAATGCTTCCATTCCTTTCCCTCATACCCTAAAGAAAGGAAAACAAAAGAAAAACATCAAAGATGACCCAGTCATGGAAAAATTCTGCCAACAAAACATCACAGTCAAAGTACCCTTTGATCAGTACGTGGCTGGTAATCCAGCCTTTCAGAAATACTTGAAGGCAAATGCACTCCCATCAGGACTCGTACAAAGAGAACATGTCAATTTGTGGAGACTCATATCTTGACAGTTGCCACCACCAAATGCGTCAAAAACCAGCATCTGCCAAGAAAGAAAAGGGATCTGGGCGCTCATTATGTGGAGAGTTGCATTGGCGGCATAGCGTTCACACGCACACTGCTCGACAATGGATCTTCCATAAATCTTCTACCCTTAGCCTTATATTATAGATTGGAGTTGGGCCCTCTAAAGAAATCATCATCTTTACTCCAATTTGCTGATAAATCCACTAAAAGACCTAAGGGAGAAGTGAAGAGTGTCACCATCATTATCGAGGGAACAGAATACAAAGTGGACTTCACTGTCCTTGATATGGAGACCCTGAATCATTGGAAAGAATCGCAAATCATTCTCGGAAGACCATTCTTAAGAACCGCTAAGGCTGTATTCGATTACAGTTCTGGCATGATGAAATTCCGTTCTCCAGGCAGAGAAGTAGACTTGGAGATGAAACAAACAAAGTAGCAAAGGCCAGACTCCGAATCCACCACTGAAGATGCTGAAACATCAGAATGCAATCTCCTCAGAACCACTGGGCCGTGGGACCAACTGCCAGACATACAGATAAAAAGCACATCCTCAGAAGAAGAAATAATACACAATGCAATCTCCGAGATATCTAGACCCCCAGATTATTACACTCTTGATGACACAGAAATCCTCTCGGATTTGTCAGTCCCATCACCTTTGGGGCAGTCAAGAAATATCGATGATGAGTTGGACGCGGCTCTGGCCGAATTACCTTTCTACTCTAGCGATCCGACTCACTTTTCTTCGGAATTGGTAGCCAACATCTCACACAGTGATTCACCGCCAATCGATACTGAGCTAGAAGCAAAAGTCATTCAGCCAGACTTGATCGACGATTCAGAATTGCCAGAGCTGAAGCCACTACCTCCCACGCTGAAGTATGCATTCCTCAATGGACCTAAAGAAAAATTCCCTGTGATCATTAGCTCATCATTAACTGTGGACCAAGAATCCAGACTACTCGAAGTCCTTGAGCAAAATCGAAAAGCCATAGGTTGGACTGTGTCGGATCTCGTAGGAATAAACCCCGCTCTCTGCTCGCACCAAATTTATGTTGAGGATAATGCAAGGCCTTCCCGTGAATTTCAGAGAAGATTAAACCCCAATCTTCGGGAAGTGGTGAAGAAAGAAATAGAGAAATGGTGCAAAGCATGATTTATTTACCCCATTTCTGACTCCAAGTGGGTAGCCCCCCTTCATGTAGTCCCGAAGAAGTCGGGAATCCAGATGGTCACCAACGAGGAGGGGGTAGAGATCGCGACCCGAGTACCCACATCGTGGCATGTCTGTGTCGATTACCGGCGCCTGAATGCTGCGACCAAGAAAGACTACTTTCTACTGCCATTCATTGATCAAATATTGGAGAGACTTGCAGGGAAAGCATTCTTCTGTTTTCTTGATGGGTACTCCGACTACAATCAAGTAGCTATCGCTCTCGAGGACCAGGAAAAGACCACGTTCACATGTCCCTTCGGTACTTACGCATTCAAGCGCATGCCATTCGGGCTTTGCAATGCCCCGGGCACATTTCAGCGGTGCATGATTGCCGTATTTGTCGAAATGGTTGGTGATTTCCTGGAAGTCTTCATGGACGACTTCTCGGTTCATGGTGATTCATTTGATACATGTTTAGCACACTCAGAGATGCAGGGAGGTTAATTTGGTACTCTCGTGGGAGAAGAGTCACTTTATGGTGACTGAGGATATCGTGTTGGGGCACGTCATCTCCAAAAAGGGAATGGAGGTAGACCCTGCCAAGGTGGATGTGATTAAGAAACTCGAGCCACCAACCAACGTCAAGTCAGTGAGGTCGTTCTTAGGGCATGTTGGATTTTATCGAAGGTTTATCCCAGATTTTTCAAAGATCTCCCGCCCACTGACTGAGCTCTTAGGAAAAGACATCGAGTTTATTGTGAATCACAGATGTCTAGAGGCCTTCGAGCTCCTTAAAAAGAAAATATGTGAATCGCCGATATTACAAGCTCCTGACTGGTCTCTTCCCTTCGAGATCATGACTGATGCATCGGATTTTGCTGTTGGAGCGGTACTCGGACAAAGAAGAGATGGAATCCCTTATGCGATTCACTACGCGAGCAAAGTGTTGGATCCTGCACAGAGAAACTATACACTGACTGAAAAGGAAATGCTCGCAGTTGTTTGGGCCCTGGAAAAATTCAGATCATACATATTGGGCTCCAAGGTGACAATTTTCACAGATCACACAGCAATTAGATATCTCATGGATAAGAAGGATGCCAAGGCACGACTTTTGAGATGGATCTTGTTAATCCAGGAGTTTAATTTGGAGATCAAGGATAAACCTGAAATAAAGAATGTTGTTGCTGATCACCTTTCCTGAATCGAGCAAAACGATCATCCTGATATCGGACCAATCAAGGAGACTTTTCCAGACGAATCGATTTGCATCATTGATTCAACCCCATGGTATTCCGACATAGTGAACTATCTTGTCTCCAAGAAGGTTCCCTATGGTTGGACCAAAAAAATGATTGATTGATTAAAGTCAGATTCGAAAAAATACCATTGGGACGATCCTTTCCTTTTCTATGAAGGACCGGATTGTGTCTGGAGAAGATGTATTCCTCAGGAGGAATATCAGAGTGTCCTCACACACTGTCACTCTCTCGAGGCGGGAGGACACCATTCGGAAAAGAGAACCGCGCACAAGGTACTCCAATGTGGATTTTACTGGCGGACCTTATTTCAGGATGCTAATGAATTTGTACGGTCATGCCCGATTTGTCAAAGAATGGGAGGGATTGTGGGATATAGAGATGAAATGCCCATGCAACCAATGATTTTTTGTGATGTTTTTGATGCATGGTGGATTGATTTTATGGGTCCTTTTCCCAACAGCAATGGATTTGAGTACATCTTGTTAGCGGTTGACTATTTATCAAGATGGGTAGAGGCTATTCCAACCCGAACCGCAGATAGCAAAGTCGTCTGTAAGTTTATCAAAGATAATATCATTGCGAGGTTCGGGATACCAAAAGTATTGATTTCTGATGGAGGTATCCACTTCGTGAACAGGGAGATGAGATCTTTGGCTAAGGAGTACAAATTTGAGCATAGAATAGCCAACCCATATCATCCACAATCTAATGGCATGGCAGTGGTTTCTAATAGAGAGGTGAAGGGCATTCTTCAGAAGTTGGTTCGTCCCGATAGGAAGAATTGGTCGAAACTGTTGGACCAAGTTTTATGGGCCTATAGGACAGCCTATAAGACTCCACTCGGTACTTCACCTTTTAGGAAGATCTATGGCAAGCCATGTCATCTTCCTGCAGAATTGATTCACAAATCTGAATGGGCGATCAAAAAGTTGAATTGGAGTTGTCACCTTGGGAAACTATGTCGAGACTTAAATCTGAATGAGCTAATTGAAATCCGAAATCAGGCATATGACAACAGTGTGATTTATAAGGACAAGGTCAAGAGATGGCATGATAGACACATTCGAGATAAAACCTTTGTCCCTGGACAGAAAGTGTGGTTGTTTAATGCTCGGTTGAAGATTTTTCATGGGAAACTAAAATCAAAATGGATGGGTCCCTACATTGTCATCGATGTGCATACCAATGGAAGCGTAGATATTGCCGAACTCAAAGATAATGCACAACCTTTCTCAGTAAACGGACAAATGCTGAAGCCATATATTGAATCACCCAAAGAGCAGACAGTTCAAGTTGAGGTCATCTATTTCACGTAGAGCGAGGACATTGAAGATCTATCTGATCACCAAGGCCTAAGTATAGGGGGGGATTGATGCCATCTGTATATATCATTTTCCCGGATCACACTCTTCCTCACGATCGCTCCATCTCCACCCTTCTTCCATACTTAGGTGGACCAAAGCCTAAGTATAGGGGGAATCGATATCCACCTGTTTATACTCTCCTCATTCACATATCCCGATCGCTTAATTTTTCTTTGTATTTTCACTCCCTTACGCTTAGCCCGAGCTATGTCTTCGTTCCGCTTCTTGTGCTCTGAAGACATAGCACTCGCTAAGTATAGGGGGGTCTGTATATACTATGTATATATTTTACCCATATCTCGTACTTTCGCGTAAGTCTGTATGTATTTACGGGGTGGGTACTAACTTGAAAAAAAAAGAAGGCTTCTTATTTCTTTTTGCATAAAAGAAATCCCTTGCATAAAATGTCAAAAAAAGAGTCAAAAATCAAAAAAAATGTGTCTGCATTTCACACCTGCACTTTTTCCAGTACCGCATGCATTTGCATCTGTGAAAAGTCATTGGGTTCTGAACTGAGTTATGAGTAGAAACCGAGAGTGGTCTGGACTTGACCTTAATCCACCTAATTTTCAGAGGAACTTCACCGAGAAATAGGATTTTAAGAACTTCAGGTCTTTTGACTTAATTCTTTAAGTTCCACATGATAATGTACAGCGTTTGACTCTTAGTGTCTAACCTGGTCTCTTCATTCTGGGTACAACTCTGGAATAGAGAATTAATTTGTACTCTCGCACTTTGCACTTAGCTCAACCCAGACGGGATGTTGGAAAACTGTGTGAGTCTCTTTTCTGGTAGCGTGGAAATCTAAAGACCGGAGTACGGGTTGAAATAAAGCTTCGGAAAAGGGATGGACGGCTGGGCACAATTTTTTCTAAGACCCCAAAAAAATGTACGGAACAAAAAGATTCTATATCCGTAGGGGCACAACAAGATCCAAGTAGAACCACCAAAAATTCCAAATACAAAGAAGCATTCTACCAAATAAAATCCGACCAAAAAGGTCCAAGCTTCAAGAACCTGCAGATCTTGGTGGAGACTCGGCTACACTGGCCATCTTCACAAGGAGAGGTGACTACACTGGCCACCCTCCAGTTCTTTTCTCTTTCTTCTACCTTCTCCCTCATTCGATTGTGAACACAGCACGACAGACCTTAGAAGGAAACACCTGACTCCCCGAGGACGAGTTACTGGAGAGTAGAGGAGCATGGTAGTCCAGCATTCTGGATGGGAAGAGCTAAAACCCTTCACACACATGAGTCGGTTGTTCAATATTCATAGGGTATACTTTGGGAAGAGGATCGATCTAAGATGACTTCTGAGCCAAAACTGTGACAATGATGTGTAGAACTTGAGGGCTGTTGATTTTAAAATTCTAAGTCTCACAGAAGTTCCGACACACTAATAATCCAAAGGTCGAGTCTAGTTTCATTTTTCACCTTCCGCTCATGGTCTTGGTATGGAACCCAATCTCATTTCACCTCATGGCATTTCTTTTTGATGCTCAGGGACGAGCATGGTTTAGGTATAGGGGGATGATGAATCTCGGATTCACCACTCTAAGTCTCATTAATTAAGCTCAAGTCCCTCAAAATCAACTACATTTCAGCATTTATTCTGCATAATTGGCATTCATGCATGATTTCATAAGAATTGCATTTTAGCATTAATTTCTGCATAAAATAAGAAGCCAAAAATCCAAGCCACAGTTGACATGTAAATAGCCTAATTTCTCATATTTTTAACTCCTCCATGCTGACACCGCATAACCCAAAACCACCTCCAGTGTGTACACATCACTAACAAGATAAATAAAAAATACAAAAAAAATAATTAACCCAGGTAAGTGGACCAAAAACCCAAACCCTAGTTTCAGGGTTTTTGGACTAAAAGCCACATATCTTCTCCATCCAGTGTCCGATTTGATCCTACTCACTTTTGAACTAATGTACATTTAATTACCTTCAAAACAAGACCAAGTTCAAGCGAATCGGAGCTCGTATGTGAAAGTTGGGTTTTGGGCCTCTTTTGTACATTGTATATTTTAGCGGTTCTCTGACCTATATTTTATGTACATATTTTCTTTATTAATAAAAATCCAAAAAAATTAGATTAAGGTGTCTTCTATTTATCTTTGAGTTTTCCATATTTTCCGGATTTTTTATCTTGTTTTAAAAATGACAAAAAAATAGAAAACCCAAAAATCAAGGTATTCTATGTACATGGGATACCCCAAAAATTCACTTTTTACATTTGATCGAATTTGGCTTTGATGTCTTCGTGAACATTGTAGATCTCATCGAGACGAGAAATTTTCATGAAGGAACTTTTTGATTCGAGGTCATTTGATATTTCTTTTTGATTTTACAAAAGATTTTATTTTCGGATTTTTCTGGAGCTGACACGTGGCAGCCCCAGAGGCTGCCACGTGTCAGCGGTTTTTGGGCTCCTTTATTACTCATTTTTAAAAAAAATCGACGCACGTGCATTGCACGTGCCCCCAGGCACGTGCTCCACACGTGCTACGCTCTTCCCTCTCTCTTGACCGCCATGTGGCGCGATCTCGGCCGCTCGACCTCGGCCGATCGAACGGCCGTTGATCGTCGTCTTCACCAGGTCCTTCTCCCTCCCCAATCCTCGCAACCTCCTCCCGCAACGGCCTCGCCGACCACAACCATCCCCAAGATCTCCGCCAACCACCTCGCAACGGCCGCTCCGTTATCCCCGCGTCGACCCTCCGCATCTCCCGCCGATAGCTCCACCCCCCGATACTATTTAAAGGACCTGGACGCAACCCCCGACGGCCATCCGCCGACCTCCGCCCTAGGAAACCTTCGAGGTGGTGACAGCCCTCCGACTACTCCACTCCTGCGAGATCCAAGCTCCTCGAGCTTGTCGCAGCCTCCCCCTCCAGCGAGCCGCTTCGCTCTGGCGCCGCCGTTGAGCCCCAGGTTCTCTCTCTTTCTCTCTCTCTCTCTATCCCTCTCTCCGCCTCCGAGCTCTTCGCTCCGCTCGGAGCTTTCCCTCTCCTCCGCTTCGCGTCATCGTCATCAACATCGCCACCGACCATCATCTTCTCCGACGACTTCACCACCTCAGCGCTTCACCGAGCTCCGACTACGCCCCGACAACCGCCTCCAGCGCTTCGTCATCAACCCCTCAACCGTCTTCTCCGATGCATGCCGATCTTCGTCTTCAACGCCAGCTTCATCGACTCCACGCCATCGACGAATTCCTTTCAACCACCTTCTGCACCAGCCAAGGACACAGGGGCTTCTCCGCCGCCCGAAGCTACGCCACCGTCTTCCATCTACGCCGCCGACTTCATCCCGGTCTTCATCGACTTCACCGAGCTCCGCCACTCCGCCCCCTCTTGGCCGTGTGTCGGCCAGAGGAAGGCCAACGTCTCCGCCTCGATCGCCTCCAGCAGCTTCGTCTCAACTCCGCCGAATACCTCCGCCAACGACATCGACAGCTCCGCCTTCGACACGCCTCTGCCGCGACAGCCTCCGCCTACGCACTGCCGGCCGGGTCCAGGGCCGAGACCCCTCGCACACATGCGAGGCACGTGCGTCCGAGGGGGACGTCAGCGTGACATCAGCACCCAGGTCACGTGCAGTGCATGTGACCGTGGGTTATTTACAGAAGCACCCCCGGAGTCTCTCAAATTACGCAGATTTCCCCACCGCCAGCGGGCATGTGCCTTGCACGTGCCGCTCTGGGAAATTTGCATATAACCTCCCAAAAGTATAGGTAATTACCCCTAGGTCCCTGTCTGCACATTTTTATTTATTTTATTTATATTTATTGCACCCTGTGTTCTCCCTCTATTTTGAACACCTTCTAGACCTCATTTTATTTATACAAAAATAGCACTTTGTTCATCGCTTAATTCTCTACATTTTGAGATACTGTGGACATTTTTGTGATTAACAGTTAATTAATAAATAATTGTTTTGTGGAAATTGGTATATTTTGCCCAATCCGTGCTATTAAATTTGCCATTAATTAAATGTTGCTCTAAAAATCTCCCAAAAATCACATATTGTAGAAATTATTTTGCTTGACATTGTGCCCAAAAATCTTTGCATTTGCACGCATATTATGTCCTGTAAAAATCATTTTTCATATTTCACTATTTAATTTTTAATAGGTATTAAACCCCACATTTCCGAGGTCTAGGATTTTTCTAAGATCCATTACCTAGTGATAGATCTTAGATAATTTTATTTCTCGAAAATAAGTTAGGTTTAATATTTATTATAATTAAATATTGAAAATCATTTTATTTGCATTTAAAAATTCATAAAAAATTCATTCTGCGTCCAAAAATTCCAAAAAAAAAATTAGAGAGCACTCATTTCATTATCATTACATTGTGGCCAAGTTTCATATTTTCGAACATCGTTTAAATGAAATTTATATTTTATTCCCTAAAATAGGCTGAATTTGCATCGTGCATCCCTTTATTGCATTAAAAATTCCAAAAAAAGACCGCCTTGAAAACCGAACACAAAATTGGATAGACATATCTCTAGGTTGTTCCTTTGCCTCCTTGTGATCGACCTTAGGCCTTGCCCAAGTAAAATAAACATAAAACCACGAGATTGAAATTGAATAATTATTTGTGGTTATTTTCTTGACTGTTTCCGATCGCCGCCTACAACGAACGACTTTAATTATTTTCACTCATGAACATAAAAACAACCTTTTTACACGCGCGATTCCAGACCCGTCACCTATGCAAATTGTTCCACCCCTTGATCCATCATGATCCTTCTTTGATCGATGAACCAAAGCTCCTCTCCGCCCTCCGCCGAAGCTCTTCCATCCCATCCCATTTCAACATGCAGTAGCTTCAAGTCGGGCCGAGGCAAGTCATTTTGAGTCCAAGATTCTTCTTCTGCAGGTACGAGCCACAAAGGACATGAAGAGGGTTGATTTTAGTGTAGGAGAATATCCATATGTGCCTACTTCCTCATTGAGGTCCAGGCCTCTCCCTAACGAGGCTCGGACCCTCCTGATGACATCAGTCGATGGGGAGCCCTTCCAGGAAGCCTTGGAGCCGATCATCGATGAAGAAGGTGGCTAGGACGAGGAGCTACACACGATCGAAGGAGGATATGGAAATGTTCTTCCCCTGTTCTTCCTCATACCTCCAAAGCCATTGGATCTCATGCGCGGCCCACATCTAATATGGGCTGTCGACATCAAACGAATCGGTGCCTCCGTCCAGCCTCCCGATCAGTTCAAGTGTGCCCACATGGCACGCTCCTGACCGTTGGATTGCGTAAAATAAAGGGGTAAATTGTACATACATCCACTCTTTATTTTAATTTTATTTTTAATCACGTAAATAATGTTTGTAGTATAAATAAACATGTCAAATTTGATTGAACCCCATGTTCTTAATTATATTTGCTTAAGGTTCGTGCCAGGCACCTCACGTGGGTGACCACATAAGGTGGGCAATTTGCAGGGGTACACCCCTGATTTTTATAATTTAAATTAGTTGATAAAATTTAAATATTTGTAAGCTTTTTAGAAATTTGCATATAAACCCCTGCTTTATATTTTATAATAAATATGTCCTTTCTTGTTTAAATATTTTATACATGTTTATCTAATATTTATAACTATCATCTTGCTACAAAAATTATGAAAAATAAGGTTTGTGCTTGATTGCTTACTCTTCCATGCTATATAATTAATTCTACAATTTATGCATTTCCCTATATATTAAAAATCAAAATAACACATTTTATTTTCTATTCTCTTCAAAAAAATAAAAAAATATGAAACCGTATTGAAAAATTCCAAAAATATCATTGTTATTATTGTAGTTTGTACCTTCAGACCAAAAATCCTTAAAAATAGAAAAAGAATCACTAAAAATTAAAAATCTCCAAAATCCTTATAAAAATACTAAAAAAATAAAAATCCAAAAATAATTTTTTTTATCTCTCTGAATTTTCTTTATATTATATATTATCTATAAAAAATGGTTTCGAAAATTTTATCTATTTTATTTTTAAATTCCAAAATTATTTGGCTTATTTAAAGTCCCAAATTTTGTGTATTTAGGGCTTTAAAACACCTAAAAATTAACAAAAGTTCCTGAAAAATCATATAAACGTTTAAAAATACAAAAAAAACACAAAAATATTTTCTTTTCTGATTTTTTACTATTTTTACTTATATTATATCTATTATATCTTGTTAGTTCTGTATATAGATATATAGTATTATATACCAGCTAAATTATTAAAAACCTTATCTATATTTTAAAACCTTTAAAAAATAAAAGTTACTATTTTTAGTTATTTTCTGATTTTTCTATATTTATTATATATTATACATATTTATCACTTATATTATGCATAATGCTTATATATAGTTATATATAGCTTTATTATATATTAAAAAGAAAAAAGAAATTAGAAATCAGAAAATTATAAAAAGAATTAAAAAATTCAAAAAAATAGAAATATAAAATATGTAAAAAAAGAATTATTCTATATCATTTAAAAACTTATAAATGCTTTAATAGATTGATTGAGTAAATATTGTACAAAATACACATTATTAGTTATTCATTATTTATTTAAAAATAATAATATTGTTACACGGACTTGTCTCCCTGTGTTTAACACCCTACTCTGCTTGTCATTATACACATTTCTTGTAGGGTATAATAAATTTTGATTCACACTTGCTTATTTATTGCTTGATATTATTATGGGGGTTAATTGTTGCTTGGTCGCTCCATCTCTGTGAGCAGTCGCCACATCGATTGCGCTCCCGCCCTGTGTGGAGTACAAGACCCTCCTAACCTGATCAAGTTCGGCCAATCAGTAGCAGACAAAGCTGCTTTGAAAGGACTTGTTCCTCAAGAAGTTCTACTTGTTGAGTAGGACTAATCAGATGAGGTCCCAGATATTGAGTTTCACACATATGCCCCATGAGCCTTTCCATGAGGCATGGGAGAGATTCAAGGACCTAATTCAGAAGTGTTCAGGTCACGATATCGATAGACCTATCCTGGTCCAGAACTATACAGTGGTCTGACTCCCGAGGTCCAAGAATTATTGAATGTTGCATGCAGAGGCAACTATCTGAATAGATGAGCCGACATGGTTTGGACGATCTTACAGCATATGGCAGAGACCAGTCGCACCAGATCCTCTAGCAAGGCTTATGACAAGCCACATCCCTCTCGTGTACATCAAGAGGTAGGGAGATCAGCTATCGCCGATCTACCAAATGATCTACTCCCAAATATGTGGATTATCAGTGACAAATTAACCAAGGTTGACCAGATCGTGAAGAAGGTGAGCAAGATACACAAGCTTGCCGAGTGGGAGAACCTCGCCAAGCTTCTGAGATAGGTGGCGGAGATATCTGATCGGGCATCTAAGATTAAGATACATATCATGTCTGCACCCCTACTCCTATCTACCGAGTGCACCACATTTAGGAGCAGCTCGTGCAACGGCCTCACAACATGTGGACTCAGGGTCAGCCTGAGATCCACGAGAGACAATTCACAGAGCCTACCATCGAGACAGTGACCGAGGAACCTCCACAGTTGTGGGAGGTGAATGGGATTTGGTACACCAATGATCCCAAAAATACCCAATGATAGTCACATCAGCACCCACAGTACCCCTCTCAATAGAGCCAATACCGCCAGTTCCCACCCCCTCGACAATAGCAAGCGGGCCATCAGGGCCCCCTTCAGTACTAGAAGTACCCCCTCAGCAAAGCCAGTATCACCAGCATGTCCATCAGGTACCTAACAAACCTCATCAGGGTCAACAGCAGCCGTCCTAGAGGCAGGACCATGGAGCCTCATCTTCGGGTACCTTTGACTTTCGGAGGATCCTCGATGAGCTCAAACTCATATGCAATGAGCAGCACGATCAGAGAGCTGACATCAATCAGCTTTCACGTCGGCGTGATGAGTTTACTGTCTTCAAGACCTCCATCCTAGCACAGGTTCAAGTTAACTCCAACAACATGAACCAAGGACAGATTCATCAGAAGTATTAGGTATACTATTCTGATTCCTTTGAATCAAATCATGAGATTCTACTGCATGGTGCATACCATCCTACTCTCATGAGCAGTAGGACCGTGCAAACCCCTAATCTAGCACGTCGAGTGGAGCAGAGGATACAAATTAGACAACCCCTGTGGATAGCTTAGAGGAGGAGGATCTCCAACATCACCAGCAACACCACCTTCAGAACCACCAGAGGGATTTGAATCCCCACAAATAAAAAATAAAAAAACCAAGAAAATTCAAAAAAAACGACATAGAGCACGACCATAAAAAATGGATCTTCAAGAGATGAGAAGACCACCCTGGATGCAGCATCAACAGTTTTTCCGTTAGTTTCAGTTCCATTTCATGCATGTCAGTCGAGTCTTGTACAGAGTCTGAGTCCGAGTAAGAGTCATGTACTGCTGAGTTTTGATTCCAATAAGTACTTAGATAATGATGTTTCTATTTCACATCCTGAGCCTGTTGGACATGCGAGCCCACGGCGAGCCATTATGCAATAAATGTTATTGCGAATATCATTCCTAAATCTAAAATGAAGAATACATAATTTGCATAATAGGTCCCTTAGTACAATTAGGCATATACCATGGCCATCTTGATGATCATATAGCTGTTGATTCAAATATTGAATCATAGAGGTTGGTGCTTGGATGAACATCTAAAGAGTCAGATTGAGGACTCATCAAGCACCATCAAACGATTGTTAAGATATGATCTCCAGCCTGAGTAGGAGATGGCAATCCTTTCTCAGTTAAGCTGGTATCTGACCGACCTCTTGATGCAGGTCCTCTGCATAGGAATAGAGATTCAGAGGTGTCAAGATAGTTAGTTCAAAGAGTTGACTTAACGAGATCGAGATAACCAAAGTCCTATATCGTATGCTGTCATGATATAGGCACACATCCTCTGACCGGAGACAGATGTGTTACTATATGTCTGAGTATGTACATTTGGCAGACCAATAGGTTGATGACCTAATCAAGGTCTATACACCGGCACGCTGGTGTGCATGCAAGAGCATATGAGTAATACGATCTCTTAAAGGGATCATACAGGTTCATTACTGAATCGGGAAGACATGAGCTCACTCATGAGATATTGGGAAGAATCAAATTCCGTGCACGATCGTCTCGCTTTGGAAGCTTGACTGAATTTGTAGGTTTGATATATACTTTTGGAAAGTATATGATCAAGACCTAGGTATGATATATGCTTTTGGAAAGTAATATGATCTATACCGACTCCCAATGATCGAATGAGAAACTTAATGAAAAATCTCTGAAGTAGACAGTGAAAAATTGATCTTATACTTCGAGATTATTTTGAGTCTTCCAGTATGCAGGATGTATAGGTATTGAGAATACCTGAGGGTGATGTGATCATAAACGATTGTATAACCATGATGCTTCCATTCCTAGGGAGTGATGAAACGGGTCTGGATTTTAGTGACTCCTCTCAATAGAGAAGTAATCTGATCTTGGTCCTAATGTTGGACATTTCTCTGAATGTGATTCAGATGCAATGAGAAGATTAGATTTGCGGTTTTGATTTAATCAAGCATCTATGAGAGGCCCGAGATCTGGATTTGAGATGTGATCTCAATATCCAAGTCACTATACGTGGAACAATACAATCGCCATGTCCTTATCTCCAAGTATTCGCGGAGAAAGCGCATTATCCTTGAAAGAGTTCAGGATAATTTCATTGTTGATATAAGTATCCGAGCATCGAGAAAATGGATAATTAAATATGATTTAATTATCATAAATAATATGAATTTGATTCATGTTATAAAGAGAGTTATCTTAGATAATTAAATGTGATTTGACATCAAAGATGTGAATAATGTGAATGTGATTCATATAATTTGGGCACGTGAGAATGGAGATCCAAGATGATTAAATGTGATTTAATTATCATGGATATGAATAATGTGTATAGCACTATCGATATTATTCATAATATATTATAAATGTGATTTATAATGTATTAGAGAGAGCTAATTATAATTTATATTTGTTGAATAATTATTGATGTGTATTGGATACACATTGTGAAATTAATTGAAAATGTAAATTATATTTTGTTTTGGGTTGTGAATGTGATTCACAAATTTCCAATGGCAAGATTGCAATATTCTCAAAATTAATTGTGAATTATTTTTGAAGAATAAATCTCAACAAAAGTTGTTGGATTAAATAAAGGAGATTTCCATGGAGATATGCAATCTCATGAAATCTCATGAGATTGCCTCCACATAGTAGCATGTGGACGGCTACCAAGTCCTATATGGAATTGCCGTCCACCATGTTGACATGGGAGATGTAATCTCCATGTCAATTTCCTCCTTATTTGATTGATTTAATTTAGGATTGATTTGTATTTGATTTATAAAATATATTTGATCTAAATTAAATCACAAGTTGTTGGCTTTTACCAACAACAATCTTGATCATTGGATTAGACATAAATCAAACTCATCCATTGATTTTATATGTCTGGATTGAGATCCATGGATCCCAAAACCCTATAAATAGAGAGGCATGCCATGCTCTCTTAGTACATGCTTTTGAAGCACATCTCTCTCTCTTCTCTTCCCACACGCCCTCTCTCTTCTCCCTCTCATGGTCGTCCACCATGGATGCCCTAGAGAGAGTCTCCATCGTCGCAGCGTCGTCGTTATGTTGTCCGATCGTTTACTCGTGGATCTCCATCTCCTTCGGTGCGCCTCGCTCGTGAAGAAGATGTCGGATCTTGTTTGTCGAGATCAGGAGATCCGCCGCTTGGATCATCAACATGGATTGCGAGAAGAAAGCGATTCATCCCCGCGCTCGCAAGCGTCTCCTCCGTCGGATTGGACTTGAGACAGGAGGTCTCTTCGTTTAGAGACTCGATCACAACCACGCTTCAAGAGGTAATCTTATTACTTGTTTTTGGTTTAGACGAAACGATCCGAGAAGTGTTCTTGGATCATGTGGTTTCGTCGCATGAAAATTTTTTTAAATTCCGCTGCATAGAACAACCAGTGCGTTCGTATTCGATACGACGATCACGCTTCCGTGATGCGATTGAGGATCTAACCATATCCTTCAAGTGGTATCAGATCCTTAGGTCGAAGGTTTTAGATACGATCCATAAAACCGAAGGCGATTTGGGTTCGTTAGGGTTGCGAAAGTTTTATCGCATTTCAATTTTGCATCTCTGTCTAGTGATTATTTTCGGCCCTGTTTAAATTGTTTAAACACGAAAACAAAACTTGGATTTTGTTCCCCATTAAATAAGGAAACCATAGGATCTGAGTTTACATAATTTGGATTTCGTTTGCTCGAGATATGGTTGTTTTAATGAACATGTATTCACTGTTGCGGGAACTGCGAATCTTAACATGATTAATGAGTTAATTAATGTTTTGATCTGCCTCTAAATGCGTTAAATATCACTTAGATTCTGTCCTAAATCAAATTAGAAATCTTTGAAAATTGATTTTGTCTAATTTGGATTTAAATTGATTGAGATATGTTAATTTTAGTAAGTAGGGTCACTGCTGAATTTACATTCCTAATCAAGAACCATGTGATTGTTAATTAGTGAAATTAACTGTTAATTTCATGAAATAATTATGTAAAATATTTGAGAAATATTGAATGATGATTATTTCCTTAATTGACTTGGCCTCAACCAATAAATTGATTAGATTTGATCTAGATCATAATTGGAAATACAATCATCAAACTCCTTGCTTGAATAGGAATGGGAATTTGTCTAGCAAATTTCCTTATAATCAAAAATGTTTTGATTATTACTATATGTATAATTTCGGTTGAAGAACTGATGATCATCTCAAGTACAAAGTGATTGACTCGGCATTATTTTTTCCCGAGGCGGATATGGTGTCTAGTCGGGGATCGCTGGGGTAGCGGGTTGCACCGGATGCGGTCCGTCCCACTCCCGCCGGTACTGGTCATGACAGCGGATAGGGAACGAATGATGCCTGAGAGATCATGATGTATTTTTTCTAATTATTAAAATTCGAATTAATATGTATTTTGAGATAATATCATATATTCAAGTAAAATCAAGTTTGTTGATTGAATATTTTTGATAATTAACTTAATATGATTAAGTTAATTATATCCAAATTAAAAACACTCTATTATGAATAGATGTGTATTTCCCTTGGAAGAATTAATTATGTTAATTTGATTCATGATAATTAATTAGAATTTGAATATGATATGGAGGATCACATAAGTGACATCCATGGTCTCCTGTCAAGGCGAAGGTTTCCGTCGCCAGATATTGCATGTAGGTGACGTCTGTCCGAAGTGACAGCTCCTGCATACGATCCATTTGGATCGGGTTCGTCGCTTCTCGAAAGAGTAAGGACGTATGTGTAGTGATCCCAATATCGGGTCCTCATATTATTGGGGCGATATTGGATTGTGCATAGCGAGTTGTATTCCAGTTGACGACTGGTTCAATTAATGACGGGTCAACATCACCTTAGGGGTGGTGGGTCTGGGTGTTAAAGACCGAATTGGGAGATGCAAGTTGGACTTGCAAGGCAGAATGTGTTCCCGCTTCTTTTTATCCGAGTTACAGGTTCTCATATTATTGGGATGTAACAAAGATAAGGAAGGAGATCCCAGATCTTGCTGAGATATAATGGTAAGTATATCTCTTACATTGAAAGTGATTAAGGGAATGAACCTTCAATGTTGACAAGGCAAGACAACTTTGATATAAAAATTCCTAAATCAAAGTAAATTATATATTTATATATGTTTATGCAAATTTCTTATTTCAGATAATCCTTCTTTAATCCCACTCAATGTTATACTCAATAATAACCAGCAGAATATCACGGATTGGACCTATGATCCAGATATTGTACTTGCAATTGGACACATAATGCATGTGGTTACAATGTGCAAGTTTCCTTATAGTAATGAGGAATGACAATTAAATAGACAATAGGACTAAAACCCTAGGGTTTGTATGTCTCTATAGTCTTGATCTCATCGAATGAACTTTGGAAGTGACATGTCGATAATGATCGTAATTATCAAATAATCCTTATAAAATCTAAGAAGATATTCCGGCATACATATGTGCTCTCGACTTATAATTATGAATGACATGGTTCTCTGCATCATGTAGAATGGTGGCTCTATAAGAGATGATGTATTCAAATTGTTTGAATACCTACCTGGACCTAAGTTTTAAGAGTTTAAATGGATGTAGATAAGATGAGTGTCATCATTACTATCTATACTCTAGTCATTCATGAAGCTTCATAATATTCATATTGTATGAAATGAATGAAGCGTGTATAAATGTTGAAATACTCTTATATTGAAATTTTTGATTTCAACATAAGAGATTCTTTATCTTGAGCAATGATTGCTTATAGATAAAGGGAGCGCAGTGGAAGCATGGGTTGGACCCAAGTAAGAAGTATAGTCAAAGAGTTGACCGTACTTCTGTGACTTCCATATGACATCCAAGGAGTTGGATGAATGACAATACTACAATAAGTTGATGTGTTGATAGTATGACTATCAAATCTATCTAGAATCCTTAGAGAAGGAATCGGATAGTACATCAGAATAATCTACATATAATCATTGATATTGACTTACTTATTTGATAAGATAAAGTCTAATAATTGTATCTCAATCTTCTAATGAAACTTGCAATTGGTTGCATGTGTATTAGAAATTTGATCTTAAAGTTTAATGGTCATCCATGTTGGAAGTAATGCAATTGTTGCAACAATTTCCATTGGATCAATAGACTTCATATTTTCAGTGGGAGCCCTTAGTCCTAGAGAATGTCTCTGTGACCTAGATATTAGAATACACTCAGTTTATTTCTAAATGTTGGGAATAAGCATGAATTCTGGAATAGACCTATAATAAAGAGTTATGATGGGGATATTTCAGATAGTAATCTAACATCTAGTGGATTCCACTAAATTAGAAAATTAATGAATGGTTCATTAAGATTTCTAATACTAAAAATTGAATCTTTAAAGATCAATAGGAGAATGAAGATCATTTGACAATGATCTGGCATCAAGCCTTGGGCATTTGTCTATTGATGTGATCAATAGACTGATAAGAGATGAAACTTTAGATTATCTAAATGTTCAAATCTTACATACTTGTGAATATTATATTCAAAAGTAGAAATGTCCAATCCACCCTTCCTTGGAAAGGTGTAAGATGCCGAGGTATTCAGGATCTCATACATATTGATGTATGTGAATCATCTATATCATAGTAAACATTATGGATATGTGATATCTATTAATGATTATTTGTGATATGAGATTTCTTCTCTTCACTTAGAAAATTTTGAAATGTTCAAAGATTTCACAATTTTTGGTTTAGAACCAAAGTTTGAAGGAAGATGAAATGAATCTGATCTAACCAGGGTAGCTTGTACCTATTAGATGAATTCAAGGAATACCTTATGGAGATGTGAATATCATTCCTATCTCAATCCTCCTAATGAACCTTAACTCAATAGAGTTGCAGGGAGATACAATGGATCATGTGTGGCATGATCAATGATTAATCTTAGCATAATTATCTCTTAGTTTCCAGGTATATATATGTGGTAGAGACTACATTATATATCCTTACAAGGTTCCAAGCAAATAAGCTGGAACTTAGCACCTGAGAGTGCTACTTCATTAGGAAAATAAAGGATGGTATGAGAAACCTACTTTATGACCTTGAGATTCTTAATAGATCTCATCTCTGAGAATGTGATTCTTAGAGGATGACTCTCTTGAGAATCAAGATGAAAATGAAGTAAAGGAACTCATTTAATCTTTAATTGATAACGAGGCTCCTGAAATCGGAAACTAAATAGACAATTAAAGATGAAACATTAATACCTCTTCAAATAAGTTTGAGGGTGGATTCCATGTGTCAGTTGAATCTGAAAATGATCTGACTTCATGTGATGATGCTTATGAAGATCATATCATGGAAAGATGGATGTTAGCAATAAAGTCTAAAGTAGACTTCATATACAAATGTTGTATATAGACCCTCGAGGATCCAACTATATGGGTAAGACCCATTATGATGTAAATGGATCTTCAAGAGAAAGAGGAAACCTGATGAGAAGGTAGAGACCTTCAAAGCACGGTTCGTAGCCATGAGCTACACACCGAAGAGAAGACATCACTTGCGATGAGACTTGCTCTCCAGTGACCTTGCTTTAACCCATCAGAATATTGGTAACTATAGCTACACAACTTGACTATGACATCTTCATGATGTAAGTCAAGATTGCATTCCTCTATGAATACCTCTCTGAGGATATTCATATGAAGTAGCCCCAGGGCTTCATGGTTGAGGAAAGCAAGGTGTACAAGCTAAAGAACTCCATCTTTGGACTCAAATGAGTTTTTTATAGTTGGAACATAAGATTTGATGAAATTATAAATGTTATGATTTCAGGTAAAATCTTGATGAACCATGTGAAGCTTAGTGGGAGTGCCATTGTGTTCATCGTGCTAAATGTAGATATCCTGATCATTTGAAATGATCTAAGGATGATAATAATAAGTGTTTTATAATCTGGTTGTTCCATACCTCGAGATATAATCTCGAGGATACCCTTTAAATCTTAGTTCTGAAGTTGTTCAAAAGCAAAGAGAAGAGGGTATTGGGACAGTCACACTAATAGTACACCTTGGACATTTTTCCATTTTCTGGAAAATTCCAAGAAAGGTTTCTTTTCCTCAAAGATAATGTATTGACCTATCTAAAGGGATATCACCTCAAAGAGTTGAGGATGTGAATGCAAACTGCTTGCCCTTGTGCATCAGTTCCAAGAAACCGGGTGTATGCTAGATGTGTACAAAAGCCAGATGTCTATCATGCAGTAGGAGTAGTAAACTGTTACTAATCCTACTATGGTGATAAAACACTTGATTGCAGTAATAACAATATCTTCATAGAAGGCAAAACTTTTGAGATAGTGATCTCAAAGTCTTATCTTCAAGAAATTAAGACTTTATAGATAGTGATCTAAAAGGTCTTAACTGTTGATACCTTAGAAGATAGAGATCTCTAGGAATAAAGGTATTCTGATAAGGATTATGGACATACTGGTTATAATAATTATCAAGCTATAGTGTCAAGGATACTATAACAAAATTGAGTATTGGTTGCATAAGATGCAACATTCGCAATGGATGCGAGCACTGTTACTAGGGGATATGCAAGTGTCGTAAAAGGACTTAGCATAGTCTCTTGGGAACAGAGTGACTGATCAGCTTACCTAGCTATTTTCTAAATAGCCTATGATTGTCAAATGAGTGTGGGTTTAAATGATTAGCCCATTAATGGCTCTTTGGGCTAGTGGGAGATTATTGGACATGTGAGCCCACGGTGAGCCATTATGTAATAAATGTTATTGTGAATATCATTCCCAAATCTGAAATGAAGACTGCATAATTTGCATAATAGGTCCCTTAGTACAATTAGGGTCATATACCATGGCCATCTTGATGATCATACAGTTGTTGATTCAAATATTGAATCATAGAGGTTGGTGCTTGGATGAACATCTAAAGAGTTAGATTGAGAACTCATCAAGCACCATCAAATGATTGTTAAGATATGATCTCTAGCCTGAGTAGGAGATGGCAATCCTTTCTCAGTTAGGCTGATATCTGACCGACCTCTTGATCCAGGTCCTCTGCAAAGGAATAGAGATTCGGAGGTGTCAGATTAGTTAGCTCAAAGAGTTGACGTAACGAGATCGAGATAACCAAAGGCATACGAGAGTCCTATATCATATGCTGTCATGATATAGGCACACATCCTCTGACCGGAGACAGATGTGTTACTATATATCTGAGTATGTATATTTGGCAGACCAATAGGTTGATGACCTAATCAAGGTCTATACGCCGACGCGCTGGTGTGCATGCAAGGGCATATGAGTAATACGATCTCTCAAAGGGATCATACAGGTTCATTACTGAACCGGAAGACATGAGCTCACTCATGAGATATTGGGAAGAATCAAATTCCGTGCACTCGCTTTGGAAGCTTGACTGAATTTGTAGGTTTGATATATACTTTTGGAAAGTATATGATCAAGACCTAGGTATGATATATGCTTTTGGAAAGTATATGATCTATACCGACTCCCAATGATCGAATGAGAAACTTAATGAAAAATCCTTGAAGTAGACAGTGAAAAATTGATCTTATACTTCGGGATTATTCTGAGTCTTCCAGTGTGCCGGATGTACAGGTATTGGGAATACCCGAGGGTGATGTGATCATAAACGATTGTATAACCGTGACGCTTCCATTCCTAGGGAGTGATGAAATGGGTCTGGATTTTAGTGACTCCTCTCAGTAGAGAAGTAATCTGATCTTGGTCCTAATGTTGGACATTTCTTTGAATGTGATTCAGATGCAATGAGAAGATTAGATTTGCGGTCTTGATTTAATCAAGCATCTATGGGAGGCCCGAGATCTGGATTTGAGATGTGATCTCAATATCCAAGTCACTAAACGTGGAACAATACAATCACCATGTCCTTATCTCCAAGTATTCACGGAGAAAGCGCATTATCCTTGAAAGAGTTCAGGATAATTTCATTGTTGATATAAGTATCCGAGCATCGAGAAAATGGATAATTAAATGTGATTTAATTATCATAAATAATATGAATTTGATTCATATTATAAAGAGAGTTATCTTAGATAATTAAATGTGATTTGATTATCAAAGATGTGAATAATGTGAATGTGATTCATATTATTTGGGCACGTGAGAATGGAGATCCAAGATGATTAAATGTGATTTAATTATCATGGATATGAATAATGTGTATAGCACAATGTATATTATTCACAATATATTATAAATGTGATTTATAATGTATTAGAGAGAGCTAATTATAATTTATATTTGTTGATTAATTATTGATGTGTATTGGATACACATTGTGTAATTAATTGAAAATGTAAATTATATTTTGTTTTGGGTTGTGAATGTGATTCACAAATTTCAATTGGCAAGATTGCAATATTCTCAAAATTAATTGTGAATTATTTTTGAAGAATAAATCTCAACAAAAGTTGTTGGATTAAATAAAGGAGATTTCCATGGAGATATGCAATCTCATGAAATCTCATATGATTGCCTCCACATGGTAACATGTGGACGGCTACCAAGTCCTATATGG
Source organism: Ottelia alismoides (assembly GCA_037367405.1). Classification (NCBI taxonomy): domain Eukaryota; kingdom Viridiplantae; phylum Streptophyta; class Magnoliopsida; order Alismatales; family Hydrocharitaceae; genus Ottelia; species Ottelia alismoides. The sequence goes on from JAZKJV010009315.1 coordinate 439,263, forward strand.
AATTGTCGTCCACCATGTTGACATGGGAGATGTAATCTCCATGTCAATTGCCTCCTTATTTGATTGATTTAATTTAGGATTGATTTGTATTTGATTTATCAAATATATTTGATCTAAATTAAATCACAAGTTGTTGGCTTTTACCAACAACAATCTTGACCATTGGATTAGACATAAATCAATCTCATCCATTGATTTTATATGTCCCTTGGATTGAGATCCATGGATCCCAAAACCCTATAAATAGAGAGGCGTACCATGCTCTCTTAGTACATGCTTTTGAAGCACATCTCTCTCTCTTCTCTTCCCACACGCCCTCTCTCTTCTCCCTATCATGGTCGTCCACGATGGATGCCTTGGAGAGAGTCTCCATCGCCGCAGCATCGTTGTTATGCTACACAATCGTTTACTCGTGGATCTCCGTCTCCTTCGATGCGCCTCGCTCGTGAAGAAGATGTCGGATCTCGTGTATCGAGATCAGGAGATCCGCCGCTTGGATCATCAACATGGATTGCGAGAAGCACGTGATTCATCCCCGTGCTCGCAAGCGTCTCCTCCGTCGGGTCGGACTTGAGACAGGAGGTCTCTTCGTTTAGAGACTTGATTGCAACCACGCTTCAAGAGGTAATCCTATTACTTGTTTGTGTTTTAGACGAAACGATCCGAGAAGTGTTCTTGGATCATGTGGTTTCGTCGCATGAATTTTTTTTTAAATTCCGCTGCATAGAACAACTAGTGCGACTAGTCGTTCCTCGTCGTATTCGATTCAATTCTCATGCTTCCGTGATGCACTTGAGGATCTAACCATATCCTTCAGAGCCCCCAATAATCCCCTTCCCTCTGTCTTTGTCTAAGGAATGAAGAAAAATTCTCAGAAAAAATGGTATTGATGTTTTGGAGATGGAAAGGATGTGCAGAGAGAATGTAAAAGTTGAGATCCCTTTCCTCCAATTAGTGGACATGATTCATGCATTCACGAAGTTCCTAAAGGTAAGAAGCACACATGTTAAGGCTAGTAGGAAAAAGAACACTCGAACAGTGAAACATGTGTTGTCCATAGCCACTACATGTGTTCGCAATGAGATTCCAAGGAAAAAGAGAGATCTAGGAGAACACTTAATCACCAGTCAGATAGTTGACGTATCATTTGCTCTCACTCTGCTCGATAACATATCATCAACCAATCCATTGCCATATTCCCTCCTAGATCATCTAGTCTTAGGCCCTCTGAGGAGATCGAGAGCACTCCTACAGTTTGCAGGCCCATCTACTAAGAAGAGATAACACGTTAGACTGACACAGGCTAAGGAGTTAATTAGTGTGTCGTTGTTACCTAAACTAACTAGGTGAAAATCGAGAAAATCTTATCCAACCATGAAATAAATCAAAGAAATCAAGCAAGTGGTCTAAGCTACTTTTATTAACCTGGTATAGCGACCAGGGTCGAACACAAGGAGTACAATTAAACCAAGGCAGACAAATTAAGAGATTCAAAGGATTTTTATTTTTCTTATATGATTTTTAGTGGTTTTTAATTTTGCATTTTTTTTATTTTCAAAAATAAGATAAATGAAGACAATGAATAAAAGATACACACACTCTCTCTTTTTGTATTTTAAAATAGGATAAAAATAGACAAAAAAATCAAATAAAAATATTTTTGTGTTTCTGTATTTTATACCATTTTTGTTAATTTATGTGTGATTATCAAAATTTTTATGGATTTTATAAAAATCAAAAACTAAGAAAAACACAAACAATACATAGCCAGGAGTATTTTTCAAATTAAAAATAACAAAGCAACTCAAAACTCCTAGAAATGGATTTTTTTCAAAAACAATATTTAAATATCTACAACCAGAAATTGAAATCGAAATTCTTGGATTTTTCAAAGATTTTATATATATTTTTATGTTGTTTTAGGGTTTTGCAAATTCTTAGAGTTTTATAAAAATAAATAAGATGAAAACCAGAAAGAAAATCAAACATACAAAAATAAAGCTAATCTATTTTTTGGAATTTTGAAGCAATTTTCGAATTTTTATGAATTTTCTAAGGAAAACAAGGACTTTTTAGGTTGTTTTTAAATTTCTAATAAAAACAAATAAAAGAAAATCAAAACTCAAAACCATCACATGAACAACATAATAGTAGGAGCTACAGAGAATTTTTGTGGAATTTTTGGAGCTAATTTAGTATTTATTATAATAAAAAAAGACACGAAATAAAAATACTATCTACAGAAGGACCAAAATGCAATTTATTTAAGTTACTGGTCCAAATATTAACAAGCAATAAAAATCTAGGAGCCTAAGTGTAATTAATCCAAAGAAAGAAATCATACGATTAGGGTGGATCATGGGCCGGGCTCGGGCCGGGTCCAACCGAGCCCAGCCCAGGCCCATTTAAAAAATCAGGCACGCGGGCCGGGCCTAGGCCTGCTCTTTTGTCAGCAGCTAGGCCCAAGACCGAGCCCAGCCCGACTCATGATGGGTCGGTCCTGGATCGGGCCGGCCCATGAAGAGTGATGGGGACGGTGGTGAGCTTGGTGGCATGTGTTGTTGACTCGGTGGGTCACGTCTGTGGGGGAGGGAGGGAGTCAGGGAGGGAGTTTTGGACTGGGAGGTATGGTGGTGGGACGGCTGGGATCCGGGGGTGGGGGAAGAAGGGAGGGAGAGGGAGCATGCGGTGGAGCCGATGAGGGACGAAGGTCGAAGTTGGGTCTGTGGTGGGAAGGGAGTCGCACATGACAGGACACTGGGCGGTGGGTCGAGAGAGGATGGGGGGAGACCTGGAGGGCGGAGGCCATAGAGGGAAGAATAGGTGGGGATGGGGGCCTGGGAGGTGGTGGTGGGCGGTCAGGGAGGGACGGCTGGATGTTGGAGCGGGATCTTTGCGGGAGGTGGAGAGGGGAGGGACGAGGTCACGAGGGAGTACAGGAGGCAGCGGCACTCAGGTCGGGCGAGTGACACTTGGGATTGTGGGAATTAGGGTGAATTAGGGAGGGGCGTAGGAATTCGAAATTAGGGGGGCGACACTTGGGAATTAGGGGGGGCGGGCCGGTGGGCGGACGGGTCGGGTCTTGGTGTGGGTATCAAATCGGATCGGCCCGTGGGCCGCGGGTATGGGCACATGTGAGCCCGAGCCCAGCCCGATTTGATAAATGGGCCAAAATGATGGCCCAGGCCCTCCCAGTTAGACAGTAGCCTAGGGCTTGGGTCAGGCTTGTGCAGGCTGGGCACCGGGCTGGGTTGGGTCAGCCCTAACCCATGCTAGACCCTACATACAATGCATGTGAATCAGATTCACAGAGGCATAAATACAATTTATAAAAACCTTAACTGATTCAGATGACAAATGAAAGCACATGTTCGATTATGCAAATAACCCACAAAAACACGTGAAGACACATTTGACTTCGACTTGACTGGAATAAAATGCAAATAAAGAAACTATGAGGTCCTTATTATAATTATTACAAATTACTTTTATAATTATTGGACTAAAATGAAATAACAGGAAAGCAAAGTGCTAAAGTGCAATATACCCACATGCACGTGTAGTGCACGTGCTCTGACGTGTGACTCTTATGAGTCGTTACCTGAATCTAACGGCTTTGAAAAGGGGAATGTCATGCGTGTCAGATATGCGCCATATCTGATCGGACGGTCAGCTTTTGGGCATGTACGGATGGGCACGATCAGATCTAGTAGATAGACTCTTCATCCGACGGCAGAGAAGGCATCTCGAATAACAAGAAGAAGGTGCAGTTGGACGAGCTTCAATCAGGTATATATGGTTCTCCAAAGCTCGGAACGATTGGCTACATGGTACAACACGTCACTGGATGTTCTCCACATTGAATTGGAGCCTCAGATGGCTTGAAGAAAGGTCGGATGACGATCTGGAGGTGAAGGTTCCTGGAGCAGCACCACCATTGAAGTTGAGGATCGAATCGAGTCTCTCATGCATGCCTGAACCTGCAAAGGGATGCTACGCTCGAAGTCAAAGCTTTAGCGAGGGTTATTTTAATCAACATAAGAAATAAGAGAAGTGGGGGTGGAAGTTGTTAGATCTAGCTCCAATGAGCGAGTCTAAGGTGGTCAGATTGCGTGAGAAGATGGTCGACGAAGTGGAGAAGATATCGATGTGGTTTGACGGTCAAGATGGGGCTCTGAACCCGATGGTCAGAGAAGAAACGATAGACAGTGGTTGAGACGAAAAAATTGAAATGAACGGCGAAATGGAGTGCTGGAAGCTACCTGAATCTACCGGAGTGGAAAGCAAAGTAAGGCAGAGTGAATGGCAGAGTCGTGGCCTCGATTCCAATGTGGGAAGTGGAAGAGGTTGAACGTGGTGGAGCTCTTCAGCCACGTACGAGCTTCGGCTCTATCTCCACCAATCTGAGCTCCAAATGGGTGTTGTGAGGTCCTCTCACTACCCTACAAACACAAGTGGAAAAAGGAGGCGCGTAGAGCAAGCTCTGTCATGGCGCAGACGGAAGAGAATACTTATAGGGTTGTCAAGGCATCTGGAAGGATCGAGAGGTTTTGCACGAACCGAGATGGATCCGATGAAGCCTAGGGATCCGTGAAGATCATGGATCTTGGGGGAGCAATCGGGCATGACATTCGAGGGAAACGATGATTAGACCCAGGCTGGGGAAATGGGAGAAAATAGGTCTAGCGAAGCCCAGCCAGGTCTAGACCTGGAAGGGGAATGGTTTACCCGGGTCAACAGACCTGGGTTGACCAATCACAACTTTGGTTGACGAGTCCCTTTCACCGGGAGAGGACAGTGTAGACGAGTCAGTTTGATAGTTCCTTTAGAATCATACCTTACCCACAGGAGAGTTTTTCTAATGCATTGCTCTGCATCTTTGACAACTTACAAGACGACTTAGCCTTGTCAAACTTGTTCCCATCAGGTCAATCAGAGGAAGAGGATGACGAGTTGGATGCAGCTTTTGCCAATTATTTGGATATCTTTGGTGATCTGACTCCTGAGCAGATTCAGATGGTGGCTACTATCACAACAGATCTAGCTACATCCACCACAGAGCTAGATTCAGAGGCAGTTGAGCCAAATTTACCCGATAACCATACCATTCCTGAGCTCAAATCTCTACCCCCACCTTGAAGTACGCCTTCCTTGCGGGCCCACCACAGAAGTTCCCGATCATTATCAGTTCTATCTTGACTGGAGAACAAGAATCTCGCTTGATAGAGATTCTTGAACAAAATTGCAATGTCATAGGTTGGAGCGTATCTGATCTTCATGGTATTAACTCCGCTTTGTGCTCATACCATATTTACCTTGAGAAAGGTGCTAGACCATCTCATAAGTTCCAGCACAGGCTGAATCCAAACTTACAAGATGTAGTCAAGAAGGAGATTGAAAATGCTGTGACGCGGGGTTTATATATCCCATCTATGATTCCAAGTGGGTGGCACTGAAGGATATGGGAAGATCCTCAAGCGCATCACGGAAGCGTGATGATCGCATCGTATGCGATCGGGAGCGACTAGTCGCACTAGTTGCTCGATGCAGTGGAATTTCAAAATTTTAATGTGATGAAATCACATGACCAAGAACATTCCTCAGATCGTTTCATCTAAACCACAATAGGTATTAAGGTTACCTCTTGAAGCATGGTTGCGATCGAGTCTCTAAACGAAGAGACCTCCTGTCTCAAGTCCGATCCAACGGAGGAGATGCTTGCGAGCACATTGATGAGACGCATCCTTCTCGCAATCCATGTTGATGATCCAATCAATGAATCTCCTGATCTCGACACACGAGATCCGATGTCTTCTTCACGAGCAAGGCGCACCAAAGGTATGAAGATCCATGAGCAAATACTCTGGCAGCATAACGACGATGCTACGGTGATGGCGACTCTCTCAAGGGCTCCATGGTGGACGGCCACAAGCGAGAGAGGGAGAGAGCATTTGGCAAGTAGAGAGAGAGGGAGAGAGCATATGTCGTTCTCGTAAACTTGTCACCCGAAGAGCAAGGGGTGCCTCTTCTTATATAGGGTTTTGGGAGTCCATGGATCTCAATCCATGGACAACACATAATCAATGGATGAGATTGATTTGTGTTTCATTAGATGGCCATGATGTTGTTGTAAAAAACACAACAACAAGTGATTTAATTTAAATTAATATATATTGATAAATCAATATAAATCAATTCAAAATTAAATCATTTTAACTGATCTTGGAGATAATGAAGAGATTGACCATATCCCCTAAAGAAGGGGGGACGGCTACTCCTTTGAGATGGAACAGGTCCATCTCCTCAAAATCTCATGAGATCTCATTATCTCATGAGATCTCGTTATCTCGTGATATCTCCAAGATTTACAACAACATTTGTTGTAAAATATTTCACAAAAAAATCATAATTATCTTGTGAACATTGCAATCATGCTATTGAAAAAATGTGAATCACATTCATATACCAAAACAAAATGTAAATTATATTTTCAATTAATCATCCAATGTGAATCCAATTCACATCAGTAACTAATTAGCATATATAAATCACAATATGCTCTCTTTAATATATATTATAAATTACATTTATAATACACCTGAATAATATGGATAGTGCTATCTACATTATTCATATCCATGATAATTAAATCACATTAAATCATCTTGGATCTCTATTCTCAAGTGGCCAGATAATATGAATCACATTCACATTATTCACATCTTTGATAATTAAATCACATTTAATTATCTCAAATAACTCTCCTAATAATACGAATCAAATTCATATTATTCATGATAATTAAATCACATTTAAATATCCATTTTCTCAATGCTCTGATACATATATCAACAATGAAATTATCCATGAACTCTTTCAAGGATAATGTGCTTTCTCTGCAGATAGTTGGAGATAAGGACAGGGCGATTGTATTGTTCCACGTATAGTGACTTGGATATTGAGATCACATCTCAAATCCAGATCTTGCGGACCTCCCATAGATGCTTGATTAAATCAAGACCACAAATCTAATCTTCTCATTACATCTGAATCACATTTAGATCAATGTCCATCAGTTGGACAAAGATCAGATTACTTCTCTATGAGAGGAATCACTAAAATCCAGACATGTTTCATTACTCCCTCGTAATGGAAGCGTCACGGTTATACAATCGTTAAGTCAACTCTTTGACCTAACTAATCTGACACCTCTGAATCTTTACCCATGTAGAGGACCTGCATCAAGAGGTCGATCAGATATCAGCTAAATGAGAAAGGATTGCTATCTCCTACTCAGGCTGGAGATCATCTCTTAACAATCATTTGACGGTGCTTGATGAGTCCTCAATCTAACTCTTTAGATATTCATCCAAGCACCAGCCTCTATGATTCAATAGTTGAATCAACTGCTGTATGGTCATTAAGATGGCCCTGGTACATAACCCTAATTATACTAATGGGTCTATTATGCAAATTAGTTATTCTTCATTTCAGATCAGGGAATGGTATTTGCAATAACATTTATTGCATAATGGCTCGCCGTGGGCTCGCATGTCCAATAATCTCCCACTAGCCCAAAGAGCCATTAATGGGCTAATCATTTAAACACATGCTCATGTGATAATCATAGGCTATTTAGAAAAATAGCTAGGTAAGCTGATCAGTCACTCTGTTCCCAAGAGACTACGCCAAGTCCTTTTACGACATTATATATCCCCAGTAACAGTGCTCGCATACAATGCGAATGTTGCATCTTATGCAACCAATACTCAATTTTGTTAGTTATAGTGTCCTTGACACTACAGCCTGATAATTATGATAACCAGTATTTCTATTATCCTTATAATCATACCCTTATTCCTGGAGATCTCTATCTCCTAAGCTATCCACAGTTAAGACTTTCATATCTCCATCTATAAAGTCTTAAGCTCTTGAAGATAAGACTTTGAGATCACTATCTCTAAGTCTTGTCATCTTTGAAGATATTGTTATTACTGCAATCAAGTGTTTTATTTCCATAGTAGGATTAGTAACAGTTTACTACTCCCATTACATGGCAGACATCTAGCTTTTGTACACATCCGGCATATATATGGCTTCTCATAACTAATGCACAAGGGCAAGCAGTTCTAGCATTCACTTCCTCAACTCTTTGAGGTGTTATCCCTTTAGATAGGTCAATACCATATCTTAAGGGAAAGAAGCCATTCTTGAATTTTCCAGAAAATGGAACATGTCCAAGGTGTACTCCTAATGTAACGGTCCCAATACCCTCTTCTCTTTGCTTCTGAACATCTTCAGTAAGAGGTTTCCTTAAGATTATATCTCAAGGTATGGAATAGCCAGTCTATAAAAACACTTATTATTATCCTTATATCATTCCAAATGATCGGAATATTATCTACATTTAGCACAATGAACACAATGGCACTCCCACTAAGCTTCACATGGATCGTCAAGATTCTATCTGAAATCATAACATTTATAACTTCATTAAATCCGATGTTCCAACTACAAGAAGCTTATTCGAGTCCACAAATGGAGTTATTCAGCTTGCACAACTTGCTTTCCTCAACTATGAAGCCCTGGGATACTTCATATGAATATCCTTGGAGAGGTATTCATAGAGAAATGCAATATTGACTTCCATCTTGAAGATGTCAAAGTCAAGTTTTGTAGCTATAGTTAGCAATATTTTGATGGGTTTAAGCAAGGTCACAGAAAAGCAAGTCTCAATGCAAGCGATGTCTTCTCTTCGGTGTGTAGCTCATGACTACGAGCCGTGCTTTGAAGGTCTCTACCTTCTCATCAGGTTCCCTCTTTCTCTTGAAGATCCATTTACACCTTAACGGGTCCTCCCTATACTTAAACTTTGCTAGTCCCTTAGCAAACACTTATTTTGAAAAAGTAAGTAAAAAAGAAAGAAAGTTAGAATGAATTTGTTTTCCTAAACCAATTCATGAGAACAGACAAAGGACAGAGCTCGATCGGGCCTGAAACAAGCATTTTGTCGGAACCTTAACTAGGATTAGGATTTCATCCTCAACAGTCTTTAAGTTCCATAATCCTTACTCAAGATCACTTCATCGGCTAGTTCAGACTCACTTATTCATATTGCAAACTCTATCATCCTTGAAGTCAACTTGTACAGTGTGTGAATTGATTTAGCTCTTCCTACTTAGAGAACCGAAGAAACCGTCAATCCCGGCTATACACTCCTATGGCTTCCTCATCTCGCTACTCTTTCCTCGGGGAGGGAGGTATTCCCTTCTGAGTTCAGTTCTGCTATGTCCACAATCGAATATAGGGAGAAGTTAGAAGAATGAGAAAAGAAGTGGAGTGCGACCAGTGTAGACGCATCTCCTTGTGAAGCCCAACCGGTGTAGCTGAGTCTCCACTAAGATGTGCAGGCATATTTGGTGGAAGCTTTGACCAATTTGGTCTTATTTGGTGGCTTCTGCTTTGACTTGACTTTGTAATTTGCTTGCACTGCATTCATCTTTTGTGCCTCGACGGTTATAGAATCTTTTTAATCCGTCCATTTTTTGAGGTCTTAGAAAAATTGTGTCAGCAGATCCTTCCCTCATCCGAAGCAACTATCGCAACCCCAATCTCTCCCGTCTTTAGACGTCAATGCCGCAAAGATAAGGATAGGAATGCACTACCAAGGTGTACTGTCCTTCGGAACTCCATGCGAGTTGAGCTAAGTGCAGAGTGCATGTGTTCAAGATTGGTTCACTGATGAAGAGTTGTACGGATGACTCCAAATGGTCTACTTAAGCTCAGATGACTTGATTTCACGAATATGGTCTTACGGAACCCAAAGATTTTAAGTCACCAGACCTGAAGAGTCTAAATTCCAGTTCCTAATCAGGCTCCTTACAATGAGAGTTAAAGGCCGTAATCAAGCTCCATCCTTCAGACTAGACTCAGTCCTTAGTTCCGGAAATCAAACTTATTCTGAAAAATGCGAATGCAAATGCAACCATGTTTTTGTGAAGTCTATTTTCTAGATTTTACTCATTTTTATGAATTTTAAAGAATTTTGTAATTTTTACAAATTTTAGGACTTTGTATTTTTTTATGGTTTTTATGACTTTTATAAATAAGGTTTTATTTACAAATTTACAAGATAAATTTTATTTAAGTTAAGTGTCTAATATATTTTACAAATTTTATCTACAAAGTATTTTACAAGGGTTGAATGGCTTTTATACAAATTTTAATAAATAGGATTTTAAATAAGTATTATACATATTTTAAGTACAAATTTTTAATTACAAATTTTACTTACAAGTTTTAAGCATTTTTTACTTATTTACCAGGATTTTATAAATAAGAGAGTGTATTTTAAATTAACCCACACCCACTTTTTATGGATTTTATAGGTATAGAAAATACATAAAGTACGAGTTATGGCCGAAAGTATATATACAATATATACGCACCCCCCTATACTTAGCTTGAGCTATGTCCTCATAGCGTCAAAAGAGAAAAAGGAGGGCATAACTCGTGCTAAGTAAAAGTGGGTGAAAAAGGGATGTCGATGACAAGTCAGTCAACCCCCCCTATACTTACGATCAGGTAATCGTAAGTATTATGGAAGAGAAAAAACGGGATGACTGAACGAAGAATTCAAAAGGAAAGAATACGAAATCATCGAAATCACTCAGTCCCCCCTATACTTAGGATAAGGCATCCTAAGTATAGAAAAGAATGTAGCCAAAAATTGGGGATCAGTGATTCGTGAAAAAGAATGGCTATACAAAAGAATTAGTACAAAAATAACACGTAAATCAGCGGGCAATCAGTCCCCCCTATACTTAGGATCTGGTATCCTAAGCATAGAAGACGAGCAAACACGGGGACGATTGTGGTCTATGAAGAATATACAAGTGTTGTGAATCTCCCGAATGGCTCAAAAGGAATTGTACAGGAAGAAGTAAAAGAATGATTATGATTCCTGTACAAAATAGATCACTTCAGTACGAGCCAGATGATCAGTAGTCTCTACGTAATGCTTCAGCATCTGCCCGTTAACCACGAACGGTTCTGCACCAGGTGATACATCTGATATTGCAATACTGCCATTGTCGTGCACCGTTCTGACTATGTACGGTCCTTCCCACTTGCTTTTCAATTTGCCGGGAAAAATTCTCAACCTTGCATTGAACAACCAGACTTTCTGCCCAGGGATAAAGCTCTTGTGTCGGATGTGTCTGTCATGCCATTTCTTCACTTTGTCCTTATAGATCAGTGTGTTCTCGTATGCTTGGTTGTGGATTTCTACCAGCTCATTCACATCTATCTTCCTTTTGGCTCCTGCTTTCTGCATATCCATCAAAATTTCTCGAATTGCCCACTCAGATTTATGCATGATCTCTACGGGCAAGTGGCACGGCTTTCCATAAACTAGCCTGAATGGTGAAGTACCTAAGGGAGTCTTATATGCAGTACGATATGCCCAAAGAACTTGGTCTAGAAGAAGTGACCAATTCTTTCTATCCGGTCGTACTAATTTTTGGAGAATTGATTTTACCTCCCTATTTGAGACTTCGGCCATGCCATTCGTCTGTGGGTGGTAAGGAGAAGCTACTCTATGATCGATGCTGTACTGTTTCACTAGCTTCTTCACCTCCTTATTAATGAAATGGCTACCCCCATCAGAGATAAGAATACGAGGGATTCCGAACCGCGAAATGATGTGTTCCCTTAGGAACTTGCAAATGGTCTTACTGTCTGCGGTTCGTGCGGTTATAGCCTCCACCCATCTGCTAACATAATCTACAGCGAGAAGGATGTACTCAAAGCCGCTGCTAGAAGGGAACGGTCCCATAAAATCTATGCCCCATGCGTCAAAGATCTCGCAGATAATGACGGGTCGCATCGGCATCGCATCTCTGGCACTGACTGTCCCTACAGCTCTCTGACAAACTGGGCAACTCTTTACGAATGTGCAAGCATCTCTGGTAAGAGTCGGCCACCATAATCCGCTCTGTAGTACCTTCTGCGTTGTCCTCTTCCCTGAATGATGTCCTCCTGATTCTAAAGAATGACACAAAGTGAGGACACTATTATATTCCTCCTGAGGAATACATCGCCTGTAAACACAATCCGGTCCTTCGCGAAAAAGAATCGGATCCTCCCAATGGTAGTATCGTGACTCAGAAACGAGTTTCTCAACTCTGTTCTTCGGCCAACCTTGAGGACTTTTCTGTGTGACCAGAAAGTTCACTATATCTGCATACCACAGAAGTTCTGTAACCGCAAAGATGCTCTCGTCTGGAAATCTCTCTGCGATCTCTGGCGTGTACTCATCTGAAGGCTGATCTGACTGTAATCGGGAGAGGTGATCAGCTACCACATTCTTTACTCCAGGTTTATCCTTGATATCCAAATCAAATTCCTGAAGTAAAAGAATCCATCTAAGAAGGCGTGCCTTGGCATCCTTCTTTTCCATCAAAAATCTGATAGCTGAATGATCGGTGTAAACTGTGATCTTGGAGCCAAGTAAATAAGATCGAAACTTGTCTAATGCAAACACTACTGCCAACATTTCTTTTTCGGTCACTGTATAATTTCTCTGAGCATCATCTAAAGTCTTGCTGGCATAGTGTATAGCTATTGGAAGTCCATTCCTCCTCTGTCCTAATACAGCCCCGACCGCAAAATCTGATGCATCTGTCATGATCTCGAAGGGTAGAGACCAATCAGGCGGCTGTAGGACAGGAACACTGATTATCTTTTCTTTCAGCGTGAGGAAGGCATGAAGACATTTGTCATTTAAAACGAACTCGATGTCTTTGCCTAATAATTCAGTTAACGGTCGGGCAATCTTGGAGAAGTCTTGAATAAATCGTCGATAAAAGCCGACGTGCCCCAGAAATGACCGTAACTGTTTGATGTTGGATGGTGGCTCGAGTTTCTTGATGACGTCCACCTTGGCAGGGTCAACCTCCATGCCTCGCTGGGAGATGATGTGCCCCAACACGATCCCATGAGTAACCATAAAATGGCTCTTTTCCCATGACAGAACGAGATCTACCTCACAACACTTTTTTAAAACCTGGTCTAGGTGCGCTAAACAATCGTCAAATGACTCACCATAGACCGAAAAGTCATCCATAAAAACCTCTAGAAAATCACCGACCATGTCCGCAAAAATAGCAAGCATGCACCTCTGGAAAGTTGCGGGAGCATTGCACAATCCAAAGGGCATCCGTCTAAAGGCATACGTGCCAAACGGACAAGTGAAGGTGGTTTTCTCCTGGTCTTCCGGAGCAGTTGATACTTGGTTGTATCCGGAGTAACCGTCAAGGAAACAGAAGTACCCCTTCCCTGCCAACCGTTCGATGACCTGGTCTATGAAAGGCAAAGGGAAGTGGTCCTTCTTTGTCGCGGTGTTAAGTTTCCTGTAATCAACACATACTCGCCACGACGTGGTTACTCTCCTTGGAATCTCCTCTCCACTCTCGTTTTTCACCATCTGAATTCCCGACTTCTTCGGGACAACATGCAATGGGCTAACCCATTCAGAGTTGGAGATAGGATAAATGAACCCTGCGTCACACCATTTCGTAATCTCTTTCTTGACAACTTCTCGTAAAACCGGATTCAGCCTACGCTGAAACTCTCTGGAGGGCTTGCTGTCATGATCGAGATAGATATGATGTGAACACAAAGCAGGATTAATCTCGCGGAGATCGGATACAGTCCACCCAATAGCCTTGCGGTTTCTTTCTAGAATCTCCATCAGACGAGATTCTTGATCATCGGTCAAAGTTGAGCTGATAATGACCGGAAACTGTTGATGTGGACCCGCAAGGAAGGCATATTTCATGTTTGGTGGCAAAGTCTTGAGTTCTGGCAAGGTAGTATCTGGATCTGCTGCAACATCATCTATATCTGTATGGGGATCTGTGTTGGTAGGTGATGTGTCTGTATTCTGATTGTTCACCATCTCAATGTGCTCTAAAGTCGGACTATAGAAGATGTTCGAGACATCATCCGACTTCTCAGAATGATCAGAAGAGAATAAGTCAGCTAAATAGAATTCTAATTCATCTGAGATGGAGGAATTGTGTATACTCTCTGAATCTGAAAGATCTGCATTAATATCCTCAAAAGTCTGATCCCTTTGCTCATCATCATCCAGACTAAAATATAAAGTTCCATCGGAAGAGCTACCTCCTAAAGTCTCAGACCCGTCCTCTGTCAAACATTCTTGGGTCTCTACCTGGTATCTTTCGAGGTCGTCAAGGCGAACCTCATCCATGTAATCGCAGGAGGCTAAAGAACTCAGAAAATCTGAAGATGCATCACTGGAAGTGTTTGATTCTCTCGCCATCTCTATATGTACCTTTTCGCCCTCGGCGCGAAAAGATACCTTCCCTGTATCATAATCGAAGAGAGCCTTTGCGGTCTCTAGAAAAGGCCTCCCGAGAATGATCGGGGTAAGGTGTAACTGTGCAGGGCAATTCATCTCTAGGACCGTAAAGTCAACGGGAAATTGCAGACCCTGCACGGTTACGATAACGTTCCTAAATATACCCTTAGGTCTCTTTACGGATCTATCAACAAACTGAAGGATCGCACGGGATTTGTAAAGAGGACCTAACTCGAGCTTCTCGAGTAAGGAAGCGGGTATCAGATTGATCGAGGAACCGTTATCTAATAGAGTGCGATCGAATTCGGCTTTTGCGATCTCACATCTGACATAATGTGCACCTGAGTCTTTCTTCTTCTTTGGAAGCTTATTCTGTATCGCACAGGATGTAGCCTTAGTCAATACATGCTTTTCTGTTCGGGATCTCTTTTTCCTACGTGTGGTGCATCTGTTTTTCAATTGATTCTTAAGCGTAGGAAATTGATCTAAGGCATCATGGAGCGGGATCTTCAGAAAGATATGATCTTTGAGCAACTTTTCAAATTGTGGAGATTCGGGATTATTTTTGGTCTTTTTCTTTCCTTTTCCAAACAAAGCATCGGGAAAAAGAATAAAGTCAGGATTCAGAAAATCAAAACTTTTATTCAAATCATTGGAATCAGCTTGTACATCGAGAGTCTCAGAATTATTTACAAAACTCTCTAAAACAGGGGAAGAAATGTTTTTGTCTGGGGATTCTGTCTGATCTGGCGTGATATCATCATCTGAGTCACCAGTATACATATCTGAACTGTTGGCATTGCTCCCGTCTCTTGATTCTACGTCCTCATCTTCTTGCGGTTTCTCCTCCTCGGCATTCGGATCATGCTCGTGCTCCTCAGGTACCCTCTCTTCCTCTCCAGTAGGTGTTTGCTGTGATCTACCGCTCCTGAGACGAATGAAGTTAGACAAAAATTCAGGAAACGAGATCTTACCTGTAGTATCTACCTGATCTGGATGCCTCCTCTTGTTGTTCAGATTCATCTGAGGCTGGGCTGGGAGAGTGGTCTTCGGCACTGTTAACTCGTCCAGACGACGGTTAACCTGCTCCATCTCTGTCTTGTGTGCTATCTGGAGCGTACTGAGCATGTCCATAATCTGGTTGAGCGCCTGGGCCTGTGAAGACATCTCTGGTTCGGTATGGGGGCCCTGGCTTGCTCCTCTCTCCTGCTTTGGCGTGAAGTGCTGAGAGGTGGACGGCTGGAAGTAGCGTTGTGGTGTAGAGGAAGATTGCTGCGGCTGCTGAAAAGAATAGTTTGGTGAAAACTGAGCAGGGTGCTGATAAGTAGGCTGCGGTCTCTGATGGTAGACGTTCGGATGAGACTGCGGCGGCGTGAAATTCTGGCGGTGCTGGAATTGCGGACGTCCATGCTGCGGATGACCGTACGGTTGCTGCTGCTGATGATTCGGTATACTCGGCTGCTGAACTGGAGTATACCAAATCCCATTTATCTCGAAAGTGGCTTGCGGCTCCACCTTCATCTCTGTAGCGCTGATGACCTGGCCGGCATTGGCATGAGACTGATCCTCATGCCAATCAATCTGCGGAATCTCGGGCTCGCTCTGAACATATTGTATCTGACGGGTGGGTGGAGCGGGTGCGATCCTCCGTGCTGGCTGTGAAGAAGTCTGACTCTGCTGGTACTGAAGTTGAAGATCAGAGACCTTCTTCGAAAGATCACTCAGCTGCTGAGGTAGAGATGAGAGTTTCTCCAACTCTCGCAGCGGCTGTAGGTCTTGGACCTGCTTGTGAATCACGTCCACCAACGTTAATTTCTCACTAATGAAGCCCATGTTGGTGTTGGATTCAGAGTCTAATATATTCGCCACCTTGTGATGCTCTCGGTGATGTGGTGGCTGCGGGGCTTTCTGATATGCCCGAGTAGAGTCTACAACTCTCGAGTTCTCGGCCATCCCTTCGAAAATAGCCCAGACTGACTCGGCATCCTTGTTCAAGTAGCTGCCGCCACATGCGGCACTAACTAGCCCCTGAATTTCTGGCTGGAGTCCTCCGAAAAAATTCTATACTATCACCTTCATTGGTATCTCATGATGCGGGCATCTCTCCGTCAGGTCCTTGAATCGATCCCATGCCTCATGGAATGATTCGTTCGGCAATTGCGTAAAATTGGAGATCTGACTCCTCATCATGTCCGTCCTTCCTAGAGGAAAATACTTGCGCAGGAAGGTGGACTTCAGGTCGTCCCAAGTGGAGATTTCTCTCCCTAGATGGCTTAGCCAATAAAGGGCCTTATCGGCTAAGGCAAAAGGAAAAGCCTTTAGGCGCACGGCTTCCTGTGTCACTCCTGGATAGCAGGTCGTTCCGCAGATCATCTCAAACTGCTGTAAAAACGTGAACGGCTCCTCTGCGGCATTCCCATAGTACTTGGGAAGCAAAGAGATGAAGGACGGTCGGAGTTCGTATGGCCCTTGATTCGGCGGTAGCCGAATCCAATGATGGAGCGTTCGAGCGCCCGGGTCATACTCGTCCCGTAAAGTAACGGGAACCGCAGGCGGTAACTGGTTCCCGGCCCCTGCTCTGAGTGCGGCTAATTTAGCCTGCAGCTCGGTCTGAACTCTAAACTGTTCTCGAATCTGTAGATTCATCTGCTGAAGTGTGTCGAGAATACATGTCGTGACATCTCCGTTCGGATCTGCTCTTCCCTCCGGATGATCCTCAGCTGCTGGCCTCTCATCTGCTGCCGGTGCTTTCCCACGAGCCATCTGATCGTCTGTAAAATGGAAACTCTCGTAAGAACTCATCGAGAAATACTCAGGAGATTTGGATTCTGTATTGAGGCGAAGGTCTGCCTCAATGATCTGGCCAGGAGGCGAGGGAGTCTGGGTCTGACTCGCCTCGAGATCGGATGGGACCAGCTCGGGAAGAGGGTCATCCCGAGCCTGTGAAGACATACGCTCGACGGTGGACGGTCGAAAGCTCACAGAGTCTGAGCGGAAAAGCCGTCGAGACGTCATCTTCATGTCAAGAGAAGATTGGGAGAGCACGTGTACGATTCAACTGAAGAAGGAATGCGAAATCCGCGGATAACTCACGCCACGCAAACAAACACAAGGCAAACCCCGTTTTCACCAACTCAACCCTGATGAAGACCGTAAGAGTTCGGTCTTTTTATCTTTTCGGTTTTAGGGTTGTGATTATCAATCGTTGCGGTTACGCGGGCTGAGCGAGCCAATAGGAGCCCGATAGTTTCTTCAAGACACTGGCCCGAATCCTTACGCGAGACCACTCGTACTCAGCCAGTATGGGAGTAAGTACGGACCGTTTCCGGCTACCCGGGTTACTTGAGGACGGAGCCTTGCGCAGTGTCCTCTAAACCTCCCACTCTGCTAAGTAAACCCGGACCGTTTCCGGCTACCCGAGCTTACCCACTGAGGAACAGCGATCAGGTGTATGGACCCAGTAGTATCCCGCAAGAAATACGGGGTTTTGTCTCTATCCTTAAGTGTCGGCTCTCAACTCGCGCGCTCTGAGAAATGTGCGGGGGTTACTCTCCCCAAATCAATTGAATCGATTTTACGATTTTTGATCAGATATTTTTAGCAGTCCCAATTTTTAATTTTGTAATTTTTATGGATTTTCAAACAACGTCTATTTTTGTCTTTTTGTTAAAACCCTAGAGCAAGCACCTAGGTTGCAAGCCCTAAAACTAGCTACGAGGCACAAGCAGATAGAGCGAAAAACCTAAGCAAGCATCTAGAAAACCGCGGAAAACCGATAAGCGATGAAAAAGCTGCGGTGGGTGCCCTGATTCACCAGATACACGGTATCTGATGAATCAAGCCCCTTAAAAAAATGAATGTTTTATTAAGCTAAGTACAACTCTCTCCCTTTCTCTCTCAAATAAAAGGATACTGAATCTCTGCTCCTCTGCAGTCGACTCGTGAAGAAGAAGCCGACCTCTGCCCTTTCAACTGACTCGACTTCCGAAGAAACCGGTTGATCCTGCAGGCCCTGCAAAGATGATTAGCACAAAAGAATATCGAGAAAGCCGAGAAAGCCGTAAAGAAACTAAAAAGAAAACTCAGAAAGTAATGCACGAAAAAGCCGTACGAAAAATCGTACGAAAAACAAAACAAAGAGAAGAAAAAGAATAAGATCACGAAAAATGAAAAATCAAGGGAATCTAACGCCTTCCCGGCAACGGCGCCATTTTGATGAGCGTCTAAAAAGATCGAGTTTCGCGGCCTTCACTTTTTAAAAGGAGAGAGTGAAGTGTCGGTTGTAGCTGAAAGCCGCGAAACAGAAAAGTGTTTCGATCTTTAGACCTATCAAACAAATTTACGGTTTTATGTAGGAAAACCGTTCACTATTTATTTAACCAGGCAAGTGTTCCTGGGTCGAACTCAAGGAGGCAGAATATATTCCCTAATTTTTCTTCTCGTAATTTTATTTTAATTCTTCTCTAAGTCGGAATGCTTTTTGGTGATTTTTAATTTTTGTTATTTTTATTTGATTTTATTCTTTTCAAATTTTTATTTAATTTTCAAAAAGGGATATTTTTCAAAATATTTATTTATTATATAATAGGTGGATAGAGTATAGGTGATACTATATAGTATAGGTGAACGAGGTTCGAGCCGCGTACTCGAACTACACAAGAAAACGAAACAAAACGAGGCGGTTTTCGAGAAAATCAAAACACGTTAAAAACTCGTCGAAAAGCCGTGAAAACTTTATACTAGATAGCTAGGGTAGTTGTATAACTACCCTCCAAGAATCGTCGAAATCCGAGGTCAAGAAAGCAAGATACAGCCCCTACAGCCCAGGGGCATAAGCGTAAAAAAACTAATTAAAATGTTCTCAAAATGGTCCACAAGGACTGTTCTGCAAGAAAACTACAAGAAGTCTTACACTTAGGTCCCTACGGAGGGACCTAATTGTAATTATTGAAAAGCTAGGGGGCGGGATGTGAATGCTGGAAGTTTGCTGGACTTATGGTGCAATTTCTCCACCGTTTCACATTGAACGGCCAAGATTAAGACGTCCGCGCGCGATCTGACGGCTCTGGCACTGACACGTGTCGCAAGCCTGTAGTCTGGGCGTTCTTGAGCAGTTGGAGCGAATGACGGACTCGCCTTCTTCTCCAAATTATCGCGACCGGCCGGCGAAGATTCTGATGCTCCGGCGGGGCCAGAGGGGTGGCTCCTCCACCCCTCGAGCTCGCCCGCGGTAGGGCTGGCGGCGACGGCGCTCCGAGTGGCGGTGGATTGACGATGAAGATGATGATTCTGTGCACCTGGAGAGTTAGCTGTCCTGATGTCCGATCTTGAAAGTGAATTTCATTGAAGCTCGAAGACTCCCAATGGTGAATAACGACTTCGCGAGGAATCTGGACCTGCAAGGTATCCAAACATATGCTCGATTCGAGTTGAATCGGCCAATGGTTGAATGATCTTAAGCCCCAAAGTGTTGAGAAAAAGCACACAAATCCAGCCAAGCAATCAGAATGCGAAGAAGATGAAGAAACGATGATCGATTTGGAGTGGAATTGAAACTAAATCGAAAGGTTTTTAGCTTGTGCGGTTTAGACGAATGATTAACCTATCTAAAACAGTGATTAGCCACGCTAATCGTGGCTCGGAGATCGAGATAGAAAATCGCAAAGGGGAGGAAGTAGGTCTGTGAGTTCCAGGTGTATTACCTGGAAAAAGATGCTCGACGGACGACCTTGGCCGGAGCTTCACGCTGCGATGGCGGCGATGCAAGGCGGCGCAGCACCTTGGAACTCTTCTCCGACGATCCTTCTTCACCGCGAGACCTTCCCTTGGCGCTGTCACCGCTCGAATGGGTTGGAACAAGGTGGGGAAGTTAGGTAGTCGGTACACCCTGGAGCTGGGAAGCTTGAATTGAAGAAGTTCGTTGTTAATGGCCGACTTGGAGCTTATTTATAGGAGAAATGGCGTGGGCTCTAAGTAGAGATGAAGTGTGGCGATGAAGAGGGTTGTTAGGGGGGTAGATCTAAGGGTTTAGGATGTTCGGAGGGGTTAGAGGTTGAGCGGGAAAAATGGCCAAAGTTGGCTGGTCGAGCAGAAGTTAGGTGCAACAGGTTCTTGAAGAAGAAGGCTCCAGGTGCTGACACGTGTCAGCACCTGGTTGGTCCAGGAGTATAAATAGTTTATAAATTAAATATAAAATAGATAATTACGTTATTTTAAGTAGGTATAAATACAAGAAAGTTAAATAAATTTATTTTCTAAATTATGATATGATTACTTTTAATAAATAATAAATATTATTTAAAATATAAATATGTTATTAATAAATATGTATTTATAAATAGGTTTTGAATTTTTAATTTAATAAATAATTAAGTAGAAATTAATTTTATATTTTATTAATTATTAGGGTATTAAATAAGACTTGTACGAATTTTTATGGATTTTTATGAATTAATTTACATATTTTAATAAATAGAGTAAGTAGCTATATAGGTCAATTATACATATATACTGGGGTGTTTGATTTTATAAAAATAATAAATAGTTTCCAAAAATTATGAAATAATTTATAGTGAAACTAGAGGATCATGAAATAATTTAAAAATTATAAAATTAAGAAAATAATAAATAAGATGTGTTACATACAATAAATAGCCCAGAAACCCCTTTGTCTTTTGGTCCCAAAACCGACTTTTTGCAAACGGACTCCGAATTCAGTGAAATCACCTTTATTAATTAGATAATATTATTTTATGAACTTTAAAGGTGAGTAGAGTGAAATTGGAGTTCGTATGAAGAAGTTATGATGTTCGGAAGTTGAGATTTTGACAAGTTGCAAGCTGGATTTCTTGGCATATTTACAAAATAATATTTTTAACTTATTTTTATATTTTTATTTACATTTTTATGAATAATTAGGAGAAAGATTTAATGAAGAATAAGTTAAGATGAAATAATTAAAATTCTTTGAAGTTTTGGATTTATTTTATAAATAGTGAAGAGTGTGTATTCATGTGATAAATTATTTTTATTGGGTTTTCTTTCCTTATCCCCCCCTACTTATTGGTGTGTCGACCAATCCATGCTGACTTGGTCTCGGGGGTTAGGCTATAAATATATCTTACAGTTATATTTATAGTTTAGGTCATATTACATATATATACATATATTCCATATGCCTTTATCTTTCTTTTTCTGGTTCTTTATTTATTTGCATGAATTTAGTGGTTAAAAGTGAATATTTACACATGAATGGGATTTTGTTAAAGTATGAGAATTAGTGAGTTTTTACATGTATTTGTTAAGGGTTTTAAGACAAAATGCGACAGAAAAGTTAATGAATCATGGATTCATCAGCCGCATAGGTGGATCCTTGAGGGTCCATATACAACATCTGTATACGAAGTCTACTTTAGACTTAATTGCTAGCATCCATCTTTCCATGACATGATCACATGAAGTTCGATCAATGTCAGATTTCTCTGATACATGGAATCCATCCTCAAACTCCTTTGAAGAGGTATTAGTGTTTCATCTTTAATTGTCCTTTTTAGTTTCCAATTTAGGAGCCTCATTATCTTCTCAAGATTAAATGAGTTCCTTCACTTCATTTTCATCTTGATTCTCAAGAGAGTCATCCTCTATAGATCACATCCTTAGATATGACATCTTTTAAGAATCTCAAGGTCATAAAGTAGGTATCCAATACCATCCTTTATTTTCCTAATGAAGTGGCACTCTCTTGTGCTAGATTCCAACTTACTTGCATCCATGACAAAGTTATGGACCAAGCAACCTTTAGTCCTCAACTGTCCAACATTAAGCTAGGTTCCAAACCATAGCTTATGGGGATGTGGATTTAGATATGCATGGAATCTTATTAAGGATATATATTATAGTCATATATATACCTTGAAAACTATTAATTATGCTAAGATTCATCATTGATCAACCATGTCATACATGATCCAATTGTATCTCCCTACAACTCTATTGAGTTTAGGTGCATTAGGAGGATTGAGATAGGAATGAAAATTCCTTTCTCCATAAGGTATTATTTGAATTCAACTAATAGGTATCTGCTACCTAGGTTAGATCAAATTCATTTCATTTTCCTTCAAACTTTGGTTCCAAATCAAAATTGTGAAATCTTTGAATATTTCAAAGCTTTCTAAGGTGAAGGGAAGAAATCTCATATCATTAATAATCATCGAATGATATCACATATCATCAATGTTTATTATGTTATAGATGATCCAAATACATCAATATGTATGAGATCTTAAATACCTTGGCATCTAACACCATTCCCAGAGAAGGGTGTATTAGACATTTTACTTTGAATCTCTATTCATAAGTATGTAAATTTTGAACCTTTAGACAATCTAAAGTTCAATATCTTACTTGTCTATTCATTTCATCAATAGACATATGTCCAAGATTTGATGCCAGATCATTGTCAAATGATCTTCATCCTCCTATTGATCTTGTTAAGGTTTAGTTTCAGTATATAATGAACCATTCATTAATTTTCTAATTTAGTAGAGTCCTCCAGATGTCATATTATTATCTGAAATATATCCATCATAACTCTTTATGGTAGGTCTATTCCAGAATTCTTGTTTATTTCCAACATTTAGAAATAAACAATGAGTGTATTCAAATATCCAGGTCATAGAGATATTCTCTATAACTAAGGGCTCTCCCACTGAAAATATGAAGTCTATTTATCTTTAGAGGTTGTTGCAACAATTGCATCAACATCCATATGGATGACTATTAAACCTTAAGATCAAATCTTCTAGTCTTCTAAAATATATGCAACCAATTGCAAGTGTTATTAGAAGAATGAGATACAATGATTAGACTTTTAATCTTATCCAATAAGAAAGTCAATTTCAATGATTAAATGTAGATTATTCCACTACACTATCTGAGTCCTTCTTTAAGGATCCTAGATAGACTTGATAGTCCTACTATCAACACATCAGCTCATTGCAGTATCGACATTTATCATACCATTTGGATGTCATATGTGTGTGGAAACCATAGAAGTACAGCCAACTCTTTGACTTTCCTTCTAACTTGGGTCCGACCCATGCTTTCAATGTGCTCCTTTCATCTCTAAACAACCATTGCTTAAGGCAAAGGATCTCTTATGTCGAACTCAAAAGATTTCGATATAAGAGTATTTCGATGTTTATACATGCTTCATTTAGTTCATACAATATGGATATTATGAAGTTTCATGAATGACTAGAGTATAGATAGTAGGACGATGACACTCATCATATCTACATACATCTTAACTCTTAAAGACTTAGGTTCAGGTAGGTACTCAAACATTTTGAATACAACGTCTCTTATAGAGCTACCATTCTGCATGATGCAGTGAACCATGTCATTCATGATTAAATGTCGAGAGCACATATGTACGCCAGAAACATCTTTAGATTTTATAAGGATTATTTAACAATTGAGATCATCATCGACATGTCACTTCCAAAGTACATTCGATGAGAGATCAAGATAACAGAGACATAAAAACCCTAGGGTTGTAGTCCTATTATCTATTTAATTGTCCTTCCTCATTATTACGAGGAAACTTATACATTACAACCACATGCATTATGTGTCCAACTGCAAGTACAATATCTTGATCATGGATCCAATCCATGATATTTTACTGGTTATTATTGAGTATAATATTGAGTGGGTTTAATGAATGATTATCTGAAATAAAAAATTGCATAAATATATATATAAATATATATATATACACACATTTTACTTTAATTTAGGAATTTTATATCAAAGCTGTCTTGCCTTGTCAACATTGAAAGTTCATTCCCTTAATCACTTTCAATGTAAGAGATATACTTACCATTATATCTCAGCAAGATCTGGGATCTCCTTTCTAACTTTGTTGCATCCCAATAATATGAGAAATTACAACTCAAATAAAAAGAAGCGGGAACTCATTCCGCCTTGCAAGTCCAACTTGCATTCCTAGTTTGGTCTTTAACACCTGGGCCCACCACCCTTGAGGTGATGCTGACTCGTCATTAAGTGAACCAACCATCAACATGATTAGAACTCACTATGCGCAATCCAATATCGCCTCAATAATATGAGGAACTGATATTGGGGTCACTATGCATACGACCTTATTTTTTGAGAAGCAAAGAGCTCGATCCAGATGCGCTTGTATGCAGAATCTGTCACTTCGGATGAGCGTCTCCTACATACAATCCCTGGCGACGGAACCCTTCGCCTTGACGGGAGACCAAAGATGTCACTTATGTGATCCTCCACTTCATATTCAAATTCTAATTAATCATTATGAATCACATTCATTATGATTAATTCTTCCAAAGGAATTAACAACTCTATTCATAATAGGGTGTTTTAAATTTAATTGGATTCCAATTATTTTAATCATATTAAATTGATGATCTGATTAATATCCAACAAATATTTTTAATTGTAACTTGAAAATATGGTATTATCTCGAATACATATTATTTTGAATTTTAATAATTAGAAAAATAAATCATGATCTCTCAAACATTATCCGTTCCCTACCCGTTGTCATGACCAATACCGACGGGAGTGGGACAGACTGCACACGGTGCAACCTGCTACCCCAACGCTCCCCGACTACACACCATATCTGGCTCGGGAAAAGATAATGTCAAGTCAATCACTTTGTACTTGAGATGATAATCGGTTTTTCAACCGAAGTTACACCATATAATAATAATAATAACCATTTTGATTAACATTATAAGGAGATTTTTCTAAACAAATCCCCAATCCCATTCAAGCAACTTGTTAGTTGGAAAGTGTATGATGTAACCAATTTATGATCTAGATCATATCTAATCAATTATTGGTTAAGGAAATGTCATTTAATGAAATAATTATAATCTTTAAATATTTCACAAATATTTATCAATAATTATCTCAAGAAATTAACCATTAATTTCTAAAAAATTAAATGACAATCACAAGGTTCTTGATTAAGTATGCACTTTTCAACAGTGGCCCTCACATACTAAAATTAGCATATCTCATTCATTTTAAATCCAAATCACGCAAAATCAGTTTCTAAAGTTTTTTAATTTGATTTAAAATAGAACATAAGTAATTACTATCCATTTATATATGTGTCAAAATAGTAATTAACTCTTTAACTACGTCATGATTTGCCATCCCCAAAACAGTGGATATAGGTTCATTAAAATAATCATATCTTGAGTTATCGGATTCCAAATCACGCAAACTCAAATAACATGGTTTCCTTAATTAATGGGGAACTCTATTCATATGATAATTTTGTGTTTAAACCATTTAAACAGGGCCGAAATTTATCATAAAATAGGGCTGAGAAAATTGAAATACGATAAAACTTTAACGAACCGTAACGAGCCCAAATCTTCTTAGGTTTGTGGATCAAATCCAAAACCTCCAACCTAGATCTGATACATTTGAAAGACATGGTAATATCCTCAAGCGCATCATGAAAGCATGATGATCGCATCGTATGCGATCGAGAGCGATGATAACCAGGAATTTCCAACGGTCTTGTATTCCACACAAGGCAGGAACACGAAGGTCGCTGCGGTGACCGCTAAAAATCCCTAATTAATCAACAATTAACCCAAACTAGAAATATCAAGAAATGACAAACAAATGTGAAGTTAAAATTTATTTTTAACTCTACATAAATGGTGTATAGAAGCAAGTACGTAGAGAGTTCGAACACAGGGAGCAAGGCAGGGTAGATCAAGCTAAGTGTGTGCGTGTGAAAGTGATGTAGTGTCTACACTATGCAATGCAAATATTTTTGTGGGTTTTTAATTTTTTTTAATTTTTTTATTTTAATTTTGTATTTTGATTTTTAAATTTCTGATTTTATATTTTTTGTATTTTATATTTTTTATTTTCTTTTTCGATATTGGAATATATAAGCTATATAATAATAAGGGGATAGAATATTTATAAAAATACGGGAAATTATTCGAAAATTCAGAAATAAAATCTTTTTGGTGTTTTTATAATTTTTTTTCTATTTTTGTGATTTTTGGGTATTTTTCAGAATCTTTATGGTATTTTTAAAAGGCAAAATAAGGGAAAACAGGGAATAAGCTACTGGCTGAAGGTAAAATAGGAATGAAAAATATCAAACAGCCACAAAATTTTTCCAAACTAATTTTAAAATAAAGAGAATAAAATAGGTAACCTACAAAAGTTGAGTTTGCATTTTTGGAGTTTTCCATAATTTTCTAGATTTTTTAGAAGTTTTTGGGTATTTTTGAATTTTTAAGGTTTTTCTTTTGCAATTTTTAGTGATTTTTGGACTGACACTAAAATAGGCTAAAATAGACAGTAAGTAATTTTTTGGAATTTTTCTAGGTGTTTTAATTTTTTTTGGTATTTTCTAAGCTAGACAGTAGCTAAAATGCATATTTTTGATTTTTAATAAATGCTAAAATGCAACAAAAATAAAAACTAAAAATATGGCGTGAAAGTGCAAGTTAACATGAGCTTAAATAAATTTTTGTAAATTTTTCGAATTAAAATGAGGCTTCAAATAAATAAAACAAGCACACAAAAATGAAAGGCTTGGTAAGGGTATATATGCAAATACACAAACATCTAGGGGCATACATGCAATTTTCCACAAAAAGTTTTAACTAGATATTGAATTTACAGGACCAATTACAAATTTCCAAACCCGAGAGGGTCTTTCTGCAAATAACCCACCAGGGCACGTGACTGGCACGCGCCTGGCAGGGACCTACTCGTAATATCAAAAACCTCCGAGGGCTCACTTGCAATATTTCCAAAGTTTTTACACTTAAACTAAAAGTTAGAGTACTGAAATGAAATACATAAAAGGTCGGGGGCCTCTCTGCAAAAAGCATGCGCCTCACGTGAACAGGTCACGTGAGGTGACGTGGCAGAGGACCTAGTTGCAAATAGTAAAAGCTTAAGGGCCGACTTATAAATTTAATAAAAGTTTTTAAACTACCAAGGAAAGTTTCAGGACTAAAACAAAATTACAAAAAGGCAAGGGGTATACTTGCAAAATTCCCACGCTAAGGAGATCGAACGGCTGGGGCTCTTCACTTGGACACGTGGCGTGATCTCCTTGCACGATACCGCTTCGGTCTGGACGCCTGAGATTAAATGATCCTTGCGCGATGGACGGTCATGGACATCCCAGATCGAACGGTGGTTGTAGCTTCTGGAGGCGCGACTCGATCCAACGGTTGCGAAGCTTGGAGGAAGAACGGGGGAGAACGTCGGCGAGGCGAACTTCCCTGTGGCTGATCTCCTAGCTCCGGTGGCTTCTGGACGTCAAAATGGAGCTGCGGCCTCCTGGCAGTGTCCTCTAGCTGCTGGTGGGCCCAAAAAGCCTCGGCGGAGGCCGAGGTTCACCGGAGAAGTAGGCGGAGCTGGAAGGGCTCGAGCGGCTCCGGCGAAGGCCAAAATGGCCCCCAGGTACGCGATACAGTCCAAACACCTGCAACAAAACGTGAGAGGACCCAGGGCAAAGTGCCTGGGTCCCGCAGTGGCGAAAGAGTGGCGTGACGCGGTGGTTGGGAGTACGGCCGGAGGTGCGCTCCGGCGAGGGGGGTCTGATGGGCTATTGGATAGATGATTTTCAAAATTTTCAGAGGGCTTCTAATCCTACGACTAAGGCGAGTGAAATGCACGAAAAATCAGAGGGTAAAATGACTGCCTCAACGGTCAATGACCGGAGGGAAGTTACCTCGACCGCCGGAGTTGGGGGAGGTGGTGGAGACGCCTCTGACCTCCTTCGCCTTGGCTGATGGCACTCGGCTGGAGCTGTCACCTCCAGGTATGCGTGGAGCACGGAAGGAGCGAGGAGGGGTGGACCAAAGGGACTCGAATTCAAAATGAAAGTCGGGGAGTGCATATATGCGGTTTGACTCGATGACTGATGTGGTCCAAAGACCAAGTAAAAACGGGCGACACGATGCCCCAATCCTCGAGCTAATCTCTGGGCGTGAAAGACCAAAGTTCGAGGGTCAAAAGCTCTGAAGATTGCGACATGAAAAAATGCAAGAATCGGCATGGAAAAATCGACAAAAATGTCGAGAACCGAGGCTCTGACAGAGGCTACATGACCTAGGGCAGATGACCGAGGTCAACTGCGACTGCCCCCTGGTTGGTCCACGTGGACCAACCAGGAAAAAGGTCCTAAAAAGATTTAAAAATTCAATTAAAAATAGAAAAAGAACGAATTAAATTTTGGTTATAAAA
The DNA here is from genome assembly GCA_037367405.1 of Ottelia alismoides. Lineage (NCBI taxonomy): Eukaryota > Viridiplantae > Streptophyta > Magnoliopsida > Alismatales > Hydrocharitaceae > Ottelia > Ottelia alismoides. The sequence goes on from JAZKJV010009315.1 coordinate 467,944, forward strand.
TAAAAAATATTTTTTATTTTATGTAGTATTTTATTCTGATTTTTAATTATTTTTATGAGGTGTAATTCTACAACTTACCTTTTATAGCCCTTACAGGTATAATACCTATATATTTTATTAATTGATTTTTATTTTGTGATTTTAATTTATTTATTTTTATTTATTATTTTATAAAATCATGAAATACTTTTATACACACAAATATATTTTTGTTTTATTTTTCTGAAGTGTTTTGTGTATTTAATAAAATAAAAGTATACTTTATATAGGTATAAGTATAGGTCTGATACCTATGTATTTTATTTACATGTATTTTTATTTTGTATTTCTTTTGTGTTTTTCTTCTGATTTTAATGTACACAATTATTATAAATAATACTTACAAAATTATAAAAATATAAAAATACAAAAATAATAAATAAATAATAAATTGAATATTTTAATCTGTACAGGTATACAATGTGGGTCAAAAACTCAACTTTCAAACCGTAGCTCTGCCAAATGCGAAACCACTGCCATTAAATAGCTTATTTTATTCTATATACAATTAAAGGTGAGTTTGCTGCATTCAGAGTTTTCATTTGTGAGATACGGGTCTGGGAAGTTGGGATTCTGGATTTTTATTCAGACCATAAATTTTTATCTGTACATTATTTTTGAATGAAATCAATTTTGTATTTTTCTTTATTTAATTATCTACAACTTTCATGTACAAAGTTTCTTGATTTGATGTATAAAAAGTGGAACCAAAAATAGGTCCCAAGATGAATAAAGGATGAATTAAAAGGTATAGGTATTTTGACTGTATTTGGCCCTTATCTCCCCCTACTTTATTCCTGGTTGACCTATTCATCGAGATGCCTAGGTCTCGGGGTTTTGGGTCATTAAATATTTACAATATTTTATTCTTTTTCTTTTCTTTTATTTATTCTATAATTTTGGCTTTAATTACAGTATTTTATACACTATTTGCAGGTACATGCATGAATACTAATATGCTCTATTTAAGGGTATTTACACGCATTTACTAGGGTTTTTGAGGCTAAATGATAGAATAAAGATGATGAAATGTGGATTCATCATCCCCCTATACTTTACCTTTGCTAGTCCCTAGCAAACACTTATGCAATAAGTGCAAAAAGAAAAAGAAAGAAAAGAAAAAGAAGAAAGTTGGATGAATTTTAATTATCAAACTTATCTTCACAAAATCAAAGTTTGGAGCTTAAGTCGGACCTTTGAAATTTTAGTACGGGCGGAATCTTATTGAGAACCGAATTTGAAATCCAACAGTCCCTGAGAATCCCAAGACTCTGTCCAAGTCTCCTCAATAGCCAGGTCAGAAATATTTCAATTCATACGCAAACTCTTACGACTATGAGTCTGACTCGTACAGTGTAAGTGATAGTGGCTCTCCCCAATTAGAATGACAAAGGAACTGACTTCTCTAGTACGACAACCCAATGATTCCCCAATCCAATAACTCCATTCTCGAGGAGCGAGGTATTCCCTTCTAAGTTCAAGTGGCAACCAACTCAAGAGGAGGGGGTGAAGAGAAGAATGGACGGTAGCCAATGTAGCTACCTATCCTGGGATGCAAGACCAGTGTAGTTAAGTCATCCAGCTGTAGGCTCACATATTTGACTTTGGAACTCAAGCTTCCTTATTGACTTTACAACATTTGTACGTACTTTGCAGGCTTTTTATTTTTGTACATGCCTGAACTTTTTTTTAATACTATATACAGCAGCATTTACATAAGGAGTTTTTCCTCTTGAGACAGTAGACTATCCCTCTTTTGAAGCTTTATCGCAACCCACAGCCTCCTATCTTTAGACTTCCTAATCACTGGACGGGTTGCGGTGCACTTCCCTCCCTAGAGGAGGACAAATGTTTCCACTTGTGTGCGTCTCATACCGGCAAATCCAATCCCCTCACCACTCCAACTGAGTTGAGCCATGTGAAAGGTGCAGGTGTCCAAGTTAGGTCATTATCAACAAGAGTCGCGCGTGTGCTCCGAAATACTCTACTTAGGCAGTCAAGAATCCATTGAACCAAGTCTCGTGATCCTCAAAGAATTAAGTCAACTAGACCTGAAGTACCTCAAATCTAGTTCCTATAAGGTTCCTGTTATTAGGTAGATTTTAAGGTCCAATCAAGCTCCAATCTCCGGATTTTACTTAGACTTGTTCAACTATCAAACTCAATCCAAAAAATGTGAATGTTATGCAATGCTATGCAGAAAATGTTTTTGTGATGCAATTTTTCAAAGATTTTGAACTTTTTATGGATTTTTGAAAAGATGATGATGATACATATGCATTTTTTTTGTCTTTTTCAAAAAGATTTTTCAAATGTTTTTGGATTTTACTTTTGCAAATGTTTTTGGGATTTTTGAAAACAAAAAGAATTTTGGTTGAAAACTAGGTTAAAAATATGTACACGGGAGTACTTCTTATATATACAAGAAGTGGATTTTAAGAATTTACAAGGGGAAGTGGTCAATTTTATACATATGTATATATAATGGATTTTAGTGTAATGTAAATATTCCTCAAACTTATTTGACACGGGTTTTTCAAAGGATTTTTGAAAACTCTAGTCCAAAATAATTTTTACAAGCATTTTACAAACATGTACACACATTTGAAAATCATTTTGCAAAGGTTTTCAAAACAGTATATATAGATTTTTCAAAACATTTTTGCAACCATTTTTCAAACCATTTGCAAATCATTTTTCAACCGTTTTATTTCACGCAAAGAAAAGAAATTTTTACAAACCACACATTTTTAGAAAGGTTGAAAACATGTAACAAAACATTTTCAAAATAGTTTTCAATAGATTTTCACAAAGATTTTCAAACTATTTTTCAAACATTTTGCAAAAAACATTTTCACCTGATTTAGTAATCAGTAGATACAAAAAGAATTTGAGGAACAAAACACCTTTTTATTAAGGTTTTTAATGAATTTTAAAGAATTTTTAGCCATATTATTAAGAAAATACAAAAGTACGAGTTATGGCTAAAGTATATACACAGTATATACGACCCCCCTATACTTAGCTTGAGCTATGTCCTCATAGATCGGAGAGAAAAGAGAAGACATAACTCGTACTAAGTAGGTCTACAGAATAAATGAATGAACCAATAAGAAGTTGACCGTCCCCCTTATACTTAGGATCAACTAATCCTAAGTATAGCAGACTGTACACAACGCAGGGAGGGTCAAGGGTGGGAATGAACAGATCGTACTCAGATTGTCTCCCCCTATACTTAGGGTAAGATATCCCTAAGTATAGACAAGAAGGGGAGACAATGGAGAGGATCGAAAAGTAATAGAAGAAACTCGGGGTGTACACCCCCCTATACTTAGGACAGAGTACGTCCTAAGTATGGAAAACTGTCAAGAAGGGCGGCACCTTTTTGATACAAGAAGAAGATAGAGGAGGAAAAGAAGAAAAGAAGAAAAGAAAAGGAAAGAGATCTGAAGATGGACTAAGAGATCATGAGAATGTACACGTCACTCCCCCTATACTTAAGGTAAAAGAAGCCCTAAGTATGGGCAACAACAGGAGTGATGACATAGAACGAAGAATGAACACTCAGCTCGTCCACCCCCCTATACTTAGGACAAAGTACGTCCTAAGCAAGGCAAACACGAGAATGGGTGGACGAGCAATACGGAAGATAGACAGAGAGTCATGGGAGAGAATCTACAATATAAATGGATGATCATAAGAAGGTGGAAAGCAAACTTCTTGCGGGACCGCTGAGGGATAGATCTGGTGTGTTGTACGTCGACATCGGGGTCTACAGTGGACGGAAGCCGATCAGGGTCGACACGGCGAAGGCCCTCAGTGGAATCAAAACGGAAAGGGACGAACTGATTAGTGGAAGCAGTATGGCTAGGTTCTCCCTTGGTGGTCCTATGGTGTGAAGGCGCAGACGTGTGAGTGGAAGAAGTGTGGTCAGGTCTGGCCTTCGAAGTCTCGCAGATATCGAAGTGGAATGGGACAAACTCATCATCCTCGGAAGAAGTGTAATCAGAGTCGTCCTGCGAGGTCTTGTCCAGGTCAAAATCAAAAGGAACGAAGTCATCATTGGAAGTATACGAACTCTGTTCGTCCTCAAGACTCTCACCTGAATCCTTATCTTCAACAAGAGGCATGAATTTATCAAAATAAATGGCAGCATCATAACCGACCTCAATCATTTTTACTTGTGAGTGACCAGGAACGGACTTATCAGTGGAAGTACTCAAACGAGGTCCGTCCTGTCTAGTCTTGGTATCTGCCCTCCGCTCAATTGGATCAATCACGTAAATACTTTGGATTTCATCAACACATCGCCACACACCAGGAGGAGGAACTGCGAGGTATATGCTTTCCGATTTTCTCCACTTTCGAGGGATCCTTTGGGTCTCATCAGGGGTCACTAAGCAAACATCTCTAATAGCATCAGAGTGGTCACAATCCTCAGAATCAGCTACAATCAGTGAAGGAGCATCAGGTGCAGGTCTCTGATCAACTGTGGGTGTGGTGATCGACACTTCGCTCTCGTCAACAGGATGGAAGCGAATCTCTCTTGATCCATAGTCAATAACGACCCTCGTAGAGGCGAGGAATGGTCGTCCCAGGATGATTGGAGATGGCTCCCCTGTGGAGGTCTCCATGGGCAATACGATAAAATCAACATGGTGGTTCGTGCCCTGAATAGAAATGATGACGTTTTCAAGGATACCCTTCAGCCTCTTGATAGATCCATCAGCAAATTGAACGATCATCCTGGTTTTCTTGAGAGGCCCTAAGTGAAGAGATTGTACCAGCGAGAAGGGTAATATACTAATCGAAGCACCGCCGTCCAGGAGAGTGTGATCACATGTATGGTCAGAGATGGTGCAAGTGATGAAAGGAGTAGATGTGTTCTTCTTTCTGGGAATGGGACGGTGTGTGATGGCGTGGGCAGTGGCCACGGCCAAAATGTGACGCTCAGATCTGCTCCTCCGCTTTCTCTTCTTGGGAAGAGGAGCAGATAATTGGGTCATGGTCTGCTGAAGTGGGGCTTGGATAATCTCATGAATGGTCGCCACCATTTTGGGTTCGGATAGCATTTTTTTGAATTTTTGGACCTCCTCCATACAAGGGAGGAAGTCGGAATCAGCATATACACGAGGCATGCCAAGAACAGTCTGTACAGCGGCATCCTCAGGGTCAAAGGTGGGACTAAGTTTGAATGGATGTGTGGTCAAGGGCTCTGGCAAATGGACTCTCTCCTCACAGTCTGACTCGATCATGTGTCTCCCGAAATCTTTTTGTGTTTTTAAATTTTTCTCATTTTTTTGTATTTTGGGCGATTGCAAGCTCTCATGGAAATCCTCGAATGAACCCATGTCGTCAAATGGTGGAGTATCATGGTCGCTCTTATTGGTACTAGTGAGGTGGTCAATCCTCTGTCTCATATGATCCATCATCTGGGTCAAGTGCTCAAGGGTGGACTCCATGAAAGGTGACTCCAACAGCTCAGTCTCGGGTGGATGTGAAGGTGGAGGAGGATAATATACAGGTGGAGGTGGAGGTGGGTGTGGGCAGAAATCCGAGTCATGATACTGTGGTTGAGGCGGGTATGTACAAAAGTCAGGAGCAAGGTCCTCCTGGAAAAAAGGAGGTGGACCGGCTGGAGCGAGCGAGGGATCCACAAAGTCCGGATAAAATGTGCTCCAGAGGTCCATCTCGAAAACAAAAGAAATCGATTCGGGGGAGCACGAAGGTCAAGTCAAGAGAGCGAAGAAGAAGGCGCAAATGCGTAGAGGCAATCTTGGACACACACAAAACAATCACAAACAAAAGTGAAAATAAATCAAACCCTCAATTCACCTACTCAACTCGGTAGAGACCGCAAAGAGCGGTCTTTTTATCTTGTCTGTTTTAGAGTTAGGTGAGAAGTCAAAATTGCACAAACACTTAGGGGATGAATGGGATTTGGGCACTATCCTTAGTGTGTGCGCGAGCAAATAAAAGCGAGGACAATGAGGGGATTACTCGCCCCAAGACAATGTTTTTCTTTTTGATCAGTTTTAGGGTCAAGTAATGTTAGCAGTCCCAATTTTATTGGTTATCACTTTTTTTGGATTTTTAATGAGAATGCACGAGCCTAACGAGGAGTCAATTCCTTTAAGCACCTAGGTTGGCAAAATCAGAGGGAGAGGCGGAAAAGCAATGCAAGCGATAAATCAATTATGTATGCTAAAGAGAAATGCTCACCTTGCCTCCAGCACTCTTCATGCAAAGATGCTCAGCAGAATTGAAACCTATCTATATGCAAATGCAAGCCGATGAAATCGCCCTAGGTTTCAGAAATTGCTATTATCATGAAGAACCACAAGTCGGTCACTGATCCTCAATCCTAGAGTCCGGTCTAGGCTCACCCCTCCTCCTCTCGACAAATCGAGTTCAGGAGAAGAGCTTGGCATGGAGAGCTCGCGGCGCGGAGGCTTGAAGATGGTGAATCGACTGTTTCAAATTTGACTAAGTCCAAACGAGACTATAGGTACATGCAAATATATTAGGGGTTTGGCCTTAATCTATTGCAAGCAATCCTAAAACTAGGGTCTCAATCACACAAAAGAAATAAAATCAAAACCGAGAAAACAAAATAAAAAAATGCGATGAAAAATCGTGAAAACCGCGGTGAGCCCCCAAGTGAACAATCACTTGGAAATTAGGCTCGAATGTCCAAGTTCGGGGGTACATGTATTATTACAATAAAGGAGTCTCTCTCTCACTTGAATTACAAAAATAAATACTGAACTAAAAATGCTACAACTAAGAATAGAGATTGGTCTTCAAAAATCTCGAAGTCTCCTTTGGTGCAAGGCTGGTAGACTGTCGCCGGCTTCACGTGGGTGCGTAGGCGCCTAGGGTGGAGCGCCTCCCTCGATCTGTGGTTCCTCGCACAAAGTCAACAAAGAAGAGGGGTTAGACAACTCAAGCAATATATCAAAAATAAGGAAAATGAAATAAACACAAAAGGCCACGAAAACAGACAAATAATCAAGCACGAGCAAAAAGCCGAACTACGCATTGTTGCTCCCCGGCAACGGCACCATTTGTTGACTAGGAATTTCCAACGGTCTTGTATTCCACACAAGGCGGGAACACGAAGGTCGTTGCGGTGACCGCTAAAAATCCCTAATTAATCAACAATTAACCCACACTGGAAATATCAAGAAATGACAAGCAAATGTGAAGTTAAAATTTATTTTTAACTCTACATAAATGGTTTATAGAAGTAAGTACGTAGAGAGTTCGAACACAGGGAGCAAAGCAGGGTAGATCAAGCTAAGTGTGTACGTGTGAAAGTGATGTAGTGTCTACACTATGCAATGCAAATATTTTTGTGGGTTTTTATTTTTTTAAATTTTTTTATTTTAATTTTTAATTTTGTATTTTGATTTTTAATTTTCTGATTTTATATTTTCTTTTTATAATTTATATTTTTTATTTTCTTTTTCAATATTGGAATATATAAGCTATATAATAAAAGAGGGGATATAATATTTATAAAAATATGGAAAAATATTCGAAAATTCAGAAATAAAATCTTTTTGGTGTTTTTATAATTTTTTTATGTTTTTTGTGATTTTAAGGTACTTTTCAGAATCTTTTTTGTATTTTTAAAAGGCAAAATAAGGGAAAACGGGGAATAAGCTACTAGCTGAAGGTAAAATAGGAATGAAAAATATCAAACAGCCTCAAAATTTTTCCAAACTAATTTTAAAATAAAGAGAATAAAATAGGTAACCTACAGAAGTTGAGTTTGCATTTTTTGGAGTTTTCCATAATTTTCTAGATTTTTTAGAAGTTTTTGGGTATTTTTGAATTTTTAAGGTTTTTCTTTTGCAATTTTTAGTGATTTCTGTACTGGCACTAAAATAGGCTACAATAGACAGTAGGTAATTTTTTTGGAGTTTTTCTAGGTGTTTTAATTTTTTTTGGTATTTTCTAAGCTAGACAGTAGCTAAAATGCATATTTTTGATTTTTAATAAATGCTAAAATGCAACAAAAATAAACTAAAAATATGGCGTGAAAGTGCAAGTTAACAGGAGCTTAAAAAATTTTTTGTAGAATTTTTCGAATTAAAATGAGGCTTCAAATAAATAAAACAAGCACACAAAAATGAAAGGCCTGGCAAGGGTATATATGCAAATACACAAACATCCAGGGGCATACATGCAATTTTCCACAAAAAAGTTATAACTAAATATTGAATTTACAGGACCAATCACAAATTTCCAAACCCGGGAGGGTCTTTCTGCAAATAACCCACCAGGGCGTGTGACTAGCACGCGCTTGGCAGGGACCTACTCGTAATATCAAAAACCTCCGGGGGATCACTTGCAATATTTCCAAAGTTTTTACACTTAGACTAAAAGTTAGAGTACTGAAACGAAATACATAAAAGGTCGGGGGCCTCTCTGCAAAAAGCCTGCGCCTCACGTGAACAGGTTACGTGAGGTGACGTGGCAGAGGACCTAGTTGCAAATAGTAAAAGCTTAAGGGCCTACTTATAAATTTTACAAAAGTTTTTAAACTACCAAGGAAAGTTTCAGGACTAAAATAAAATTACAAAAAGGCGGGGGGTATACTTGCAAAATTCCCACGCTAAGGAGATCGAACGGCTGGGGCTCTTCACTTGGACACGTGGCGTGATCTCCTTGCACGATAGAGCTTAAGGGCCTGAGATTAAATGATCCTTGCGCGATGGACGGTCCTGGACATCCCAGATCGAACGGTGGCTGTAGCTTCTGGAGGCGTGACTCGATCCAACGGTTGCGAAGCTTGGAGGAAGAACGGGGGAGAACGCCGGCGAGGCGAACTTCCCCATGGTTGATCTCCTAGCTCCGGTGGCTTCTGGACGTCAAAATGGAGCTGCGGCCTCCTGGCGGTGTCCTCTAGCTGCTGGTGGGCCCAAAAAGCCTCGGTGGAGGCCGAGGTTCACCGGAGAAGAAGTCGGAGCTGGAAGGGCTCGAGCAGCTCCGGCGAAGCCCAAAATGGCCCCCAGGTGCGCGATACAGTCCAAACACCTGCAATAAAACATGAGAGGACCCATAGCAAAGTGCCTGGGTCCCGCGGTGGCGAAAGAGTGGCGTGACACGGTGGTTGGGAGTACGGCCGGAGGTGCGCTCTGGCGAGGGGGGTCTGATGGGCTATTAGATAGATGATTCTCAAAATTTTCAGAGGGCTTCTAATCCTACGACTAAGACGAGTGAAATGCACAAAAAATCAGAGGGTAAAATGGCTGCCTCAATGGTCAATGACCGGAGGGAAGTTACCTCGACCGCCGGAGTTGGGGGAGGTGGTGGAGACGCCTCCGACCTCCTTCACCTTGGCTGATGGCACTCGGCTGGAGTTATCACCTCTAGGTATGCGTGGAGCACAGAAGGAGCGAGGAGGGGTGGACCAAAGGGACTCGAATTCAAAATGAAAGTCGGGGAGTGCATATATGCGGTTTGACCCGATGATTGAGGTGGTCCAAAGACCAAGGAAGAACGGGTGACACGATGCCCCAATCCTCGAGCTAATCTCTGGGCGTGAAAGACCAAAGATCGAGGGTCAAAAGCTCTGAAGATTGCGACACGAAAAAAATGCAAGAATCGGCCTGGAAAAATCGACAAAAATGTCGAGAACTGAGGCTCTGACAGAGGCTACAGGACCTAGGGCAGACAGTTGACCGAGGTCAACTGCGACTGCCCCCTGGTTGGTCCACGTGGACCAACCAGGAAAAAGGTCCTAAAAAAGATTTAAAAATTCAATTAAAAATAGAACAAGAACGAATTAAATTTTGGTTATAAAATAAAAAATATTTTTTATTTTATGTAGTATTTTATTCTGATTTTTAATTATTTTTATGAGGTGTAATTCTACAACTTACCTTTTATAGCCCTTGCAGGTATAATACCTATATATTTTATTAATTGATTTTTATTTTGTGATTTTAATTTATTTATTTTTATTTATTATTTTATAAAATCATGAAATACTTTTATACACACAAATATATTTTTGTTTTATTTTTCTGAAGTGTTTTGTGTATTTAATAAAATAAAAGTATACTTTATATAGGTATAAGTATAGGTCTGATACCTATGTATTTTATTTACATGTATTTTTATTTTGTATTTCTTTTGTGTTTTTATTCTAATTTTAATGTACACAATTATTATAAATAGTACTTACAAAATTATAAAAATATAAAAATACAAAAATAATAAATAAATAATAAATTGAATATTTTAATCTGTACAGGTATACAATGTGGGTCCAAAACTCAACTTTCAAACCGTAGCTCCGCCAAATGCGAAACCACCACCATTAAATAGCTTATTTTATTCTATATACAATTAAAGGTGAGTTTACTGCATTTGGAGTTTTCATTTGTGAGATACGGGTCTGGGAAGTTGGGATTCTGTATTTTTATTCAGACCATAACTTTTTATCTGTACATTATTTTTGAATGAAATCAATTTTGTATTTTCCTTTATTTAATTATCTACAACTTTCATGTAGAAAGTTTCTTGATTTGATGTATAAAAAGTGGAACCAAAAATAGGTCCCAAGATGAATAAAGAATGAATTAAAAGGTATAGGTATTTTGACTGTATTTGGCCCTTATCTCCCCCTACTTTATTCATGGTCGACCAATTCATCGAGATGCCTAGGTCACGGGGTTTTGGGTCATAAAATATTTACAATATTTTATTCTTTTTCTTTTCTTTTATTTATTCTATAATTTTGGCTTTAATTACAGTATATTATACACTATTTGCAGGTACATGCATGAATGCTAATATGCTCTATTTAAGGGTATTCACACGCATTTACTAGGTTTTTGAGGCTAAAATGATAGAATAAAGATGATGAAATGTGGATTCATCAAGCGACTAGTCACACTAATTGCTCGATGCAGCAGAATTTATAATTTTTAATGTGATGAAACCACATGATCCAAGAACATTCCTCGGATCGTTTCATATAAACCAAAATAGGTATTAAGGTTACCTCTTCAATCAGAGAATCTCCTGATCTCATCACACGAGATCCGACATCTTCTTCACGAGCGAGGCGCACCGAAGGAGACAAAGATCTACGAGCAAATACTTCGGCAGCATAATTACGATGCTACGGCGATGACGACTCTCTCAAGGGCTCCATGGTGGACGACCACAAGAGAGAGAGGGAGAGAGCATTTGGAGTGTAGAGAGAGAGAGAGGGAGAGAGAGCATATGTCATTGTCGTAAACTTGTCACCCGAAGAGCAAGGGTTGCCTCTTCTTATATTGGGTTTTGGGAGTCGGATCTTAATCCATGGACAACACAATCAGTGGATGAGATTGATTTGTGTTTCTTTCAATGGCCATGATGTTGTTGTAAAAAACATAACAGTAATTGATTTAATTTAAATTAATATATATTGATAAATCAATATAAATCAATTCAAAATTAAATCACTTTGACAAGTCTTGGAGATAATGAGGAGATTGACCATATCCCCTAAAGAATGGAGGACAGCTGCTCCTTTGAGATGGAACAGGTCCATCTCAAAATCTCATGAGATCTCATTATCTCATGAGATCTCGTTATCTCATGATATCTCCAAGATTTACAACAACATTTGTTGTAAATTATTTCACAAAAATAACTCATAATTATCTTGTGAACATTGCAATCATGCCATTTGAAAAATGTGAATCACATTCACATCCCAAAATAAAATGTAAATTATATTTTCAACTAATCATCCAATGTGAATCCAATTCACATCAATAATTAATTAACAAATATAAATCACAATATGCTCTTTTTAAAATATATTATAAGTCACATTTATAATACACCTGAATACATGGATAGTGTTATCCACATTATTCATATCCATGATAATTAAATCACATTTAATCATCTTGGATCTCTATTCTCATGTGCCCAAATAATATGAATCACATTCACATTATTCACATCTTTGATAATTAAATCACATTTAATTATCTCAGATAATTCTCCTAATAATATGAATCAAATTCATATTATTCATGATAATTAAATCACATTTAATTATCCATTTTCTCAATGCTCGGATACATATATCAATAATGTAATTATCCATGAACTCTTTCAAGGATAATGCGATTTCTCCATAGATACTTGGAGATAAGGACAGGGCGATTGTATTTTTCCACGTATAGTGACTTGGATATTGAGATCACGTCTCAAATCCAGATCTTGCGAACCTCCCATAGATGCTTGATTAAATCAAGATCGCAAATCTAATCTTCTCATTACATCCGAATCACATTCAGATCAATGTCCATCAGTTGGATTAAGATCAGATTACTTCTCTATGAGAGGAGTCATTAAAATCCAGACATGTTTCATCACTCCCTCAGAATGGAAGCATCATGGTTATACAGTCGTTTATGATCACATCACCATCAAGCATTCCTAATACCTGTACATCTTGCATACTGGAAGACCCAGAACAAACCCGAAGTTTTAGATCTCTTTTAGAATGTCTCCTTCAGGGTTTTATCATTAAGGTTCTCATTCGATCATTAGGAGCCGGTATCGATCATATACTTTCCAAAAGCATATATCATACCTAGGTGTTGATCATATACTTTCCAAAAGCATATATCAAACCTTACAAATTCAGTCAAGCTTCCAAAGCTAGACGACCATGCATGGAATTTGATTCTTCCCAATATCTCATGAGTGAGCTCATGTCTTCCGGTTCAGCAATGAACATGTATGATCCCTTTGAGAGATCGTATTACTCATATGCCCTTGCATGCACACCAACGCACCAGTGTATAGACCTTGGTTAGGTCATCAACCTATTAGTCTGCCAAATATACCTACTCAAACATACAGTAACACATATGTCTTCGGTCAGAGGATGTGTGCCTATATCGTGACAGCATACGACATAGGTCTTTAGTTATCTCGATCTCGATAAGTCAACTCTTTGACCTAACTAATCTGACACCTCCGAATCTCTATTCCCATGCATAGGACATGCATCAAGAGGTCGGTCATATATCATCCAAATGAGAGAAGGTTGCTATCTCCTACTCAGGATGGAGATCATCTCTTAACAATCATTTGACGGTGCTTGATGACTCCTCAATCTAACTCTTTAGATATTCATCCAAGCACCAGCCTCTATGATTCAATAGTTGAATCAACAACTGTATGATCATTAAGATGGCCAAGGTACATAACCCTAATTGTATTAAGGGGTCTATTATGCAAATTAGTTATTCTTTATTTCAGATCAGGGAATGATATTTGCAATAACATTTATTGCATAATAGCTCATTGTGGGCTCGCATGTCCAACAGGCACCACTTCATGTAGTCTCTAAGAAGGCGGAACTTCAGACAGTCACCGATTCAAATGGATAGGAGATTGCCACACTAGTACCCACATCATAGCATGTCTATGTGGATTACAAATGCTTGAATGCCATGACGAAAAAGGATCATTTTCTCTTACCATTCATTGACCAGATCATGGAGAGAATGGAGGGGAAAGAATACTTTTGCTTTCTAGGTGGGTACTCGGGCTACAATCAAGTAGCCATCGCTCCTGAGGACCAAGAAAAGATCACATTTACATGTCCATTCTGTATGTATACATTCAGGCGCATGCCCTTCCGATGATGCAATGCACCGGGGACTTTCAACGATGCATGATTGCAGTATTTTCCAAGATGGTGGGCGATTTCCTAGAGGTCTTTATGGATGACTTCTCGATCCACAATGATTCATTTGATACTTGTCTATATCATCCGGACCGAGTTCTCAAGAAATGTAGTGGGGTGAATATGGTTCTCTCTTGGGAGAAGAGACATGTCATGGTTCAAGAGGGCATTGTGTTGGGGCTTGTCATCTCCAAGAGAGGAATGGAGGTTGACCCTACCAAGGTGGATGTGATCAAGAAACTTCAACCACCAACCAACCGCCGATTCATAAAGAACTTTTCAAAGATTGTCTGGTCGCTTACAGAGCTCTTAGGAAAAGACATGGGGTTCAATGTAGATCACAAGTGTCTTGAGGCCTTCGAGCTCGTAAAGAGGAAGACCATGGATGCTCCTATCCTACAGGCCCCATATTAGTCTATACCCTTTGAGAACATGATAGATGCTTTTGACTGTGCAGTTGGGGTTGTGTTAGGACAAAAGAGAGAAGGGATTCCTTATGTTGCCCACTACGCAAGAAAAGTAGTCGATCAGGCTCAACGGAATTACACTGTCACAGATAAGGAAATGCTTGCTGTAGTGTTTGCCCTAGATAAATTTAGGTCATATCTTTTAGGGTCCAAGGTTACGGTGTTCATAGATGACGTAGACATCAGTACCTCATGAAAAGAAGGATGCGAAGGCACGTCTTCTTAGGTAGATTCTATTACTCCAGGAGTTCGATTTATATATCAAGGATAAGCCAGGAGTGAAGAATGTGGTTGATGATCACCTCTCCCGCATTGAGTCACATAGTTCCATTGAGACTGACCCCATCAAGGATGCCTTCCCTGATGAGTCGATATGTTCAATCGACTCTTCCATGGTATGCCAACATGGTGAATTTCTTAGTGTCTAGGACAATTTCCCATGCTTTGCCCTAGATCAGCATTGATCGACATAAGTCGGAATCTAGAAAATACCATTGGGAGGATACGTTCATTTTCTTTGAAGGTCTGGATTGTGTCTCGCAGAGGTGTATTCATCAGGAGGAATACATGAGTGTCCTCACTTACTGCCATTCCTTGGAGGTAGAAGGACATCACTTTGGGAAGAGGACCACTTGGAAAGTGCTCCACTGTGGTTTGTACTAGCTGATCTTGTTTCATGATGCATATGCATTTGTTAGGTCATGTCTAGTATGTCGAAGAATGGGAGGGACCATTGGTCCCAAAGATGAAATGCTCATGCAACCCGTCATTATGGTTGATGTTTTCGATGCATGGGACATGGATTTAATGGGTCCATTCCCTAACTGGCTATGAGCATATTCTACTAGCGGTGGATTATCTCTAGGTGGGTGGAAGCTATCCCTACCCGAGTTGTAGACAGAAAAATTGTATGCAAGCTCGTGAAAGATCACATCATTCAACGGTTCGGAGTCCCCAAAGTCATCATCTCTAACAGGGGTAGCCACTTTGTTAACATAGAAAAGAAAAAATTAACAAAGGACTATAACATCGAGCACTGTGTCGCTAGTCATACCACTCACAATCGAATGACATGGATGAGGTGTCAAATAGGGAGGTAAAGGCATTTTGTAGAAGCTAATCCGCATTGACAGGAAGAATTGGTCCCAGCTCTTAGATCAATTTCTATGGGCATATCGAACTGCTTACAGTATCCCACTTGGAACCTCCTCAATCCGAATGGTTTATGGAAAGCCATGTCATCTACCTGTTGAGTTGATACACAAAATTGAATGGACATTAAAGAAGGTGAACCGGGACACACATGAAGGACAACAGAGCAGAAAGATGGACGTAAATGAGCTTTTAGAAATCAAAAACAAGGCATATGATAATAATGTGATCTATAAGGACAGAATCAAGCATTGGCACGATCAACATATTAGACGCAAGAGTTTTGTCCCAGGGTAGGAGGTATGGTTATTTAATGCCAGATTGAAGATTTTCCATGACAAGTTGAAGTCCAAGTAGACATGACCCTTCATAGTTAGAAAAGTGCACACGAACGACAGTTTAGGGATTTTAGAGCTTACATATGGTGTACGATCATTCCTCGTAAATGAGCAACTGCTGAAGCATTTTTTAGGATCAGATGAACAGGTAGCCCATGTTGAAGAGATCTCATTCATGTGTATCACATGATCCACTCTTAGGGAACGCATGAATCCTCACTAATCCCAACATCTCCAAGCATCTCTTTCCCTACTCCCCTTTCTCTCTGTATATTCCCCAATCCCATTTGTTCGCATACCCACTCCTTTTCCTATACATAGGTTGACCAGAGCCTAAGTATAGGGGGATTGATACCCTTATGTCTATATATTCGTCCATTTCTCCTCTTGACCTCGACCGCCCCATTTTTTATCTTCATGTACACTTAGGCTGACAAGAACCTAAGTATAGGGGACATGTTGACTTCTATACTTCTATTCATTTTCACTCTCCTACTCTTAGCACGAGATATGTCTTTTCCTCACTTTTTGTGCTCTGACAACATAACACACACTAAGTATAGGGGTGTATATATTACGTATATACTTTACCCATAGCTCATGCTTTCGTGTACTTTTGTATATATTATGCAACAACTACAATATGGGTAAAATTGTGAAAAAAATGTTTTGTAAAATACTTGTATAAAGTGTATATTGTACACAAGCTGTAAAATCTGTATAATGTTTGAACTATGGTCTTTATATGTAATCTTGTAAAATCACTTTAAATAATATTTTTTTGTAAAATTGTTGTAAAATAGGAGGTATACCGAAAAACAGAAACAAAACAAAATTTAAAAAAAAAACTTTGACTAATAAAAAGGACTTCTTATTCACTCTTGCATATCATCCTTGCATTCATTAGAAAAACATCATTTTGTACTTCATTCATGCGCATCTGCATTTCATTTACATATCTTGCATATGCAAAGTGGAAAGTCAACGGATTCCGAACCAAGTTATGAATAGAAACCGAGGATGGGCTTGATTTGACCTTAATTCACTTAAATTTCAGAGGAACTTCAATTGAGAAGTAGGATTTTAGCTTAAAATCCCTTATAAAGCACATTTATATGATACTCCATTTTGTTGTGTGTGAGATTTTCAGTGGGTTTTTATTTATGAAAATAAATGTATGATGTCGTCGCAACCCAAATAATCCCTCAACAAAAGTTAGTTATTTATCCTCAAGCCCAAATATATACAAAAATATAGAAAGAGAAAATTGTTACTTAATTAACATGTATAGAAATAGGATCGAACTCAGGGAGGCTAAAAATCTCGAGGGTTATTCTAATAATTAAAAAATAAATTAAAAGAAATGGGAATTCAAATGCAAACTATCTTAGTTTTTGTATGATTTTTATCTTTTTTTATATTTTTATATTTTTATATTTTTTATTTTCTGATTTTCGAATTTTTTATGATTTTTCATTTTACAAATTTTTATTTTTTAAGAAAAAAATTTCCAAAGAAAATTTATACATGAAAGATGCAGTTTTTTATTTTTCAAATATATAAAAAATGATTAAAAAGGTCAAAATAAATGCTTTTGTGTTTTATACTTTCATAATATTTTTGGCGATTTTTCAAATATTTTTAAGCTTTTATGGATTTTATAAAAATCATAAATTGAAAATAATGTCAAATAGTGAACGAACAAGGATGTTTTGCAATTTAAAATTATCAAATCAACTGGATTTATTTTTCCCAAAAAATAGAAGAAATTATCTACAAACAGGAAGTAAAATCATGATTTTTGGAATTTTCTACAATTTTCTATGATTTATTAATATTTTTAGTAATTTGCAATTTTTTAGTTTTAAAAATAACTAATGCGTGAAATTTGCATAGAAAATAAAATACACAAAACAAAACTATTCTATTTTTTGGAATTTTTAATGCAATATTCGAATTTTTATGATTTTTTAATTACAAGCAGTGGAAAATGTGAAGTTTTTTATTTTTTAATAATAACAAATAAAAATAAAATGCAATGCAAAATTTACACTATAAAAAGGAACACAACATGTGTCTGATTGAATTTTGGAGAATTTATTGAGAACAAATGATATTTATTTCAACAAGAAAAAATATGCAAGTTAGAGTATGGAAAACAGGGATAGAAATGCAATTATTGAAAGTTTTTACCACAAAAATTAACAAGAAATAAAATAGGAGCAAAAATTGCAGTTTACCTAATGAGAGACGTGTGATGCACGTGCTCAGGCTGTGGATGGGGTCTCTTTGCAATTATTAGAACCTCCAGGGGATAATTGACATTTTTACCCTAAAAAATAGGGTAAACGGGGGAAGTTTCTGTTCGTCGTTTCTTCTTTCCCTAAAATAGAGGGGCACCGCCCCTTCTTCTCTCTCAAGTAAAGGTGGTATTGCCCCTTCTTCTCCAAGCCAAAGGGGCGGCGACGGCTGAGCGATGAGCAACAACACGAGTGGATGGACGACGGGCGGAGATGGAGTAGAAGGCTCCTGATGCGATCAAGGACAGCGATGGGATCTGGAAGGCGGAGGTGCTCTTCGTGTGGGGGTGAACGGACTCAAACGGTGGGATGACGTCTCCCGCGCGGAGATGGGCGAGCGGGGAAGGGTTGAACGGCTTTTGGTGGACGAGGGGCAACACACGCCCCTGATGGAGGTGGAACTGCGACTCTACAGCAGAGTGCTTCAAGCGGAGATGGTGAACAGCGCTGCAGAGCTGGAGGTCAGTGGTTGGCTCTCCTTCGAGAGATGGTGATGGAAGACAAGGAGGTGGCTGGTGGTTCTCTCGGAGGAGGTGGAGCTACGTGAGCGGGCGACGCATGCCCCCCTGTGGTCGGTGTGGCACGCGTCAGTGGAGGAAGATGGGGCTGACGTTGGCGACGTGTGAAGATGACTATGGCACGACGGTGCGATCTTGGAGCTTGGACGGGCGGCGAATGGGCTTCGGTTGTCCCAGGTGGAGCTGGATGGCAAAGTGGTCCTCGCACAGGGGTGAATGAACCACGATGGAGGTCAGGGTTGAGCGATGGAGGTTCGCTCCAGATGGCGGCGGTGGCGGATTCGACGGAGGAGAAAGGCTTGGTGGGGAGGAGCTCCTTCGCATGGGCTGGACAGGGCGACACCCATTTTTTTTCTTCTTTTTTTGTAAAACAACAGGTAATATTTTTTGCAATTTTTTACTCATGAACCTGTAATAAAATCAATGACTCGAGCACGATGGCCTTGTCCCAAATAAAAAAATAGAGAATGTGAATGAAAACAGTTCTGACGGTTGTAATGGAAGAGAACCGAGTCTTCAGCCACCGAACGTGGCGGAGGTGAGAGATCTTGAGAGATAGAACATGAACGTGTATAGATCAAGATGTGGATGTGAAAATCGAAAATCGGAATGGGATCGAATGTGATGAATGATTAGGACAATTAAGTAGAATTATGAACTATGATCGGAAATTGAAAAATGATGATGAGATTAAAAATGAAAATTAATCCTAAAATTATCTAATTAAAAGATTGAAATAAAATGCAATGGATCTCACCATGGGAGTGGATGAATTACCGTTACGGCCTCAACGACGATTGCCTCACTGTCACCAGACGAATCAGAGGCTGGGCCCCTTTCTACAACAAGATGGCTCTTGGAGATTAGGCTCCTCTCCAAAGGATTGATCAAGTGGAAATGAGGAAAGAGGAGCCAAATAAATAATAACAATAAATTTGAATTTCAAAAAATAAATGGAGATACAAAAAGGAAGGTGTTAATGGTGGAATTAATAAAATAAATAAATAAATAAAATAGTTTTCAAAATTATATTAATTAAAATAATAATAAATACCAATAACTTAATGAGCCAATTTAATGGTGGGTTAATTAAGGAATTAATTAAATTATATACATATGGTATATTAATTACATAATTAAATAAATAAGTTATTTTTATCATTTTATTAATTTAAATAATAAATATTAATTGTTTATTTTTTAATAGTGGTTTTTTAAGAAAAATAATTATATACATATAATATATACATATGGTACATTATACACTTAGTTAAATAAGGAAATTATGTTATTTTATGTTTTTAATTTTTTAAAATTTATCTTAAATAATTAATAAAAGATATTTATATTATTTACAAATACATTATGTATAAAAAATAAATATGGATAAATATGTATAATAAATAAATGTTAAAATTGCAAAAACCACCCTAGAAAATTGTCTTTCAAACCGTAACTTCAATAATTATGAAACTACTACCATTTTAAAGATAATTTAATTTAGAATACGATGGAAGTGAGTTTGATTCAATTCAAGTTCATATGGAGCCGGAATTGATCTTTCATTTATCTCTTTATGGCTTTTTCTGAGTGTGGTTGCTTTTCTTCTGTACATGATTCTATTTTACAAGTATTTTTATTATTTAGGAAACATTTTTATTTACAATTTCTGTTAAGATAATTACTTAATTTGATGTTAATTGTTGGACAATTAAAATAGTGTAAGTTTTATACAAATATACTCTGAATAAATAAAGAATGAAAACTATTTACAAAATATTTTTAATTTCCTAATTAAAGACCATATCTTCCCCTACTTTATTCCTGATCGATCAGGTCAAGTCTTTACCTTCTCTCGAGGTTCGGATCAGCCTGTATCTATTGCATATATGGAGTCTTTTACTGTCTTTATTTTCCTTTATTTCTTTATTTATTTATTTTAGGGTAAAATAGTAATAAATGTACAATATTTACATACAGATGCAGGTTAATAAGAATATGGATTTAGTATTATATACAAGTGTTTTATAAGGGATTTCGAGTTAAAATAAATGAATAAAGATGATGAAATGTAGATTCATCATCCCCCTATACTTTACCTTTGTTAGTCCCTTAGCAAACACTTATCTGAAAGAATAAGTGAATAAAAGAAAATAAAGGAAAAATAAAAAATAGGACATAAGTATTAAATTATCTACATAAAGTTATAGTATGGAGCTCTATCAGACCTTTGGATTATTAATGTGGCAGAACCTTAATGGGAAATGGATTTAAAACCTAACAGCCTTTAAGTTCCACGAAACTCCTATTCAGGTCTCCTCAACAGTCAGGTCAAAACAAGTCTACATACATAAATTCTTTTGACTATGAATCTTTACTTGTACGGTGTAAGTGAAATATAGCTCCTCATCTCAAAAGTATCAAAGAAACAACCTCACTCAACAAGGTAACTCTAGTCCCCCGGTCTAGCAACTCTTTCCGCGAGGGGCAGGGATATTCCCTTCTAAGTTCAAGTACAACCAACTTAAGAAGAGGAGATGGAGAAAAGAATGGACAGTAACCAGTGTAGCTACCTCTCCTTGGATGCATGATCAGTGTAGTCAAGTCATCCATCTGCAAGCTTACAAAAATTTGACTTTGAAACTCTTATTTTTTCTATACTTGTATATACACTTCGGTAGGTATTTTACTTTTCAATCATGCCTATCTACTTTTGGAGATTCTATTTTTTTAATATATACAAGGTGCAACATGTACATAAGGAGTTTTTCCTCATGAGCTAGTAGATTATCCCTATTTTGAAGCATTATTGCAAAACCACAGCATCCTGTCTTTAGACCTCAATGCTACTAGATCAGGTTGAGATGCACTGCCCTCCCTAGAGGAAGACGGATATTCCCACTGGTTGTTACATACCCGTGTGCTACCCCAAGCTAAAAGATTCCGCCTCCTCACTACCTCCTCCATGAAGAGCTATGTGTAGAGTGTTTTCCAATATAAGCCATGGTCTAGAAGAATCATGCATGTGTTGTTAAATATTTTACTTAGACTAATCAAGACAACATATGAACATAGTCTTATGGACTCGAAGAATTAAGTCGTTAGGACATGAATAGCCTTAATTCCATTTTTTATAAAGTTCCTCTGAAATCAAGTGGATTAAGGTCCAACTAAGCTCCATTCTTCAAATTTATTCCAGACATAGTTTAAATGTCAATATTATCCTGAAAATGTACATGCAAATGCAAGAAAAATATATAAAGCAAATTTTTAGAGAGACTTTTTAAGAGAAAAAGGATTAGTAAAATATATACAAGTATATACACGAATTATACAAATTTTTTAAGAGGGTAATTTTTTTGTTTATTTTTTTAATTTTTTTGTGTTTTATATTTTTTTAAGATGGAAGATGACCAAAGTCTATATACACTCGTGGATTTTACGCATTTATAAACATATCACATTTTTAAAAGTACGAGTTATTTCTAAAGTATATATACAATATATACGACATCCCCTATACTTAGCTCGAACTATGTCCTCATAGTGATCAAAGAGATACAAAGGAAGACATAACTCATGTTAAGTATAGAAAAGTGAGAAAGAATCTATACAACAACGATTCAAAGAATGAATAGAAGTCGGTGGTCCCCCCTATACTTAGGATTAATTAATACTAAGTATAGAAAACTGTACAAAAGGGAAAAATCGAAGGAAAGAATTGAAAGACTCAACGGCCTGTCTTGCCCCCTATACTTAGGGTAGAATAGCCCTAAGTATAGAATATCATCAAGTTGGGGGACAAGCAAGAGATCAGAAGAATAAAAACAGCAAAGAGGCAATATGAACAACATCACCCGTTCCCCCATACTTAGGGTAGAATATCCTTAAGTATAAGCAACAACATGAGTGATGAACTTGACGAATATGAACAACACAAATCATTCACCCCCCCCCCCCCTAAAAAAATTAGGATAGAGTATATCCTAAGTATAGCACACAAATACAGACAACAGGTGAATGATAACACGGAAGAAGGAAGGAGCAAATCAAGACGAAAGTCATACATACAAGGTAGACATTGTTGAGGTTCCTCACAACAATCGCTAGAGTTTACGCCCCTAGCTGGGCGCAAAGGCTAGAGCAACGAAGTATCAAGGTTCAGGACGACATCTGTAATATGAATATCGTAATGTCGTTGTTGTCTTGGAGTGGGAACAACAACGTGGTCAATAGTGTGAACAGTGACACCCAGATAAGCAATCAAGCAAGTGCCTGCTACCGAGTAAATAGATGTGTAGATAAAATCGGGCATCGGTAGCACAAAAGAAATCTTCAGGTCATGGTCAGAGTGGATTGAATGGTTGGAGCCAAAAAATGGAACATGGAGAAGGAAGGATCTGTCATTAAATCCTCCATGTCAATTACCATCTCGAAAATGTATGGAAGGTCAAGATCAAGAGAC
This sequence comes from Ottelia alismoides, assembly GCA_037367405.1. Lineage (NCBI taxonomy): Eukaryota > Viridiplantae > Streptophyta > Magnoliopsida > Alismatales > Hydrocharitaceae > Ottelia > Ottelia alismoides. Next base: position 490,943 of record JAZKJV010009315.1, read on the forward strand.
TCAATAAGATAGCATATATATGATGCTTGTAATGGAGAGATATCAAGTATATCATCGAATAACTCAAGGGTCATCTCATCCTTGCGAAGGTCATCAAGGAGAGAAGAAAGATCAAGCTCCGAAAAATTAGAGGACTCGGTCTTGTGACATGACAGATCAGATGCACAACTAATGAGTGAAATTGAGTACAGAGGACACACCACCCACAGATAACCCTCGGGGAGATGTGAGAAGTCAGGATGATTCAAGGAAGAAAGTGAATGATCATATTCAAATAACAGGTTCTCTCTCGAAGTCATAGAAAATCATCTAATGGATCAGGATGTGTAAGCTCATAGAAAGCTAGGTCCAGATCAAAGAGATCATTGTTCTGCCAAAGTGAAGAGATCTGAGCCACATCCAAAGGACTGATGTACTCTGAAGGAAGAGAACTTTTGGTTCCCACCATGATGAGGAAATAAATCAGAATAGGGTGGGAGGGAGGGATTAAGGAGAATGTGACTGCTAATGATCTAGAGAGGATGATCGTAACTAACTCAACACCACGCATAAACAAACACAATGCAAACCCCCAATTCACCAACTCAAAGCAATGTGAAGACCGTGAAGGTTCAGTCAATTATCTAATCAATTTTAGAGTTAGATGATCAAACACAAAGTTGTACAAATACGTAGGAAGGCCTAGGATTGGGGCACTAATCCTTAGTGTGTACGTGGCAAATAAAATGTGAATACAATGAGGGGATTCCTCTTCCAAGACAATGATATGAATCAATTACATTTAATTTTAAGGGTCCAAGTGATATTAGCAGACCCAATTTTTTGTTTTTCAATTTTCATTTTTTTAATATTTTTGAATAAGAACACATCTAACATATTTTATATTTCCTTTATCCCTATATCCACAAAACAGAGGGAGGAAAACAAAAAAGCCGGTCACGAGAAAATATGAGATACAAATGATAGAGATAGAGGTGCGTACACGACTCCAAGACTCTACAAGCAATATGATACGCGCATAAAAATAAAACTAAACATATGCAAATATAAGCGAGAACCATCCTAAGTAGTAACTTCTATTCGGAAATAACCAAGTTATTATTTGCCTAAGTCCAAACGATCTATAGAAACATATATTCTTTTAAGGCTTTAGACCAAATAACTACATGGCTTAACCAAATAAAACCTAAGGCTAGGGGCTTCGCTCACAGAAAACAAAATAAAATAAAGTCAAAAAACACAAATCCGTGAGAAACAAATTAAAATAAAACTGATAAAAACAACGAGAAAATGACAGTGAGGTCCCCAAGTGCACTGGCACTTGGCGAAACAGACCCCCAAAAAGATATATAATGTCTTTTTTACAAGAGTTTTGGAATAACTAAAATGCTAAAATAAATCACAAACTATCTATGCTCCAGATGATGGTCTCCTCTAATTCTTCTTCTCCTCCCTCTACGCTCTCATGCGGCTTCGAGATGAATCACGTCGCCTCCTGCTTCGCTTGGGAGCTTCAGCTCTCCCAGGATCGCCTCCTTCGCTCTGCAGGCCCTCGCAAGAAAGAGGAAACGTAAAATGTGTAAGAGACACAACTATAAAAATATGAGCAAGAAAAATGATTTAGATTTGGTGAATATGAACAATGAAAGAAAATGTAGAACAATATATATAGAAATTTACGGCCAAGAATAGTAGGTCAAATGAAAAACCTAATTATCGATCGTTGTTGCCCTCCCCGGAAATGACATCATTTTGTTGTGCGTGAGATTTTCAGTGGGTTTTTATTTATGAAAATAAATGTGTGATGCTGTCGCAACCCAAATAATCCCTCCACAAAAAATTATTTTATTTATTCTCAAGCTGAAATATATATAAAAATGAAGCAAGAGAAAATTGTTATTTAAGTAACCCGTATAGAAACAGGATCGAACTCAGGGAGGCTACAAATCCCCGAGGGTTATTCTAATAATTAAAAAATTCAATAAAAGAAAAGGGAATTCAAATGCAAACTATCTTGGTTTTTGTAGGATTTTTATCTTTTTAATTTTAATCTTTTTTATTTTTTATATTTTTTATATTTTTTAATTTTGTGATTTTCAAATTTTTAATGATTTTTAATTTTACAATTTTTAAATTTTCAAGAAAATAATTTCCAAAGAAAAATTTACACATGAAAGAAATGTAGTTTTTTGGATTTTTCAAATATATCAAAAATGATAAAAAAAAGTGTCAAAATAAAATATTTTTGTGTCATGCACTTTTTTTAATATTTTTGATGATTTTTCAAATAATTTTTAAGTTTTTATGCATTTTATAAAAATCATAAATTGAAAATAATGTTAAATAGCGAAGGAGTAGGGATATTTTGCAATTTAAAATTATCAAATCAACTCAAAAAAATATTGATTTATTTTCCTAAAAATTAGAAGAAATTATCTGCAAACAGGAAGAAATCACGATTTTTGGAATTATATACAAATTGCTGTGATTTTTTTTAATATTTTTAGTAATTTACAATTTTTCTGGGTTTTAAAAAAATTAACGCTTGATTTTTGCATAGAAAAAATACACAAAAATAAAAATATTCTAATTTTTTTTGGAATTTTTGACGTAATATTCGAATTTTTGTGATTTTTTAATTACAAACAGTGAAAAATGCAAAGTTTTTTATATTTTAGTAATAACAAATAAAAATAAAATGCAATGCAAAAATTTATACTATAAAAGGGAAACGACATGAGACTAACTTGAATTTTGGAGAATTTATTGAGAATAGATGATAATTATTTCAACATGAAAAAGCATGCAATTAGAGTATGGAAAACATGGATTGAAATGCAATTATTTAAAGTTTTTACAACAAAAATTAATAATAAATAAAGTAGGGGCAGAAATTGCACTTTACCTAATGAGAGGCGTGCGACACACGTGCTCAGGCTCTGGCTAGGGACTCTTTGCAATTATAAGAAACTCTGAGGGGCTAATTGATATTTACCCCAAAAAATAAGCCATATTCGTCATTTCTTCTTGCCCTAAAATAGAGAGGTGCCACCCCTTCTTCTCTCCCAAGTAAAGGGAGGCACCACCCATTCTTCTCCAAGCCAAAGGGGCGACTGCGGCTAGGCGATAAGCAGCGGTGCAAGCAGATGGACGACGGACGGAGATGGAGTAGAAGGATTCTGGCGCAGTTGAAGACGGCGATGGGATCTAGAAGGTAGAGGCTCTCTTCGTACGGAGGTGAATAAACTCGAACGGTGGGATGACATCGCCCGCATGGAGGCGGTGTGACTCCGCCCCAGGTGGAGGTGGGCGAGCGAGGAAGGACTAAACAGTTGTTGGTGGACAAGGGGCAACACACGCTCCCGGTGGAGGTGGAACTGCGGCTCTGCGGCAGAGTGCTTCAAGCAGAGATAGTGAACGGTGCTACACAGGTAGAGGTCGATGGTCGGCGCTCCTTCGAGAGGTGGTGATGGCAGACAAAGAGGCAGTCAATGGTTCTCGCGGAGGAGGTGATCTGCACAAGGGGGCGACACATGCCCATGTGGTCGGTGTGGCGCACGTCAGCAGTGGAAGATGGGTCTGACGTTGGCGATGGGCGTAGATGACTATGGCACGGTGGTGCGATCTCGGATCTTAGACGGGCGGTGAATGGGCTTCGATTGTCCCAGGAGGAGCTAGATGGCGAAATGGGCCTCGCGCTGAGGCGGATGAACCATGACGGAGGTCAGGGTTGAGCGGCGGAGGTCCGCTCTAGATGGCAGCGGTGGTGGATTTGACAGAGGAGAAGGGCTTGGCGGGAGAGCTCCTTCGCACGGGCTGGACAAGGCAGCGCCCAATTTTTGTTATTTCTTCTTCTTTTTTTTATAAAACAACATCTAATGGTTTTTTCTAATTTTTTTACTCATATACCTGCAATAAAATCAACGACTCGAGCACGACGACTTAGTCCCAAATAAAAAAAGAATGTGAATGAAAACAGTTCTGACGGTTGTGATGGAAGAGAACCGAGTCTTCGGCCACCATTCGTGGTTGGAGGTGGGAGATCTTGAGAGTTAGAACGTGAACGTGTGTAGATCGAGATGTGGATGTGAAAATTGGAAACCGGATTGGGATCGAACGTGATGAATGATTAGGACAATTAACTATAATTACGAACTATGATTGAAAATTGAAAAATGACAATGAGATTAAAAATGAAAATTAATCCTAAAATTATCTAATTAAAAGGTTGAAATAAAACGGAATGGATCTCACTGTGGGAGTGGATGAATCGTCGTTATGGCCTCGACGACGATTGTCTCGTTGTCACCGGACCAATCGGAGGTTGGTGCATTTCTACAACAAGATGGCTCTTGGAGATTAGGCTCCTTTCCAAAGGATTGATAAAGTGGAAATGAGGGAAGAGGAGCCAAATAATAATAATAATAATGAATTTGAATTTCAAAATTTGAATGGAGAGAAAAAAAGGAAGGATATTAACTACTAAGATAGTTCTTCCTGATCACACTGGAAAGGGGTGGAATTAATAAATTAATAAATAAAATAATTTTTGAAATTGTATTAATTAAAATAATAATAAATAATAATAACTTAATGAGCCACCTTAATGGTGGGTTAATTAAGGAATTAATTAAATTATATACATATGGTATATTATTTACATAAATAAATAAATTATTTTCATCACTTTATTAATTTAAATAATAAAGGTTTATTTATTTTTTAATAGTGCTTGTTTAAGGAAAATAATTATATATATAATATATACATATGATACATTATACACATAGTTAAATATGGCAAATATGTTATTTTATGTTCTCAAATTTTTTTATTTTTATTTTAAATAATTAATAAAAATATTTACAATTATTTACAAATACATTATGTACAAAAATAAATAAATGGTAAAATTGCAAAAACCACCCCAGAAAACCATCTTTCAAACCGTAACTCCAATCATTATGAAACCACTACCACTTTAAAGATAATTTAATTTAGAATACAATAGAAGTGGGTTTGATTCAATTCGAGCTAGAAATGGTCTTTCAATTATCACTTTACGATTTTTTCCAAGTGTGGTTACTTTTATTTTGTGCATGATTTTATTTTACAAGTATTTTTATTATTTAGGAAATATTTTATTTACACTTTCTGTTAAGATAATTATTTAATTTGAGGTTATGTTATGGACAATTAAAATAGTGTGAGTTTTTATACAAATATACAGTGAATAAATAAAGAACGAAAAGTATTTACAAAAAAAATTTTGATCTTTTGATTAAAGACCCTATCTCCCCCTACTTTATTCCTGGTCAATCAAGTCAAGTATTGACCTTCTCTCGGGGTTCGGGTCAGCCTGTATCTATTGTATATATGAAATTTTTTACTTTCTTTATTTTCCCTTTATTCCTTTGTTTGTTTATTTTAGTTTAAATAGTAATAAATGTACAATATTTACACACAGATGCAGGTTAGTAAGAATATGGATTTAGTATTATATACATGTTTTTTATAAAGGGATTTTAAGCTAAAATAAATGAATAAAGATGATGAAATGCATATTCATCACATATCATCCTTGCATTCATTAAAAAAACATCTTTTTTGCACTTCATTCATGTGCATCTGCATTTCATTTGCATATCTTGCATATGCAAGGTGGAAAGTCAATGGATTTTGACCCAAGTTATGATAGAACCGAGGATGGACTTGATTTGACCTTAATTCACTTAAATTTCAGAGGAACTTCAATTGAGAAGTAGGATTTTAGAAACTTCAAGTCTTAGACTTAATTCTCCAAGTTCGCAAGACAGTGTATGAACTTGACTCAATGTCTAACACGGTAGCTTCATTCTGAGTAGACTCTTGGATAACAAATTATTTTGTACTCTACACTGCACACTTAGCTCAATTCAGATGAGGTGTTGGAAGACCGTGTGTTTCTTTCTTTAGTAGCGTGGGCATCTAAAGATCGTAGTACCGGGTTGAAATAAAGCTTCGGATAAGGGATGTATTACTAGTATAATTCTTTCTAAAACCCTAAAACATGAGCGGACCAAAAGACTCTATATCCGTCGGGGCACAAAAGATTCGTGAAGAGCAACCACAATGTATACCAAAAAGAAGCAAATACCAAAAAAATATTTGACCAAAATGGTCCAAGATTCAGGTAGCATGCAGATCTAGTGGAGACTTGGCTACACCGGCCAAGCTTCATAGGAGAGTTGACTACACTGGTCACTCTCCCCTTCTTTTCCCCTTCTTCCAGACTTCTCTCCCCACTTGTTGTGGACTAGCACGTTCCTGAACTTAGAAGGAAATACCTGATTCATTGAGGATGAGTTACTGGAGGAGGAGATTGCATGATAGTACGGCAGTTTGCATGGGAAGAGCTAACACCCTTCACACATCAGAGACAGTTGTTCAGCATTCTTGTGGGACGCATTGGGAGAGGGATGATCTAAGATGACTTCTGAGTCGAGTATGAGATATTGACTTGTGCAAACTCTGAGGTTGTTATTATTAAAACCCTAATTTTCAGAAGGAGTTCCACCACATTACTGATCCAAAGGTCGAGTTGAGCTCCATTTTCATCTTTTGTTAATGACCTTGGTATGGAACCCAAAATCATTTCACTCTTACATTTCATTTCAGTTGCTCGGTGACGAGCAAGGTTTAAGTATAGTGGGTTAAAGAATCCATTATTCATCACTCTAAAAGATGAAAATAGATCTCCTTTCTCAAGTAATTAGCTGCATTTCTTCATTTAGTTTGCATTATTATCATTCACTTATTTAGAAACAATATTTGCATTTTAGTATGCATAATTGCATTACATGAGAAGCCCGAACTCCTTTGTAAATTTTTCCTATTTTTATTTATTTTTCATTAACTCGTAATTAAAAAAATAACTCTCTAGTGTACATACTACCAACACTAATAAAAGAAAAATGTCAAAAAATACTAATTTGTAAATTTGCCAAATAAAACCCAAACCTTATGGACTCCTGCTCACTTTTGAATTAATATATGTTTAATTATCTACAAAACAATATCAAATTCAAAAGAATCTGAGTTCATATGTGAAACTTGGGTTTTGGGCCCTCATTGTATATTGTATATATTGTCTAAGTTAACCATATTATTTCATGTACAAAAAAACCTTTTTATTTATTTATTTTGTATTTATTTTCTTGGATTTATATTTTAATAAAACATGGGAAAATCCAAATAAAAGTTCAAGCAAAAATCAAAGAAAATAAATCAACCTGAGTATGTATAATTAGTCTGTACATATGTCCCTTTTATTTTATCTCTTTATTTTTTAATTATTAAAAATCAAAAAATAGAATAAGGTTTGAATATTTATTTTATATTTTAATTGATTTTATTTTTATTATCTTATTTTAAAATGTCAAAAAAGTTGTAAATTACAAAAATATGGTACTTTATATCTATAGGATACCGCCAAAATATGTATTTTTTGTATATATGATTTTTGGGTCCTTTACAAAAATTGTAGATCTTGTCGAGCCAAACAACTTTTATGTTGACTACCTTTTGATTTGACCTTTTCTATTATTTCTTTTTCATTTTTTTAGATTTAATTTTTGAATTTTCGGGGAGCGACGTGTGGCATCTCCTAGAGCGGTCACGCGTCACCCCCATTTTTATTTTCCTTTATATTTTATCTTTATTTATTTATTATTATTAATTTATAATTATTTAATTATTTTATTTAATTAGTTTCATTATTTATTTATTTATTTATATATTTTCATTATTTATTTGTTTGTTTATTATTTTAATTTATATTTATTTATTTTATATTTATATTATTACTATTATACTTTTAAATTTTAAATTTTTATTTTTAATTTTTAATTTCATCGCCATGTGACAGCCCCAGGGCTAGCCACAACCACGTGAACTTCCTCTCTTTCCTCCTATGCATATCATCCCCTTACACCTGTCTTCCTCGGGCGATACGTAACCGCCAGTTCTGCGCCCCCGCACCTTCTCGCTGATTGCAACCGCCACTACTGTGACCTCCTTCTCTCTGCAATTGTCTCCCCATGTATTCCTTCCCCAATCTTGTACCCTCTCCCTCTTCTCTCTCTCCCCCCCCCATGTGACCCGACCAACCCTCTACATTCAACCACCGTATGACCCAGACGCCCCTCGACTCGACCCACCTACAACCACCCCCGCTCCCTACGTCGTCCTGACCATCCCGCACCTTCTCCAACCACATATAAAAGCACAGTCGCCGCCCCCTGTGCAAGCCACCCGCCATCAGAGAGGGGGAGGTCCAGCTTCGTTAAGCCCTACGATGACAACACCGGAGCATTTCTAGAAGACGATGACGACCTTTTACTTCCGTTCACGGCGAGATCTGAGGACACCACCACCCCTCGTAGGAGCAGCTCTCTGAGCTCGTTGCTAGAGCTTTAGAGGACCCGCCACCTTTTTGAAGCGATAACAGTCGGAGCCCAAGCTCCAGCATCTCAGGTGACTATTGGATCCACTCCAACCATCCCCAGGTATATCCCTCTTTCTTCTTCTCCTTGCTCTTTCTTTTCCTCCTCATTCTACTACAGTATCACCCATATCCCCCTCTTCTGTCGAGCTATCATCTTCCACCCGATCCTGCTTCACTTTCATCAATGTCGACCGCCTCTACCTCGGTCGAGCGAGCATATCACCTTCATGTGCTTCGCCCACTGAAGATCCTCTAGCGCTTCCACCACAACCTCTGCGCGCTCCGCGCTTTCATCTTTCATTGTCCCCTTCGCAACTCGCGCTCCTCCACCGCCTACCCTCGCCAACCATCGTCGTTTCGTCGCATAATCGCTGACCTCTTCCATCTCTGCGTCGACTTCTACATTCCCCGCCACCAGTTCGTCGCCCTCCAATAACTCTGTCGTCATCAGCCACATCAACCTCTGCCTCAATCGGAGCTCCCGCTCCTCCGCAACCCGCTACCACGGTCGGCATGCTGAGCAACACCTCGAGCCTCCTCAGCCCACATGTCCATCGCCATTACTCTTCTGCAGGCGAGCTCGCCGCACATGCAGTTGGCCCCCTTCGCCACACCACTTCCCCTCCATCCAGCCTCGACAGCAATGACCCGCCTTGGGTGGCATGCCACCCCAGCTCTCCCCCTCACGTGAGGCACATGTGGGGAGGGGGACTTTTGCAGAGCATTCCCTGAGTTCAAGGATTTCATGCCTGAGCCCTGACGCATGTGATCGCACATGGCCCCTGAAAAGAATTACATTAAAGCCATGTACTCCCATCAAATTACAAAGAAGTCCCGCTCCAGACTGCACATGTGTGGTGCACGTGTGTCCCTGGGCATTTTGCACATAGACCCTCGGGTCCTGGTAATTTCATCTTAGTCCATGTTAGCTTGCATTTAGTTTAATTTATTTATGTGATTTGCATAAGGAATCATGTATTGGAGTTTCATTTTGAATAGTCATTAGCATCTTATTTTCATTCTGAAAATTGCACTTTGTAGAACAACTTATTCTCTAACTTGGGGATGATGAATGGAATTTTTGTGAAATATGGTTGATTTAATTTAATTAAATTAGTGGAAATTTGCATTTTTTACCCATGGTGTGGTCTTTAATTTATAATAAATCACCCACTGCTCCAAAAATTCCCCAAAACTCACAATAGGTAGATTTAAGTTTTTCTACCTTCTGCTTAAAACTCGTTCCATTTGCATATATATCGAGGTCGTAATAAATTAAATGGTGGCATGAGTAATTAGTTTTTAGTAGGATGTAGATCCATTTTTTAGGAGCTATTATTTTTCCCGGATACCTATCACATGGACTTATGTAGGATAATTTTATTTCTAAGAAATAAGTAGGTTTGCTATACTATAATTAATATACAAAAAATCACCCTGCTTGTATCATTAATTCATAATAAATTTATTTTACATCAGAAATTTCCAAAAACAATACAATGCATTAATTTCATCATTTTTCACTTTCTGTAGAAGTTTGAGGATTTTTGGATATCGCTTGATTGAAAATTGTATTTCAGCCCTAAAACCTACTTGAATTGCATATCATAATTAATTGCATTAAAAAATACAAAATAAATGCTTCTCTGAAAATCTAGCTTCTAATTCGGTATTAATCGACCTGAGACATTGGCCTCCCTGAGTTCGACCTTAGGATTTCTCAAGCAAGATAAAACTGACTGCTTGCTTTAGTTGCTAAATTAATTTAGGGATCTTTTTATTAATACTAAGTGCCCACCTATTATAACAAAGTGACAGAATTAAACATGATATCTGAGTGGTTCTTCACTTGGAAGGTCATTTTAGTTTTGCCTCATATTATTCTTTGCATTGGGATTATTTAACTTGTGTGCAGTTGAATTGAACACATAATCAATTCATGTTATAATATAGATGGGGTGCTCGCGTAAGCAACTCATGTTAGTGGAAAAATCGTGTGGATCAGGTGGAAAGCCTGAGTTGGGAGACTTTGATCGTGATTTTTATCTACGAGGATTTCCACGTTAAATACATGTGCACTTGTGGTTGATTATTTTTATGTGATTGAAAGTGCTGCATAATGTTGTCGTTGTTTTAGATTATTGCGATTGCATTGGTACATGTCATTAAGTCAGATTGACCCGCACCCATCAGTCAGTGTTTGCGGGGCTAATCTACGGTATTGGTTACAATGGCCTCTCGGAATGACTCCAAGATACACAATATCTTAGGGTTGGGGTGCCTCCGTAGGCAAGCACTGAAGTAGATGCATCTTAATTAAGTTCCCAACACTTTCTTTACTAACCTTACAATTTCGCTCCATTTAACCATTTTGATATTCAAATGAGTCCACTTGATTCCAAATGTAAGTGTTATTCAGATCTATCAATGAGATTCCAAGGTAGCCAATTCCCATGTAATATATCACAGGTAATTTAATTGACTGAGGCAACTCACTCGGGAAAACCACTACACGTCAGTAAAAGTCCTCGACGGTTAACATATCTTAAGTATGGATCTGGAATTTATGATATGATTTTACACTCCCACTGTAGTCAGAAAACCCACGAGTACCCTTCATTTTTCTCCAAACACGTGGTAAACTAGAAAGAACACCTCCTTCGCTACCCACATCTTGGAACTCCCTTCATATAAACAATACGAGAAACTAACGCAAGTGATCAACCCTAATTACACACTCGTATTAATCATATGAGTGAAAGCAAAGATCATACAACCAACCATGCATCTTTGAAGGCATTATCACACGACAACTCGGTAAGAACCTCAGGGCGACATCGAGAACTACGCATCACCCAGTCAATGCAATTGGGGTTGTGATCGTCTAGTCTTTTATCTGAGGATCCAAGGATGCATGCCCATCCCTTACAGTTACTAAATCCAACTACCCGAGCACCATAGAAAAACTACACCATGTGCAAACACCACAATACGGGGGAAGAATCTAAACCACAAAGACCATCAAAGAACGAAGAACGTGTGGCAAAAACTCCAACCACAACACCGATCAGCTATCACATAATCACTATGGATATCATGCTTTCGAATCTGGAGATAAGTGATGAGATCATGATTTCACTTTAAATACCCAACTCATTCCTAATTTAGTTATCATTTAGACCATCTAACACTGATTTCTATCTCAACTTTTCATGAATCAGTTTCGGAAGATCATTATATGGATATGTTATATATAAATGGAGATGTTAATGTACTCATGGTAGATATTAATATAATTACTATATCAAGTTTACACTTTCATTTTTATTCACCAGACCATCACTGAGCATAAAAATTTCGTTGCGCTATGAAGGTCGGTTAGCTTGGAAATCACTCTCGAACTCAGTGATGCAATATGAAAAAAATAAGAAATACATCACATGTGAAATTGCCTAGATATTTTTTAGAGCTTGTACATGTGATCATCATCTCGCCCACATCACAATGGTATATTTTTTTATCGACGTGCGATATACAGATCTCCTAGGATGATCCAAACATGCCGTGATAACTAGATACCCCCAAAGCATGCCTCACATGAAAAGTGCTCGGATTTTCAATCCCAACACGTGAATGTGATCCTCATATTTTTTTGTCGGCATGCAATACATGGATCTCCCAAAATAGCTTTGAACATGTCGCGATAACTAGATACCCTCAAAACACGCATCACATAAAGTGCTCAAACTTTCAGTCCAAGCTCATGCATGTGATCCTCATCTCGTCCACATCACAGTGGTATAATTTTTATCGACATGTGATACCTGGATCTTTTGAAATTTCCCCAAACATGTCACGATAAGTAGATACATCCAAAACATGTCTCGCGCGAAACTGCTCAGATTTTCGATCCAAGTAGGTGCATGTGATCCTCACTTCACCCACTCCACAGTGATATAATTATTACGTACATGCCCTACACATGTCACTCTGAATTATAGAGAACATGACACGATACGGTTTGGAACTTGATTTGTATGAGACGGAAATGAGCGATCGAGACTCCAAAATGATGCTAAATGAGGAAATAGGAAAGTGTGGATTGACAACAAGGTGAAGTGTCAAAATTCGTACCTTCAGGAGTATTCTCTTGGAATTTCTCCCCCACTCTGAAAACAATGTTTTCAGAGTGTCTTTCATGAATCACACTTGAGATATAAGTGGACTTCGTCTTCCTTTTCATGTTGATGCACTTGTCTCATCAATCAGACACCAAAAATTGATGGTCGACGGGTAGTTCCAGCGAGGTGGAGGTGCTTCGATGGGGGACGGAATGAGTACTTGGTTCAGCTCACTTGGGCTTATACATGCTCGGATCCATATATGAAAGCCGTAAACCACTTTGTTTCACGTGTAACTTCCTCATACAAAGTATGATTTTGACATTCTTGGGCTCGTTTGAAAGATCTCGAAGAGTATTGAATTATTTATCCAATTTAAAAATTGGATCTAGTCAGATAATTGATATTTATTTATTCATAAATCTCTGGGGTTTTACAGTGGGGACCGTTGATTGGCTGGAGAGGGAAGATGAGAGAGAGTTAGTGTGGTTTGACGGTTGACCAAGGCAAGACGAGATGAAATAAAATAAATGGAAATAGAAGATGGGCTCAAAGGAAAAGGTGACCTTAATAAAAAAAATTGTATCTCGAGGAGATATACAATTTTAATGAGTAATTTAAAATCAAAATAAGAATCTTGTACAATATTTTTTTGGAAGATATTTTATATGTATAAAATACCGATTTCTCGATGTACTCTGATTTTTAGATTTTTTTTAACTGAGAATAAGTGAAATAAAAATCGAGAACAACTAATCACATACAATATATATAAAGTTGCAACTCTTTCATTTTCTCTTGATTTTGTTGGTATTTGGGTTGTAATTGTGTTTAGTTAAAACAAAACTCAACGAAAGTAGAAAAAATAAATAAATAAAAAGGAATTAAACTTATACATAAAATAGTAGGTTAAAGATTGGTTATTTGTACAATATACATTTCGACCCCAAAACTCAAGTTTCACATATGAACTCCGATTCATTTGATTTTTACCTTATTTTATATATAATTTAGAGTACATTACATCAAAGTTGAATAGAGTTTCATAGGAGATTGTATGGATGAGATGTCAGGCTTTACGTCTTTTTTCTCCACAATTAGGATCTAAATTTAATAGTCAGATAATATACATTAGTATTTTTCTTTGAATGAAGTTATAATTATCTACACAATGGCATGGTTTTATTCAAGTTGGAGTAAGGATGAGACAATTAAAAAATAGTGAAGATTGGGCTTGATTACATGTGAATATTTGCAAAAACAAACTCCATATTTTACGGCTTTTTCACAAAAGATTGTTAATTATTATAATTTATTGGAATTATAAGATGTGTTGATTAGAGTTTTTACTTGGTTAATTACTCGGGTATTAGGGCTAACATCGGGCATGTGTAGTAGATAAATCACTAGAATTTGATATGCACCATAATAACAAGTGAATACTTATCCTACAACGCCCTTTAATTGTTAGTGTCTTTGACTTTGACATTTTGGTCCAAGGCATTTTACAAGTGGATAGATTCATCTAATATCTTTCTCATTTTTCGAAGGGATTTTTTCTCATTTTTCTACATTTGCAAGTGGTGACCTAAAATTTTCAAGTGCAAAGTAAGCATTTTGTGAATAGAAGGGATGTACATACCCAACCATTGTTAGTGATGTAATATGTAATGATATATGATCTCATTCTTTCTTCTGGAAGGGTATATTCATAAGAATGTGATCCATATCCATGTATATAAGTGTCATGACTACCTTGTTTAGCTATTAGATTCTCTTCTAAAAATGATGTGTTCTATTGTTAACTGTTTTTGATCTATGTTGAGTAGGTTTAGATGCAGCAAAAGTACGAAAATAAACAATCAAATCCATAAGAAAACATTGGAGTTAAGTACAGATAATTATTTAACTTGAGCAAGCCAAAGATAAGCACAAGAAGGTAATGATTGGCTAGGAGATTCAACACAAGATAACACGGCAACTAAGTTATCCAAAGTTGTATTTTTTCTCTTTTTATACTTTAAAGCACAATAAAAATAAAATAAGCAGATGCAATGAGGTGTTTAAACCTAGTAATACAAATATATAAGGGGATTTAAAAATCAATTTTAAGGCTCAAACACACATAAAAAATTGGGATAAAAGTATTTCTAGATTTAGGAATACAAAATGTACCTTAAATGGTTCTTGGCATTTTTTTAAAAAATAAGAAATATAACAAAGACAAATTATTTATTGCAACATATGATTTTAATGTAGCTATTAATTCATGATATATTTAGAAAATACAAAAAGGGTATATATTTGAAAATTAATAGTATATCACAAGTAGAGTTATAAATGCATTTTTTACAATTTTAAGATCTAATATGTGACTAATAATAATGACAAATAATTTAGTTTCTGAGCAAAACTACTTGCAGAAAAGTCACAAAAATCTTTATAGTGTATATTACAATAAAATACACTCATTGTTAACTTTTTATATCGTTTCAACAAAAAACAAATTAATGGTGAATAATTTGCTAACAAAGATTGCTTTAAGATATTTTACTCGTAGAATTGGGAAGAACTTGTGAGAATTAAAGTTTGACTCTTGAGGCAAGGGCGGTTGATGAGGAGAGTCAGGTTGGCAGGCTTTTCTCAAGGGACGAATTCCACTCGTGCTCATTGTTATGAGGTTAGTGAGAGCATAGATCACTTGTTCTTTACCTGTGCAAGCTTGGTGGGAGTTTGGGAGAGCCTTGGAAGCCCAAGGGCTCATGTGGTCACCATGATCCCTATCTGCATTACTGGATTGAAATTCCATCACAAACGAGTGTGACATCACATCAAATTTCTCATTCCAACCCTCATAACCATCCAAACATCTACTATTCACATGAGCTTACTCCAACCCAACCCAGTTATCAAACATGCTCCAAGAATCGAGGTGGACCGTGCTGCAAATTTCTGAAACTCCACTGGGTCCAATTGGTGGGGTCAACAAATGAAACTCCACTGGGTCCAATTGGTGGGGTCAACAACAAGATATAATCAACATTGTGGCGGTACTTTGGGCCCTATGGTTTGCAAGCAATGGGGGTGATTTTCCATCAGGATATATTCTATAGTGAAAATGTTTTATCCATGCAAGGCACTGGTAGAGAGTTGGATCTTGTAATTACTTTTGGCTTCTATATCCCCCTACTTGTAACCTTGTCAATTGATGGTGATTTCTTTGGCGCATACCTATACGAAGTCCACCCTTTTTCCTTAAAAAATGTCATGTTATCTCTGTATGAGATTTGGATTTGTTCGCACAACCAACATAATGAAAATATCAACCACTTAGACTAATCGTATACTTTGTTGACAGACTATAAGTAGCAACAAAAATGTCCTCGTACAAGTAAAATATGGTTGGAGCCTGTAGGTTTCTTGTGATGGCTTTACTTCATGGTTAAAAAGGGGGCGACGAGTCCTAAGTGTTGTTGACGAGTTGTAACTGCTGCGAGGAGGACCAACGACGCTCAAATGCTGGGAGGAGCTTTGCGACGCTCCACCGTTGGGAGGAGGGTCGGACACCTTAGCTCCCAGCAATCACTCTAATAAAGCTCCACTTATGCATCCAATTCACACTCCCAGAAACCCTACTGACTGTACATACACATGCAAACCATACGCATCACATCCAGAAATCCAAATGCAAAATATAGTATTTATTTCATAAGGACGGTTCTTTTAAAATTTATTAGAATGATTTACCAATGGAGAGAATAAATCATGGGTATGATCATATAAATATTCATTATATTTTACTGAATAAATAATGGGTATAACCATATAATTATTCCTTGTATTTTACAAAAAGGATAACATATAGTTATTAAGTTTCATTTTATATTTAATAATTTGTTTATATTAAATACAGATTATTATATTTTATAAATGTAATAAATAAGTGTAAGTAGATAACTCCTATAAATATTTTTTTTAAATAGCATTTGACTTTCAAATTTCTTATTCTTAATGGATTGAATAATTACGTATACAAAATGCAAATTCAATTAGCCGTCATATTTCGTTGGAACTAATACTTTACTTATGATCAACCACTATTATTAATTCAATGTATGCTTGATTTTTATAAAAAGGCAATACAACATTGAATAATTACTTACACAAAATTTAAATACAATTAACTATCATATATCGTTGGAACTAATATTTACCGATGATCAACCACTATTATTAATTCAATTTATGCTTGATTGCATGAAAAAGACAAAACAACTATGACAAATAAGATAAGATTATTATGGAATACAAATTATATATCAGAATCATTTTATCACAAACAAAAAAAATTGTAAATATGGATTAATTCCATACTACATTTTATAAATGTAATAAATAAGTATAAGTACATAACTCCGATAAATATCTTTCTTTTTTTAAATGGCACCTGACTTTAAATACACCTACTATCCTCTTTCCTCTCTCTCCATCCCGCAACCCTATTTTAAGTAAAACTTTCTCTCTCCCCACCCTCTTTCCTCTATCTCTCTTTAATGCTCCACTTTAATGTACATGTTTCTTCAATTAAAAATCGGAAATTAAATTATGTAAATTAATTTTTTATTTCTTTATTATTTTTTTAATACAAACTAATTTTTAGCTCGGTATTAAAAATATGTTACTGTGAATGCATGTTCTTGCAAATAACTTCCAATTTGACTTTAAAATATTCATTTTAACGTGAGTCTTGCACAAAATTAAACTTTATATGCTTGATTCTTCTATCATACTTCCATAAAAGTACAAGTTTGTGTTATATGAAAATGTCTTCTTTTTAAAATTATTCAGTTATAATCAAGCTAATCGATTATTATTTGAACTTGATCAATCAAATTGTTCCTCTATTTTAATCAAGTAATGTAAGCTTCATTTTTAGGTAATTGTAGTTTTGTAGTAACTACAAAATTAATTATTTATATCACATCTCATTACTAATTGATTGGTGGTGGATATTGTTCAATATCTAACTATATTTTGAGTACATTTATATTCATATGTTTAGGTTGTTAGCAAATCTTAGTGGATAAAACCGGTGTCTTTAGGGAAAGATGCTTCATTGAGCGAATGCATTACGAGAAAAAGATCAATTAAATAAAAAAAAGTAAATACACATGATCAATTTTTTGATGATCCAGTTATCTATATATCCATATACTCTACTAAGAGCTGGATTTTTTACCCACAAAATGACACGTGACTGACGAGTGTCTTACCACCCTTATTAATTTAATCAAACTAATAGTCAAATTAATGTTTCGTCGTTCGTTGCAGTCGGATAATAAGATTTAATCAAAGACCACTTTTAATTAAAGTCAAATTATTTTCAAGCGGTAAATTTTTTACTTGGGCAAGCCCAAGGTCGAACTCAGGGAGGCAGTTGTCTCCTTAGGTAGATTTTAAGCAAATTTCCAAGGTCAGATTTTCAGGTGATATTTTTTTGGTCTTTTTCAATATATTTTATGCAAGAAAGAAAAGATACATGCAAAATCATGCTAGTTTACAAGTTAATTTAGAATAGTGATCAAATCAAGTCCAAAAATTATGAAACTTGGCCAGACAATGGAATGCAATGAAATTAGCTAGGCTAATTTTTTCAGATTAGTCTGACATTAGATGAATTTACTGTGAATTAAAAATGAATGCAAGGTAATTTTGACTGAATTGATTTTAACAAATACCAAATCACAATATTTTCAGATATAAAAATTATCCTAGATAGGTCTAAGTGTGAAGAATCCAGGAAAATTAATAGACCTAAATTTCTATGTGAAATGAACCTATTAGAGATCAATTAAGGAAATCACTAAATGATTTATTCAGGCCTCGAGGTGCATGCAAATGAGATGATTTTTGGATACACTGTAAACTTAATTATCCTAGGTCTAATGTGAATTTTTGATGATTTTTGGAGTCACACAGAAATTACTATAAATTAAAAGGCATAAATGGGCAAAATATGACAAGATTCCACCAATTAATTAATAATAAAATCCACTATTATCACAAAAATATGACAAGTGTCACATAAGAAAGAGGACAAATCAAGCTACACAATGCAATTTTCAAACTTAAAAAATGATTTAAAATAAATGCCTAAAGACGTGTGTAAAGATAGGGACCTAACTGCAATTACATGAAATAAAATTGATAAAAATTAAACATGCTGACAGAGACTAATGTGCAATTACCTATAATAAGGGGGGAATGTATGTAAAATACCCACAGAACACGTGCGCCTCACGTGGGAGCTCCTGGTAGGGACTGGAATGCAATTTCCAAAACCTTCAGGGGCCTCGCTGCAAAATACCCAGGCTGCACGTGAAAACCATGTGGGGTCCCAGGCTCGGTTGGCTTCGGAGGCTCGGATGGAGGTTCGGACTTGGCTCGGATGGAGGCTCGGCTAGCTTCGGGGGATCCGAGCCTGATGGTCGGGGTAGAGGCTCGGAGCAGGCGACGTAGCGTGTTGTGGACCACTAGATCAAGTGAGAATCTAACGGCTGCCGGTGGCTGGCGCGTGGCGTGCGGCGACCCGTTGGATCAAGATCGATCCAACGATCTTTGGAGCTCGATGAAGGTGGACACGTGGACGATCAAGCGCTGTTGGATCAGGATGAATCCAACGGCTCCTAAAGCTCTGGCGAGTGGCGATGTGGCTCGATCAGATGCGTAGGATCCTCCTGATCCTACGGATGCAGAACGAAGGCAACGTGGCGTCCTCCAAACCGTCCTATAAAGGAGATCAAACGGCTGCTGGTCGTTGTGCTCAAAGGATCCGCCGCCTCCTGCGGCGGAGATGGCTGCGCTCCAGCGAAGGAGGTCTAGCTTCGCCCCCTCCTCTGGTCATCGATGAAGGTCACCGGTGGATCCCAAGTAACTGGGATGAATTGTGGAGGCATCGGGGATCCACTGGAGGTCTCAGGAGTGGTTGGACTGCTCTGGAGATCGGAGGCGAAGAAGCTCGAAGGAGCTCCGATGAAGTTCCGACCAGTCGAAGTTGGAGTACCTGCAGGGGGTTGGTGGAATAGGCGAGGCATGCTACGTGAGCGTGGAGTGATCATGAGTGTGGGGAGAGGCCTGAGGGGTGCTGAAGTGGTACGGTGATCGAGCTCCTCCAAGGTGGCGGAGCTTGCATCAACGTGGGGTGGAGTGCTTCGTCGGAGTAGGTGAAGGCATGCACGAAGATGCCAGCTCCGAGGCAAAGGTCGGAGGATGGTCGGCGAAGCGTGGAGTGGATCGTGGGCGGCGAATAAAATAGGAGAAAAAGCAAGAAAAAGAAGAAGAAGATCGGGAGGGAGATGGAGGCTTCTACATGGGGATTGGAGCTCGAAGGTGTGCTCCTGGTCGTCGCTCAAAGGATGGTAGGCGGTCCTGAGCTCGTGCAGCTCACGGAGGAGACTGTGGCATGGCGGGGGATGGCCATGGATCTCGCCGGAGGTGGATCTCTGTCGTCGCTCAACGTCTCCTTAAATCGTTGTCACCAAGATGAAGGTCGAAGCTCGGGGATTCTTTCCGTGATGGCGGATGATGCTGACAGTCGACGGTGGAGGCGTATTTATAGAGGGAAGGTGATGGCATAGGTGGCGAAGTGGTGGAGTTGGTGGGAGTCGTGGAGTGAGGTGGAGGGAGTTCATGGTGTTTGAGGGGGTCGACGAGGATGAGTGAAGAGTGGGGTATGTCGTGGAGGTGTCAGGGGGCGGAGATGGTGGTCGGAGTGGCTCCCAAAATAGAAAGGGGACAGCCCTCACGCACGGTGGGCGACGTGGGGTGCGGGGCTTGCGGGAGGTAGGAGACGAAGTATCGACCGTTGGATCGAGCAATCCAACGGTCAGGAGAAGGGTGGAAGCGGAAGGTGAGGATTAGATCGGCGGAGCGAAATCGAAGGCACAGGGCGCACCACGTGGCGGTCGTGGGTAGAGGCGCTAGCGTGCAACGGAGATGAAGCCCTGGGATTTGATCGAACAGTAGAGATCCAAAGCGAGGTGAATGGCCATGATGGGGTGCTTCTGGCGAAGATCGGAGGGCGTGGATGCAGCCATGTGGTGCAAAGAGAATACGGCACTAGCTAACGGTCCAGATGAAATCTGAGGCCTAATCAAATGGCTGGGAAGCGTTGCGGCTTGGATGGCCCAGATCAAGAGAGAGGAAGGGTGATCGGACAGTGGAAATGGAAGGGCGTGTGTCGCGCAAGGGAGCGGGCCGCGTGGCGCAATCAGAGGGCGCCATGTGGCCTGCTCTGAGTGGCTGAGAAAGAAAATGAAATTAGAGAGAGAAGAAGGCCGAATTTGGAAAAACTCAAAACATGAAAGTTGTAGATCTCGATGAGATCTACAAGTTTCATGTTGATGAACAACGGTGTTGAGGTCAAATATGATACACAAATACAAGAGTACAAATATACATACAAATAGTATACAATGGGGCCCAAAAACCCAATTTTTGCATACGAGCTCCGAATTGAATGAAATTGGTCTCATTTTAAAGGTCTCTGGATGTGTATTAATCTGAAGGTGAGTAGACCTAATTCGGAGGTTGTATGAGAGGGATATGTGTATTCTAAGGTCTAAGTTCTCTAACTGGGTTTAGGGCTTTATTGGGCAATTTACATGATAGGAAATTTTTGGCTTTCTTCCTTATGTTATTAATTAGTAATATACAGAGTATAAGGAAGGTTTTATTTGATTTTAGAGGGGATATAATTAGGAGAACTATTGGGAGTACTGTACAAGTGGATTTTACAAATGAATTGGCTTCTTATTTAATGCAAATATGAATGATAAAATGCATGTATTGTGAATGCATGCATGAATGCTATTTATGCAAGATAAAGGGAAATATGCTGCTAAATACTCGGGATCAAGGCTCTAATTTTAACTTTAAGAGTGATGAATCACATATTCATCAACCCCCTATACTTAAACCTTGCTCGTCCCCAAGCAACTAAATGAAATGCAAGAGTGAAATGATTTTGGGTTCCATACCAAGGTCATGAACAAAAGTTGAAAATGGAGCTTGACTCGACCTTTGGATTAATTGTGTGGTGGAACCTCATTGGGATCTGAACTTAAGACCTAATAGACTCCAAGTTCCACAAGTCTTCTATTCAAGACTCCTCAATAGTCAGGTCAAAACAAATCCTCAGATGCA
This sequence comes from Ottelia alismoides, assembly GCA_037367405.1. Taxonomy (NCBI): domain Eukaryota; kingdom Viridiplantae; phylum Streptophyta; class Magnoliopsida; order Alismatales; family Hydrocharitaceae; genus Ottelia; species Ottelia alismoides. The sequence goes on from JAZKJV010009315.1 coordinate 512,753, forward strand.
AATTTCTGATGACTATGATTCTTACTTGTACTGTGTAAGTGAAATGTAACTCTCCACATCAGAAATGGCTCAGAAACAACCTCCTCTAACAAGGTAACTCTAATTACCCGGTCCAGTAACTCTTTCCTCGAGGAGCGGGGTATTCCCTTCTAAGTTCAAGTGTGACCAGCTCAAGAGGAGGAGGTAGAGAGAAGAATGGACGGTAGCCAGTGTAGCTACCTATCCCGGGATGCCTAACCAATGTAGCCAAGTCATCCAAGCTGCATTTTCTTTGCTAATATACACACTCCGACATGTATTTTATTTTCACTTGGACTTGTCTGATTTTTTGGAGTTTTTGCAATTTTTTTTCAAAACTGTATACAGGGTGCAGCATGTACATCAGGAGTTTTTCCTCTTGAGCCAGTAGACTATCCCTCTTTTGAAGCTTTATTGCAACCCACAACATCCTGTCCTTAGATGTCAATACCACCAGACTAGGTTGAGATGCACCACCCTCCCTAGAGGAGGACGGATGTTTCCACCTGTGTGCTACTCCAAGCTAAAGGATTCTACCTCCTCACCACCTCATCAATGAAGAGCTACGTGCATGGTGCTTGTCCAAGTTAGGTCATTAGAGGCTTCTACCTGGGGATTGGAGCTCGAAGTTGTACTCATGGTCGTCGCTCAAAGGACAGTATGCGGTCCTGAGCTCGTGCAGCTCACGGAGGAGGCTGCGGCATGGCGAGGGATGGCCGTGGATCTCGCCGGAGGTGGATCTCGGTCGTCGCTCAATGTCTCCTCAAATCGTTGTCACCAAGATGAAGGTCGGAGCTCGTGGATTCTCTCCGTGACGGCGGATGATGCTGACAGTCGACGGTGGAGGCGTATTTATAGAGGGAAGGTGACGGTGTAGGTGGCAAAGTGGTGGAGTTGGTGGGAGTCGTGGAGCAAGGTGGAGGGAGTTCATGGTGTTTGAGGGGGTCAGAGAGGATGAGGGAAGAGTGGGGTATGTCGTGGAGGTGTCAGGGGGCGGAGATGGTGGTTGGAGTGGCTCCCAAAATAGAAAGGGGGCGGCCCTCGCGCACGGTGGGTGACGTGGGGCGCGGGGCTTGTGGGAGGTAGGAGACGAAGTATCGACCGTTGGATCGAGCGATCCAACGGTCAGAAGAAGGGTAGAAGCGGAAGATGAGGATTAGATCGGCGGAGCGAAATCGAATGCGCAGGGCGCACCACGTGGCGGGCGTGGGTAGAGGCGCTAGCGTGCGGCGGAGATGAAGCCCTGGGATTTGATCGAACGATAGAGATCCAAAGCGAGGTGAATGGCCAGGATGGGGTGCTTCTGGCGATGATCGGAGGGTGTGGATGCAGTCACGTGGCTCAAAGAGAATGTGGCGCTGGCTAACGGTCCAGATGAAATCCGAGGCCTGATCGAATGGCTGGGAAGCGTTGCGGCTTGGATGGCCCGGATCAAGAGAGAGGAAGGGTGATCGGACAGTGGAAATGGAAGGGCGCGTGGCGCGCAAGGGAGCGGGCCGTGTGGCACAATCAGAGGGCGCCACGTGGCCTGCTCTGAGTGGCTGAGAAAGAAAATGAAATTAGAGAGAGAAGGAGGCCGAATTTGGAAAAACTCAAAACATGAAAGTTGTAGATCTCGATGAGATCTACAAGTTTCATGTTGACCAACAACGGTGATGAGGTCAAATATGATACACAAATAAAAGAGTACAAATATACATACAAATAGTATACAAAGGGGCCCAAAAACCCAAGTTTTGCATACGAGCTCCGAATTGAATGAAATTAGTCTCATTTTAAAGGTCTCTGGATGTGTATTAATCTGAAGGTAAGTAGACCTAATTGGAGGTTATATGAGAGGGATATGTGCATTCTAAGGTCTAGGTTCTCCAACCGGGTTTGGGGCTTTATTGGGCAATTTACAGGATAGTAAATTTTTGGCTTTCTTCCTCATATTATTAACTAGTAATATACACAATATAAGGAAGGTGTTATTTGATTTTAGATGGGATATAATTAGGAGAACTATTGAGAGTACTGTACAATTGATTTTACAAATGAATTGGCTTCTTATTTAATGCAAATATGAATGATAAAATGCATGTATTGTGAATGCATGCCTGAATGCTATTTATGCAAGATAAAGGGAAATATGCTGCTAAATACTCGGGAACAAAGCTCTATTTTCAACTTTAAGAGTGATGAGTCACAGATTCATCGGTGACTTCATGTGCGCATTTCTCTTTCTTTGTTCTAACATCTCTGCCTCTTTTTCGAGTTGGATTTTTACATCATATTTTATCAGCATTATTACAAATTTATATAGCCCATCGCGGAGCGTGGTATACTCCCTAGTAAACCATATAAATTCAATCTTTCTAAAATCCATCGCATTGGACGAGACTTGAAAATCGGCCTCCTTCAAAGAAAAATATTCAAAATGCGACATACCCACAACCATAAATGCAAAAAATGCAACTTCTCTGTATCCAATCACATAACATTGCAATACACCCTAAAGATCTAACCAAATTCGACTATTTTTAAAAGCAATTTTCTAAAGATCCTACCTATCCACAAACCCATATTACTATAAATCATATTCTTTATCGAAAGCAATTCAACGATCCGTTAATTGCCGGTGACCACCACCATACTGCCTCGAGAAGTCATAACATCAGTGCTGCTATGCTTGGGTCCCTCCTCTTTTTTTTTTCTCATGAGCTGATCCGTCGAGCGCCACTGTTGCATACCAACTTGTTGCAGCGACTCAAACTCCCGATCATTCGTAATTTCTGTCTAGGTGGGAGCTGCTTCGTCGCACACAGGTCTTTCCTTGCATTCGTGCGAGCATCCGGTTCGCTCTCCCATCATATCCCATCACCATAGTAGCATTGCCATCAAGTGTCACACTTAGGAATGAAAATGTTCTGATACAGATACAGAAATATGTGTATCCTTTTTTAAACCGGAATACTGATATAAATACAAATATATATGAGTGTGCAAAATTATAAACCATATCTTCAAAACAGAAATATGAATTGAAAAAGATATTGACTATTTAGATACGAATATTTGACAAACGAATACAAGCTAAAATACAAATATTATCCTAATTGACTTATGTTATCTCTAATTACTAATTTGTTTGTTTCTTACATTTAGGATCCACAAATTTCTCTACAACTTCATTACTTTATACTCTATCAAATAGATAAAATTTTATTTAATGATCAAATGTAATGAAATATATTATAAAAGGGTTAAATGGGTTACCTTCAGGAGGAGCCAACTTGGCTACCCACTCCTATATTTTTTGTCATTTCGTATGATATTTTCATTTAGTTCCACTAGACGACAACATGTTATCATTCAAATTTCGTGTAAAACAGACATAGGATGCACATTTTCCTAACCCATCCATCTAACATGGGTCAATTTCAGTAATTCTGAGACTGTTAAAATTTGACGATCTTGATTGATGGCTTATGAATGTACATTTTACACGAAATTCGAATGAAAGCGTGATGTTATATAGTGATTTAAATCTCATAGGTGTTTTCAGAAAATACCTTAATAAATAAAAAAACAAGAGTGGGGTAGCCACGTTGGCTCCCCCTAGGAACATACACATTTTACCCATTATATAATATGGATACAATATCTTTTAATTAATAACGTGGTTACTTTATTTAACATGGTTACTTTATTTAATATACACCTATGATGTGCTACATAGATCTACAATAAAAGGACTTGCTTATACAATAATATATTGTGTAATTATTAAAAATCTTCCCAAGTCCTAATACTAACGGTTCCTTGGAGCATAAACAATGGAAAAGTCAGTAATAACATGCATTGAGGTAAGCCAGAAATGCCAAATACATACAAAACAACGCATTATCACGATGAACGAAAATGTTAGTAATTAGATAAAGCATATGGAAGTAAGACTATTGTTTGTGCTTGCCACGTGGATCTACCTTAAAAGATTTCTGTTTCTTTATATTTATTGTGCTATGAGTAATTGGAGACTTAATTTTATTCATGGAGTAATTTTTGTTTACAAGTAATACGATTAAAGAAATTACAAACCAACACATGTTCAACTACACCTTACTTCAAAAAGTTAGTTGATAGAGATATATTTTTATGTAGCTTATATGTAAAAGTTGGTGACTCATCAATTTAGAAGAATATATAAATAATATAAGTCATGAAATTTCCTCATATAAAATATTTTTATTAGAAATGAGAATATATTCTAAGGAATAAAAATAATAAAATTTAAGAAATATTTTGATCAAAAAATATTGATTATCAAACTATATTTTCTTCTATATAATGTTTTCTTTATTTTCCCTGGCATTGTGAACTTAGAAAATAGAAAAAGTATCTTTTCCCCTTATTTGTTTGCGGTATTTATCTAAATATTTATACAAATAAATATTTGCATTTCCAACCTTTAATTTTTTTATTTTTGTATCGATATCTGTATATGTCAAAATTTGGTATATTATATTTCTATTTGCCGGATGTTGTATTTCAATATTGTATTTGTCATATAAAAAATGACATCCATATCCTCTACCAAGCGGATGCGGATACAAACCAATACGTATACATTTGTATCCGTTTATCCCTGGTCGTGCTGCTTTCACCACTTCTCTAGCTCGCATTATACACCCATTGAAATGTGAGGGTATAAGCGTCAACTGAAGCAAAAGTTAAACAGTCCATTGACGTCGTTAGGTAACTTTAGTTACCCTAAACCCGAGTCCCTTATTTCTCACAATATAAAGATGAATCCCTATATTAGGAATCAAAATAAAGTTGGGTTAGTTTTTGTATTTTACCTTAAACAAAGGATATTAATTATTAATCTACGAGTAGGGCTGTAAGAAAATTATCGAGTTCGATATTCGCTCAGGTTCGGCTCGCTAAAAGTTCGATTTAGATTCGGTTCGGAAATAAACGAACCAAACCTGAACACAAGTTTAGGCTCGATTAAATAAACGAACCGAACCTAAAAATCATAGGTTCGCTCAGGTTCGATTCGTTAAAAGTTCGATAAACATGCACATATACATATTTACAAATCCGTATACGTATAAGTGGACCTTATTTTGAGACAAGTCAATTTTGTCCAGGATAAGTGAATTTTGTCTAGAGATAACTGAATATTTACGGGATAAGTAGGTTTTATCTCGGAATAAACTATCTAAAAATAAATAGTCACATCGTGTTTATAACATCCATCATCTATGTGTCTAGTACTTTTCCATTCTCTTATATTCAAATTAACAGAACAAGTATAAATCTCACTTATCAAATATCTCCATATTATTCTTATTCCTTATCTCCATCGGAATAGATGTAAAAATATATTATAATTATACTTTTTTCAAAGAGATGAATCCATATTAATATATCTTTTCAAAAGATGAAGATAAGTTGGATAAAAAAAAACTAAATGAATATTTATTCTAATTGTAAGCACATATATATTTCTATTTCTCTTATTTTCACTCCTAATCGAACCTAAAAAATAAACGGGATTTCCGGTGGTGCGGAAGGCAAATACAACTCTCGGGGACTCCCCGCTCTTGCCGCTATCCCCACTCCTTTCACCTCTAGGGTTCCGGCAATGGCTACCGCCGCCACACCCTTTCCATCGGCGGAATACCTGTCGGCTTCCGGCAAAGACGCAGCGAAGCTGAGCCTGCCTTCCCTCCAGTCGAAGATGAAGTGCGACCCGGAGGGTTACACCTCGGAGCTCCTCCTCCTCTACCGCCACTTCGACTCCTCCCTTCACCTCCACCGCCACCACTCCGCCCTCAGCCCCTCTTCGGACCCGGCCCTCTCCAAGGACCTTGCCGACCTCGTTACCTTCCTCGCCCACGTCACTCCCTTCTACCCCATCCACCTCTCTGACTTCCCCAACCAGCTCTGCGGCCTTCTGCGGGAGGAGGCCAGGATGCTTCCCGCTTCTCTCCGCGGCCACCTCGTCCAGTCTCTCGTGCTTCTCATCAACCGGAAGGTCCCATCTCTTTCCGTTTCCCCCCTTTTTCACTTCTCTCTGTTTCGGAGAACACTGAAAGACGGCTTCTTTCTGCTCAGCATTACATGCACGATCAGTATTGGAAGAAATTATGTTTTTTCCGTGGGAACAACGAATGTGTACTTGTATTTAAAAGAATAATAACCACGGTGCTACAATTTTTTCTTAAACCTAACGTCGAAACTACTGTGATTTCTTCTTTAGAAGCAATGCATTCAATATGGAGACGCTAATAATTAATATTTATGATATCAATGTCATATTGTCGGCATTTGAGGTATCTCTAGATTATTTCAGTTTCTCCAGAGCGAAGAGGATGGTCATGCCTGTTTGAAATTTCTCAACTTGTGTTTGCATTCCATGAAATTATTTTTCATGTAGCGTAGTTTGAGGTTTCAAGTATTCACCATATCTGGAATTTGGGTATAAAAAAGTATGGTAATTGACTCAAAATAGTCAAAGATTGTACGGAATGTGGTTACTGAGCTGAGTGGTCTTGAGCTTTGGCTCAACTTTACAAATGTGATGAATCGGATATCTAGCTGAAGCATGAACCTTTAGCACAATGACTTTCTCACGAGCCTTAATGTGCTGAGCCCTATTTGAACTAGTTGCTTTCTACATAATCCCATCCCTTTCTGTCCTTTTCATGTAATTATGTGTCTATATCTGGGAAGGAAAATGTTTACCCTGTGGACCTAAACTCAAATTTATGTAAGATAGGAAACCCCATTATAAACTAGCGTTAAGTGAATGAGAAATGTTGATGTAAAGGTCAGTCATTTATGTATGAAATGAGCTAATTGAGGACAGGTAGAAGCATTAACAGTACCTATATCGTGCATGAGCATGTGGGTGTATGTCATGATATCTACATATTTACGTTGCTTCGGAATTTCCCTTAAACGCTGATTAAGTGATGGATTATTGGCTAAACATGAAATTCATTCATTAATTTCAAGAGACTGAGGACGTTTCTATCTAGTTGCTTGTTTTTTCTTCTTCTTTTTGTATATATTTATGTACATTTAATAACATATGCAAACATGTGTGGACTTTTATAGCAAGCCACCGCTCCTTGTAAAACTTTTATGAGAAATACTGTCGCACTAGCCCTCTCTTCTGTATAGGAATTTCATAACATTCTTTAGCTAGGACGGTAGCTAATATTTTAAACTGTCTGTTCATTAAATATGTTAGTAGGCCTGTTACTTCGTCATGGTTGCTGTTCGGGCACTATCTTCTATAGTGTATGTCTTGGTTGCAGATGATTGGTATGGAGGAAACTCTCGACCTATTTATGGAACTTCAAACCCTTGGAGATAGAACATTAAGGAAGCTGTGCTTCACACATATTGTCCATAGTATTCGACGGATGAACCAGAAGCACAAGGATGAAACCAAAAATAGGAAACTCCAGAGTATATTGTTCTCACTTTTACAGGTTGGTGATGTCAGTTTACCCTTCTCTTCTAAGTTGTTGAGTTCGAGATTCTATGATGATATTTTTATCTATTCAACTCCGTCATGATATTAAACTATCTTTTTTCAAAAATAAATAAAATAAATTAATGTATTTATGCTAAGAGTTTTTCAATGGCATGGTGGTGGTGCAGTGTGCCTCCCACCCAAAAGACAATGGTTCAAATCCTCCCTCATGGGGGTTGCGTTAGGTAGCCGACAACCAGCGTAAAAAATAGTTAGATTTTTCAACATGCATTTGAGCAAGAATCCATGTAGCCGATCCTATGTAAAGTGGGAGAAGGTTCTGCCATTTTATTACGCTTAAGAGTTTTGCATGTGATGTATTATGATGGAACTTATAAATGTAGCAAGAAGAGGAGACTAGAGCAAAGAGGGCATTTATCATTCTATGTGATCTTCATCGACGAAAAGTATGGTTTGACGATAGAACGGCTAATGCGATATGCACTGCATGCTTTCATACTTCATCTAGGTACTTTTGGCTTTTGTTTTTTGTATATCTGAGTATCTGGGTTGCACAACCTTTATAGGAGATTTCTGTCTTGTTGTCCGCTTCAGGATTATGATAGCTGCTCTTTCATTTCTTCTTGGATATGATGGTGCAGAAGAGGATCATGATAGTGATGACTCAAGCAGTGAGGACGACACAACTATTCAGAAACCTCTAGTTGTTCTAAGCAGAGAGGATGTATACAAGGTATTGCATATGTTTTAATATTCTTCTTTATTTCCGTTGTTCTGGTTCCTCTGTCTAGTCAAAAGTGTGAAACCTAATGATATTTCTCCTGCGCATATCCTTTTGTACTTTTCTAGTATGGGATGTAGGCCTGTTGTGCACTTTCTGCTATTAGTCTAGTTTTGGCTCCTCCAGTTTATTTTGTCTGTTATTCTAAGTTCTCTTTCAGTTCAGCTATTAATTGTATAATTGTATTTGTAGAAGCAGCATACTAGACATACTGTATTAAATTGGTTTTTCATGCTAGCATATTTCTTCCCTCATTTGCACAAAGGGTGTTGATGATCGTCATGTTGTTTTCCTGGGCGGCTACATACGGGCTACACTTCAGATGGATAGCAATCTGGAGACATGACCTGGAGGGTTGAACTGTTTGTATGGATTGGGGATGCTGTAGATTGCTATAAGCACAGAATTATTGGCTATTTAGTGGGAGGGAAATGATGTTTGAGGCTTCGCTGCTATTGTCAAAGTGTCTGGGAGACCATTAAAACCTTGTTTGACGTAGAAGCCAAGTGGAACATGCATGCCTGTGATTGTCTCATCCAGTCTCCATATCAAAAAGAAAGAGAATGTGCAATTGATCATATAAATAAATTGTACATTTGTAATTTTGATGTTGCTAGAGAACTTATATTTTTGAAGGAAAAAGAGCCTCCACCGTATATGTGGGTCCCAACTTTGCCATCAATCACAATTTTAAATCACAAAGCTAAGAATAGACCAATATAATTCACAAGCATCAACTTTTAGCTAACGCCCTTGCATGTGCGATAACTTTGCCACAATAAAAATGCTCATTACGAAATATCATCCCATTCCTAGTCAACCACAAACCCAAACAATAGCAATTAAACCGGATCTATCGTTTTCTGAACCCCTCTGACAAGAGTCAATGGTCTCCCAAAATATCGTGCTGCAGTCCATCTCAACCCGTATGAGCAACCATCCCATTCAAACCTCCCTGGAGCTGTGACAAGAGACGAGGGGTGATTCGAATCCTCCACATTATCAGAACACTGAGGACATGCAACACTTAAATTCAGAAAGAGACGAGTAAGCCTAGCCACTCTCATAATCCGACCATGCCTCATTATCCAGAGAAAGAACTTACTACACAAGGGGATCTTCCACTTTCAAAATTTTCTGCAATCTTCGACACATCTGTCAAGATCAAGGGGCATCGACCCCATGGACTTATAAACCTTACGAATCGGAAAAAGCTGATCATAGAAACTCCAGAAATCCCATCCCTCCAACGAATCCTCCTGGTCCTCTAACATGGACTACATTCCAGCAAGTCACCCACTCTTTGGTTCGATAGATCAGAGACAAATGAAGGGAGGAAGGACCTATGGTCCCGAATATCATCAACAATATCGTCTGGATCTGCATCTAAGGCCACCAAATGTGGGACTCTCGTCGCTAAAACACCCTTCTCTGATTAGTTATCATGCGAAAAAACAAAAACTTCTCACGACACCAAGAATGGACCTCAGAAATGGTTTCACTTCATGCTCACTGAGCAAAGCTTGCGCAAAAAAAAGGTGGGGGAGCAACACCCGACTGACTTGACTTGGTAAAACCATAAATACACTGTAAATCCTATGCACAAGAGTACAAACCAAACTCACGCACTCGCACCAGATATGAATGATTCACTTGGCCATCAATGCCTCGTTTAACTCCTCCAGACCACGAACATCAAGATCCCCATCCTCCTTGGGTCTCGAAACCCTCTTCCAATCAACTAAAGCCATTCCCTTGGAGTAACCTGAAGACGCCTAGAAAAAATACCTCATAATGGTTTCCAAGTGCTTCCTACCTGCTTGAAGCATTCTAGATGTCATAAAAAATAGGAATCATTAATAGAACCAGTGTTGCAGAAGTAGGTATTTGGTATTCAGTCGGAGGGATCACCGGATAGAGAATAATCAGTATTTGGATGATTATTCAGAATTATTTGGATTTATATATTTTTTAATTAATTTAAATATAAGTTTTAATTCTATTACATACATTCTTATATATTTATACATATAGGACTACCAATTAACAAGAATCCACGATAAAAGTACCAGTTAACGAGATACATATATGAATCTTTGACATTTCTAGTAATTATGTTATAAATGATAAGCCTTTAGAATTAAAAAAATAAAAATAAAATAACACAAATCTATTTGCCGGTCGAATAGACAGCTCGACTATTCGGTCAGGTCGACTATTGGCCGAATATTACTTGTTCAGTCGAGGACCTCCCACACCGCATAGTCGGACCGACTATTCGGTATAGTTGGTCGACTATTGCAACACTGAATATAACCGAGTGTAAAAGTGCCAATCTGCTACCTTTCGATAAACAAGTCGTATTTTAGCCAGCAAGCTTCTTCTCCAATTTCTCAACCAGGGGAGCCGACCATTCTGCTTAAACCTACCTCCCGGTAAGGGAATATCAAGGTACCGTATAGGTAGCACAACCATCGAGTTCTCAACTAGCTTGCATACAAAGCAATCTCATCCTCACGCAATACAAAAGGCATAAATTCAGATTTGGCTCTGTTCAACCTCGAATTAGAAACCAAGCCAAAGAGGTCAAGAACCATCGACATATCACTGTAACTCTCAGGATGGCCTTCGTAAAGAGAATATTATCATATGCATATTGGATGATAGAAATAGATAACTCCTGCCTCTAGCCACAACAGAAGCCACTCGACACGGTCCACTATGATCGTCAGAGCATCAATCACTAAAAAAAATAACAGCGGGACTAGAGGACATCCCTAAGGGGATGAATCCCACGTTGAGGTTGGGAGTAACCTCCGCGATTGATCATTGACCAGAATTGCACATGAGGTAGTAATAACACATCTCTTCGCCCAACCAATCCAGGCATCAAAGAATCCTCTTTGATGCATCGATACCCGTAAGAAACACTAGTCCATACAATCATAACAACAATAACAACTTCAAAGCCTCCTGATGCAAAATGGATTTCGGCGCGTCGTCGAAAAATAAATAATTTGTGCGGTGGAAATTTTGGTGGAAGAAATAGATGGGTTGAGAAGAGAAATATGGAGGATTGAGAATAGAAATACTCGTCGGAACGAGGGGTTTGGAGAAGAGAACCGCGGAGATCGCGTGGAGGGAGAAGGGAGAGAGAGGGATAAAATGAGATAAACTCAATTTCTAATTCATAACTGACCCCCTAAAACAATGGGCTACCCTCTCTTTATATAGGAGAGAGGGTTTACAAAAATAGTAAATAAATTAAATTAACGACTAATTTAATCCTAATTGACATCTAACTACCTTAATTGGACTCTAAATTATTTAATTGACCCAAATTACATTTAAACTCTACGAAATAAACGTTGAGATCACAGGCGATCTCAATTATTTAATTAGACCAATATGACCGCTAAAAACGTAAATAAAATTGATAATTATTTAATTAAATAAATGTGGCCCCATAATTTGGGGTCACGCTGCATCAACTCTCCACCGCTTTAAAAATTCGGCTCCTGACGAATTGCGTGAACTGCAAGCTTGGCGGATGATTCGGCGGCGTCAATTGTCTTCTGGAAGAACATGTGGGGCGCGAACGGTGGAGTCCATGTGCGGGCGGGAGAGGCGTGGCCACCGTGGTTGAAAAACATATGCGGGGCGTACGGTGGCGTCGTCTCGATCGTCGTCTTCTTCCCATGGTGCTCAAAGAATTGATGCGGCATGGATAATATGACCCTTGAATAATCCATGATGAAGCAATGGCACAAAGAGAGGAGAAGGGGAGATGTGTCCAAAAAGTAGAGCCATGGGGTCCTTATATAGGAAAAACCCAAGGTCCTAGTCCTATTTGAATAAGGAAAGTCCCCATAATCATGGTTTTCAGCCCTTCTCTTTAAAAATTTTCGCCACCAGGGGTAGGGGTGCAATTTTCGTACCCCTTCATTTTGCCTCACATTTCCATTGCCGTTGTCCTTTATGCAAACAGGTTTTTTTGGGAATTTAATGTTGCAATTATCCCAATCCCTCAATCTCAGGGATTCAGTTCCAATCCCTCTCGATAGGGTTTGATCTCTTTCCCACGAGAGGCGTATTTCACGATGGCAGAGGCGGCGGCGGGCGTGCGTTGCAGAGGCGAGGTGGCGGTTTGCGTTCTCCATCGGTCGGGCGATGGTCGCGGGCCCGTAGGCCAGATGACGATGGAGTGCCGGCGACGGGGCGGAGGTCTGGGGCGCGCGCCTGTGGCTGCGCGCGGGGTGGCGAAAGGGGTGACTCGCCGGGGTTTTGGGTGGCGGAGGTCTGGTATTATGGGGAAGGGATAGGGGGACGAGGGTTGGGGCGGCAGGGTGTGGCTGCAACACCGCGGGTGGGCGAGGGACGCGGCGCAGTGAGGAGGGTTTGGGAAAGGGGAAGGTGGTCGCGGTGAGGAGGGGTGGTGTGAACGGCGGTGGCGGGTGGGTCAGGTCGGGGTTCGGGGTTGCGGGAAGGGGGGGCTGCGGTGTTGGATTTGCGGTGGCTAGGGGTTTCCTGGGGAGGTCTGCGGGAGGGAGACGGGGGCGGAGGTGCAGGCGGTTAGGGAGGGGCTGCAGAGTATCGGCGCAGCGGGGAGGCGGGGACAAAGGCTGAGGCGCGGCCTGAGTGGCGGCGGGCGATGGGGGTCGCGAATGTTGGCGGGGAAGGAGAGAGGGGGCTGTGAGGGGCTCCGGTGTTGTTATCGGGGAAGACGGCGGATCTGAAACGTTCTGGACAGCACCATCGTTTGCAGAAAGATCGAGAGTTTCGTATTTTTCTCCCATAGGACCTTCGTCGAAGATGGGTCCAATGTCCTCCTTGTCTTGTTCAACGATTGTATTGCTGAGATCGAGATTAAGACTGGGAATACCTTCGTTTTCATGGCTGAAATCGTCTTGAACTGCAGGTACAACGTTCTGATTTTGGTTGCCGACCGGTGAATCTTCGTCGATTTGAGCGTCCAACCATGCGTGCATCTTGATGCATGCTATAAGGCGTTGATGGAACTTTTTTGAGCGATGCGAACCACGAGATGGACGGCGGAGACCGAACTTCGCACACCAATAGTCGATCGGATCGTCGAATCGTAGGAACGATTCGAAATCCATGCTCTGATACCAAATGATGCGGAACGGCTTCGGCGACGGCGAATAAAATAATAATATATTTTTTGGTGGATATTTGGTGGAAGAAGAGAGGGGTTGAGAAGAGAAATTGAGGGGATGAGAGGAAGAGCGCGCCGGAATGCGCGGGGTTGAGGGGAAGACCGCGGAGATCGCGTGGAGGGAGAGAGAGAAGGAGAGGGAATAAAATGAGATCAACTCAAATTTTTACTTCATAATGGACTCCCTAAAACAATGGGCTACCCTCTCTTTATATAGGAGAGAGGGTTTACAAAAATAGTAAATAAATTAAATTAACAATTAATTTAATCCTAATTGACATCTAACTACCTTAATTGGACTCTAAATTATTTAATTGACCCAAATTACATTTAAACTCTACGAAATAAACGTTGAGATCACAGGCGATCTCAATTATTTAATTAGACCAATATGACCGCTAAAAACGTAAATAAAATTGATAATTATTTAATTAAATAAATGTGGCCCCATAATTTGGGGTCACGCTGCATCACCTCCTCGTACTCTAAGTAGGGTCAACTACATGGATTCTTTGCCTCTATTCAGATCTATCTTGAATGATTCTCGGTCTCCCTTCGGATTGTCTCGTTCCAACACTTCTTGATCTTTTCTCGCCTTCTCTTAATCGACTCAACACTTCAACTCTTGCATATTCTAACTGGTGTATCGACGGATCTTCTTTGCAAATCGTCAAACTATCTTAAGCAGTTTATCTCATCTTATCCTCTATCGGAGCTACACTAACTTTCCTTCTGATCTTATCATTCCGAAGCTGATCTTTTTGTGTATGACCACCATGGTTTAAAAAAATGCGCCTCGAGGTGAGGTGGCCCAAAATCGCCCAGAACGGTGGCCTCAACTGGGTTCTGATAGGCGACCGCCTCAACTGCTCGAGTTGGAGGCGAGACGGTCGTCGAGTTGTTTTTGATTTTCTGAGTATTTTTTATGTAAATCATTTCTTCTATTAACAATTTTAGATGTTTATAAAGGTCTAACTATTTAGGATATAATTATACAAGGTGAATGCTTATATTTGACTGCTTTAATTTTCATATTTGCCATTAAACATGCCCAATTATGTCAGTAAATTCTTATCATTATACCCTTAAACATACAAATCACAAATATCGTAGAAAACATTACCCGTACATTTATTTTTAAGGAGTATTCACTTGATGAGCTATGTAATATACCACGAAGAACAAACATATCCATATACCCGAATGAAAATAAAACCTTTAATAAAATTTAAGCAAAAAATTTATTTTACGGACCCCCGTCTTGTTGGGGTAATGATATGACTGGAGGTGTGCATGCGACGGTTCTTCAACTTGGGTTAGATGGTTAGAATTCAGGGGGATATCAACAGACTCATTCACTAATTGGATGGAATTTAGTAAAAAGGCATATACAATTGTATATCTTTTCTTTCGGTATTCCTATATTTATAATTTCACCATATGTTATAGTGATATATACACATGTTAGTCAGAATATATAATTTCATAGTATATATTTTATTGTAGTTTTTATAAGTATTTATCCTTATAGTCTGATCCTTACACCTCGATCGTCTTGAGGCTAAGCCTTGCCTCGATCCAAGGAATCTGCCTCATTTCATTTTTAGTTTTTTTCAAACCTTGATGACCACACATCCATCTCAGCATTTTCATTTCTTCTACTATCATTCTCTGCATATGTCTATGATTCATAGGCCAACATTTAGATCCATAGAGCATAACATGTCTCACGATTGCTTTGTAATACTTTCCTTTGATTTTCAAAGGAATTTTCTTATTACATAGAACAATAGATGATTCTTTATACTTTATCCAACCTGCATTTATTCTGAGTAACATCTCCATCGATTTTCGCATTATATCGTAAAAGAATATTTCTTTTTGAATGTTATCATTTCTAATCTTTACCTTTATTCCTTGACCAATGCTTCCATCAAACGTACACTCCATGTATTTAGTCCTAGCCCTATTGATACAAAATCGTCTCTAAGGCATGTCTCCAAACCTCTAAATTCTCATTTACTCCATCTCTAGTCTCATCAATCAACACAATATCATCTGCTAACAACATACACCAAGGTATCTTGTCCGTAATGTGATTAGTCAACTTGTCCATAATCAAATAAAAGGAATGGACTCAAAGTTGAACCTTGATGCAGATCGATGCTGAAGTTAAAATGTGGAAATAGGCAGACCAAATAGTCTACACAATCATAAGCTTTCAAAAAATCAATCTTCCACTAGACCCTTTTGCTCTTTTGTCTCCTTCAGTCAACCACCACCTTCGAAGCCACAACCACACTCTCCATCATCTACTTCCCATGTAGGAAAGAACTTTGTACATAAGATATGATTCCGCCCAACATACTCCACAATCGGTTTACCAAAAGCATAGCCACAATCAAATAAACATCGTTCAAAAGCGCTCTTGATCGAAAGTCCACCCTAGTAACAACTTCGTTCATGGGGTGCAGGAACAAAAAGGACCAATTTAATATGTCAAAACTGTAATTCTCAGTAGTGAATTCCGCCACCATTGCCAACACCTCATTTGATACAAGATCCTAGAACTCCTTTGAAAAAGAACACCGGAAACCATCTAGTCCCGATCATTTATTGGGGTTAAGATAAAAAACCCTCCTTACATCTTGCTCATCGAAAGGCCTAACCCGACCAACAACCTCCTGCTCAGATATATGGCTAACACCCAAACCCAACCACCTGGAATCTGTGCACACCATTCTCATGGCCGCTCCTCTAAAGTAATATGTAACCGCTCTTGATTCTGCCACTTCTCATTGGAAGGAATCACCACCTACTTTCGTCGAATGAATCATATTTTGACACCTACTACGCCCGCTAGCAATCCCGTGGAAGTATCTTGTTTTTACATCCCCCTCCCTCATCCATTTCTAATTTTCTACCATGGTATCTGTCGCCATTCCATTTCCCTTTTCCTATCTTCTTTCAAAATACTTTTTTGAACGATGCCTATGTTTATCGGCTCCTCCGCGTCCAGATCTCTAATATTCTCCAACATGTCCAACCTGAGTGACTCCTCCCGAGGACACTTTCTTTGTTGCACCTGATTCTCCTTACGCTCCTTTCGGAATGCAATCAAGCGCCTACGTAGTGCCCTAAGCTTCGTTGCCAAACACTGGGTAGCAGAGCCCTCCACCACCAAGCCCGTCCAGAGGGAAGAGATCAGAGCTTTGAAGCCCACCTCTAATCAATAATTTAAATTTCCCGAAATTTCGGTGAAATTTCGATTTCGAGAGGTCACGGGTATCGAAACTCCTATATATGTTGATTTTCTGGATTTCGATCGAACTTTCGATGATATTTCGACATATCGATCCATTTCGGTTGAAAATCACTTAGGGTAGGATATGCTGCGGTAAGAGGTACATACGTCGATTATTCAACTTGGGAAGCTTCTTCCCCTATGGGTTTAAGCAATGGAGATGAAACAACTCCACAACTTCTATATATCTGATATAGCTTGTTCGTTTCATTCGTTTGTCATTTATCTCGTAAATAGGTGTATCTTTATTGTATGTCTTCTGTAATTCATTCGAACTTTGTCTGTGACATTTATTTCTATGAACAAAACATTCTTTAATTACTCATTATCTATAAAAATGCTCGTCTATTTTTATGAACAAAAGACGTCTTCTAATTGTTGTTAATTTAGTTATTTTGATTCCCATTTCCAGTATCTATCAGTCAACTCACTAATATGCCCGATATGACTGATATGGTGTGATATAAGGCATATGCATGAGAGATGTGTGTGATATAATTGTGCATTTGTAAGCTATTGTTATTTTAAGATCTTGGGTTGGATGATATCAATTTCCAGTATGTATCAGCCAAGATTGCAGAAGTCGACAGCCGGTACTCGGTCGGCAGGGTCACTGACTAAGCATTAACCGACAGTCGGGAGAGTAATCGGATTTAGTCGGGCATTAGTCAGTTTGGATTTTTTTTATTATTTTAAATATATAAATCAATTTTTATAGCATATACTGTCATTTATATTCATATATTTAGCAGCTTTAATATTTTTAAGAGCATAAAAAAATAGCAAGAGAATGAAAAAAGAAGCAAGTTAAGAACAAAATGTTTGGCACATAGTACAAGCAAGTGTTCAAAAATATAATTACAACATGCCCAAAAAATAATACAAGCGAAAAGTAAGACAAGTGTCACAAGCCATTGGATTCAATCCTCAATGTCATCATCCAAGTCCAGCTCTTCTTCATCAACATCATCATCTTCTTCTTCTATATCCTCAAAATGTAGCTCCTCCTCCTCATTCATCGGCGTAGCATTGGAGCTTGACGATGAAGCTCCCCTTCCAGGTTCACCTCGTTAGCTCCTTGGTTCCAAATTCTCTTCGGCGCCACTAGCATGTGCTACAACACCCCATGTCAGTCCAGAACCTGGAAAAACCTCCTCATCATGAGCATCAACATCCCCGGTCCATTCAGCCATGTGTGCACGATTACGAGATGACAGAGGATCTCTCTCTCTTTCTCAGCTCGACGTTCCTGCAGGTTGGAATTGAAATGCACATACACAAGATCGTTCAGCTTCTTCGTCTCCAACCTGTTTCTCTTCTTGGTATGGATCTAAAGACCAAAAAAATTTAACTTTATATCAATTACTCATTTAAATTTTACTATTACTAATCGAATTGGGTGGGTGGAGTGGAGTCTTTACCGAGTCAAATGTACTCTAGTTACGCTCACATCCCGATGATGAAGACGTCAAGCTCAAGATTTTGATAGCCATAACTTTCAAATGAGGTGTGTCATCTCCACGATTATGCCACCAATTAGCTATTAGAATAGAGAAATGGTCAACATAATAAAATAAATGATTAACAATAATAGAAAACAATGACTGAAATACCTGGATCAAAATTGCCATCATTTGTCATCCTTTGTCTCACAGCTAAAGGCTTGCCAAAATCTCCACGACCAAGTCTATATGTCGGAGGCTTGTCCGTGGTAATTGCATCTTGTATATCCAAATCTGGATAAAATTTTTCCATGCACTCCTTAAACCCTCTCCTCACCACAACATCTGGATCACCATGAGACTCAGTGTAGAAGAAAAATGGGTTCAAGTAATAAGCTGCTAGATGCAATGGAGTATCGAGTCTCCCTTTAGTCTTGGAGGTAACGACATCCACAAAAAATTTATAAGATGACTCTACGCCATTGAATGCTGCAATTATTTCCGGCTTGGCCTCTTCAAGGCCTCCGTAGACAAAGCCCATGGATGGGCATCGATGTGCATCAACCACACGTAATAAACGAACCAATGGAGTGAAAACTCTGATAGCATGTATTGTATGGTTCCAGAATGTAGGACTGAATACAATGGAACTCGCTGCTTCTCCCTTCTTGGTCTTATACCACTTGCAACTTCTCCATTCTTCTGAGGAAAACATCAATCTCAGCTTGTCTTTCTTATCATTTAGACTCTCAAGAGTGAGAAATGTGGTTGCAAATCTTGTTTGGCCAAGCCTTGCAATGTCCCTCTTGCTGGTGAACTTGCGCATCAAGCTTAGAGTTTTGGTGTGAGAGTAGATGAACACCGTAAGCCTCTTCGCCTTTGTGATTGCACTCCTCATCTTTATCTCTCTGCTTATCTCCTCCAAAGCAAGATCAATGGAGTGCGTGGCACACGGAGTCCACCAAATCTGCGGATATTTGGTGACCAACAATCTTCCTGCTGCTATATTGGCGGATGCATTATCCGCCACAATCTGAACCACTTTATCCACTCCCATTTCATTCAGGCACTCCTCCACCAACTTAGAGATGTATTCCGCAGTGTGAGCCTCATCTGAAGCATCTATGGACTTCAAAAATGAAGTCCCCAAGGTGTAATTGATAAAAAAATTGATGATGCTCCTTCCTCGCTTGTCCGTCCACGCATCAGTCATCAAAGAGCATCCCACTGACGTCTACGTATCACGATGACATTGCAAGCCATCATGAATCTCCGTCAGTGCCTTCTTCAAAAGCGGACCACTAAGCTCATACCTCGTGAGAGGCTTTAGTCCAGGCCCGTACTTCCCAATCGCCTCCATCATCTGCAAGAAGTTCTTCGTCGTCAAAGCATTAAATGGAATCGCCGATGTATATGCCCATCTGGATATGTACGATGTAACCTTGTCACGATGATCCTTGGAGAATGCATCCCTTATGGTCATCTTATGTGATGATCCTTCCATTGCGACAGTCTCCTCCAAGGATTCGGAGACTCGTGATCTCTTCGTCGAACCCAGATCTCCAGTGATATCAACTTCCTCCCTCATCTCAAGAACATCGGTGGCTTTCTGGGATTTCTTTCTGGCAACATCATTAAGGTACGCAATCATCTTCTTCTTAGTTTCCTCATCCACCTTGGGACATGCAGTTACATTCCCTCTTCGGTGTGCTAGATGTTGCTTGAACCTATATACATCACCCTTTTGACAATTTTCTTGCACAATCTGCAAGTGACCGTATTGCCATGCATGATCAGTTGATCCCGATGGCACATAAAAAGATGAGTCGCTACCGGAAGCGACGTTCGCTGGAGGTGTAGCCATCTACATAGTAAACAAACTCATAATTTAGGCAATCAACAAACACAAAATAATTTCCAAGTTGAGCAAATTGAACATATAAGTTAAATGAAGATATTAAATAACAATTAGACCAATGACAAGTGACAACCATAAAAGAAATTCTAAGTTGAGCAACATACAACTTAAGTTTATAGGAATGTTTTATCTTTATGTAAATGTCGGTAGCAATGATGTGTAGAGCAAATATCGGTGTTTTAATCATCTAAATGCGGGAAAGTGTTATGAAAAAAATAAAAATATGTGGGCATGGTGTGAATCTGTATTGAGACTGTATCCTTATTATAACTAATCCAATCCTCATTGAGACTGTGTCAACTACATGGATTCCTTGCCTTTAAACATATCTAATCCAATCATGCTCATGCTTAGACTTGGAGATAAACTAATTTACATCATATATTTATGCCAACATACAACTTAAGTTCAGAAAAAAATTGATCAGGGCATGTTCCATTCATATAATACAGATATAAAAAGAAAAAAATGAAAAATAAAAACAAAAAAGCCTAACCTCTTTCCTGGGCGACGAGCGGCGAGGCGACGTGATCTGGGTGAGCAGCGAGCGGCGATGACGGTGAGGCGGCGAGCGACGATGGCGGTGAGGCGTCGAGAGGGAGGCGTCACCTTTGGAAACTAGGGCAGCGAGGGTGGGGAGCTAGGGCAACGAGGGTCGGGAGCTAGGGCAGCGAGGGGTTGGGTGCTAGGGTTGCGGGGGTCGGGTATGTGAGAGGGGGATGAGTTTCTGTTCAAAACTTTTATTCCAATTTATTCGGCTAATCAGGTATTTAGGATGCCAGATCTTTCATGCAGAAAACGGCCGATTACTCGGCCGACTACGCCGATAACTCAGGCGAGTAATCGGGTCTATGGTTTTAAAAACCGCACCTCGAGGCGCCGATGCGTAAACCTCGAGGCGGTTTTCCAAGAAAACCGCCTCGAGACTATAGCCTCAGTCTGGATATCTGAGGCGTAAGCCTCAGAGACTCGAGGCGGTATCGAGGCGGTCGAGGCGGTCCCGAGGCTCCGCCTCAATCTGTTGTGCATTTTCTTAGGTAAATAAATAAAAAAACTATATAAAGTTGTACTTTTATAATAATATTAAAGTTATAAAGCATATTTTAGTTACAAACATACAAGTCACAATCGCAATATTGTGTTATAGTATCATCATATGTTATTCCCAAAACATAACATTTCATAAATATACAATTATACATTTATATTACAATCACTATTGCATCAAAGAAATCATGCAAGTGTACAATGATTGTTTCTAATTAGTATGCACAAATTTTATGTCAACAATTGATATTCGATTGCTTATATCGCTACAATGAATATAATATATGTTTAAGAAACTGTATATTTTTGTAAGAATATTAGAAATTCACATATTTACAATATTAATATTACTTAATCACAAATTAAAACTAGCATATATGGTTAATATGGTATTCTTTGTACATCTATTAGATTTAAAATATTCAAGTTTAGGATTTATGATCATATATTTTATCAATATTTGAAGTTTACGGTTTTATGATAATATAATTATGCTTAATAATAATTTTAACATGTATTTTCTCTATAAATCGAGGCTTACGCCTCGCCTCAATAACGGAAAACCGTCTCGATCCGCCTCACAAATTTTAAAACCTTGGTCGGGTCTACCCGATTATAGCCCGACTTTGCCTACCAAGTCGGGTACCCATTCGAGTCGGCCTAGTCGGCCGACTAGTCGGCCTAGTCGGCTGACTTTTGCAACAGTGGTATCAGCCAAGAATCAACATTAACATCGATTTGGTCAATATGACCGATATGTGCGATATAAGGGACATATATGGGCAATATGTGTGATATAAATGTGTATTTGTAAGTTATTTATTATTGTAATAACTTGGAAGATCTTAATTTGCGACAAAATGGTCGAAAAATGACATTTTGTGTCATTTTCGACATTTCCACCGAAACGGTCGAAATTTCCTGGAAATTTTCGGTTTTGGAGGGGATCAAAATGAAATCGAAATCGAGATTTCGAACCTTGCCTCCAGTAGCCAGGAATGTTCAAACTGGAAATAGGATGGGGTTCCCCTCAAAGCCCCACTTTCCGGACACAACAACAAATGATCCGACCACGAACGAGGTAAAGAGGTAACACCGGGCAACTGGAACATCTTCAATGCCTCAATTGACAAAAGGAATCGGTCAATTGAAGATTTGAAAGTTCCATTTCTCCACGTGTATCTGCTATTAGTAGCGTCCATCACTTCTAAGGCAAGATCCTCCACTATCTCATCAAAGTGCACAGAACCTGGGTCCTGAGAACCTCGCTCCCCAGGCCTGGTGTCCTTATATAGTGTAACATTGAAATCTCTACCGATGACCCATTAGTCATTGGAAATCTCGCCCTGGACTCCCTCATTTCTACCCACAGATATAAATAATGAGAAGAACTAGAAATGCCCTACATGGAAGTCACCGCACGTCTTGAACTATCTCCTCTCTTTTCCGGGTAGACTGTGACAATGTGCAGCATCACAAATTCCGCCACACAATTGAATATGTCACCATTCCTCGACACAATAATTTCCTCTGATCTACCGTTTGTTGATATGTCACCATTCCTCGTTACAATAATTTCCTCTGATCTACCGTTTGTTGATAAGCATTTAACCTCTGTAAGGTAAGTGTTAGAGGTATAATTCCCCTTCACCGACTTCCATGAGTTCACCTTCGTCTGCTGTATACATAATACGTCTACCTTCTATTCACATAATATGGCCCCAACAGCCAACCTCTTCTCTTGCTGGCCCAAACCGCGGACATTCCGTGTCACAATTTCCTGCATTGGTTAATTGAGGGAAAAGTCTCGCCTCATGACGACCTCCTGCACGTACCCCTACATAATGTGCCGCAACCAACTGGAACGAAACCTCCGCCTCTGTCCCTTTCAGCTACAACCCCATCAGTCTTAAGCCCATCGTCTCCTGCTAAATCCAAGACCTTGCAAACAGCTGATCCGATAGGTGGGTCCATCTCCTTAATCCCGGCCTGCTAGAGAACTTATTGATGTGATTAATTTGGCGGGAGTTTTCTTTTACAAATAGTTCAGCATTATGAAATCATGTTTCCGGATTGCGGTGGGCGTATAGTCGCCAGTCCTCTCTCACTTGGATCTCATTTTTGATTTAGTCGTATCTTGGTTTAATTTGCATAAACCAAGTTAATCATCTGGACTCAATGCATTGCCTATTTGTCAGTTTTTAGTATATTAATGCTCATTAATGGGGCTATGATATGGATGAGAAAGTTGCAAGGCCTTTGAAAGGCTTTTGGAATTAGTTGAGTGTTAACATTCGTCTTTTATTCTCATCATAATTGCATCATAAAGTTGTATTCATATGACATGACTTGTGATAGGACTGGTTTTACAGGGAGGTGTAGATCAAAAGAAGAAAGGTGGAGAAAGTGATGGATGGTTAAAGGAAGGAGATTATGGGAAGGAAAAGCAAACATGTGCAAAAGAAATCTAGAGATAGAGGGGAATCAAGTAAAAAAAAGGGGAGGGTAAATAGAGAATTGGGAGATTAGGGATTGGGGGGTGGGGAGTGCTCATGAAGAATGTGCAAGGATGATGAAGAGGGTTTAAGAGGGAAGGAGAGAGACGTAGATTATAGAGATGGGGGAGTGGGAGAGACATGAAGAGATGAGAGAGAGGGAGGGGGGAGATACTTTCTTTCATTTAAAATGTACTCGTCTTCTTCTTGGTTGTTTCGTTACATTAACTAAAAGCCCCATTTATAGATGGGTTATACTACATGGTAAAAATTATAACAACATTCTAGAATATTTTAAACCCATAAAGAAGATGAGAAAAAAAGAGAATCTTTAGATTGTACAATTCTATTTTAGAATATTCTAGACCCACAGAAAAATATGAGAAAAGAGAAGATTCTACGGACTCCTAACTAAATAGGAGGAAGATTGATCTAGATCCTCTCTTCTACTAAATTTAATACATATTATACTAAAGCTCTTTAAACTTTGAGATTGATATTTAGATCCTCCTAGTGCAAAAATTTTATTGGGCCACTAATATGTTAAGGGGCTTCATTTTGTAGTATCAACTCCACTCTGCTCCTTTGTTTATCCCCAATACGTGATCGTGACAGAAACTCTGCAGTCCACGAATTTCAATATGATTGAAAGCTTGCTTGTAAATTTTATAAACTATGAAACTATGAATTTTGTAGCAAACTTCAACTTTGGAAGGTTCACTTATTAAATCTCCATTTATTTGCATTCTTCTTTCACTTACAAAAGCTTTAGAAGTTTTCCGAATTTCTGTAGTGATTGGGCCTCTCCATGATTTCTTTTTATTGTGCGTTTCTTGTGATTTCTTCTTTGTGAGCCGAGTGGGAGGTAGCACAATCTTGAGAGGGTTTCCACTGTCAGAGACTGTGGCCTGTAGAAGGTTTTATACAATTTACATTTATAATACATGCTAGTGACCATTGTTGTTTGAGGCTTTGAGGACATTGTCTTTAATAAAGACATGAGAGTAGTGTTAAATGAAGTTTGAAATACAGGAAAGAAATATCATTTGGGTAATATTTCCAAAGGAGTTGCAAAAGGATCTGCGGGTTCACGAACATATAAACAGATTCATGGATCTCCATTCAAAACTTGTGAATATCCCTTAGCTTGCAAATATAAAATGAAGATGCTTGATGTCTTCTTTTTATTTTCATTATTCACATGTAGTTTACGAGATCAGGAAATCATGACGACTTGAACATATGTTCTTCTACCACCTAGAGTAGACAAAAGAAGTGGAGGGTTGAGAAGGTTGAAGAAGAATGAGGAGAGTATAATGAGAGTTGGAAAAAAGAAAGCAAAAATATGAGATAATAGGAACACATTGTGGGAAAGAGAGGACATGAGTGAGAGAGGAAAGTATCAAGGGAAAGAGGAGATGAGAAGAGAGAGATCTTTGTTGTTGAAGAGGAGATGAAGAGATGAAAACAGAAGAGAGAAGAGAGAGGGGGGAGTGAGAAATGAGAAGAGAGAAGGGAGACATGGGAAAGGGAGACATAGAAGAGATGCGAGAGGGAAATAAGGAGAAAGAGAGGAAAGAGAATACAAAGAGATGGAGAAGTGAGAGAGAAGGCAATATATGAGAAAGGAAAGGTTTCACTCAAATTGTATTTTTTCTTGGTTGTTGCATTCCGTTTGACCCAAAATAGATCTGGATGGAGGCAAAAAAATCCATTTCGCTGACCCTACTTAATTGTTGGAAATGGCTTTATTGTTGTTGTGTTGTTCCATTCCATCAACAAAAGACTCATTTATAGATGAGCTATACAACATGGTAGGAAAGTACAATAATATTCTAGAATTTTTTAAATCGATAAAGAGGAGGATAAACGAGGAGAAAAATCTAGATTGGTTATCCCTAATACTTTCACTTTCACACAAGACTTGTGTAGTTTATGATACTTTGTTTGAAGTGACGTTTGATTCAGAGTTTAACCCTTCTTGGTCATTAGGGTCTATGACTTAAAAAACTTGAAATCTCTAATTTGAAAGATATACATGCTATATGTTTAATCTATACCTCAAAAGAATATGACCAACACTTCACATGCACGATTACAGGAACAATGCAATGAGTTGAGGTTTTGCCCGAGGAACTGGGATGAGAGGTTTTAGTTTGGACCTGATTTTACGATGCTTGAGAATGTGATAAAATTAATGAAGGCTTAATGAAACCTGGGTGTCAGTACCTTAGCTAGTATGAGAACATAGTTCTTATACTATCTTTTGACAAAACCTAAGTGTCAACGTGCTTAAAACCTTATTAATTATGAGATATTTACACCCATAACCCTGAGTATTTTTGTAATTACAACTATAACCTTGCGTAATCGTGAATTTCACCCAAGACCCTCAATAGTTCTTACCTCTTACATCCATAGCCCCTTGTTAACTTCCATCCAATTTTTCGTTAGCTATGAATGTATCTGTTGCATATTTTACATTTTATACCACGTAAGTTTTCATTATTTACAAATGAGATCATTCTCTTCCTCCTCCAGCCCCCTCCTCCCCCTCCCGCCAACCTTCTCCTCCTCCTCCCCTTCATCCTCCAACGCCCACCTCTTCCTTGCCCCCGCCGACCACCTCCTCCTTCCTTTATCCTCCAGAACCAAGCCATCGGAAGCTCCTCACTTCCCCGTCAACCCCCGCCGCCTGCAAGCTCTTTGTCGCCGCCCTTCAGCATCGTGAAACCCCCTGCAAGCTCCCCCACCCCCGCCTCCTACCCCTGCCGCATCCCGCTAAGCAAGACAAGTCTCCTCCTCCAACATACTATCATAACCTCCACCTTTCGATCTCTCGGCCAACTCCATCCTCCCATGCGATGAGCACCCGCTGTTGGCCGCCTCCGCTCCGAGCACCATGGAACTAAATTTCGCGATATTTCGACGGGTGGGGGGTATCGAAACTGATATGTATATCGATATCCCGGGTTTCGACCGAAATCTCGCGAGATGTCGTCGAGATTTCGGAGCATTTCGAGATATCGGCCGGCAGATGGAATCTTCCATTAAAAAATCCACCGAGATGCCGATATCCACCGAAATTTCGGTTGAAATTCTCACATTTCGACCGAGTTCCAGCAGAGAGTGCTCCAACTTCCTCCAAGGCCTTCTTACTTCAAGGTAAGCCAAATTAGGCCAAATCTTCATCAAATTCTTAAATTTTTTAGGGGTTTCACTCTTAGGTTGTTGATATAGCTTGGTATGGTGCTTTTTTTGAGAGATTTCCAATATATAGCTTTAAATTTGGAGACGAAAATTAGGAATTTTGTGTTTTAATTGCACAATAGTGATAGATATGAACATATTATCTCGGATCTTGTGTATAACATTAACTAAAACATAGTTTGAGAACATTTTGTTAGATCTATGGAAGAGGAAATTGGGGCTTTTGAGGTTTAATGTGGAACGATAATGAGTTCTTCAATTATAAATTCGGATCTTAAGTTATGGAAGTAGAAATCATGTTTCGGAATTTTTTTTGGTAAATGAAATTTAAAAATTGAGAAAATCCGAAAATCATATGTTAAATCTTTTGATTTTTTTACATATTTTGTGTCACTTAGGTAGTCTTTCTTGGAAATGGTCCCCTAATTGTTAGATCTAAGACCTTAATGTATAGATCTAAGGTGTTTTTTCTGGAAATCAGAGTATTATATGTTAGAAAAAATAAAAATACAATAATTCCGAAAATTAAAACACAAATTAATTAGCAAATTCATAACCGGTCGCATTGTATGCCTCCTTAATATTTGTTCTTCAATTTCCTCGCAGATTTCGACGATCATCCTCATGGCACATTCCGGTTCTAGATCTGGATCTGACAGTTCTGAGGATCAGAGGGGCGATTTCAGTGGGGACATTGGTTGGAGGTATGCTTCCGCTCCTGATGGAAATAAAGCGAAACCACAATGCAATTTTTGTGGAAAGAAGTTGGGAGGAGGCGGGATCACGAGGATGAAAAAACATCTTGTTGGCAATAACAAGAATGTTGTCAAGTGCACGCGTTGTCTTAAAGATGTGCGGGACAAGGTGAAGGCCAGCTTGGATGGGAAGAATGAAAGGGATACAGAGAGGGTAAGAAGGGAAGAACAAATGAAGGAGTTCATGTTTGAGAAAGAATTCAACGTCCTTTCAGATTCAGACGACGATGACTTTGTGTACCCCGCTAACATTCAGACTACAACGGAGAGGAGGGCATACAGAAGGGCTACCAAAGAATCAATGAGGAGCGAGTTTGAGAGGAGAGAACTCGCTGGTGCACGGGGCGGCTTCAATGGTGCAGGTGACAGTGGGAGTAGTTCTGGAGACGCACCAGTACCACCACCTACCAAAAAACACAAGGGGAAGGGAATTGAGCCCTTCTTGACGAGGAGCGGATCCTTGCTTGACCATGCAATACAAGGTAAGCAAGGATCTGAGGCAGAAAACGGTGAAGGGAATGTTTACCAATGCACGAGAAAGGGTGGGAAAGGCCATCAACAAGCTCTTCTTTGGGGAGAGCATTCCTGCCAACATTGCTAGCGGGCCATTTCTGCAGTATGCCATTGATGAGATCGCTGCAGCGAGAACGGAAGTGAAGGATCCTATATCCTGCGAGATAATGAACAAATATCTGGGGATGGAGGAGGAGATTAATGAGTGCATCGTCGAGTTGAGGAGGAGATGGCCAGAGTATGGGGTGACATTGATGTGCGATGGGTGGACGAGCTACACGAGGAAGCATATCACCAACTTCCTTGTTTACTGCGATGGGAAGACAATCTTTTTGAAATCTGTTGATGCACTGAGCATGTGAAGGACCACAAGCACCTGCTGAAGTTGATGAAGGACGTCAGAAAAGAGGTTGGGAAAGATCACATTGTCCAGATTGTGACGGATAATGGCAGCAACTTCAAGAAGGCGGGTGAAACAGTAATGAAGT
This sequence comes from Ottelia alismoides, assembly GCA_037367405.1. Lineage (NCBI taxonomy): Eukaryota > Viridiplantae > Streptophyta > Magnoliopsida > Alismatales > Hydrocharitaceae > Ottelia > Ottelia alismoides. The sequence continues at coordinate 541,395 of JAZKJV010009315.1, forward strand.
CCAGCAGCTACGGAAATTTTTGGACACCGTGTGCTGCACATTGCATTGATTTAATCTTAAAGGATTTCAGTAAGAGGAAGCTCGTATCAAGGGTGGTGGAGAAAGCACAAATGATCACCACATTCATTTACAACCACAACAAAGTGCTGGCGTTGATGAGGCGGATGTGCAATGGTGAGCTGGTGAGGCCTGGCATCACACGCTTTGCAATCAATTTTATAGCGTTGCAAAGCCTCAAACGACATAAGACAGGTTTGAAAATCATGTGTTGCCAAGGTGAATGGTTCGAGATACCTGAAGCTCGGACTGAAGGAGGACAAAAGGTGGGGATATTGATCAATTATATTTCCTTTTGTGATGACGTGACTCAGGTCACAAGGATCATGGATCCAGTTGTTTCTGCATTGCGGATCGTGGATGGCGATAAGAGGCCCACCATGGGAGTCACGAGGCAATGCGCTGCATGAGAGAGAAGGTCAGAGAAGCGGTTGGAAAGGGATCCAAAGTATGGTTGGACATCTAGACGAGCGATGTTCCAAGATGCTGTCACATCCTCTTCTCAAGGCCGGTATGTATTATGTAAAAATCTAATTTGTTTTTCATTTTTTAAATTTTTATAGATCTTTAGAATATGAGTATTGAGCTTGTTCGTGACTTTGTGTCCAACTTATTACTTCAATCCTAAGTACCAGTACGAGAATGGACTTGGTACAAATGCTGACCTTCTTCTAGCAACCGTACAAATTGTGGTGGAGAAGCTCGTCAAGGATGAGAAGTTACAGATCAACCAGGTAGAAGACCAATGGTGCTCCCGTTCTCGATTAACCAGGTGGAAGATCAAATGAGAATATAAGCCAGCAAATGGGAGCAGACGTAGGTGACTATTTGGCAAGATCCGGGCGGATTACAAACTCTGTTGGAGGGTTGGAGGGCGAGATTGATGTGGCTGTTGGTGAAATTTTCTCCAGTAGCTCCAAATCCAAATCGAAGTCAAAGGATGACAGTGGAGATGATGATGATGATGATGTTGGTCGTGGTGGACCTGGTGATGGTGGGGAAACAAACTCAGGTGGGTTAGGAGGGGGTGGTCGTGAACCACAAGATACCAGATTTGAGGAAGGGCTACATGCAGGACGTGAATATATGCAACGACAGAGGAACACACATGGATAGTTTGATCCAAGTCCGAGTCCAGGACCTATGGATTACGAGTACGACCGTGGCCATCGTCCAACCGACAGCTACATGGACGATTTGATATCATCTGTATGTTCCTTGAGCTGCATGGACATTGACAGCCCATAAGTGGAGGAACACCAAGTCCTTTAGGTTGATACGGATCGTCGCACGGTGAGAGATAATTTGGCGTCTTCCCGGAATACTTTCATGCTCCTTCTCCAGGACCTCCTCCTCTTTCTCCTCAAGCATATTCACCCCCATCATATTCATATGGTTACAGTGGGTATGGGGATATAATAGCTGCAACGGTGACAACTACCGAAGTAGCCAACCTGAGCAGAGCCAGGACAACTTCTTTGGGGTGATAGTTACGGTTTCTCCCCTGAGTACACGCCAGTTCCTCCTCCTCCTCCGCTGAGATCTTCTTCTACTCCGTCGTCGTCGTCCTGAGGATCTCAGGCCAATAGTTCGCAGCCTCGTCGTGCCACTCATGATACCGGATCTAGTGCTGCTTATCCTCGTCTCGGGATACTCATAGACATCGATGACCACCAATACATGCACTATGTGGTGGATTACAAGGCCATGTACTCGCACATGACGTGGGAGAACTACTGCAAGTTCATTGAATCTGCGATGCATTATGGGAGACAACAAGGAAGGGGGGGCCATCCAGATCCACCGCGAAACTCTTGGTTCTGAACCAAATATATCACCATATAATATATTTTAATCTTTTATTGCATTGATCATTAATGTGCATGTTCTTAATAATTTTCACTTGTAACTTGTAAGACTATTACTCTGTTATTAAGTATTAACTATTGACAACGATATGTTCGATATGGTGTGTGACATACCGTCAAAGTCATAGATGATAAGATGATTGATATGCATGCTATAAGCCTATAAGTGTATATCTATTGTTTCATTGTTTGAACTATTTATATTAAGTCCATTTGTAATATCTAACATATTCTACAATATGTCCGATATGACCGATATGGCCGATATGACCGATATGTCTATATAAGGGGTATAGATGAGCAATTTGTACGTTTTTTATTGTTCTAATAACGTGGAATATCGAAATTTACAATAAAATCAGGAAAAAATTGGTTTTTTGAGCCTTTTCCGACTTTTCCACCGAAATTGTCGAAATTTCGGTGAAATTTCGGTATTGGAGTTCATCGAAACGAGATCGAGATCGAGATTTCGAACCTTACCGAGCACCACCCTCCACCCCAAGGGTCGGCCTTCCCCTCCCTTCCCCACTCCCATCCCCTATCCCCTCCCTTTTCACGTCCTCTTCTTCGTCCTCCAACCTGCTCTGTCTCTGCCCTCTGCTCCTCAAGGAGCGCTGCATCCGCATGCACAACCCCGGCGGTAAACCCAACTACGGAGAGACCATGGACAGCACTGCCGCGGAGGGCATAGCCGTGTTCTGCTGCCACCCCTTTTGTGTGGTGGACTTCGTCTTTTTAACAACACTGCGTCTCCCATCGGGGCTCTGCCGCAGAGCCATCCAGAAGCGGTGCCAGAGTAGGAGGAAGATTGCAAGTGCTGCAAGTCCGGTAGCTGATGATCGCATGGTAGGGATGAAAACAATCGGATACAGATACAAATATATGTATAATCATATCCTTATCCATTTTGAAATACCATTACGAATGCGGATACGAATATTGACGAATGTGAAAAATGTGTTACCATATCCTTAAAAACGAATACGAATGTAAAACGATTACGAATCAGATACTAATAATAACATGAATATTTAATAGATTAATTGAAATATACATGTTTACGATGGTTTAGACATAAAATAGATATACCCGATATAGTAATTTCATAATAATTATATCAATAATAGTGAATGTAATAATAAAATATTGTTACACACAGTTATAAATAAATCTATTACTATACTTATGTACGAAAACGAATATATGAATACGAGTGCGGATATGTCAAAGTGATATCCATATCCGCATCCATTTTAAAACGAATATGAATGTAAAAATATGTATAAAACAAATATGATAGCGGATCAGATAGGGATATATACACATTTGTTTTCATCCCTATCGCATGGGGTTCAACGACAAGGGAGAGGATGAGGAAGATGAAGAGGTCACTGTGTTTGCGTGGAAGGAGATGGAGGCGACGGTGGCAGAGGCGAAGCTGCCACCATCGGAGGAGATGGCGAGGCTGAAGGAGGAGATGCTCAGCGGAACGAGGTTTTGGAGGAGCTCATCGCAGCCTCACCCCTGTCGCCTGCAAGCTCCCCGGCCCCTACCTGCAAGGCCTCATCGACCTCCCTCCACCATCATCAATCATCAAAGATGCCCCCCCGCTTGCAAGCCTCCATCGACCCCCACCCCTGTCGCCTGCAAGCTGCCGCCCTCCACCATCGTCGACCCTCAAGCCCCCGCCCTCCACCATCGTCAAAGCTTCAGCCATGACCCAACATGTGCCGGATTTCTTTTTCTCTTTCTTTCTTTCTTTCTTTACTTTTGATTAATCCCAGCCCTTAGATCGCAGATTGGTTAGATTAGTTCAATCATCAGATTGAGTTAATGAACTAAACTAACAAAGAGTTATGGGTGTAAAACTGAACATTTATTCAGGGTTTTGAGTGTAATTCACGATTACACAGGGTTATGATTGTAATTACGAAATTACTCAGTGTAATGGACTCAAGGGTGTAAATGTCCCATTAATTCTTGATCAGTATACGTCAATCTTGGTAAAAGCAGTGGAGTTAGTGCCTTGATTCATGTAACATGCCTATATTGTGGTGGAAGGTTCTCCTTAAGACAAGTCCTTCGTCGACGCATGATCTTTCCACAAAGAAAACATAACGTGGAGACCTTACACCCAGATTTGTGATGGCCCTGTCATATGCATCTTAGACATGTCATTGGAGTAGAAATCGTATGAGAGTTTGTCCTTTCTAGTCACTATGAGGATGAAAGAGCACGGTTTGATGTCGTGCTTCTTGCCGATACCTTCCCCATAGATTTCATATAGTCTTCTTCCAGCCTGCAAAGTCACCATCAACCCTTGTCAACACAGTCCTACTGCTAGGAGGGATGTAAGACGCTGATGGGTGAAACAATGTTCGGATGATGGGTATCAAGGGAGTTTTGATGTGGTTGCAGATAGTAATCACTGAAAGGTCTCAAGCGGTTACCCACTAGGAGACAAATGCGGGGAGATTGATGGCTGTGCAATCACGGTAGACGGTCACTAGGAGGGAAGAATGTTTGTGAAGGATGGAGACAATGGTAGGTGGTGGAGTGATTCTAAGCGATGTGAAATCACTCGCCTAAGATGAAAAATGTTGCATTTAGGGAAAGATTTGCAAGCGGCTCTGGAAAGTGAAAGTGGGGAGGTTGAGGGCTATGTCATTGCGGTGGGTGGTCTCTAGTTGGGAAGATGGGTTGAGGATGAAGACATGGAGAAATATATTCAAGAAAACGATGATGGCATGAGACAGGGCGGGTGAGGTTGCCCTCCTGACTTTTGCCATGTGTAGAAATATCATTTTATAGAGGAAAGCTTTAGAAACTTTATATTTCCTTGTAGACATAATTTATGCAATTTTCATCATATATATGTATATGATGAAGGTCCTGCTCAAACAATATAATTCGTTGATCGGACGTGAAGAGAAAGAGATGGAAGGATAATGATTTGAAAGACGAAACGAAAAACAAAAGGTGGAGGAAAAATCAAAAGATATAAAGCCAATAGCTCATTTGTGATGCTAATTAATTATGAAGAATAAAAAATGAAAAGAAATAAACTAGGCAAGTCTCCCCAATTGGAGTGCTTGATGGCCTTGTTGGTTGCATTGTTGACAAGAGGAAAGATTGGGTTCCCCCTTATCATTACCTAGGTGTAATACCTTTCATCTTTAATCTAGTGCTAGACATCTCAATTTCATCAGTTAAACAAATAGGCACTGAAAAAAGGCGACAGGACTTGACCCTGTTTTATGTGGATGGAGTAGCCCGTGCTGGCCTTGATAAAAATCCTCTCCATCCTATGATGTTATGAAGATTCCAACAGTTGGTGTGGGAAAGGAGGAGGATATTGTTGATAGTGGGTGAAATGATATACAATGGTTGGGGGAGGTTGGTGCCCTAGAAAGAGTTGATAGTTAGGGGGATGGGGCATTTAGTTTAGGATGGAGGATGGTTTTGCTGATACGTTATTCTTAAGTGGAACATGCTGCATACATGGACATGGGCGGTCAACCTGATGATCGGGCTGACATATAGGCTGGGTTATGCTGGGATATACACCAATTTCTCTCTCTCTAAAAGATGGCATGTGCAGGCAAGGCACTACCAATTGGTTAGGTATAGTTCATGGTAACAAGTTGCAGATTGTGGTTTGGAATATTACCACTTAACCTAATGAGTAGGAAGATTAGTATTTTATACTTGTAGGAGACAAAATGACTGTGAAAAAGCTCACTGAGTTGAAAAGACCAGTTTCAAGTAATGTATCTTGGAAAGGAGAAAGTCCAGAACGTGGATGCCATTTTTGTGTGAATAAAATACATAATGGAGAGTATAGTAGATGTAATGATATAATACACGTCAAGTATTCATGATAATTTTGAAATTGGGAGTAGAATTTTAAATGCCATTTATGCATATGTATCCCAAATTGCATGCATGTTAATAAATGGGTATTTTCAGGAAGCTCTACAAGGTTTTTTGGGAATCGAGAATTGATTTATTTGGTTGGAGGCTTAAATGGTCTTGTTGATATATGCTTTAGAGGTTTCAGTTACATATGGTGGTCATGATTATGGGATAATGATGATCTAATTCTTGGTTATGCAGCTGTTGGCTTGCTCGGTTGTTTGTTGTTTGTTCCTATGAAAATACTTTTTTAAAATGAAAGAGAACAATCGATTGCTTTTAAGTATTTTTTGAGAGGAGATTGCTCTTAAGAATGACAAGGTCATAAACTAACTATTGTACTTCCTTTCAAAAAATAACTGCTTTATTTGTAGTAGAAAAGATTACATGTGCTCTGAAGATTGCAAGGTCCAGTGTGAGTTTAACTACCCGACACTATATTTTAGTTTTGGATGTCTAGATGAGGAATCTATAGAACAATGTATGGGAGAGAAGAATTAAATAGTAAAATCTTAAAAGGAGAAAGAAAGGTTCATGGAGAATATACTTGGGAAGTTGCATGTATTTTGCTGGAAACAATTGGTGAGATGTGAAACCAGTGTTTCAAATTTCACGAAATTTCGGTTTCGACACCACCGAAACCGAAATCGAAATCTCAATATGGGCCCTTCCTTCACAAATCTAGGCCAATTTTGGCCGAAATTGGTAAAATTTCGTCGAAATTTCTTCGAAATTGTTTCATTCTTTCGCCATCTCGAAGCAAAATCAAAATCGAGATTTTAAACCTTGGTGAGAACCAATGGCGAGTTGTATCAAAAAGTTGCTAAAAATGTTTTAGGGGTTTAAAGGGAGATGCACTTTTTTGACACTCCAAAAAGGGGGAGACACCCGTAGGTGTTCGCCCCAATTTATTAAGGTTTATGAAAAGAAGATACTTACAGCGGGAAAAGGGAAAAGAAGACAGGGGAGCTGATATCAATAGTGATATCAGAGGCCCTTAATTACAAACAGTTACAAAGAGGACCAGTCCATACAAAAGCGATTTGCGTCGATGATGATATTTTCGATATAGAATCGCTGTCCCGCGAAGATAGCTTTGTTTCTTCCCACCCAGATACTCCATAAGCGCGCAAAGGGGATTATTTTTTCCGACCTCGGACGAGACGCAGCAGCTGCAAGGCTAACCCAAAATGATTCCATGGACGAGTGATTTACCCAGGCAACGTCATCCCATATGGACCGTACGCTTTCGCAGTGGAGAAAGAGATGGTCGGTCGTCTCCGTAGCCGAGGCGCACAACCCACAAAGACTGGAGATGTGTGGGAATAGAGATATCATACGGTCGCGAGTAAGTAGACGACCACGCCTAAGGATCCACAAGAATATACCAATCCTTTCCGGAAGCCTGAGACCCCATATGAGATTGCAATGATCAATAAGAGAAGCCTCCGTACGTACCGCGGTGGGGAGAAGAGCGGAGTATGCCTTCCTAGATGAAAAGGACCCCGCACCCCATATGAAGTGATCAGGACCACCCGATGGAGTTGGGGCATCGACGAGCAAGCACATCAGAGAGCTGAAGTCCAAAATCCGCTGAGCTGACAGAGAGTCGACCAATATCGGGCACCACGATCCATTGATCCAGCATGAACCCACCGAAGCGTATTTGTCCCTTGCCAGCGCAAAAAGTCTCGGAAAGAGGTTCATGAATATTCCCTTACCTGACCAGTCCGAAGTCCAAAAGCGGAATGAAGTCCCATCACCGAGGCACGGCCTAAATAAGGATCGGTTGCGGTTGAAGACCCCAAAGGCCTCGCGCCAAAAGCGCGGAGCATGATCCGGAGGGCGATCGTCAAAGGCGGAAAGAAATGCATTGCCCGCCGCTTTGCGAAAGCATCGCACAAAGAAATCATCATCGTTGCTAACAAGTCTCAACGCCCATTTGATAAGAAAAGCATCACGAATGACCTCCAGCCGCCGAACGCCCAGACCCCCGTCGCATTTCGGACGTGTAATGTCATCCCAAGCGACCAGATGGATCCCTCTACGAGCAGAAGCGTTCTTTCCCCAAAGGAATCCCCTCATATATTTCTCCAGGCGAATCCTAATCCCCTTTGGCAGGCCGCGCGTCGATAGATAGTAAATGGGTATAGCCGCAAGAACATACTTAAGCAGCACCAATCGTCCCCCGCGAGAAAGCAATGAAGATCTCCAACCAGCCAGTCTAGACTCAACCTTCTCCACCACCTTTTGGTAATCGCGCAGCCGTGTCCTGCCCACCGAGAGAGGTAGTCCCAGGTATTCCAGCGGAAGCGTCCCAGGAGCAGCCCCCAGAATGGAGGAGCAATCCCCGATGTCCGTGGGCGAGAGAGCAAAGGGCACAAATTTGGATTTGTTTTCGTTGATGCGGAGGCCCGACATTTCACAAAATAGCTGAACCGTAGTGGCCATACCCGCATATTGAGGCCTGTCCCCCTCAATAAAACATAAGGTGTCGTCCGCATATTGTAGGAGCGGGATATGGAGGTCACCCATAGAGCATCCGGTAGTAAGACCAGCGTCAGTAACACGTTGTATCATCCGTGGCAATACGTCTGCCGCCAGTACAAAAAGAAGAGGGGCAAGGGGGCACCCCTGACGAACCCCCCTTCTAGGCTGGAATAGTCCCCCATAAGGCCGGCCGTTAATAGATAATGAGAAAGAGACCGTGGTTACACATCGGCGGATCCAGGTGATCCACAGTGGTGGGAACCCCCTAGATTTCAAAACTGACCAGAGGAATCGCCAATCCAAGGAATCGTAAGCCTTCGCAAAATCTATTTTCCATAAAATCCCCTTAGTCCCATTCCTGTGCCAACCGTCGATGATTGCTGAGGCAAGAGCATAACAATCAGAGATTTGCCTCCCTTGAACAAATGCAGCTTGACAAGGGGAGATGAGGTAGCCAAGGAAAGGCGCCAACCGAAGGCATGTGAGCAAGGGGAGATGAGATGCACTTCCTCTGAGGAAAGCATGTAAAGTGAAAAAGTGTATGAGAAAATTAGAGTTAATACTCTTTAGCAAGAGTTCTTAAGTATTAAAAGGCAAAAAGAAGTGACAGGTAGTTGGCGAATCGAAGACAAAAACTTGGAAATACATGAAATTTGGTATGGAGTAATCTGCAAATGTATGTCCAAGCTAGCTAAGGTATGTGAGCAAGGACCAATGCATCTTTACAAACTATGTATGAAAAGTTGCTTCAGAAAAAAACATGTACGAAAAGTGTGACGATAAACATGTTTTAATGATCAGTCCAGATATAAAGTCAATTTAGAAGAAATTTTTGTAGAATTTTTAATGGTAATTAACATGTCAAGACTCAAGATCATTCTTTTGAGCCATTACTGTTTGGAACCCTACTATTTTTTTATCTCAAGCCCGGTAATTTTGGGGGGTCCGGGTGTCCCCTTTCATTGATCAAAGAAAGATATTACAATGACACACAGATGGAGCATTTAGCCTCTACATGAAACACCAACTCAAAATGGCCAACATGGCTGACAGAATTACAAGACTAGGCACTTAAATTTAACATCCTAAATGCTTTTTCCTTGGCTTTTCTATGCTTTGGAGTTCTCTTCTTTGGAGACTTCCATTTTTTGTGGAGCTCCAAGTTAAACTCAGAGCCAGAAGACTTTGATGGCTCACTAAATTCTCCCCGGAATCATCCTCTGATTCACTTTCTTCTGCTGCTGTACTAGTGTACTGTAGACTTAAATTTTCAAGGTTGTTGGATGGAATATCCATTACTTCAGTGTTTAAGAAACAATTCATTTGCTGCTGCTCTTTCTTCTTTGTCAGTGACGAAGGAGTCATGAAGAGATCCTCAATGGCTTCTCCCTGTTCATGCTTCTTCAGCAGCTGCTTCAGGAGAATGTCAGATGAAGGTCCCTGCAGCTGCTTCTGCCTTTGCCAAAGTGGAGAGTTAAGAAGGTTTTAACTGGAGCAGAACCTCCACATTGTATGTGCTTCCCTCTCTCCTTTAATTTGAAAGGGATGGGAGAAATATTCCGTAAAGATCTGTCTTCAGCGCAGAAACTTCTCATTTTTAGAAGGTTTTTTGACCTTAGTCCAACCTTCCTTGATATAATCATCATATCGAATTTGTTCCACACTGCATATCCCCTATTCAACACCTATAGGGGATACAATAATCTCATCCTCATCAATCAGTTTTGCTTTTTCTTCAATTTCTATGGGATCCATCTGCTGCTCTTCAGTGAGTTCTTCACGTCCTTCCAGCATTCTTTGGTTCCTGCTGCTGTTGCTTCAATGGAGTGCAAGGAGCTGTCTCCACATAAAAATCCTTTCTTCAACATTGATTTTTCTCCATCTTTCTGTTTCTGTAACTGCCTGTGATCTTTGGGATTTCTAGTCTTTTCTTTTTGATTTTGCTGAGGAAATGGCCTTTCCTTTGTCCCTGTGCTATCATTTTGCTTCCCCTTCTTTTTGTTACAGCTTTCGTCCAACCATCATCATCTTCATCTGATTGTTCCTTCTCTTTAGGCTGGAAAATTGGGGCTTGCTGGCTTGGTAGGAAATGGAGCATCTATTTCTTTGCTCATCTGCTCTATTTCCTCCCCCTTATTTATTACCAGGGCAGCATCTCTCCTAATAATCCTTACAGAGGATCAATCCCCCCATCAGAATTCCTTTGTCTTTATCCAAGTTCTGTGTTTGCTTCAGCTGCTGAAGTTGTATAGTTTTCTTCATCTCAATTTGCTGCTGCTGCTGTCCCAAATAATATTTCTGCTGCTGCTGAGGCTGAGTAGCACGGCCAATAGACATCTCAACTTCCAGAATCAAAGGAGTTGGAGGGTTTTGTAGGCTTGTAGCTGCAACTGCTGCTGAGTCTGCATTTCCCCTTCGTGTTGCTGCTTGTGCTGCAGTTCATTTGGCAATACATTATGTTGCTGCTGCTGGGAAGCACCAGGTCCTTCTTGGTTCTGTGCTGTTGAGCTTCCTTTTGTTATTCATCCTCTCCTTGCTGTGGAATGAAGCACCAGTTGGTCTCCAATTTTTTTGTGAAGTTCCAGCTGCACCCTCATCTTTTTTCCTTTGTTTGACAGCTCCACCATCTTTTCTCTTATTGCAGTTCTCTTGTGTGCGCCCAAGCATGCAAAGTGAAGAGCAGAATTTTGGTAATCTTTCATAGATTATTCTCTGATTGTATGATTGGGTCCCAATTTTAATGACTACATTGTCAATCAGAGGGGAGGTCAATTTCCACATACACCCTTACAAAGCTGGGTCTTGTGAACTTGATTACATTTTTATCCACAAAATGTATTTCCCTATTACTTGTGCAATGGATTTGATAATCATAGATTATGTAGATGCACATTTAATCCAGGAAGTCCAATCCAAACTGGGCATTGAGAGCTTCTCAAATGGGATCTGAAATAAGGAGACCATCTTATAATAGAGACCCATTCTTAAATTTCAAGTCTCCCAAAGCACAAGAGTGAATGAAGCCTTTTTCCTCCTCATATCTGATCAAGATATGTCTTGAATCAATGGCTCCCGAGGAGATTTCCCCCAAAATGTGTAAATCTACCTTCAAAAAATCTTGGAACCCCAACAGTTCTGCCATCGATCTAGCAAATCTTGCAATCAGAGATCTGGAGAAAGTTTTATGCAAAGTGTTCACGTCATCTTCTGTAACTTCTATAGCATAGTCTACCTCCATGGGTTTAGCATCTCTAACAGGTAGAGCGTCACCAATTGCAGGAGTGTAATGGGAACTTTTCATAGCAGATGCATGAGAAGGCTTCATTTGCTGCTTTAGGATTATAGATATGGATTCTAAAGGTTTTTCAATTCTGATTTCTTCCCAAAAATGATTGGAGGGAAGTCATCAGCAGAAAAAAGTCTTCCTTTATTGTTTCCTTCTCATTCAGATCAGCAAGCACTTGTTGCTCATATCAATCTCAGAATCTATCATTTTTCATAACAGGAGATAACGGAAATCTCAACCTGAATAAGGACTCTAGAAAAATATCCAAGAGATTTTCCAGCAATAAAAAAGCCTGCAACAGCAAGGGCGCATCAGCCATATTTCAGCACTAAGTAGTGGTTGTACTCAGCCTCTAGAATATTCCAACCACTTTCCATGTGGCCACAATGTATTGGGCACCCGATACCAACCAGGACCACAAACAAACAAGGATAGAAGTAAAACTTTTTTGATCAAAAGAATCCCTTCTCTCGATCAGAAGACCCCTTCTCACGTCTCAGTTTATTTCTCTTGCTCCCAAATGCGAAATCCAATGTTCAGGAAAACAACAACAATCTTCAAATGGACGAGCAGCAGGTATATATCAGCTACAGGAGCTTCAATAAACCTGCTGCACACTGACTTCTTCAAAGGTCAGAAACATTACCCAGTTCTCAAAAACCAGACCAAGATCGGCTCAAATCAATTGAAAATTAAGAGCAACAGTGCCATGATGCATGGGAAACAAACTATTGAAGATCTATCCATCTTAGATGGAATAAAACTCGATAAAATCTGAGAAAAGTGACCTGGAAAGAGAGGAGCTTCAAAATCACCCTTTTCCCCAGAGCTTCTCTCTCCTCCCAGGGGTACTAGGGTTAGGGTTGAATGCGATTAAAATTTTCTTATTGCTGGTGAATACGGGATTGGAGTGAATGGTGCTTTAATTGAGGAGATATGGAAAGTATTAGGATTGTATAATATCCCTATGATTGCTTAGCAAATGCTGGCAAGGAAGGTCTCACTTGGCTTATAAAGTTGTTCCTTTTTATTTGATTAAGTGCTGTTCAATTATTTTTACGATGTTTTTAAATGATTGAGGAATTTTTCGGGGTGATATGTTATACAAGAAGAAATGAGATACAAAACTGTGTAAATGTGTTAATACGATAAATGAAGTTATGGGGGCTGATAGTTGGAGGGACGTTAGTCAAATCTCAATGATATCAAAACTTCGGTTTAGTTTCATGCTTGTAGGCCTACAACTAAGGCCATAGGTCTTCTGAGGCATCTGATGCAAGAAAGGAGGATGTCGATATAACATTTCATTAATTGTGAGAATGAAAATGAATCAAATGTGTGAAAGGACCTTATAAGAGTTATGTATGACCAAGCAATAGCTTATGAGTGGACTCCAACTAGGTCAATAGACCATTTTGATATCAATATTACCATGGATCACTATCGAATACTTATGTTTTAACTTGGTTTTGGACAGAATAACGAAGCACATACATGGTGAGGTCTTGCTTAGAAATGACCTTGTTATATTGGACAAAGAAAAGATGTAATGTAGTTAACATGAATCTTGGACGCTAATAAAGAAGGTAGAGATGTAAATGAGGTAAAATTTTGGAATACGTTGAATTTAGTGGGTTTTGAATGCCTGGGTCCGAACTTTCATGGTATACATTTGCTTTTCTTGAAGTGGAGAGAATGTATCAGGGGATACATGCTCCTTTCTTGAATCAGACAAGTTTGTTGTGGCACCCATTGGAGGTAAAATGAAGGAAACACCTTTAGAGCTGTTTGGAGGTGTGCAAATTGTCCATTAAGTGCTTCAATTTGAAGGAGCAACCAGTAGAGGAGTCTAGCAAGAGGAGGTACCAAAGATCAAAGAGATGTTGGAAGGCAACTATTAAGAGCCTTCAAAATTATATTTAAAAAGTTGAGAGGCAACATTTCCATGTAGCTGACTCCATAAAAGTTGGAAAAGCTTGATTGTTATTGTTTATATGCATACACATGCACATGCGTGTGTACAGGTGTATTAGCGCCGTTGCTTTTCTTTAGTGAGCACCTAGCACCTCAGGGGAATCCGAATTTTCTGCTTTTTGGAGGTTTTCTCACTTTTTAAGACACTGATCTTACATTGTCTCATTGCCAACCTAAGGATTTAGAGATGGAATACTGATTCATTTGCCCACTTTCTGGGATTTCAACCAATAAGTAGTTGATTTGAGTAGTTGACGTTGTCTTCTTTCAACTGGTTTCCTTTCAGGCAAATCACAAAGGAACTAAATCTAGCAAGAAAAAGAAAAAGGCTAAGCTAGAGCGTGTTATGCGCAAGATGAAAAAACAGCAACGCAATTCTGCAGAAAATACCAGCTCTAGCTCCTATTCTCCACTCGTGCATTTAAAAGATGCACAGGTTAATTCATTCTGATGTGCAGGCCTGACATACATTTATATAATCCATACTATCTCATTTCAAAAAAATATGATCCGTGCTCTCTGATTTATTGCTTGCAGGGCTTTGCTGAGAAACTGTTTTCTCGTCTGCAAAAAAGCAATGAAAAATTCGAGGTAACATCACAAGATTTTGTTTCATTTATCTGCTAACAGTGCCGTTGTGAATTTTATCTTCCAAAGTCTAATCCGTGTATGAAATATGAAGCTATTTAGACATTTTATATCGTCTCATATAGAGGGCTTTCCTCTCCTGCATCGCAATAAATTTAATTGTCATTTTGCATAGAGTGAGAGTAAATATATATTAACATTAAAATATTTGGAATTCCCAAGTTCTACACATGGTGGTGCATTTATCGTCTTTGCATAGGGCAACTTAGCCTTTTTTGGAAAATGGGGCCGTCTGAAGTAGAAGGTAAGACGTGGAGAATTTATTATATTAGAGTTTGGAAAATGGGGGCGATTGAACTAGAACACAAGACAATGGAAATATGGAAGATTCAGATACTATGTTTCCATGAGACAAAATGAGTTGGAGAGAAAGTAAGGGAGATTGTGAAAACATGCTTTTAATTATGGTATTCGGCTAAAGAGAAGGGTAGAAATGGTGTTGAAGTGGTTGTTCTTAAGGATTTGAAGGATATTGTGGCTAAGGTGCAAAGATATGGGGATCGGATTATTTTTGTAAAATTGGTGCTTGAAGAAAAAATTATGAATATCTTAGTTTATGTACTACAAATTGGTTTAGAGGAAATGATAAAACACGCTTTTGAAGGATTTGCAAGGAATCCGCAAAGAGAGATGATTTGCCTAGGTAGACATCTTAATGGACATGTGGGAAATGATGTTTCGGGGTATGCTAGTGTTATTGGAGGCCATGTTTGGGATAGAAAGGAAGAGGGAAATGCCATTCTGGATTTTGTAACAGGTTATGACCCTTTCACAGCAAACACTCTCTTTAAGAAGCGGGTGGAACATTTAACTACTTATAAGAGTGATCCGACTAAAACATAGATAGGTTGCTTTGCGATGAGAAGAGATCAGTTGTGTTGCAAATACTGCAAAGTAATACTAGAAGAGAGCTTGACATATCAACATCGCTTGCTAGTCATGGATGTGCAATTAAAATGGTTGGTAAAGAAAAGGTTGTGTACAAAATGATAGTGCGGAAGCGTAGTACCAGAGATAAAGAATAAAGAACATGGAAGAACACCTTGATTTAACGTGGAACCCTGCTCCCTAAGGAGTGTGATGAAAGCACGGGAGAACCACCTCAAATGCTGATGTTTTCATTAACTTTTCTCTCACCTTGTTACATATGGTGTATGGCTTTATATACCCAATGAGTAAGATCTCCCTCCCGATCTTCTTCTTCTTTTTCTTGCTTTTTCTCCTATTTTATTCGCCGTCCACGATCCACTCCATGCTCCACCGGCCACCCTCCGAGCTTTGCCTCGGAGCTGGCATCTTCGCGCACACCTTCACCTACTCCGACGACGCACTCCACCCCACGCCGACGCAAGCTTCGCCACCTTAGCGGAGCTCGATCACCAGACCACTTTAGCACCCCTCAGGCCTCTCCCCACACTCACGATCACTCCACGCTCACGTAGCATGTCTCAGTTATTCCACTAACCTCTGCAGGTACTCCATCTTCGACTGGTCGGAACTTCATCGGAGCTCCTTCGAGCTTCTTCGCCTCTTGATCTCCAGAGCAGTCCAACCACTCCTGAGACCTTCGGCGGATCCCCGACACCTCCACGATTCGTCCCTGCTACTTGGGAACCACCTGTGACCTTCATCGACGACCAGAGGAGGGGGCGGAGCTAGACCCCTTTGCTGGAGCGCAGCCATCTCCGCTGCAGGAGGCGGCGGACCCTTTGAGCACGACGACCAACAACCGTCTGATCTCCTTGATCGGATGATCTAGAGGACGCCACGTCGCCTTCGTTCCGCAGCCGTAGGATCAGGAGGATCCTACACATCTGATCGAGCCACGTCGCCACTCGCTAGAGCTTCAGGAGCCGTTGGATTCATCCTGATCCAACGACACTTGATCGTCCACGTGTCCACCTTCACCGAGCTCCAAAGACCGTTGGATCGATCTTGAACCAACGGGTCGCCGCACGCCACACGCCAGCCACCAGCAGCCGTTAGATTCTCACTTGATCCAGTGGTCCACAACGCGCCACGTCGCCTACTACGAGCCTCTACCCCGACCATCAGGCTCGGATCCCCGAAGCTAGTCGAGCCTCCATCCGAGCCAAGTTCGAACCTCCATCCGAGCCTCCAAAGCCAACCGAGCCTGGGACCCCACGTGGTTTTTACGTGCGGCCTGGGTATTTTGCAGCGAGACCCCTGAAGGTTTTGGAAATTGCATTCTAGTCCCTGTCAGGAGCCCCCATGTGAGGTGCACATGTTCTGTGGGTATTTTACATACATACCCCCCTCATCATAGGTAATTACACATTAGTCCATATTAGCATGTTTAATTTTTCCAATTTTATTTCATGTAATTGCAGTTAGGTCCCCGTCTTTGCACGTATATTTAGGCATTCATTTTAAATCATTTTTTATTTTGAAAATTGCTTTGTTTTGCTTGATTTGTCCTCTTTCTTATATGACATTTGTCATATTTTTGTGATAATAGTGGATTTTATTATTAATTAATTGGTGGAATCTTGTCATATTTTGCCCATTTATGCCTTTTAATTTGTAGTAATTTCTCTGTGACTCCAAAAATAACCAAAAATTCACATTAGACCTAGGATAATTAAATTTACATTGGGTCCAAAAATCATCTCATTCGCATGCACCTCGAGGCATGAATAAATCATTTAGTGATTTCCTTAATTAATTTTTAATAGTTCATTTCACATAGAAATTTAGGTCTATTAATTTTCCTGGATTATTCACACGTAGACCTATTTAGGCTAATTTTTATATCTGAAAATATTATGATTTGGTATTTATTAAAATTAATTTAGTCAAAATCACCTTGCATTCATTTTTAATTCACAGTAAATTCATCCAGTGTCAGAAAAATCTAAAAAATTATCCTAGCTTAATTTCATTGCATTCCACCAAGTTTCATATTTTTTGGACTTGATTTATCACTTTTCTAAATTAACTTGTAAACTGGCCTGATTTTGCATGTGTTTTTTCTTTCTTGCATAAAATATATTGAAAAAGACCAAAAAAATATCTCCCGAAAATCTGACCTTGGAAATTGCTAAAAATCCATCTAAGGAGACAACAGCCTCCATGAGTTCGACCTTGGGCTTGCCCAAGTAAAAAAAATTGCCGCTCAAAATTAATTTGACTTTAATTAAAAGTGGTTTTTGATTAACTCTTATTATCCGACTGCAACGAACGACGATTTGTAGTTAATTTCTGAGTGTTTGATTTTCCATCCTCGGGCAGTTTGACCCCCGATTTTCTTGTGAATATTTTTCTGTCCTTTATATTTGTATTTTTGCGTCATTCTCGATCTGACCTCAATTTGTTTTTGTGCGAGGAATGCGAGGAGTCGAAGACGCTTCGAGGAACCATCATTTTAATTTTTGAGTAATTTGAGAGGACTTGTATTTTCATTTCTTTATTTTTTGCATTATTTCCAGCGGTTCCCGTTTGGGTTCTCGCGTGTGTAAACATAGTGGAACCGTGTCCCCGTGTGCTGTGTGGATTGAATTTTTAGATTAGGCTTGCATTAGCGGCTCCTCGAGCCACTCTAGGATTTGCTTGTGCTCATAAATCTTTAGGACCACACAATACACTTAAAAGACGCACCTAGACCGCATATTTAGTCAAATCAATCTGTGCTTCACTCGCTAATAGAACTGCTTGTTTTAGGATCGGATTTTTATCGTATGCATTTGCATGTAGTATAAAAGTTTTCAATTCTGCTTTGCATCGTGCATAAAAGTGAAGGGATCACTGTAAGTATTCTTCACTCAGCATAAGCATCATTGATTTTCTTGCATAGGCTTTTCTCGATTTCTCTCTCTTGGTTTTCCAACTCAAGTAAACGGAAATTGGGACTGGACGATAGGCGTGGTGTGTGAATTGGACTAAATCAGTGTTAACTAACTTAAAACTGGGACTGCTAACATTATTGACCAAAAAAATAAAATCGGAAAATATGCTTGCGGGAGATTAATCCACGACCTTGTTTTTAGGCTGAGTGAGGGTACTTGAGTGTGTGTGAACACCTGAAGGCAACGCCCAAATCCCCGCCTTCCATATCACGTTCCGACTGATCCTAGCAAATAACACAAGTTGAATTATTCAGGTTCACTGACTAGTACCAAGTAGCCTCCGCCTGTCTCAGGTAGATAGGAGCGAAATTGTGGTACTTCACGACAAGTTGCCAGTAACCCCCAGGGGTGAAGTCCTGGCCTTGTCAGCCTCCGCCTGCTTGTAGGTAGATAGGGGCAGGTCTTTAAATCCATCAACTTGGGATAGGAGCGAAGAAAGGAAGGACCGGCGGTATCTTAGGCGACATGTTAAACAGGGAAGACGTATCTGGCTTTGAGCCGACTTCCCTATAGACCGCGTAAATCCTTGCTATTTTGCTTGAAAATCACACTTAAAATCAACAAGATTAATTGGACTCGGTTTCGGGTCCTTCATCGTGTTGAGTGTGAATACATGGTTTTGGATTGTATTGCTTGCTTCGGGTAGGAGTAAAATCCTATCTCCACTTAGAACTCCCGGTTCTTCTCGCCAAACCAAGATGACTGACTGGAGGGATATCGGCTCTTTATTCGCAAATCTCTCTTTGAGCCCTCCACGAAGTTCATCTTCACTGGCCCAAGCGCAACTTGGACCACCTAGAACTCATGACCCTCTTGAGTTCTGGATCCCTCACAACCAGGGTGGTTACTCTCAAACCAACACTTTCCTCTCCTCTGAGCTTACCAAGGAAGACCATCGCCTCGGTAAGAATCCCTTCCTTGAGTTGTCCTCTAACCCAGACCACTTTCATTTCCCAGGACTAGAGGACAAGATGCCATCTAAGCAACCCCCGGATGAGGACCCGTTACGACAAATCTTTGCTCGCCTCGCCACAACCGAACAACAGAATGCGGATCTTACAACAAGAATGGGACAGATCATTGCGGCAGGAGGAATCGACTGACCAATGATTGATGCTTATAACCCAGCAGAAAATGAGATGCACAGAGTTGGCACTAGCGGTTCCCCCTGAAGCGTTCGAGCTCAAGCCCCACTTTCTTAGCCTGCTACTGAAGTTTAATGGAAATACAAGTGGAGAACCACATGCCTT
Source organism: Ottelia alismoides (assembly GCA_037367405.1). Classification (NCBI taxonomy): domain Eukaryota; kingdom Viridiplantae; phylum Streptophyta; class Magnoliopsida; order Alismatales; family Hydrocharitaceae; genus Ottelia; species Ottelia alismoides. The sequence continues at coordinate 560,749 of JAZKJV010009315.1, forward strand.
CCTCAGAGACTTTGAGCTGGCTTGCAACAACCTTAGTCACCCTAGTATTGGACATGATTACATTCGGTTGAAAGCTACCCCTTTTGCCTTGGGAGATAAGGCAGCACATTGGCTGAAGAACCTAGGGGGTGATATGTACAACCTGGATGCAGTTCAATGACCTTTTCCTGAAAAAGTTCTACCCCCTTAGTAGGACTAATCAAATGAGAACAAAGATCACAAGCTTTTCCCAGGGATTCAACGAACCATTCCATGAAGCCTGGGATAGGTTTAATGACCTCATTCAGAAATGTCTGTGCCATGGCATTTCAAAGGCGATCTTAGTCCAGACCTTGTTCTGTGGCATGACCCCGGAGATGTAGGGGTTAGTCAATGCTGCCTGTGGAGGAAGTTATCTGAACAAGAATGAAAATGCTGTATGGAAAATCTTGGAGCAGATGGCGGAAACAAGCAGGTCGCAGGCCACCAGGGCCTATCAGTTGTCTCCATCAATCATATCCAACGAGACAACTAGGAGGACTGTAGCAGATCTGACAAAGGACCTCATTTCCAGCATGGGGATGATAGCGGACAAGTTAACCATGGTCGAACAGATTCACAAGAGGGTCACTGACCTTGAGTCTCTCTCGAGATTGTCGAAGGAAGTGGAGGAACTTATTGAGAGGGTAGCTAAGATAAAGCTACCTGCCCCTTATGCACCACCTGTACCTGTACACCGAGTCCATCTTGTACAGGAACATGCACCGGGGCCTCAGAGTAGCTGGGTAGAGGAGCAGTCTTACACTCAGCAGGATCAGCACGCACCCCCACAAGTGGAGACAAGATACGAGAAGCCTCTGCAGTTGTTCGACATCAACGGGCTGTGGTTCAACCATGACCCCGTCAACAGACAATCGAGGATAGGAAACGGTCAGCCTCACCGACCTTCCCTAGCTTACTAGGAAAACGGCTCCGTCCCCGCACCGCGCTTTGTTCAGTCCATGCCCGAACGAGGATACTAGCCTCAGTAGCACCAGCAGCAGCAACGCACATTCCACTCTGGCAGTAGGGTCCGTCACCGTCCCATCAGCAGCAGCAGTATCGGCATGGCCAACATGGCAAGTATAGGACCACATTTTCAGGATAACATCAACCCGCCCATCCCACCGAATGGGAGTCCCTCACTTTGGCGATCCAGACCCTGACTGATAGGGTCCAACATATCCAGAATGACTATCTGGATATGAGAACCGATCTAAACCGCATTTCTCGTACCCAAGACCAGCAGATGGTGCCAAAGACCCCAATTCCCGCCCAGCTTCAGCCCAACCTCAACAGCTTGACTCAAGGACAGAACCGACCACGAGATCAGGTATACTATTCAGATAATTCTTTATCTGAATATGAGATCCTTTCATACGATAACATAAACCATATGTCCCTCAAGAGCGGAAGGACTGTGATCGTAATTGATCGGGCACGGGCACAAGAGGAAGAAACCTCCAAGTCTCTATCTGAGGAGAACTTGGAGGCAGAGGAGGAGCAACACCACCATCACCACCACCGGCAGAAGAAGAGGACTTCTGAGTCCTCGAAGAAGCAAGGGAACCGCACCAGTAGAGAGTCCACAGAAACCGATGAAGAGCCCGTACCTCCATCTGAGGACATTCCAGCAGTCGCGGAGGATGCATCACCGGTTTCACATCAGCATTTTTCTTTTAGTCATAGTCAGAGTCCGAGTCCTGTACAAAATTCAGTTCCAGTAATGAATGAGAATCTTTCAAATTCAGAATCTGAGTTGGAGTCAATAATCCCTTTCTCCCAAGCTCTTAAGGGTGAAAAGAAGAAAACTAAAAAATCCAAAAAGATGACCCTGAGATGGCAGAGTTTTGCAACAAACATATCAAGGTCACAATCCCTTTTGACAAGTACGTGGAGATGACACCTGCATTTCAGAAATACCTTAAGGTGAGATGCACACCTACTAGGGTTAGCAAGAAGACCAAAAACCATGTTGAGAAACACGTTCTGTCAATAGCCACGACTTGCGCAATAAAGAAATTGTTTCCAAGGAAACGAAGAGACATGGGTGCACATTATGTGGTGAGTCATTTTGATAACACTGCGTTTGCACGCACTCTTCTGGACAATGGATCCTCAATCAACTTAATGCCTACAACCCTCTATGAACGGCTTAATCTCGGACCTCTTAGGAAATCTAGAGCCCTCCTTCAGTTTGCTGATAAATCAACCAAGAGGTCCCAAGGAGAATTGAGGAATGCTGTCATCAAAGTCGAGGGTCAAGAATACATGGTGGACTTTACTGTCCTAGATATGGAAACCCCTCATAATTGGAGAGATTCTCAGATCATCCTAGGCAGGCCCTTCCTCGGAAGAGCTGAGGCCTTATTTGATTATAAGATTGGGAAAATCCAGTTCCAAACTCCAGACGGAGATGAGGAACTTGAGATGAAGCAAATCAGATGGCGGAGACCAGATTCTGAATCCAGCACCGAGTACTCTTCATCCGAAGCAGACTGCGACCATGTAGACACAATTGAGCCATGGAGACAGAACCCAGCCAGCACCGATGAGTCCCTCCCCTCCGGAGAAGATCCAGTGCATGAGTCAGTTTGCGAGGTCCTTAGAAATGAGTACATCTCAGAACCTGCATCCCCCTACATCTTCGATGACTTAGAGGCCCGGCTGGGCCTATCAGTCCTTCCCTCTTTAGGACAATCCGAAGATTGGCCCAAGAGCCACATTGACCGACTGAAGTCGGATGCTAGACACTGCCATTGGGAGGATCCGATCCTTTTCTTTGAAGGACATGATTGTGTCTGGAGACGGTATTCCTCAGGAGGAATACCAGAGTGTCCTTTCTTTATGCCACAGTTTGGAGGCAGGAAGACACCACTCCGGGAAGAGGACCGCATGGAAGGTACTTCAGTGTGGCTTTTACTGGCCGACTCTGTTTCGCGATGCCATCACCTTTGCGAAGTCGTACCCAGTATGCCAGAGAATGGGAGGAACCGTTGGTTCAAAGGATGAAATGCCGATGCAACCTGTCATCATTTGTGGTGTCTTTGATGCCTGGGGCATCAACTCATGGGCCCATTCCCTATTAGCCACGGATTCGAGTACATCCTTCTTGCGGTAGACTACCTATCCAGGTGGGTGGAGGCTATCCCAACCCGAGCCGCAGATAGCAGGACTGTCTGTAAATTCATCAGAGAGCATATTATCTCTAGGTTCGGGATTCCCAAAATGTTGATATCAGATGGGGGTAGCCACTTTGTAAATCGAAATATGAAGAAACTCATGAAGGACTACGGCATCGAACACCGTGTCGCTAGTCCTTACCACCCACAGACTAATGGTATGGTTGAGGTGTCGAATAGGGAGGTGAAAATTATATTGCAGAAGCTTGTCCGCCCAGATAGGAAGGACTGGTCTCAGATCTTGGATCAAGTCCTATGGGCTTATAGGACAGCTTACAAGACACCGCTAGGAACCTCCCCATTCCGAATGGTATTAGGAAAGCCGTGCCATTTTCCCGCAAAGTTAGTGCATAAATCAGAATGGGCAATCAAGAAGGTAACCTGGAACACGCACCTTGGGTAGAAGCATAGAGAAATGGATCTGAATGAGCTTGTGGAAGTCAGAACCCGCGCATACAACAACAGTTTGGTGTACAAGGACAAGGTGAAGCGTTGGCATGATAGATATATCAGACGAAAGACCTTTCTTCTTGGACAGAAGGTATGGTTGTTTAATGCAAGGCTGAAGATCTTCCAAGGCAAGTTGAAGTCCAAGTGGACGGGCCCATTCGTTGTCCGTGCGGTGCATGATAGTGGATGTGTCGAGATCTCAGATCTCGCAGACAACGCACCGACATTCCTAGTGAATGGACAACTGTTGAAGCGCTTCGTCGAATCCAATGAGCAGTTAATCCATGTTGAGGAGATTGTATTCATGCGCGAGACAGATTCAGCAGACACACATTGAGCCGCGCATGGGACCTTGTAGCAGTGAGCTCTAGCCATCAGCAGCATCTTGAAAGATTCAGTTCACGATCCTTGTACATACCCATCATTCTCGTACATTCTGTCCCCTCCCTCCCGCGACTCTAATCACTCACCCCAACTTCATCTACCTCCATCTATGACTATACTTAGGATGATCAGATCCTAAGTATAGGGGGAGTGAGTCACCTGGGTCTGTTCACTGTACATCCTCCAGATCACATTGGTCCTCATATTCACTCCAATCCTATACTTAGGCTGACCTGAGCCTAAGTATAGGGAGGACCAATGCCCATTTTGTGTATATTCATCCACTTCTCCTCTTGACCTCGTCCGCCCTATTTTTGATCCTCTTCTACACTTAGGCTGCCAGAGCCTAAGTATAGGGGGGCAGGACGACTTCTTTACATTTTTACTTCTTTGGCTCTCTTACGCTTAGCACGAGCTATGCCTTTTTCCTCGCTTTTCGTGCTCTGAGGACATAGCACACGCTATGTATAGGGGGCGTGTATATATTATATATATACTTTACCCATAGCTTGTACTTTCACGTATTTTTGTATATATTACGTAATAATTATGGGATGGGTAAAAATTGGAGATTTTTTTTGTAAAATACACTTGTATAATCTGTATAATACTCATAAAACCCTTGAGGTATACCAAATTCTTGTGATAAAAAAATAATTAAAGACTTCTTATTTTACTCTTGCATATCATCTCTGCATCTGAAAAGAAAAGAAAGAAAAAGAGTCTTGCATTTTCATTTATCTCCATAGCATGTCATCTGCATCTCATCTGCATATCTTGCATATGCAAGGGTGAAAAGCTAGTAGGTTCGAAACCAAGTTATGAGTAGATATTGAGGATGGACCTGATTTGACCTTAATCCACCTAATTTCAGAGGAATCTTATAGGAACTGGAGTTAAGATTTCTCAGGTCAAGTGACTTAATTCTTTGAGTCTGCAAGTCTATGTTCACGTGTCATTTTGATTAGTCTAAGTAGAATATCTTGTGCACACGCATGATTCTAGTTCCCCTCACAATAGATGTGTGGCCAAACATGTGGATATGACAATTGGACTCTGGAGGCATTCAATTACCCATCTATACATGTGACACATATTCTAACACTCCCCCTAAAGCTGGAGCATACAATGCTAAGGTTGGACAAATAGAAAGAATTGTCTCTCAGAATACATTACACTACAGACAATATCAATTCAATGTAAACTCTGTCGACTGCTTCTTGAGGACGTTGTTTCTCATGCTGTGTTGGCGAGGAGGAACATAAGGGATGGAGTGTGATTAGAACTGGGTCTCCACGCCAGAGAACATGTGTTTTGTACTGCCTCTGTCAGAGTCACTGGAATTGGAATGAGTCCCCCCGGAGAATTCTAGCCCTCAACTGCTCCATCTTTCTTAAGGGCCAAACTGAAAAAAGTCACGGAAACATCCTCACCAGAGTCTACGGTCGCTGGAGAATAGAGTCTGAAAGTCTCCTTATCGGAGAATCAGATTTCTCCCAGACTGGCTTGGAGAATGGGATCTTTATTCTGGAGTCCGCATGAAACCACATGAAAACTCGAAGTCTACAATGGCTTAAAGAATGTGATCTCTACTCTGGTGTCCTTATGGATCACATGAAAATCCTGAGCCGACCAGATCAAGTATGGGGACATTTCAAACAATGAACGTACACCTGTATGCCTTGAACTGTAGACTTTGAATCAATTTGTAGAATATGAATCTGAAATTTGCAGAATCTGAAATCTGTCCCGTAGAACTCTGTATAATACTCCCCTTTCTCGCATACTGGTCGGAATAGATGACATCGACCAACTTGGGAGAAGACCTGAAGATGAGGGAAACCAACTTCAAATGATTTTTTTCTTCACAAAATATTTTCTCTCACGTATGACTTTTTTTGTACACTTGCTTTTTATTAACTAGCACTAACCACAACTGGGCTCAAACATTTACCCCCCTTTTTTTGAATCCAAAAAAAGGGGGAGACACTCAGCGGTGTTCGCCCCAATTAATTAAAGAAACAACAAAGTAAAAATGCGGTTTACAACGGTAAACAAATGAAAGCCATACAGGAAGCTAAACCAACACCCAATCATCTACCAATCTCGCACAGTGTACAAGGATGTTCTCCTTGTAAAAACGTTGTCCCGAGAATAGAGCTGCATTACTGCCCAACCATATCGCCCATAAACTCGCCACGGGCCATATGATCTCCCTCCTCTCTCTATTTCTGTTAGCCACCAACGAATCACAGAATGCCGCCAAGTCTGAAGTGCAAGCCCAACCCACGACCGCTTCTTGCCAAACCCCAATGACCTTCGGGCACACGAAGAAGAGATGTTCAATGGACTCCACTGCATTTTCGCATAAGACGCATCTATCTGAGATATTGCCTAGCAACCTCGCGCAACGATCCCTCGTCATCAACCTTTGTCTACGAAAGAGCCATAGGAAAAAGCCCAGACGTTCGGGGAGCCTCAGACTCCAAAAGAAACCGCAATCATGTACCAATATTTCCGATCGCGCGGGCGGGGGTCTATAAATTGCCCCATAAGCCTTTCTCGTCGAGAAAGGCCCGCCCGCCAGTCCCAATGGTCCCTCCCGACAGAAGGATGCCCGACATCCCTGATGGCGTCCAAAAGGCCGAGAAAATTCTCCAGTCTTTGATCAGAGAAATTGGCAAGGAAGGACGGGAACCAACTACCATCGGAGCAGCAAGAGGCGACGCATGCATCCTTATCAGCAGCCAGCGCGAACAGGCGAGGGAACTGTGAGCTCAAAGTCCCCTCCATCCAATTATCCTTCCAAAACTTGAAGGAATCTCCATTACCCAGCACCGACACAAAAAGCGACAGATTTCTCGAAAAAACCTGCATCATCCCTCGCCAGAAGGGCGTCTGAGATCCCACCAAATCGACCGGTGAAGGAGGTGCCCCGCTAGCACCGTGAATCTCACGCAGGATCTTGGAATAGAAATCTTCACCAGGGCCCCAGATCCTGTTCGCTCACTTAAGAAGGAAAGCGTTATTAACGAGCTCCAATCTCCGCACGCCCAAACCTCCTTCACCCTTGCGCTGAGTAATCTCATCCCACTCCACCAAATGCATCCCTCCCGCCACTTCCCCATTTTTGCCCCATAAAAATCTCTGCATGAGCTTTTCGAGGCGATTGCGAATCCCCACTGGTAACCGACGATCAGACAAGAAATAAACTGGGATAGAGGAGAGCATCGCCTTGAGGAGGACGAGGCGTCCCCCCTTAGAGAGGATGGCCGTCTTCCACCCGGCCAGCCTCTTCCTTGCCTTCTCGACGACCACGAGCCAATCCCTCAGCCTAGTTCTTCCCGCAACCAGAGGCATCCCCAGGTAATCAATAGGCAAGGCTCCAGGATGAGAAAATATGCGTCTGCATCCTCCTCCGAAAGCCCAAAAGGGACCACCTTCGATTTGTTGACATTTTTGCATAAGCCCGATAGTTCGCTAAATAAATCAAGGGTCGCCGACATCCCCGATACCTCCGCAAGGCCCCCCTCAATAAAAAAGATGGTGTTATCAGCAAACTGCAACAATGGCATGCTCAGCCCGCCCTTGGAGTACTCCCCTGAGAGTCCGGACCCAAAAACATAGTCAACCATGCGAGCCAGAACATCCACAGCTATAACAAAAAGAAGATGAGCAAGGGGGCATCCTTGACGAACCCCCCTTCTTGGCTGGAAGAGGCCCCCCTCCGCTCTGGGTCCGAAAGAGACGCAACGGTTGACACCCAGGACCACCCGATCCGGGAAAGGATCCGCATGCTGAACCACGAAATCGGAATCCGTAGCCCGAGGCCAAAAGAGATGAGGCGACGAGAACCTAGGATCCACCTCAGCGATCAAACCGTTTCTTGAAGATATCATGCACATCACCCGAGGGGAGTACCCGAAAGGACGTGTGAAATCATTCTCGCGGGACGAGACATGCGAAGCGTCCCCATGCAAGGCCACCTGGCGCCCGGAAGACGAGGCGACGCCAACCACCCTCGGAACCTCCGACGAATCGACTCCGACCCTTCGCGGCATCTCCGGCGGAGGTGGAGGCTTGATGAATGTCATCTCCACCCTACAACGGAATCGACCAATCTCCAACGCCTCGTAGAAGACCCGACCAACCACACAATCGAGCATACCTCTATTGCACTCCATCAGGACCCCAGTGATGTTCCATGCAGCGCCCGGCTTTAACCCATCATCGAGAACCGCGAGCACTTCTCCCCACCGTCGGAGAGCCCGGTTAAGGCAATGGACCGACCTGGAGAGGAAGGGTACTCCACGAATCTCCGCCACACATACCTCGACGTCAGCACAAGCCCCGTACGCAAAGCGCAAAACTCTCCAAATAAAATCATTCGTCGCACCATTTCTAAGTAGTTGATCCCGCTGCTCCGGCGAAAGGCCACGGGCACATCAGCGTTTAGCATCAATGGGCACAACGTCCCCTGCGAACTGCGACCCCAGGAAACCATGCAGATGGTCCCTTACCTTGTCCAGCGAGATTATACTCTGCAAGGCGACCCCAATCACCGCCAGGTTTTTAGGACCTCCCACGTAAGCCTTTGCATGCTTAAGAACGACATGAGCCAGCCTCTCCGCCAAGTCTTTTGGCATGCTGGAGGTGTCCGCAACCCTCGAGGCCACCCCAATGCTGGCACCATACGAACTACTGGGAGCGCCCGCTACCACCTGCGTGAATGATCGCACTCCCCGCTCGTCTAAGGGCCAAATTGCCGTAATCCCACCACTGCCCGCATCAACAGGAGCCGGAATAGAGGCCCGACCATGCTCAGAACGGAACCAGTAAGAGGCCTTACGGTGCCCCACCCTCCCGCATCCAAAGCATCTCGGAGGAATGTGACAATACGATACCACATTCCCCCGTTGTCCACACCGGAAGCACCGCTTCTCCGGCTTCTTGTGGGACACCCGCACCCAGCCCCCATCCCATCTCCCACATGTTCGACGCCCTCCCCATGCACCACGCTACCCCCTCCGCCCCGAAGACCCCCGCCTCCCCATTGCACCACCTCCTTCCCCTTCTGAATACCCCCAACGCCATTGGTCCAAACTCGAAGTAATGAAACGACAGGGGTGGGGGGGTGGGGGTATTTAGAACAAGGGTATCATCCTCCTTTTTTTAGTTTTCGACAGTGCCATATATAGGGTTTTGAGAACCCAACACCGCCACCCATCGGGGAAAAAGATGATGGACGTACGACAACAACTGGAGGGAGCTTCGACGAATATGTATGGGGGAGAGTACCTCCTGGAGGGGCTATTGGGACATCGCCAAGGTAATGCGAGAGGTCGGAGCAGGTCCCCTTGCGTTGGCACCTTCGCTCTGGAGATTAAAGTAGAAGGCTGTGCGATCGCGAGGTAGTGAGATCAAATGGATTTTTTTCTCTTTTTTTGGGCGACGCTGGATGGTGGGTGAGGGGAGGGTGTCACTGTCGTGTGCGCTTGAGTCGAGAATGCCTAGAGATGATTACTCCTCCCCCTTTCTTCTGCTGGTGAATAGTGAGAGGGGAGATGCAGGAGCCTTGACTTATCGTTGAAATCTCATGCGTGGCAGCACATGAAGATGCTTGGAGGATCGCTGGGCTAGCTAGTTGCATCGTGTCCTGCTCAAAGCTCCATCATAGAGGCAAGGAGGGGTACAAAACAAGTATGTAGTGACTGGAAGGAAGGGAGTATCTCCTGATCCTGTTCCTGATTGATGCTGGATGGTTAAATGCGGCATGACCTGGAGAGATATCGATCAGATCCGCTTTGATAGTTGACTGGATCTTCATAATTAGGGTTTCAAGAACCTAGTTTTTCTTCCTCGAACTTGATGATGCACAAAACATCGATATTCAATATTTGATGAATTAAGATCGTTGGAGATGAAGTTATGCTGAATTAGGGTTTTAGAAACCCTCGAATCTTTCTTTGGCGCTAATGACAATCTTCAGAACTTTCATGAGAATTAGGGTTTCAAAAACCCTAGAATTCACTTGAGCAATCTCGAACTTGAACTGATCACAATAGCTAGAATTGAATAATCTTCAAATATATATTCAGAATAATTTCCAAGAATAACCAATAATTGAATATGTGCTATCTGTCGAATCTCGAACAAATCCCGAACATAAAATAAATCCTCAAGAATCAAACTCGCTCTGATACCATGTAGAAAGTGGTAATACGGAAGCGTAATATCAGAGATAAAGAATAAAGAACATGAAAGAACACCGTGAGCGAGATGAAACCATGGGAGAACCGCCTCAAAGGGTTGATGTTTTCATTCACTTTTCTCACACTGTTACATGTGGTGTGAGGCTTCTTATATAGCCCCACCAGTAAGATAGAGTTCCACTCACAGTTGATGTGTGACTAAACCTGTGGATGTGGTAACTGGACCATGGAGGGATCTAATTACTCATTTATACATGTGACACATACTCTAAAAAGAGGATTCCCAAGGTCATTAGAACTAGATGGTGAAATCTTCAATTGAAGCAATTAAGCTTCAGGGGAACCAACACCTGGAAGGGGTAGCATGACTCAGGGTTTTGCTCTGGTCCGATTATTGCTTGAGAAACATAGAGAAGCGATGGGGAAGCGGGTTTTGATTTCCGGTGTACATGGGGGAGGGAAATCGGACCTTAATCTCGCTCCGATGAGCGAGCCTAAGGGGGGTCAGACTACGTAGGAAGATGGATAATGAGTCGGATGTCGATCTGTGCGGTGAGGTGCGAGTGGTGGGGCTCCAGACTCGATGGTCAGAGCAGAGGAACATGTAGGGGCGGAAATGGAAAAATCGAAGCGAAATGGAAAGTGCAGAAGGCTTAACTTGGGATTATAATGGAAGTGCGAATGAGATGTGGGAGGCGGTGACATCTTGTATCCGAAAGGTAGCCAAAGAGATGCTAGGTGGGGTGACGGAGTGCAAGAGAAGATTAAAATGAAAGAAGTTTGTGTTAAAGCTATGTATAAGGATAGAACATACGAAATTGTCACAAACTACAAGATATCAACGAAGGATATAGGGACTAGATAGAAGTAATATTTCCATAAGCTTTTTATTGGGGAATGGAGTAGAGAGATCATTTTGGGAGATCTAGCTAGTATTGAAAGGTACCCGAATCGTGCAAACTATAGACGAATATAAAGGAAGTAGAGGAAGCCTTGAAGATTATGAAACTTAGGAAAGTTGTAGGATATGATGATGTTCCTATAGAAGTATGGAGAGTTCTAGGTGAATGCGGTTTGTCTTGGCTCACAAATTTTTTATGTTATTTGGCAAAGCAAGAAAATACCTGAAGAAAGAGGAGAAGCATCGTAGTGCTGCTTTACAAGAATAAAGGAGACATTCAAAGTTGTTTGAATTATATAGGTATCAAATTGAAGAGTCATGCTATGAAAATTTAGGAATGTGTGATTGAAAGAAGGTTGAGGCAATTTTTTAAAGTAACAGAAAATCAATTCGGATTCATGCCATGTTTCTCAACTATTCAAGCCATCCACTTGTTGAGGTGAACAATGGAGATTTATAGAGCTAAAAGGAAGAACCTCCATATGATTTTTATTGATTTGGTGAAGCCTTATGATTTAGTACCACAAGAGATTTTGTGGAGAGTTTTGGAGAAGAGACAAGTACTTGTCCTAGATATTAACCTTATAAAGGATATGTATGGTGGGGCTTCATCTTGTGTAAGGATCCGATATGGGAAGACTGACTATTTTAACATCAAAATCAGTCTGCATCAAGGTTTAACTTTGAGTATATTCCTTTTTACTTTAATTATGGATGAGTTGACTAGTTACATTCATGATGAGATACCTCGATGTATGTTAGCCGTCGATGATATTTTGTTAATTGATGACACTAGAGATGGAGTAAGTGCGATGCTTGAGGTTTCGAGGCATGCCTTGGAGAATAAAGGTTTTTGTATAAGTAGGACTAAGATTGAATGTAAGGAGTGCATATTTGATGGAAGCAGTGGTGAAAGAATTGAGGTGAAGATTGGAGACAATAACATTCAGAGGAAAGATTCTTTTAAGTACTTGGGATCTATTTTGCAACATGATGGGAAAATCAATGGTGATGTTACTCATAGAATAAATACAGGTTGGCTAAAGTTGAGAGGAGTCTCTATTGTTCTGTGTGATAAGAAAATTCCTTTGAAAATCAAAGGAAAGTATTACAAAGCAACCATGAGACCTGCTATGCTCTATGGATCTGAATGTTGGACCGCGAGACCCGCCATAACTTTAGGCTTATCGGCATTATCGGAGTTTCGTGTTGCAGATTCGATTGAGAGAACTGGCCGGTCACTCATTGCCTGGAAGGGCGGGGGTCACTCCATGATTACATAGGTCATTGGTAGATTCGTATTGACTGTTGTTCTTTGTGCTGGTCACACAGCCTTACAGATGGCCATGTCATGTGTTTATGGGTCACCAGTGCTGGCTTTGACATCGATATGGGTTGAACACTGCATGGTCAGATAAGGACTCCCGACAATGATACGACTGATTGAAGGCGATTTCAATGTGACTTTTCTCTCATCAGGTCGTCTCCTGTTTTTGCGGCGGGTAAGACCCTAGTCTGTAGATTTTGCATAGAGCTTGTCGGTGATCTACATCTAGGGGTTCTTGATACAACTGATACCCTCTTTACTTGGAGAAATTCATACTCCCGCTTTAGATTTGATTGTTTCCTGGGGTCCATTGAATTTGGAGGTTTTTCCCTTGGCTTGTGTTTTATATCATTCAAGGTCCAGATTTGACCATACACCTATTTTGTGGGATTCACTGGAGAGTTCCACGACTGACTTCCTTTTTAGATTTGGGAGATCTTGGCTTTTGGAGGAAGGGTTCATAGAGTTGGTGGCAGAAGAGTGGAGATCAACAAAGTATACACAATCGACAGTGGCTCCCCTCTTTCACAGATTGATGGCTTTGCGTTAATGACTATGTGTTTACAAGAGGGAGTTGTGTGGATACCGCAATCATAAGTATGCAAAGTTGATTCAAGAGTAGGAGATCGACACTGGGTTCTTTCAGGTGATGGCTTGTAGTAGAGGACATTGGAATATGGTTCATTCATTGGTGATAGATGAAGTTCTCGTTGATAGAGACAAGCAAATGGGCATGGTAGTGGTGCATTACTTTCGCAGGATTTTTCACAGAGAGGGGCACATGGATTGGTGGTGATTGGGTATAGGTGCTTCTGCTATATCTAATCACCAACTTGTACACATGAAACAAGGGTTTGGACGAGATGATGCGGAGACTGAGACGATGATCCTTGACTTAACTGCAGATGGATCCTCGGGGACATAAGCTTCCTAGATTTCTTCTACTGAGAGTTTTGGGTAGTGGTGGGAGATAATGCGGTGATCGTGATGGACGAGCTTGCCCTGGCTGATATTGGATTTTACTCAATGAGTGAAGGATTTTGGCCCATTACATTGTAAAACACGATTTACATTGTTGTGGCTAAGTTCTTGGCTGACACGCTCATAGAGGTCTTGGATGATATAATTTCCCCACTCCAGGTGGCTTTCATCCAGGGAGACATATCATGGACAGTCTGTTGATGGTCATAAAGATTTTGTGGATTGGAAAAGATGGCAATGCAGTAGATTGCTTTGGAAAGTTGATTTCTCTAAAACCTACGATAGTTTGGACTGTTTTTTATGGCCAGCCTTGGTTAGAAGATGTTTTTTAGATGTTTGGATCTCATGGATGAAGAGATGTGTCATAAGTCATAACAACTTCTTATCAAGTAGTAATGAATGGGACAAAATTAGGATTCCTCCAACCGTAGTGGGGGGTTCACAAGGATTGCTTCTTGGCATCATTGTTTTTTTGTCCTGGCTGCTGATGTTCTTGCGTGCATGGTGGGGCAAGTGGTTCAGTAGGAGGCCTCTGCAAGATACTCGCTCAAAGATATTTCCATTCTATCATGCAATATGCAGATGGCAATATTTTCTTCATTGAAAGGGGCAAGAATGAAGCGAAATGAATGGCTGCAGTCTTTGATATATTTTGGGATTAACTCGGCATGTTGATCAACCGAGACAAGTATGTAGTAGTCCAGTTGTGCCTACCTGAGATTGAGGCTTTTGGCCATGGAATGGAACTTGGCATTGCTTGGGGCTCACTTCTGATTCATTACTTGGGACTGCAACTTAATAATGGTCGTATCCATCTCATGGACTTGCTACTGGTTATTGAGAAGTAGGAGCTAAAGTTATTAGGATGTAATGCGTCATGTATATCACGAGGCAGTTGATCGGTACTTGTGAAAGCCATCCCTGCAACTATGCTTGTGTTCTTCATGTCTTTGAGGTTTTTGCCGGTTGGGATTCGTTGTCATCTGGAGACAATGATGATGAGTTTTTTTAGGGCATGTTTGGTTGCTGGGTTGGACTGGGTTGGGTTAGGCTGGGTTGGGGTGGGTGAATAGTAATCTTTGAGGAGGAAGTACCCTTGTGAATAGTAACCAGGGTTGGGCCAACCCAGTCCAACCCAGTAACCAAACAGGCCCTTAGGGAACTTCCAACCAAAATGCTTGGGGGATACTCTTGGTTGATTAGGATTCAATCACGCTCTCAAAGGAGGTTGGCGGTCTTGGAGTCCCACGCTTGGAGACCGTAATTGCAGTTTCTATGGGATATGCATATTCCTTTATGGATCAATGTCTTTTTTTGATTGCTAAGACGTGATAGAGTTCTAATCAAGGAGAGGTGGCCGAGGTATTATTCGGGCACTGACAAATGCTGCACACTTTGTGGGATGGAGGTGATGACAGTGGAGCTCTTTGCATGTGGAAAGGCAGAGGACATATGCGGTGAGTTGGGTCTTGTTTGGGTGGATCTTTACTAGCCAGTTCTTGGGACTCCCTCTTCATTGCATGGTTATGCTCCAAAAGAATTTTGATGTTGCCGATTGTTATACTTTGGACGCTTGGCTTTGTTGTAATGGTTTTATCTTTTGCGTGAAGCAGTTTTATATGAGAATGTACTTGATCATACTTAGACTTTCCTCGAGTCTTGGCTTATGTAACACGAATATTTTCATGATAAATATGGGCAAACATCTCAGTGTGTTTTCCTTTTATTGGATTCAATTTTTTGGGGTCAAATCTTGGTTATTCGTATTACATTTTAGGACCATATCCTTAAGTTGGGACCCAATTAAAATGGCGTTATGGATCAAAAAGCACACGAAACAATAATATCAAACTTGAATTTTCATTGTTCAAGATAATCATGATGAAAACATCCACCGTAAAAGTGATTTAATTGATGTGTATTTTCTTTGATTTTTCTCATTGAAGCCTTAGTACAATGCTCTACATAAAGACGATCTCACTCACACCTAACACATGAAATTTGACATGGTACTATACAAATTACCCACTATTACAATAAGTGGATATTTTTCTGTAAAAGACCAATAGATAATCCTTTCTATAATATCCACGTAACCCTTCACTATTTCAAGATTCCCTCATATACAGATTAAATTCTCTTCAAACTCACATTGAATACATAGCAACTAGACTATCTTGACTACACACACTCAGTGTTGTAAAAGTCACCTGACTGGCCCGACTGGCCCGATTAATAGATCCGACTAGTCTAGTCAGTGGGGTGGCCGACCGAGTACTGACTAATTTCGACTACGCATACTAGTCGATAAATTTTTGCTTGGTTTTTTTTATGTTTTGCTTTTTTTAAAAGCAATTTTATTATGATATGCTTAATGTTTTATTTAAATTCAATCACTTCTATTATTTCATTATGATAGTATAAAAGTGTACAAAATCTATGTAATATATGTATAAAAATGAGTTATATATTTAAAATAATCAAAAAATTCAAAGCCGATTAAAGTCTGACTAAATCCGATTAGTCGTCCGACTATCGATTAATCCTTAGTCAATGACCTGACCGATCGGGTACCGACTACCGACTTTTGCAACCTTGCACACACTCTTTTGGTTGCTGACAGTGGCAACCATGCATTTCGGGTCACAACTATGAGTAGGAGGAAATGGAGGACCAAAATATGGAATGATGTTTTGTCTAGCAACTGTGTAGAAATGTTGCCCGTGTAATGTATTTGCATTGAGAAGAGGTACCTGTAGTATTGCAATGCGTACCATCTTAAGAAAAATCTAACTTTTTTGATTTTTTTAAAGGAAGTCGTGGAAATGACTTATATAAAGATCTTTGAAACCACATTATCTCATAGGGACTAATATACCTCTCCTACACGGGAACTTGGAGAATTGGTCTCTCTTATATAGGAATTTTGAAATCTTTTTTTTTGTCTTAGGAACCTCGAAAAGATCTTGTACTGGGGCCACTGTCAAAGGAGGATGAACCTCCTCCTCCTTTCCATAGGCTGAAGACAAATCACCCTTTTCAACTGGGATGGACATGTGTCTTTCATGGATAACTCAAAAAATCATAGAGTTAAATACTCTACTCTCGTACTCCTCCATTTTCCCGAACTTGGTGGAATTTGATGGTATCCGACTAAGTTGTGAGAACAAATAAATGGGTAAGAACTTCTTTCTTTGTGCATTTTTAACATTATCTCGTTTTTAGCAATCTTCTCCTTTTTGATAATTGTTGGCAAAGAAGAGGATGATTTCCAAGATCATTAGAACTAAATGGTGGAATCTTCAATTGAAGCTTTCAAGCTTCAAGGAGAAGGTTTTAGAAGACCCATCTTGGGAATGGAAGTGCAAATGAGATGTGGGAGGCGGTAGCCACTATTTTAAAAGTCGGCTGATTCGTCGGCCTGACTAGTCGAGTCGTGGGGGGGATAGCCAACTCGACTAGGCCTAGTCAGCCTATAGTCGGGTGCACTCGATTAATTGGGCGACTAATCGGGTCAATCGATCAATTTTTACTTAGAAATTTGCGGCCTGATTACCCGTTTTCACTCAAGGGGCCTTATTGTTTGACATGAAGCCCCCGCCCAAGTTGCGTGGGCTCCCAAAACCCCTACGCCATTGCCTCGGGTCCTCAACCTGCTGCTGCAGCTCCGCTGAGCGTCGCCAACACCTGACGAGCCCTAACAACCTTCAGTTAAAATTTTAATTTAACTCTTAAATCTTGTGTCTAAGTGATTTTGTTTGGATTTAGATAAAAAATAGAAACTAAATAATGAAACTTCTTTAGACAATGTAAATCACTCTAACAACTCAACACAATTAATAAATAAGTGAAAATTCATCAATATATACAAAATTCGATGAAAGGCAAGGGTAGATTTCCTTATTTTTGTTGTTTTGTCGAAAACGACATGTAATTTTGATGAAATTTCGATAACATTTCGGTGATATTTCGTTGAAATCTTGTTAAAAGAAATAAGTAAGCATTTCGATTTCGGTGACCTGAAGAAATGAAAATTTCGGAGAATTTTGGTGGAATTTCTTTGAAATTTCAGGCCATGATTTGTGCATATATTTAGCATTTATTTCCATCAAAACATATTTAGCATTTATTAATGAAATTTATTTTGTTTGTTATGTATTTAGTTCATCACGTATTTATGAAATTTTATATATTTTGGTATAACTCAAGTTTCGTCCACATATTTATTCAGTTTATGCATAGATTTGTAATTTTATAGGATTTAGAATTTGTAATTGTAATAGATTTATATGCATATATATGAGGGTATATGTATTAAAAATTATTTTGTACATTTAAAATAACTAAAAAAAACTCAAAATCGATTAATGTCCGACTAAATCCGATTAGTCTCCCCACTGTTAATTAATCCTTATTGACTCGGCCGGCGGAGTACCGAATACCGACTTCTGCAACCTTGGCGGTAACATCTTGTATCTGAAGGACGGCTAAAGAGATGCTAGGCGAGTCTAAGGGAGGAGTTCCAGGCCAAAAGGAGGCTTGGTGGAGTGAAGGGGTGCAAGAGAAGCTTAAAAATAAAGGTGTTTTTGCTTTAATGCTATTTATAAGGATAGAACAGGGGAAACTGCCACAAACTACAAAATAACAAAGAAGGGAGCAAAGAATACTGTAAGTGAAGTTATGTTAAAAGCTATGAAGTTTTTTACAAAAAGCTTGACTCGAAGGAGGGCCAGGTGGATATGTTCAGATTAACCAAAGCAAGAGAAAGAAAAGTCAAAGATCTTTGTCAAGTGAGACACATCAACGATGGGAAAGGACATGTGCTTGTTACTCAAAGGGATATAGAAACTAGTTGGAAGCAGTATTTCCATAAGATTTTCATAAGGGAAGAGAATAAAGAGATTACTTTGAGAGATCTTGCTTGTAGTGATTGTTACCTGAAATCATGCAAGCTATAGACAGATACAAAGGAATGGAGTAAAGGAGGCTTTAAAGGTTTTGAAACCTGGTAAAGGGTAGGACCTGATCACATTCTTATAAAAGTTTGGAGAGTTCGAGGTGAATGAGGTTTAACTTGTCTCACTAATTTTTTTAATATTATTTGGCGAAACAGGAAAATACCTGAATAATGGAGAAGCATTGTGGTGCCTTTTTATAAGAATTAAGGAGACATACAAAATTGTTCGGATTATAGAGGTATCAAACTAATGAGTCATACTATGAAAACTTAGGAACGTGCGATCGAAAGAAGATTGTGGCAAGTTTCCAAAGTAACTGAAAACCTATTCGGATTTATGCTAGGTCACTCAACTATTGAAGCTATCCACTTGTTGAGGAGAACCGTGGAGATTTATAGAGCTAAAAAGAACCTCCATATGATTTTTATTAATTTGGAGAAGGCTTATGATTCAATCTCAAGGGAGATTTTGTAGAGAGTTTGGAGAAGAGACAAGTACTTGTCTTATACATTAACCTTATAAAGGATATATATGATGAGATTTCATCTTGTGTAAGGGTCCAGTCTAGGAAGAGTGACCATTTTAACATCAACATTAGTCTGCATCAAGGTTTAGCTTTGAGTCCATTCCTTTTTACTTTGATTATGGACGAGTTGAGTAGTTACATTCATGATGAGATACCTTGGTGTATGTTGGTCGTCGATGATTCTGTGTTGATTGATGAGACAAGAGATGCAGTAAATGAGAAGTTGGAGGTTTGGAGACATACCTTAGAGACTAAAGGATTTAATATAAGCAGGACTACAATTGAATATATAGAGTGCGCATTTGATGGAAATAATAGTGAATGATTGAGGTGAAGATTGGATACGGAAGAAAGATTCTTTAGATGCTTGGGATTTATTTTGCAACAAGATGGGAAAATTGATGGAGATGTTACTCATAGAATAAACACATGTTGGCTAAAGTGGAGAGGAGCCTCTACTGTTCTTTGTGATATGAAAATCCCTTTGAAAGTCAAAGAAAAGTATTACAAAGCAGTTGTGAGACCTGATATACTCTATGGATCAGAATGTTGGCATGTAAGTCATAGACATGTGCAAAGAATGATAATATTAGAAATGAAAATGCGTATGTGGATGTGGGGTCATAAATGAAAAGATCGGATTTGGAATGATGTGATAAGAAGGAAAGTTAGTGTAGCACCGATATAGGATAATATGAGAGAAAACCGCTTAAGATGGCTTGACCATTTGGAAAGGAGGTTGGTTGATGCACTAGTCAACTGTTGAATCAGTTAAGAGAGGGCGGTGAAGACCCAAGAAGTGTTGGAATGAGTCTATCCGAAGTGATCTTAGTTATTTGGATTTAAGTTCGAGAATGGCCCAAAATAGTTCTGAAACGAGATAAAAAATCCACGTAGCCGACCCTACTTAATTGTGGGAAAAAGCTTTGTTGTTGTTGTGTTTCCTTTATCTCTGAGTATTTTTGATTTTTTAATCATTTCATCTTTTCTTCTTTTTCCTTATTTTTTTATACAATAACCCTTTTGGATTCAAACAACACAGATAAAGAAAAATAAATAATGAATGAGTAGGCTTAATGGAGGCATTGGACTTCCCCGTGCCTTCCTCTTCCATCAATATAGGGTTCCAAGAACTTTTAACGTTGCCATGTTGCAACATTTATACATCTCAGAGACACGTCATGGGGTTTTCGTAGTGTCACTACCTTGATTTGTATCATCAATGGCATGCAACTACATCCATGTCCCAAAATATCGATTTTGCTTGCATGTCGGTGAGCTAACAAATCAGGATGTCGGTGACATGTTGGCAAAATCAGCCCCAAATCAATGAAGCAAGTAGTGAAAAGGAAGAAATGGATGTCGAAATTCACCATATCGATCGCATTTAGACAACCTGGCGAAAATCGACATATCAACGAAATTCACTGATATTTCGTGCTATGGTACATCTTCGCTGCCTTTCGTAGTGAGCCTCATCGTAACCATGAGAATAGCCTTGAAGTCTGTCAGGTATGTTACACTATCGTGCTTTACGTATTTCTTCGTGCAACACCTATATGCCTCCTTTATAGAGCCATTTTCTCGCGCTTTATGATCTTCTTGCATGCGATGACCACCTAACCTTGTGTGATTGCTTGATTGTTAGGGTTAGAGCGTTTGAGTCATCATTCGGTCTCCCCATGACATCGTCATTGCCTCGTGGCTCATGCACTGCGATCTAGTAGTGTGTTATGTCGCGCGTTTAACTGCTAAAAAGGCCTGCCTATTCATTTGGTAGGTGGTTTATCTGAGGGTAAATTCGGTTATATGAAATTTACCTTTTGTTTGGGAGTATCTTATCTCACAACTACTCAATTCTAGGGTTGGAATTAATATGCTGGGTCCCACTTTTACCACTCACAAACAATGACAGATTAGATCACATTTACCATCCCTGTCTTCCCAATCATCCAATTACCTATTATTTATAAAAAAGTTTTGCATCTTATTAATCCTCTAAACAAAGTTTATTCTAACCTAACCCACCTACCAAACATGCCCTACATGTAATGCTTGACCGTTGTGCCATGGCTTCCTCTCTGCACCTTTTCTCGAGATCGGTGAGGAAGTAGATGACACCATATGGAGTTCGATGCTCACGCACGCGTCACGAATGAGAAACCACCCCATGATATGTTGCATGATACTAGATCCTCATGTAAGCATCCTTGTGTCGATTGCACCGCCTACTCGTGCCATCGACACATGCTGTGCGTCGTCACATGCAACAAGTGCCACGCTTGTGCCATGCCTCCATGATCTATGGACATCAAATGTCCTTAAACCACGTTGATGAGCTGCATATGCCTTGAGCACCGATATTAGCTTTAGCACATGATGCTTGCTGCAAAAAGCCAAATGTTGAATTGTGTCTCTTTGTGCGCTGATTCATGGTCGCATCCCCATGGTTTTTAACGAACCCCACAAGCACTTCAAGGAACAACTTAATCAAAATAAAACAAACACTAATTCTCCCCCTTATTCCAATTGACTTGCTCTGATATCATTTTTGAAAATGATTTGAAATTAAAGCAGATTAACCATAATTACCAAAATTTGAAATTACGTAGTACAAGATGTTCAGGATTACTGTCCTACTTGAAGAGATAAGCGGACTAATATTTATGTCTTCACTGATTCTTCTCATTCAAACTCACAAATGCAGTACATGTCCCTATTTATAGGCTTCACTCACTCCCCTCTCTAAATAGGCAATGTGAAGGCACTTGACCCCATACAACAATTGGTGGATATTTCCACAAAGATCCAATTATGCAATTGACTCTATTCGTTGTTCTCAACATGTCCAAAAGAATGTTTAAACAGACCGGTTATTTCTCGAGTTAGCACAGAGTGCCACCCAATCCATCAATGGTTGGTGATTTGGCGGGGTTATAGGGTCAGTTTTTATTATGGGCTGCATTGCTTGACCAAACGCTGTTTAGGTTCCCCTCTCTGGATGGATCACAGTACTGAAATCTGCGTTAGTATTATCTTCATGTTCTGCTGTTCACCTCTCCTTGACAATAATAAAGTACTAGGGAGCATACTCGTGCTTCGCAGCAGGATCAGACGGCTACGGATAATTTAAATAAATACTACAAAGTTTAGTGGTAAATAAATTTAAAATGCAATTAGTAAGAATGCATGTTATAGATGTTGATTTCTAAAATAGAACTGTATTGAATTCATATGTATAGTTTAAATAAAATTTTCGGGAAGCAAATAATGATTGCAAGAAAGTATGAATATGCATCAAGTCAAAAAGTGAAGCTAACAATTTACATAGGAATTGTCTGAGAGGTAAATAATAAAACTACAAAAAGAAAGTAACTAAAAATAATAAAATTTTTTATAAGAAAAAATTCATATTTACTTGTATATTTATAAACTATTATGTTAACGTATTTATACATTTGATTTAGAATTTTAAATATATTTTACTAAAAAATGAATTAAATTGTTATTTGAATTTATACTTTTATCGAAATTATTATATAAAAATATTCATTCATTTTTTCTTGATATATTTTATATATTTGACATTAGTTTTAGTTAAGTTAGTATTTATACAATAATTAATCGATCTATGATTGTCAAAATATATTTTTGTAATCCATAGACATATAATAAATAATGTGAAAATATTTCAAATCCATTTGATTAATGGATATAATAAAATGAAATCTAATATTTATTTGTCACAATTTAAAAAAGATGAGTGAAAAATAAGTTATGTATTACATTTAAAAAAATACTATTATATAATTTTAGATTAGTTTTTTTAATTTTTTTAATAAACTGTTGATATAAGCATAATTATATCATTATCATATTCATAAGTTAATTTTTATTTATATTATTTATTGATTTTTTTGTATTACATAATAACTTAAGCATCAATTGGAAATTATTTTCAAATTATATTTTTTATTACTTTTTTAGAAGATATATATCTACAAATTTAAGTTTGTTTTAAATTATTTTTTAATTATTATTGCATTTCACAATTAAGTTCATTGTAAATTATTTTTTAATTAGTATTGTATTTCATAATTTTATCTTTACATATAAGTATAATTTAATTTTAGTACAATAATAAAATATCTGTATAAGTATGGAGAGTTTTAGGTGAGCGCGGTTTAACTTGGCTTATGAATCTATTCAATGTTATTTGGTGAAGCAAGAAAATGCCTGAAGATTGGAGGAGTATTGTCATGCCTCTTTATAAGAATAAATGATACATTCAAAACTGTTCAATTTACAAAGGTATCAAGCTGACAAATCACAATATGAAAATTTGAGAATATGTGATCGAAAGAAGGTTGAGGCAAGTTCCCAATGTAAAAGAAAATCAATTCAGTTTTATGCTAAGTCGCTCAACTATTGAAGCCATCCATTTGTTGAGGAAAACAATGGAAATTTATAGAGCTAAAAGGAAGAACCTCCATATGATCTTTATTGATTTAGAGAAGGCTTATGATTTTATCCCACGAGAGATATTGTGGAGAGTTTTGGAGAAGAGACAAGTACCTGTCCTATACATTAACCTCATAAAGGACATGTATGATATGGCTTTATCTTGTGTAAGGACCCTGTCTGGGAATACTGACTACTTTGACATCAACATTAGTTTACATCAAGGTTCAACTTTGAGTCCATTTCTTTTTACTTTGATTATGGACGAGTTGACAAGTCACATTCATGATGAGTTACCTTGGTGCATGTTATTTGCTGATGATATTGTATTGATTGACGAGACTGGAGATGGAGTAAATGAGAAGCTTGAGGTCTGGAGACATGCATTGGAGACTAAAGGATTTCGTATAAGTAGGGATAATACGGAATATATGGAGTGCACCTTTGATGGAAGCAATGTTGACAAAATCGAGGTGAAGATTGGTGACAATAACATTCGGAGGAGAGATTCTTTTAGACATCTGGGATCTATTTTGCAACATGATGGGGAAATTGATGGAGATGTTACTAATAGAATAAATGCATGCTGGCTAAAGTGGAGAGGAGCCTCTGCTGTTCTTCGTGATAAGAAACTTCCTTTAAAATTTAAAGGAAAGTTTACAAAGCAGCCGCGAGACCTACTATCCTCTATGGATCTGAATGTTGGCGTGTGACCCATAGACATGTGCAAAGAATGGCTGTAGCAGAAATCAAAATGCTAAGGTGGATGTGTGGACGTACACCCACACACGTAAAGATCGGATTTGGAATGATGCAATCAGAAAGAAAGTTCGTGTAGCTCCGATCGAGGATAAGATGTGAGAAAACCGCTTAAGATGGTTTGGTCATTTGCAAAGAAGATCAGCTGATGCGCCAGTTAGGAGTTGCGAGTGTTGGGATGTTGAGCCGGTTAAGAGAGGGCGAGGACAACCTAAGAAGTGTTGGAAAGAGACTATACGAAGGGATCTTAGTTTTTTGGATATAAGCTCGAGATTGACCCAAGATAGATCTGAATGGAGTCGAAAAATCCATGTAGCCGACCCTACTTAATTGTGGGAAAAGGCTTTGTTGTTGTTGTACAATAATAAAATATCTACATGGGTTTTGACCTACATTGATTACAAAATTCGAATTTGAATAAATTACCAAGTTTGAAAAAATTGTAACCATTGAAATAATGGAGAGAAAAAGAGAGGAGAGTGGGTAATAAAAAAGAGATAAAAAGTGACGTATTTATTTTAGTACAATAATAAAATATCTACATGAAATTTTACCTGCATTGATTACACATGAAATTTTACCTGCATTGATTACAAAATTTGAATTTGAATAAATTGCTAAGTTTGGAAATTGTAACCCTGAAATAATGGAGAGAGAGAGAGAGAGAAAGAGGAGGGAGTTGGTAAAAAGGGGAGATAAAAAGTGACGCATATTTTCTTACTTTAATAATATTTATTTATATAAAATTTGATTTTTATTAAACATTAAATCTTCAGTTTAATTATGTTTATATAATATATTAAAAAATGAAACTCAATACATGCATGCCAATCTTTTAAAAAATTTGTAAGAACACATTTATATAATTCACATATTTATAAACTATTATGTTAACATATTTATATATTTTATTAAGAACTTTAAATAGATTTTATTAAAAAATCAATGGGTTAAATTATTATTTGAATTTATACTTTTATTAAAATCATTATGATAAAAATATTCATTAGTTTTTCTGATATATTTTATATATTTGATATGAGTTTTTATTAAGTTATTATTTATACCATAATTAATCGATCTATAATTGCCAAAATATACTTTAGTAATCCATATATAACATGTATAAGAAATAATGTGAAAAGTTTTAAATCCATTCGACTGATGGATATAATTAAAATGAAATCTAATATTTATCTCAGTCTAATTTAAAAAACGACGAGAAAAAAAAATAAGTTATGTATGTATTACATTTCAATAAAAATTGCTATTATATAATTTTAGATTATTTTTTAAAATTTTTATAAATAAACTATTGATATAAGTATAATTCTATCATTATCATATTCATAGGTTAATTTAATTTTTATTATTTATTGAATTTTTTATATTACATAATAAATTAAGCATCAATTGGAAATTATTTTCAAATTATATTTTTTATTGCTTTATTAAAAGATTTATATCTGTAAATTTAAGTTTGTTTTAAATTATTTTTTAGTATTGTATTTCACAATTAAGTTTGTTTTAAATTAGTTTTAAATTAGTATCGCATTTCATAATTTTAACATCACATATAAATATAATTTAATGTTAGTTCAATAATAAAACATCTACGTGGGTTTTTGTCCATGTTGATTACAAAATCTGAATTTGAATAAATTACTAAGTTTGGAATTGTAACGTTAAATTTAAAATTTTTAATTTAATAAATATAACCGATACGTATATATAAATATTAATATAATAAATATAAAAAATGGAATTTGAATAAATTTCTAAGTTTGGAAAAATTGTAACTTTATATGAGATATAAAATTCTTAATTTAATAAATTTAACCGATATGTATATATAAATGTTAATATAATAAATATAAAGAAAAATACGATATTTATAATTTTAAATTTAACAAATGTATTAGAGGAGAGAGAAAAAAGAGGAGAGAGGAAGAGAGAGATGGGTGCGTCGTTTGAGAGAGAGAGAAGAGAAATGGAGAAGAGAGAGGGAGCGAGATCATAATGGATGTGATTTGAGGGAGGGAGAGAGGGGGGACCACATGATTTTAGGGAGAGAGAGAGGGGCGGGCATCTCGCCCCATGCAATTGGATAGAGAGGAAGGAACGGCGGGAGTGGGATAGAATGGGAAAAGGAAGGGAAAAGAACCACGTGTCATTGGCAGGCGAAAAACTCGGTATTAGTAAGAGTTATAGATGTTTTGGCATACAATAAAATTGCTGTCTATATTTCAGGTAAAGATGATGATGCTTAAAGTGATTTCTCGGACCGTCGGTTTGCATCACTTGGTGTTGTTAAACTTCTATCCTTTTCTTCAGAAATATGTTCAGGTACGATATATTCTTGGTTTTTTACACTTGTGCCCCTCCGAGATTCTGCAATTACAACTTACGCCCCTACATTTTTTTACAATAACACTTGTATCCGTGTATTCTTACAAAATCCACCGTACTGCCCTTCTATTATTACATTTATGCCCTATATTATATTAACAGAAGGGCAGTTTTGTGAATTTTGTAAAAATACATGAGCACTAGTGTTATTGCAAAAAATACAGGGGGAAATTGCAGAATCTCAGAGAAGCACAATTGTTAAAAACCCTACATTCTTCATCTTTGCAATGAAGTGAAGGGATTGCATTATACATTCTTGCTTTTTAACGATATTTTATTTGGTAGCCTCATCAGCGTGACGTCACAAATTTGCTTGCTGCTGCTGTTCAGGCATGCCATGATATGGTAGTGCTTCATCCATAAGACTTTATTTGTCCATTTTTCTTATCAAGTTATGATTGGGTTTCTTGACTGAGTTCCTTCGTAGTCTGGCGTTTTAAAATGGGTCCTGCTCATCTGTAGCTTTAATGTCTTGTTCACGGGATCTTTTGTGTATTATCAGGTTCCACCTGACGCGGTTGAACCATTGTTCAGACAAATTGTTAATCAGTTTGTACATGATCGTTCCCGTACAGAGGTGCTCCTTTCTTCACTGGAAGCTTAATGTATTATGATTGCTTGGCGTGTTAACTGTTAACCTTTGTTTTATGGTATCTTCCAGGCTATTGCTGTTGGTTTAAATGTTGTCAGAGAGATCTGTCTTCGCATTCCTTTGGTATGCTCGTTTATTTAAGTTCTTTAATTAATTAGTAGTAGTTATAGATGGTCAAACATTCTAGTATTCTACCTCTTGGATCGATAGAATATTCTGATAGCAGTGGCATGTCTTGTAAAGTTTTGTTAATCTGATGTTTAAAGTTTGCTTTTGAATATTTCTGCGAAGTTCACTTTTTTGATTGCAGACTTGTATTTAGAAGTGTTCAGTATTAATCAGTTATGTCATTATGGATTCTTTTAGCATGATCGGTATAAAATGGAAGTGCCATGAATGCTGTTTGATGGAAAATCATAGGATAAGTGGAACTTCTCCAATGTGGTCAGCGATAGAGCCGAAAATCTGGGTTAATGGGGACATACTTGTTTAGCATAAGAAAAAAAGTTATGGGGGTGAAACCCATAAGGGAAAGGTAAAATGATGGAATCATAATCTAATGTTATACAAGAATCAAGAAATTAGCGGTGGTGACTACGATCTGAGAGTTTCGTTGAGTAAAACAATTGGATACATATATGAATATAGGTATATTGTATCCTTATCTGTTTTAAATAGGAGTATGGATGCAGATACATATATTGTAGATACCAAAACTAAGTTACCGTAAAATAAACAAATGGCAAAGTCTTCTGCCACTGTAAGTAGGGCCAACTACATGGATTCTTATTCAAATCCATGGAGAGATCCAACTATTTTTACGCTGACTGTCGGCTACCTAACGCAACCCTACAAAGGGGGATTTAAACCTTGGTCTTTTGGGTGTTAGGCACACTGCACTACCACTAGAACCTTGAAGTGGGTTTGACAAAATAAATAAATGGCTAAACTATGTTACTGTGTCCTTAAAAAAGATTACATATGTAAAATTGGCAGTACAAAAAATTTTATAAAATTCAACACTAACTATTTGCAAACATCAAATAAGCTTAATGCATATTCGCCACTTAATATGCGTCGATATTGAATCAATTATTTTCGATGTCTCCAGTGTTCATGGATCAAGGATACATATACAAATGTAGGTGTTACCATATCCTACATTATACAAATACAAAATTGACAAATGCAAAATACATAATGTCTTTTTTGAAACACTGATATGGATGTGAATATTATACAAATGTACAAAATAATGTATTATACTCAAAATATGAATGCAAATACAAAATGGACATTAACAATCTAGATATGGGTATTTAAGAAATGAATGTGAATTAATTTTCGAATTCTAGACATCTCCTAATTTACTTGAAAGCTATTAAAATTTTAGGTTTACAACAAACTCCAAAATAGATTTTATCAAGAAAAATGTGATTGAGTGTGCCAAGTTTTTGGTCGTGTTCTGGTTTTCTTGGTTGCTAGCCGTTTACTTGTAATATTTGTGATCTAATGGTGAAGTTCTTTTGCACACACCTCAACGTTAAGCACCATTTTTCCTTAAAAAGACTCCACAATATAATAAGTAAATTTGCTTCATAATAATGAGAACTGACTTAAAAATAACTAAAGAATAAAAGAAAGCTTACCATACTTATTCGTAATCATATCATATTTGTATTCACAACCCCCTAAAATTGTATCATATTTGTGTTCACATCCTCCAAAATTAAACATTCAGATCATTATTCAAATCCAAATTCACGATAGTATTCATATATTCCAAAAAAGTGAATATTCGTATTTGTATCTTCCAAATTTTGAACATTCATAGTCTTATGTGTATTCGTTAAGGATATCGGATTTGTACTAATATCTGTCAGATGTTGTATTTCAACATTTGCATTGGCATTTATAGTCGTCAAATATAAGAAAATGTCACCCATACCCTTTACTTAATGAATGTGGATACACATAGATGCATATATATATATGTATGTATGTATCCTTTTTCGTCCATTGTGATAATGCATTTCATTTTTGCAATGGTGCAAAAGTGGATAATCAAGATTCAATCTGTTGGATCCTGTCACCGGCTTCATAATTGTGTTGAGAAGTCCATTGTGAATGATTTTCAAAAGGAGATGAATAAGGATATGTGGGAGAAATTTACTCAGACCTTTTTTTCCAGAAGACAAACGAGTCACGGCTTTCCCGACATCTATACAATAATCTAATCAACATACAAAGAAGACTTTACTTTCATCTAGCATTTTCTTATATTGCAATGTATTACGAGGGAGTTGGCTATTTTCATTACAAATGACCCTCTCAAGAAGATCGACAAGGAAGGTAGTACATTGAAAGCAAGCAATTACCGTGTTATGACTGACCCCCTAATGGAGTTGAGAAGTCGATGGCAACAATCTTTATTTTGAGATGACTAAGAACATGCAGAGGGAACTTGCATATACGTTTTCCCAATAGACAAATGAGTTACAACTTGCTCAAAATCTATACGAGGATCCAAACAACATCCCAAGAAGTATCTACTCTTGTTTAGTATTTCACCCATATGCCAGTGTTTTATTAGGAGTTGGTTGTTTTCCCACCCACATGTTGTGCCATATAGGTTAAGGACCATGTCAAGTGGCAAGTTTTTTAGCAACTTTACATTGCCAACCAATGATTATTAGTTTCTTTCTGCTAATATGGTTCCTCCATTTCATGTGATTGGCTTGACTTCGATAACTTGATGCTACTTTACCTTCCCTTACATATTCTATGGAGAAAATCTAAACTGACCACCTTTAGTGGATGTGACTATTGACGACGAAGGTTGCTTCTGTAACCGAGACAGAGGCATAGGTCATGATTCTTCTTGTTATTGGTGAGGGCATCTATTCTCTCCTTGTGCACTTTGCACGCGGATCAACCATTCATATGTTAGGTGTTCGTTGTGGTTTGGGCAACCTCATGTTGTCTATCAAGCCTCAGTTAGTCTTTGATGGTTACTTTACTATTGGCTTGACTGACATACGAGATGACTACTGAGTCCATTAAGCCTCCTCATATTGTCCATCTTTTTTCAATTGACAATGGGCCATTGATATAGCTCGGATCATCCATATTTAAAGGTGCCAAGATGTATATAAGCTTAGTAGGAAAGCTTATGTTTCTCATTGTTATGAGGCCAAGCATATCATATGCTATGAGTTGACCCAACCAACATATGGAGAACCTATATAAAATCACTGGTATGATGTTGTTGTCCTTAGATACATGAAGAGTTTACCAAAGGGATGACTTATCTATGTTTCAAATATACACATTGATGCTCTTTTTTACAAAGACGCAGACTATGCTAGCTCCCTTGAGGATAAATGATATACTACTAGTCTCGCTATGTTTGTTGGAGCTAATCTTGTTAAGTGACATAGGAAGAAGCATGGTGTGGATTCTATATCTAGTGCAAAGACGACATACAAAGTTATGGCTCAAGCATGGCTCAAATTTCAGCAAAATTCCATCGCATTTTTTCGAAACATCCATTTCTCCAGGTCGGCAAAATCGAAACGCTACTTGTTACTTTTTTCCTGGATTTAAGTGAAATGTTGACGATCATCGAAATTGCACATGGTTTCGATGAAACCTCAAAAAATAAGGGAATCTATATCAGTGAATTCTTACCCATTTTTCCACGACGTTTTGCGTTCTTAGAGCGATTTATATACTTTGAAGTTCCTTCAGATAGATCCGGAATTTTAGATCTAAATCAAAACTAAATCAGTTAGAAACAAGATCAAGAGTTAAATTCGAGTTTTAATTGAAGGACTTTTTTTATTCATTTTATTTTTCATATATATGTTTTGTTTATTAGTTATTGTATGTGCCACCTCATTCTTATTGAAGAGGTGATTATCATAGCTTTTACTTCAGTTAAGAACCCATTAGTTAAGAATCCATTTCTGACTCTAGGAAGCATGTTGCTCTTATATATCAACATGGCGGCGATTGTGACACAACAACAACAACAACAACAACAAAGCCTTTTCCCACAATTAAGAAGGGTCGGCTACATGGATTCTTCGCCTCCGTTCATATCTATCTTGAGTCAATGGCGGCGATTGTGACAACAATAAAAAATGGTAAAGACTTCTCCCACTATAAGTAGGGTCGGCGCTACATGGATTCTTTCTTGCTCAAATCCATGTTGAAAAATTCAACTATTTTTATGCTGGTTGTCGTCTACCTAACACGCAACCCCTACAAGGGGGGTTTTGTACCGTGGTCTTTTGGGTAATAGGCACGATGCACTGCCACCAGACCATTTATGACAACAATGCTACTTAAAAACTTATATTTACACCTCTATTGTAACGTCCCGGGCTTAGGTCCCCGGTCCGTTATCGAGGAAAACTGGCCCTGACAACTTGTTGGGTTCGAGCCCAAATGGACCCGTTGGCAACCACCCAAAATGCTTAAGCCCAAGTTATCAAGTAGTAATCCCCACCACTTATATACCACACCCACACTTTGTGAGTTTAAGGTATGGCACTATGTTTGGGGTTGGGGTGTTACAACCTCCCCCACTTATATTCGCAACGTCCTCGTTGCGACATGGCCCATCACTTATTCCCAGTGATAGTGGCGGCTGCACGCTCCGGGTAGCCATTTCCTCCAACCTCTTTGTAGGGCGGCTCCACCTCTCGGGTAGCCCTTTCCACTATCAGAGAGAATTTGGCTCTGATACCATTTCCTTTAAATCAATATGCATACCATCTTCTAGACGTCTACATTTTTCTTCCTCAGTTGCAACCAGAGAAGCAGTAAACTTTGAAAGTTCAGTGAATTTCTTCTCATATTCATCAAACAAATTGCTCCCCTGAGTAAGGAATAGGAATTCCCTACGTTTCTCCTCCTGATAAACCCTTGGGTAATATTTTTCATTGAACTCTTTCTCAAAGATCTCCCATGTAATATGAGATGGGGTTGGATATTTCATTTTCACCGATGTCCACCAATCATCAGCGCTATCCTTCAGAAGAAATATGGTATACTTCAACTTTTGTTCATCTGTACAGTCCATTAGAGCAAATATTTTCTCCATATTTTTGAACCATTCTCTGGCCTTCTTTGGATCAGTGTCTCCTACAAATGGTTCTCCTCCCAGCTTCTTTACATGCTCAAATGGTAACTGGTACTCAAATTCATGTCTTTTAACAGACTGCGCAGCCATGCCTCCTAGAGTTTGAGCTATCAAAGTCAACGTGTCATACACGTTGTTATTGTTGTTAACATTCTCGTGACTAGGGCCTTGTGTGGTCAAAGGTGGTAGCTCTGCTGCCATGGTTTCCTATAAAAATAAACTTCAGTTAGATCCCTTATCAACAAAATCCTCCAATAATGATTCTAGACATCCTCGAACTATAATATCAATAACTAAATTTTCTTCCAAAACTTATAGGTCAACTCCTAATATAATTCTTACTCAAGGTCCTAAAACCATTGCTCTGATACCACAAGTTGTCAAGTAGTAATCCCCACCACTTATATACCACACCCACACTTTGTGAGTTTAAGGTATGGCACTATGTTTGGGGTTGGGGTGTTACATCTATTTTACAAATAAGTGTGTATTTGTACTCTATTCTATTGATTTAGTAGCATTCAAAAACTTAAATTTAGGAAAAACAACAGTTTAAAGTCATTTCAACGATTTCCAATGAATCCAGTAAAAATTCATCAAAATTCTTAGAAATTTCAGCGAAATTCTTTGAAAATCCTGTCTCCGAACTTGGTGAAATGAAATCATAATCCAAAATTTAAGGCCTTGGTGTCAAGGTACATGTGAAATTAACTAGCTTGTCTCTTTTAGAAGGAAACTCGATATCACAGTTAAATTTCTAGTTTCCCTTTTATTATGACGATAAGTATGCCACGTACATTGCATCTAATCCAGTTTTTCATGAACTGTTCATACACATTGAAGTGGAATGCCATTTCGTTAGAGATGATGTTCGACAAGGGAATGTAACTACTCATATGTCTACAGAGCATTACCTTGTTTATCAACATTTTATCAAAGAAGCATGTCTCAATTCTTACCTCAAGTTGAGCATGATTGATGGAAATGCTTTAACTTGAGGGAGAGTGCGAAAGAAAACATGCATCTTTTATTTCCTTTTCTAGATACTTGTAATAGTCTCTGGAGATCATAGAGATATTCTAGAATATTCTCTATAGATCATATATATCTTGAGATATTCTGATATCTTTATTGTTTGCTCTTGATTTCATTCCATGTTTATGAATTAACCTCTCTATACCTACAAATAGAGAGGTAGAGCATTAATGTGAAATATTAGTTCATTCTCTTGGTTATGCAAAGTCTGATTATGCTGTTTATCCAAGGGTAGGAATTCTACTATGAGATGTCACACCATTGGTGATGGAAATCTTGTTACTAGGAGTAAGAAACTTATTGCACATTCTAGCATAGAATGTATCTAAAGATGCAGTGTACATGTTATTGCTGAATTGATGTGTGTGCATTTCATTTTAACTAAGCTTCATATAGTCCGAAACACACCTTTTTAGATTTGATGTGTTTATTGCTATAATGCTTTCTAATGAAATGATCAAAATGTGGGGTTGATTGCCGGTACCCACGAGACATGATGTAGAATGTGTCCTTCCAAAAAAAATGTAGAATAGGTTCATCTACACCACTCGTGTTAGCGTAGAAGTACACATGGAGGCACTTCCAGAATGCCATTTGAATGTAATTGACTGTTTTCTATTTCCGATTTGAGTGGGGGTGTTGAGAGTCGGATTCGTTCATCGTGTAGCTGTCCATTTTATCTTTATTATTGTTGAGTCTGGTTTTCTGCTTAGGTTTGCTTGTTCCCCAAGTAAGGATGTTGATGAATTTTCACCTCGAGGACCAAGGATTTCTAAGCAATCTATTGGTTCCATTCCCATAAACTAACGATGCAAGTTTGATGGATATATAGACAATTTTGATAGTTTTTGGGGGAGTTTTATAGTAGGAAAACTGGTGGAGGGGAGTGGATTAACAGATGGCATCATGATAGGAGTCAACCGCTGGCAGTTATGTGGCGTCGTGGACCCAAAGGAATGCAGTGATTCTCCAACATGGGATATATTATGTGGAGATTTGGCGCGGCACAGCTGTGTTATTCTTCTCAGTCAGTGTGTTGAGTTTCTGATATGTAGCCATTCACAGATTTGATTGAATGAATTCATGGATAACTATCGATCTTGAATAGTCAGCCTATTTTCACCTCGAGGACCAAGGATTTCTAAGCAATCTATTGATTCCATTCCCATAAACTAACGATGCAAGTTTGATGGATATATAGACAATTTTGATAGTTTTTGGGGGAGTTTTATAGTAGGAAAACTGGTGGAGGGGAGTGGATTAACAGATAGCATCATGATAGGAGTCAACCGCTGGCAGTTATGTGGCGTCGTCGACCCAAAGGAATGCAGTGATTCTCCAACATGGGATATATTATGTGGAGATTTGGCGCGGCACAGCTGTGTTATTCTTCTCAGTCAGTGTGTTGAGTTTCTGATATGTAGCCATTCACAGATTTGATTGAATGAATTCGTGGATAACTATCGATCTCGAATAGTCAGCCTCTGACGTCTCAGAAAAATTGAAAAAGAAAGATGAAGATAGCCAGTCAACAAGCTCTTATTATAGAATGGATGTAGGGGCTTCGGCCTTGGCTTGCACCTTGCATATTGACATACTGAAAAATTTCTTATCCTCTTTTCTGCCCTCTACTGCTCCTCCATGCTTAAAGGATGTCAGGTCCAGATCTGTCCTAGTGGGATTTGAGAAATGGTGTACATTAGGATTGGGATATAATGGGGATGGATTTTACTGATCAAAGTGGTAATATTAATTTGGTCTTCAGAAAAGGAAGTCGATGGATATAGCATTTTTTAATCTGAATTCATCGGTAACATCTCGCTCAGTACTTTAGATTCCATGCAGTCTCGGCCATCTTTCCAATATAATCTTATTATTGACCAGAAACCGAATGAATAGCGAGTCATTCATATATGCAGTACGGGTGCAACCGATCAATCGGTTCAAATCGAAATAAAAAAACTCAAATCTTCAAATAAAAAAAAGAAAAATAGTTCAGGTTCGAGGGATAAAAAACACATTTTTTCAACCTAGCCCTGAGGATGCTCCAGAAGCTATTCGATTGCTCGTTCGAGAACTACGATCTTTAGCTCTGGAAGTGAACCATTTCCTTGTATCTGAGGACTTCCAGATTAATAAGAAGGAAGCCTGATCTGAATGAACCATACTAGTACATTTTTGAACAAGATTACAGTGATAGAAAATGAGTTAACTAAAATTCTTATACCGGTTCATTCTCATTAATTTATTTTACTGGTTTGACTCTTGAAATGCAGTTGATGACCGAAGATCTTCTCCAAGACCTTGTTCTTTACAAGAAGTCACATGAGAAAGCTATTTCAACTGCTGCTCGTTCATTGATCGCTTTATTTAGAGAAGTCAGTAGTGCTATATCCTCCTTTTAATGTTTTGTTCTAGTTGTAATTATTGCTGTTAATATTTGTTTGTTTGCAGATATGTCCATCCTTTCTTGTCAAAAAAGATCGTGGAAGGCCAATCGATCCCAATGCAAGGCCAAAAGCATTTGGAGAAACCCATGTAGTTAGCAATGTTCCTGGTATTGAATTACTACAAGGTGAAGATGGGTTTTCTTCTGATACTTCTGACTATGAGCATGCTGCCTTCAATATCGGCAATGGCAATGAAGATGCCATTGGAAACCTAGACGAGACATTTTCAACTGCAGCTTCTGATGATGAAGATGAAATTGCTGAACCGGAAGATAATGATGATGTAGACAGTATGAACTCTGATGAAGTCGCTGACAGTGATGATAATGACGATATTGAGAACGATTCTGATGCAGATATGGGTGGAGATTCTGATGGCGATAATGTCGATGTTGACAATAGTGACCACAGTAGTTCTGACAGTGAAGATATTGGTGGTCAAGATTTGGATGCTGATGAAGTAGGTGGAAAATTGAAGGATATGAAAAGGAAGTTTGCTGATTTTGATTCATCTCTGGATGCTACGAATTCCAGTCTTCGGGCGTTAAAGAGATTGGCAGGGCTAAAGAAATCACATCCTTTCATAGATTCAGATGATAGCATTCTTTCTAACAAGGATTATCAACGAATCAAGGAGCTGCAGGTATTGTGGATCCTTTCATGGCGTCCTTATCTATCATAAGGAAATTTAATTAACATAATACTAAACTAATCATGTATATGCCTTCCAAAAAGAGGACCATGTATGTAATAATCTCACATTCTCTTGTGAAAGTCACTCTTTTGAGTGTCTGATATTAATATTGGATGGCGGAGAATATATACCTCATTTATATCTTTCAAATTTTAAACAAAGAAATTCCTTGAGTTTTATGGTGCTTTGATTTTGTTGTCTTTTAGGCAAAGAAAGAAGTAAAGCTAGCTTTATCTCAGCAAGGCCTTTTGAAGAAGAGTTCTGATTCTAGATCGGCAACATTCAAAATTCCATCATCCGAACAGCTTAGTTCGAAGTGTGTTGATCCTGCCAAACTTGAGGTAGTTTTTTATTGACATTCTCTTTTACTCAGTTGTAAATGGTGCCAGGTTTTAAGGTTGTAATGTACTAATAGTGAGATGGGAAATATTAATGGATGTGCATTAACTTGTTTTCAAATGGTCCAACCACTCCTGGATCCTGCATGGGTGAGCTTGCGGCATGAGGCTTCTCTTTTTGTCCTTCTGTTTGTTTTTTGCATAATGCAATACCTTCACTTTTAATATTTTTTTTGAATTTGGCTTACTTGCAGGTGCATATTAGAAGAAAGCTCACTAAGGAGGAAAGATTAGAATTAGTCAAAGCTGGAAGGGAGGACCGGGGAAAGTACGGCTCACGGATTGCTGTAAAACAGAAGAAGGTATCACCAAGTCTTTTCTACATTTTTCTAATTTTTAAAGGGAAATTATGGGTATCAGCTACAGTAGCCATCGACAAGTTGCTAATTAATTATAAGCCTTTTCTTTTTGTTTAGATTAAACATCTACCGATGTATTATGTTTACGGTTCTGTTTGACAGTCTTGATAATTTTCATATAAGATTCTGTTCGACAGTCTTGACTTTAATATTTAGAGGATAGCTAAGAAAACGCATATTAAATGAAGTGCTGGACATAGCCACCTGATTTATCTTTTATTCCGTTTGAATTTTGTGAATCTAATTTAAGATCTATAGAGCTGTAATATTTTATGGTACCAATTGTTAGACAGTTAAGTACAGACATATGCGTAAAGCACCTGTAATTGAAATGGAGATGTTCTACTTGATGTTTGGCCTAAGAAAGAAGTATCGGATTGCTAATGACCATCGATGGTGGAGCACTTGTAGACATTAAATTGAGGAAACTAGTTTAAGGTGGTTCGCACACCTAGTGCTCTATTTTGAAGGTATAACTTTATAGGAGGTTAGAAGAAGAGCCTTGAAGAGGGGGGTTAGGAAGACCACGAAATGTGGGAAGGATATGGTATTTTTTTAACCTAAGCTGGGGTATTCTTTAAATTAGATTTCTTTAGAAGCGAAGAATTTATGTAGTAGACCATCTTAAAGTGGAAAAGACTTGAATGCTAAATATCTACATAGTATCGTGTTCCAGTGTGCTAATTGCATCAAAAAATAAGCAAATCGTAGTAAGTCGTGGTTCCATTTATTTTAAAGGGATTTTTACATCCATAACCCCGAGTAATTTCACAATTACAATCATAACCCTGCATAATAGCGAATTATACGAGAAATCTTGGATAGTCAGTCCGTCTCCTGCATAATAGCGAATTATACGAGAAATCTTGGATAGTCAGTCCGTCTCACATTCATGATCCTCCGTTAATTTTCCCCTTAACCCAACCATATCATTTCGTTAATCCAAGCATCAGTCTATCCAACGACTGCAAAAAATTTTCAAATAAAATAAAATAAAAAAAAATCTTCGTCCTCCATCTGCTTGCAACGTAGCCGACCCCTCCCCTTCTTCCTCCTCCGTCCCTCCGCCTGCAGCCACCCCCGCCGCCCCTCCGCCCACAGCCACACCCTCCTCCCCTCTGCCCACAGGCACCCCTCTGCCGATCGCCTCCCTACCCCCGCCCTGCCCCACCACCTCCCTCCCCCTCGCTACCACCTGCAAGGCCCCCGATCCCAGGAGCCCCCCGCACACCTGCAAGCTCCGACCTCAGGAGTCCCCGCGCGTGCCTGCGAGCCTGACCGCATAAACAGGTTCTTCCAACCTCCAGCAGCCCCCTCTCCGTCGGCATCCGCCTCCCTGCGACCCCCACCTCCTCCAGCAGCCCCTCCAAGATGATGGAGAGAGACACGATGGCATGATTTGCAAATAAGAATGAGTGTTAGGGACAACTTTGTCTTCTTTTAACGGAAATCGTCAAATATAACGAGCATCTCAAACGGAACATAACACAGGGTCTATGTCATGTAAGAGGTAAGCATTACTCAGGGTTTATCACCACTTAATTCACGATTATGCAGGGTTACAATTGTAATTGCAAAATTACTCAGGGTTATGGGTGTAAAAATCCCTATTTTAAATATGCTGAATAACAAGTTTGCCATTTTTTTGACAGACTGGCGGTTTAAGCAACAGACAGAAGGAGCACAAGAAAGCAATGCCACTGGCTGCCAAGAAAGCCAAGGTTGCCCGATCACGCAAATCAAAGAGCAGACAACAAGCAGGGAGCGGCAAGCAATTCAAGGGCAGAAAAGCTTGGAAGTATTCTCATTAGGCTTGGGCTGTATGCGTGATAATCCATCCCGTGGTTATAATTTTGACTTCTGCAAAATCAGGCATCTTAGAGAAAGTGGTACTTTATATATCGAGTGGGATTTAAAAGAGTCGCAAGGTCTCATTCGCCCAGGTTATCACACCGTCTTTTGTTTAATAATACACCGAGTAATTTATTGATGACACATTCTTTTATCATTAAAGGGTTCCTCAGTAATGATGCATGTTCTTTCAGTTTGTCGATGCTATCTCGGACTTCATCTACTTGATTTTCAACGATGTTTATGTAAAAATCATGGTTAACATATCTGCTCCTTTTGGAAGTAATTTTGCCTTAGTACCTTTTTTCTAATTTTTTTTATTTATAGGATTCGAATCTGGTCCTTTTAAGTGGGAGCTACTGCTTTGTCCTAGTACTAGGGCTGCATCTTTTTCATGGTCTTGGCTTTAATATTTACGGGCAGTTGCAGCCCAGTTATTTGTAGAATTTCTTCCTCGGTATGGTTTCTATCAGTGCAGGGCATGTGTTTTCGGTTGAGCGACATCTTCACGTTTCACCCTGGTTGTTGGATTTGAGATCATGAAGTGATTTCACATCTGCAATCGACATTGGCTTAATCCCGATCTTCAATGAAGAGATTGACAATCCTTGCTTATGAAACTCCATTCAAGAGGCGGTTTCCATATGGATGACATGCAGTAGGCTAGAAGGGCTCGGGCTCTGCCCAACAGTGGTAAATGTTAGTCCAGTGCAGTAGGCGAGAAGGGCTCGGGCTCTGCCCAACAGTGGTACATGTTAGGAGCCCACTGGGGTTTTCTCTAGGTCTCTGCAACTCTGGTTGCCATAGTTCCCTGGAGCACCTTAGATCTGTATGTTGATGGATGGTGAAGGTGAATTACGATGCCGGTGACTGTGAATGTGAGTCGTGATGTGTTGATGATGGTGACAGAACTTCATATGTTTTGGGTTGTATTGTATAATTTTCATTCTACACGACTTGGCTCACTTATGTTGGGAGATTTGGAGTTGGGAGGAGTGTGTGAGCTTTGATTGGGTTTGTCTACGCCCGTATTTTCATCTTTTGAACATTTCCCTTGGATTTTGGGTTTTCCAGTATTTAAACTCCGAATTGGGGAGTATGAAATGTGGAATAAGGAGGTGGGATAAAGAATCCAGGAGTTTATTTCCTATACTTGTTCTTTTGTGTCTGTGGGAAACACGTGGAATAAGGAGTTGCTCATGTTCCTTTGTTTGTTTGTTGTGTTTTCGAAAATGTGGAATTCATGGTGGTTATTGTGGAATAGGTAGTGTGCACAGGAGATAGATGTTAATCATTACCTCCGAGAATAGGAATATCTATTGTACGAATAGTTGTGGAATATTGGAGGAGAATAGATATTCAAGGAATAGAACAATCCATTACTAGGAAAGAAATTCGGGATGATTTTTTTCTTATTCCTCAAATGAACGAGGGCCTTGATTTAAGTACAGGACGACAGAGCTATGGAACTTTCTTAGTTCCCTTGCTATATGAATCACTTAGGTCCCTTTGATAACATGATATACTTGAAGGTACAATTTTGAGCATCAAAACCATAAAGAAATGGAAGAAGACACTGGAAAATACGAGACAAGTGTCCATTCGCAGTTGCACTGTAGTTGATGCAAAAAATGGATACTCTTTCCATTTTTTGGTGTTATATAGAAAAAAATAATATCACAATAATATCTTTTTACCAAAAAGTAAACAAAATATTAGATGTTAGAACAAGAAGAAATATGTCAAATAATAAGCACAAGTGAATCAAATAAAATATTACCGAAATAATATCACCAGATGCTATCACTTGTCAAAAGAGTTCCGACTTCTTATTAAAAACTTGAGCATAGATGGTGATCGACTGCAGATAGGTCAAGCCATTTGGACTTGAAGCAATGAGGTTCAACAAGGATTCATATGACAATCCACCTCCTCCACCTCCATAATGTCACCCGAGTTCCTTCTTATCCTACCCCTTGCTTCTCTTATTATGTCCATCCTCCTACTAGTCCCAATCCATTGTATTATGATAAGAAGTGTGCTTATCATGATTACTACCTTTCTTGCGGTCATGACTTCTTTCAACAAGGCATAATTGATACACAATCTCTGCAATTTCACAAGATGCGGGAGAATGCGGTATGCCTAAATGGGAAAATGATTCCTCTCAATTTGCTAGTTCTCAGGTTGAGCTTCTCTGTAAGCTCTCTTCAAACTTAAACAATTAAAGATCAGACAAAAGAATCAATAAATAAAGTCTAATCTACTTTACCTACTTTAAAATTTGAGATAAGTAGAAAGTCTTTCTGTTGATTATATCACGCTAGCCTCTATGATTCAATATTTGAATCAACAATTGTATGATCATTAAGATGATCATGATACATAACTCTAATTGTACTAAGGTACTTATTAATAACTGTGTGATCAGATTAAGGAGTGAATTGCAATAAACATTTATTGCATAATGGCTCGCTGTGGGCTCACATGTCCAACAAACTTATCAGAAGTCGTTATGCTAAGTTTGTGGCAGATGGTTTATTAACAACATGTGGACTCTATGAATTGAACATGCATGATGGTATTATGCATGCCATACACTGATAATATTAATAATAATAATATTAAAACTCCTAAATGATCAAGGAAGATGGAGATCATTTATCTATGATCTAGCATCAAAGACTCAGACATGTGTCTGTTGATAGGATCAATAGACTAGTAAAGGATGGACCTTTGAATTTTTAGAAGTCCGTGATTTACCAACGTGTGAGCATTGTATTCTCAGAAAAAGGCCATGGCACCCTTCACTAAGAAGGTGAACGATGCAAAGCTATATTGGACCTAATATATACCTATGTATGTGGTCCCTTTCGTATTGTGACTTGAAATGAACATCAATACTACATGACCTTTATTGATGACCATTCACGATATAGATTTGTCTTCTTGTTGCGTCATAAACATGAAACCTTTGAAAAGTTCAAAGAGTTCATGGTTTTGATTGAAAACCAAACAAGAAAGAAGATAAAATGAATTTAATCTGACCGAGGTGGCGGATATCTCTCAACAAGAGGAATTATTTCCAATCTCACTCCTCTAGGTACTCAAATCAACAGAGTTGCTGAGAGACACAACAAAGCCACGTTGGACATGGTGAGATCAATGACGAGCAAAACAAACTTAGCTCTAAGTTTCTAGGGACATGCATTAGAGATCGTAGTGTATGTCCTAAACAAGATTCCATCTAAATCTGTACCTAAAACTCCTCATAAGATTTGATATGGTACCAAGACGAGTATACAACACTTGAGGATTTGGGATTGTTCGGTCCATGCTAAAACCATGGATGCATGCAAGCTTTAATCTCCTAATAGAGAATGCTACTTCATTGGATACGTAAAGAATGGTATTGGATATCAACTTTATGATCCGGAGTCTCAAAAGGTATTTGTTTCTAGAGACGTCAAATTTCTAGAAGATGAATTCCCTGAGAAGTCAAAAAAATAATGAAGTTAAGAAACTAATCGAATCTAGTGAGACCGATGTAGTTCTAATCCAGAAACTAAAGAAATAATTGAAAATGACACGACCGTACATGTTACAAAGAGCTGTAGGGTTATATGACAACCTGAAAGGTGCAGATTCCATGTATTAAGCAAGTCTGGTGATGATCCAACTTCATTCAATGAAGCTTTGGATGCTCATGACATGAATAACTAGATACTAACAATGAAGTCTGAGATAGACTCCATGCAAAAGAATGGTGTATGGACCCTCGAAGATTCACCTAAAGGGGTCAAACCCATTGGGTGCAAATGGGTCTTCAAGAAAAAGAGGGGAGCCGATGAGAAGGTAGATACCTTCAAAGTACGACTCGTAGTCAAGAGTTACACATAGAGAGAAGGCATCAATTACGATGAGGCATTCTCTTCCGTGGCCATGCTTAAATCTATCAGGGCATTGCTTGCTATAGATGTACATTTGGACAATGACATATGACATATGGATGACAAGACCATTTTTCTCAATAGATACCTCGAAGAGAATATCTATATGGATCAATCCCATGGCTTCATGGCCGATGAAGGAAAAGTTTGCAAGCTAAAGAAATCCATCTATGGACTCAAACAAGCTTCTCGTAGTTGGAACACACGATTCAATGAAACCATAAAGAGTTATGATTTTGTGCAGAATCCAGATGAGCCATGTGTGTATAAGAAACTTAGTAGGAGTGTCATCGCGTTCATTGTGCTTTATGTAGAGGAGAACCATGTCATTGGGAATGATATATAGATGATGACTAGTGTTAATATCTGGTTATCCATACCTTTGAGATGAAAGATCTCGGAGATGCCTCTTACATCTTGGGTTTGAAACTGTTCAGAAATAGAGAAAAGAGGATATTCAGACTATCACAACAAACATATATCAAGAAAATCTTGGAAAGATTCAATATGGATAATTCCAAGAAAGGCTTCCTTCCCTTAAGATATGGTATTCACTTGACCAAAGGGATGGTTCTCAAACTGTTGAAGAAAAGAAAGTCATGACCGGATGACCTTACGTATCGACTATGGGAAGTCTGATGTATGTCATGATGTGTACTAGACCGGATATCTGCCATATTGTGGGAGTGGTAAGATGTTACCAATCTTACTATGGAGAGAAATACTGGACTGCAGTGAAAAGCATTTTAAAATACCGAAGAAGAACTCGAGACTAGTCTTGGTTTAAGGAGATAATGATATCAAAGTCCTTAGTATACACGAATTCGGACTTCCAATCAGATATTGATGATAGGAAGTCAACTTCAAGATCCTTATTCTTGTTGAATGGTGATGTTGTGAACCTGAGGAGTAAGAAGCAGAACACCATGACCGATTCTACCACAGAAGCAGAATACATAGCCGCAACATATGCTGCTAAAGAGGTAGTGTGGTTATGTAAGTTCATCCTAGAACATGACGTAGTTTCCTTGTCAGAATCTCCATCCCATTGCTCTGCAACAACACGGGTGCCATAACACAAGTGAAGGAACCCTGGTGGCATCAAAGAAGCAAATATGCGGAGATGAAATATCACATCATCCGGGAGATCTAGAAGCATGGTGATATCACGATCACCAAGGTTGCCTCTACTGACAAAAATTTGATCAGCTAATTAAGTCATTGACTCAAAGG
The DNA here is from genome assembly GCA_037367405.1 of Ottelia alismoides. NCBI lineage: Eukaryota > Viridiplantae > Streptophyta > Magnoliopsida > Alismatales > Hydrocharitaceae > Ottelia > Ottelia alismoides. The sequence goes on from JAZKJV010009315.1 coordinate 605,028, forward strand.
TCTTCGACCATCATGTAATGAATATAGGGTTGAGAGTCTTACATGAATGGCTCTAAGGCTAGTGGAAGACTGTTGGACTCGTAAGCCTTTGATGACCATTGATGCTAGGGGTGCACATGGATCGGATTGGATCAGATTTTAGCTTAATCACTATCCAATCCAGCCTAACGGATTTTAACTTTTTCCAATCTAATCCAATCCATCAAAAATTTGAATCCAATCCAATCCATTGAAGACAGAATGGATCAAAGTGGATCGGATTTTTTATACTTGCGTATTTTGCTCTGTAGTCTACTCTGTAATGTTCGTATTTTGTAGCACACTAACCTTTGACATTTGAATCATAGATCCAAAATTGATAATATGGCAGATATGATGAAAAGAATACATGAAGAACACAATCAAATTAAAGTAGGACTCCATTAATCTAATAAAAAATTTGAAGACTACACGATCAAACTAAAGGAAAATATTGAATTTGGTATATAAGTTTTTATTATTAATGATGCATTAATTTATTTTTTGTAAATAATTTCGGACATATAGTTCAAATAAGAGCAATGGAATTTATTAAATATGGATGCAAAAACTAATTTTATAAACAAAAATGTGATCTCATTGAATGGGTATCGACGAAATCTGTGATGAAGTTATATTGTTAAGCTATGTCAAAATTAAATCACATCCAAAAAACCCATCATTGCACTATAGCATATCACTGACATACAAGAATCATAAAACATTCATATTCGATTGAGTATCCAAGACGAGATCTATTTAAATATAGCACACCAAGTAGGCATCATGCGTCTATTTTAAAATAGACTTGAAATGGAATTTATTTGTGAGATTACTACATTTAGTCAAAATACGTAAATTTTTCTGAAAATATGAATTAAATTCTTATATCAATTTAAAAAGAAAAAGAATTTAAGTAATGCATGTTTGTTTTTAGATGACTGTGCTACATCTAAATATAACTGATCTAGTTTCATAACGGGCAAGGTTGCAAAAAACTGGAACAAGCAAAAGGGTCAAGAATAAAATTGCATGCACTAAACAATTGTTCCAAATCTATTTTCTTTTAATGAAGATCAGATGAGTTACATCACGCTCAAGGCAGATGGTATCACGTCAGAGAAAGACGACATTGTGCGGAACATGTGATGACATCATAAGGGAGGGTAACATCAATGTACTAAAGGGGGACAACATTGTGCATGAGAGGGGGCATCAAAATTGACCGGGAAGGAGAGGGAACTGGTAGTTGAATATTGGCGGTTGAGAGTGAAATGAGAGGGAGAGGGAATTGGAGGGGAATGATCAAAGAGAGTTCAAAATATTACAAGTTATAATCATATTTATTATTTTTGAGGCTTAACATTTGACTTTCAAGAGAAAGAGATAGGGGTGGTAAGAGGACTTGTATCCAACAAATATATGATGAATGACGTTGTGATTATGCTTATGATAAATTATGGATGAGTTAAATATATACTATGTATGTATTATATTTATATATGTAAATATACAAATATATGTTAACAGATTAATGGATTGGATTAGATTAGATTTTGATAATAATCCGATCCAATCCATACTTTGACGGATTTTAAACATTCCAATCCAATCTGATCCATTAAAATGATAAAACCAAACCAATCCAATCTAATGACATCGGATTGGATCGGATTACAGATTTTATCTAATCCATGTGCAAGCCTAATTAATACAATAAAAGTTATTATTTTATCATGGCCATCTGAATGAAATGAATAAACAAATATGAATGAACTTTGCTATTAAGCTCCCTTTGTACAATTAGGGTTATGTACCATGACCATATTGAATACCAAGCAAATGGAAGGAAACATCTAACTTCAAACATACGATATTCAATGAAGGCTCTAGTCCAAGAAAGAGATGGAGATCTTTCTCTGTAAACTGATTTCCAACCGATTTCTTGTTGCATGTCCTCTGCATAGGAATAGAGATTCAGAGGTGTGGGAATAATCAAGTCAAATAGTTAACTTGATGAGACCGAGATAAACTAATACCTGTATCATAACTATCATGATCATACACTTATCCTTTGACCCAAGACAGATTTACATCTATATGTCTGAGTATGCACATTTGATAGATCAATAGGTTGGTGACCTAGCCAAGGTCCATATATCAGCATGTTGGTATGCATATTAAGACACATGAGATGTACGATCTCTCAAAGGAATCACACATGTTCGTAATTGATGAACCGAGAGTCAGAGCTCACTCATGAGATAATTTGGGATCAAAATGAATTCCATACATGGTCTTCTTGTTTATGAAATAAGACACAAATTCAAGATATTAATATATACTTTTGGAAAGTATATGGTTAATATTTTCACCCAAATATCAAATGAGAAATCTACTGATTTAGTTTAAAGAAGACGATCAAACTAGGGTTTGAACTTCGGATATATCATAGTTTTTATAGTGTGAAGGATGAATGAGTATTCGGAATACTCAGAGTTACTCTATCATAATAGATCATCTACCATGACACTTCCATTCAGAGGGAGTGATGAAATAAGATGGATTTTAGTGGCCCATTTAGTTTTTGAGAACTAATTAGATTACATTTCAATTCATTTGAATCCTTCTAAATTCCAATTCTAATATCAATGTCCAAATGTCGGAAATAGAAATGGTCATGCAAATGGAAATGTATAAGCTCCTTGAGCTCATTTTTAAGTTCCTAATGGTTTGTATTTTGATTAGAAATGATCGAGAAAGCTGGGTTCACCTCAGCGATACTTTCTCGAGCTCACATAGAGTGGCTTGCATTTCATTGAGCTCATTTAGAGTGTGAAGTATTCCACTCTAGGTCAATTGGTAAGAGTGTATCAATTTCAAGCTAAATGGTATAAACCCTGAAGTATGATCTCTCCGACATTATATCCAAGTATCTGCGCCTCTATATAGTGAAGGAAGTGCACAACAATGAAAGTGTAGAGATTTGATCTCACAGATGGTGCAAGATCTTTCTTGAGGAATGGAAAACTATTGGAGCACTTTGTTGAATTAACTCAACAGTTAGTCTAAGTTGAACAAATTTACTTCATGCCGAACAATTATCATGATGCTGTCTTAGGCCACTCTACATGAAGCTGCAATAAAAAGATTCAAATTAGAGCAGATTCAACATCTTTGCAGAGTGACACATTCTTTCTTTCTAACATTTATTATTCACTTGATTTGTTATATTCTTTCCTTGAGTTTTGGTTCTTTCTTCTTTCGATTTTTACTCTTTACTCAGGCTATTTAAAGCCTAAGTATAGGGGGGACCTGGACCTATGTTCCCTATATCCCTCTTGTTTCTTCAATCCATCTCTCGGTCCCTTCTCTTTTTCCACCATTTCTTCATACTTTGGCTACGTTCATCCTAAGTGTAAGGGGGCCGAGACCTTGTATGTATATTATACTTGATTCTTCTATTCTTTGTGACTATATTCTTTTGTACTTCATTTCTACATTTAGGATATTTAAAGCCAAGGTATACAGGGATTGTACTTATTTCAATCTCGCACTTTCCTTCCTCTTCGTGCTTAGTATGAGTTATGATCTTCATTTAACTTTATGCCACGAGGACATAGCACAAGATGCGTATGTGGGGGGGGGTACGCATATATATTCCGTATATACTTTATCCATAGCTCGTACTTTAAAATTTTTTCATATTATTATGGGATAAGGGCAAGGAGAATTGAAACTGATTTTGTATATGATTTTGAAAATCTTTATACATATGTGACATAGTTTTGTAAAAAATGCTTTACCTATTTTGTGCAAAAGGATACAAATTGTTTTGACACATTGATTTTGTATATACTTTTAATTTTAAAAAACTCTAAAACTCTAAAAATATTAATTAATATGTAGTTTTATCCCTGACACTTTCACATCACACAAGACCTGTGTAGTTCATGATACTTGGTTTAGAGTGACACTTGATTTGAAGTTAAACCATTCTTGTTGATTAGGGTCTTAGAACTTAATAACTTAAATTCCTTAGTCTGAATGATATACATACTATATTGCATGTAAATCTCTATTCTCAAAAGAATATGACTAGCACTACACTATTCGATTGCATAGATATTGTGATGAGTCGGTGTTTCACCTGAGGAACTAGGATGAGAGAATTGAGTTTGGACTTGATCTAATGATGCTCGAGGATGGAATCAGATTAAGGATTGTTTCATGAAAACCTAAGTGTCAACACTTTAACTAGTATGAGAACAAGATTCTTATGCAATCTTGATTCAAAACTTAAGTGCCAGTGTGCGTGAAATCATAAATTGTTGATTAGTATACGTTAAATTGGTAAGAGTAGTGGAGTTAGGCAAAAAGAAGAGAGAACAGAAAATTATTGAAAAGAAAGCTCATACACTCTGAGAAAAATACAAAGAACTTATGTCAATGGCGAGTGCTCCCAACCTTTTCAAAGTGTCCTCTAGGACCGAATCAATTAGGCCAAGAGTCGGACAAGCACGATAGAATGGTTCTACATCATTAACAATACAAGTTTAGGTTTCGAAGGTAAAATAGATACTCAAAAGTGACACATCCCAGTGTATCCCGGAAAAACAAGTGCAGACGACTCATAATTCTTGACGGACGTACTGATTAACACAAAAAATACATATGTGTGTTAAATAAGGCACTCAAGAGTTCTTTGTTCCTATGTGAGGAGAAAAGAAATGACACAAACATATATCCTCCGTACTTGACCATTCCATCTCTTCCTTTTCTGTCAGACAACTAAAGGGACGATGGAATGAAACGATACTATTTATTCCCTAGTGTTGAGGGTTATGTCTTAAAGAAGATATTTTCAACTGGAACCTTGAGCAAAGCTTTGCCTCTACACTTGTATATGCTCTATACAAACAATCACACCTCTTACATATATATGTGGACACACA